>CM069157.1:13913294-15113294 GCA_035221665.1 Okamejei kenojei
CTGAGTGAAAAAAAGGGAATGTTTGCAATCGGATGAAATTATGTCATCATTAAATGGATAGTTTGAATTTGTGTTTAGTTCATTATCACATGTACTGAGGTACAATGAAAAGCTTTTGTTGTGTGCTAACCAGTCAGCGGAAAGACAATACATGACTACAATCAAGTCGTCCACAGTGCACAGATACGTTAAAGGGAATAAGAAGAATAACATTTAGTGCAAGAAAAAGCCAGTAAAGTCCAATCAAAGATAGTCCGAGGGTCTCCAATGTTATGCTCCTTATACTGCATAAAGTGTTGCTAATGTTGTGAACTCTGGCCAACTGAGATGTACTCAGGAGACCAGAATAAATAAATAAAAATGGAAAGAGGAATGCCAAGAATAAATAACTAGTCTTGATACAAACAGAGAGAAGGAAGTTATTATCCATTTCCCTCCACAGATATTGGTTGACCAACAGAGTCCGACCAGCAGTTTGTTTTTTGTTTTTGTATTCAGCATCTGCAGTCTCGGGTCTCCAAGTTATTGAAGTTGGAGAATTCCATGGAGACTTAAGCTCCAAAACATGCAGAAGTAAACTGAGAAGCTGAAACTTGAGCAAATGTCGGGCCTCATTGTAGCAGTGCAGAAGGTCACTGATGGAGAGGTCATAGTGGGACAGTGAATTAAAGTAGCAAGCAACCCAAAGCTCTGGGTCACTCTTGCAGACAGAGTGCAAATGCTTCACAAATATATCACTCAAACTATGTTTGGTTACTCCAATGTAGAGTAACCAAACTCTACGCCAATGTAGAGTAACCTCTATGAACACCCAATACAGTACGCTAGATTGGAAGGAGTGTCTTGTCTGGAAAGACTGCTTATGCTCTTGGATGGAGGGAAGGGAAGAGGTGAAAAAAAACAGGGATTGCATCTCCTGTGCCGTGGGGTTGGATGAGTGGAGCTGGGAGACAGAAAGGGAGCGATCCCTTTGAATTGCTGAAAAGGGAGAGGAAAAGAATATCCTTCTGGTAATGGAATCTTGTTGGAACTGGTGGACATTACAAAAGATGTTCCATTAAAACGTGGAGGCTGGTGGAGCTGTCGATGAAGGCAGGAAAATTGTTCTTGCAGAGTCAAGGAGAAGGGACAAGAGTGGAATTTCAGGAAATAGTCGAGACGTTGTTTGGTTTGCTGGGCAAGTCCAATTAAACCAGACTATACAACATCACCCAGACTTCATATTAGCAACACATTGTGTAGACAAAGAAAGCTTAACTGTCCACCTATGGTAATGTTATTTTATACTATTACAGACATTCCCTTTGTTCCACCTATTGCCCTCATCCACCTTCTCTGCTCCTTAAACAAAATTGTTTAGTTCTGAAGGATCTTTAATTGGAAACGTTAACTGATTTTCTTTCCACAGATACTGCCTGAACAGCCAAGTTTTTCCAACATTTTCTTTCTTAATTTCCGATTTCCAACACCTTTAACTTTTTTTGATTTCCACCAATGTCTCCATGATCTTGATAGTGCTCATTTGCATTGCTGGCAGATATTGCAAGATTATGAAGCACTGTCAAAATGAATCTGATTTGTTGCAGTGAATCCTGCAGCAGAAAATATTGCAAACAGCACCTGAACTGATCACCTTCAGAAGCCTTTGTAATAACTATGCAAATCTACAATTGAAAGTATTTATCATAAAAATCATTTTTTTCCTTAAATTTAGTGGAATGCTGCCCTGATGGATAGTTAGTCTCTCATGGCATTCAAACACATTTGTAAGCTGGGATCATGTTCAGGAGTTAGGTAATTCTGGTAAAACCTACACAATGTGCCAATGAACAGATTTGACCAAGACTGCTTAGTAAATAATCAGGAAGAGCATCACAAGGCAAAAAGTTGGCTGGATAAACAAAATTTATCTAGATTTATAAAAAAAACTCGCAATTTTCCACATAGCTGGGAAGATATCATTGTCACTTTATTAGAAAAGCTCTAGATCTGGTAACTGATTACAGTAACTTTGGCACTTTTGGATTAAAATGCTTAAAAATAAGATACTTTATCCTAATTCCTTTCCTCCAAATAGATGTAATACATAGATCTTTGGTTGATTACTACACAGTTTAGGTGTCCAGTTCATTCTCAACACACAAGCAGCTAGGTGCTAGGATCTCATCCTTGCATCTGGTGCTACTGCTAACAGCATCCAACTGAACAGTCTAAATGTTCAATTAGTGTTTCTGCTTTTCATCATCATCATCATCATCAAGCTTTCTTTCAGGCAAGATGAGAGATTTAAAGTCATGCAAACCACAGTTTCAGACCCCCAAAGCAGCTAACGTCCTGTCTAATCTGCTCATTTAACAACAACAATATGATCTGCACAATGGAGGATAGCTCTATGATGAAAATATGCTTTCAAAATGGCTGTGAGACAATCATTCCCACAAATACTTTCATTGGCTAAAAGGTCTGTGCACCAAGTTGATAAAGAAGGCATTGGATAGGACACCTCCACCATCTGGCATGTGTAAAATCTAACATCTATTTCCATTAGGCCTCAACCAATTCTGACAGAACGTTTTGTGTCTTAGCTTCTATCGGTGCTACTTCCAATCAACAAGTTCCCTGACCATTGTCTAATTTGAACTCACTGGACCAAGACATCAGGACTCGTGCAACTGCAGATGCATTGGCCCAGATTTTGGCATTAGCAAATCCAATGAAATGGATGGCATTTGCCACTGTTCTTGAAGGCACCTACCAAGAACCAACAATCTCTGTGGCATGCATTTCATTTATTTCTACAATAGTTGTGTAACAAGTCATCGGTTTCAGGAATCTTTGGCTATATCAGCCATAAACATTGACTAAATTCTCAGACTGCAAATTTAAACAATTTTAAACTAATCTTTTAAAATATTTTTACAATGACCAATGGTTAAAATAGGAGAAATATCATAAACCTGCACGTGGAATTTTGAAACATTTTTCAGAGGATGGCAATGTAGGAAATTAGTGTATTTGTGTGTGAACAGACATGAAGCAACTTGACTTACAATTACTGCCAATAGAAACTTACTTTGACCTCATAAAACCAAAGATTTGGGGTTTCCTTCTAGACATAATTGCATATAAATAGTAATTTGCCTACTTATTCCCAAAACATGCTTTAGAAGTTTGGAAAGCAGCAGATTCTGTAAAGGATAATTAATTGCAGATGGCAAATTTATGGCCTATTATAATGTATTTAACTTCAGAAGCTGCTACCAGATTTCCTCCGTTATAATGTCAAGTGTTAACAGCTTGATATTTCCCACTACAAAATCTCAACCATAAATTACAACTCTTAAATTCAACCTTCCATTATCCTGATATCCCTATAACTTAATTTTGGAGATCACGAGTATATAACAAATTTCACGCATTTCCTCTTCTTTCTAATGCAATTTAAAATGTACTCTAGTTGTCCTTCAATAGAAACAACATTTATGTTGCCTGACTATATATGACCAAAGTTCTCAATCTTTTTATTTCAATGCGCCACTTAAAGTACAGACTTTAGAATTTGATGAGTAAATAGATTTACACCTATTTTCCCTAGACATGAATAGTTATAGATCCTGATCTTCATTATTAGGAACCAATGAAGCCAAATTTGCTCAGACCAGCTAGTTTATAAAGCTTGAGAATATAGCTTTATCAGACCAAGGTGCAGGGGAGAAGGAGGGAGAAGGGGGGAGTGTCCACAAGTGACAAGAATCTAAAGAACTGAGCAAAACTGAAATGTTCAAAAGCAAAGATCTGTCAAACGTGGTGTGCAGGAAGAAAAAGATCATGGTAAGTGGGATTATGGAAATTGAATGAAAAATAAATAGTATGCATAAGTGCTCTTGGTATCATACTATAAAGGAGGCAAGAATGAGGGAAAAGGTATGAAAAGACTTGCATAAATGTCAGGAATGATATAATAGATTTCAAGTAAGTCTCAAAAGCATAAGACTTTTTAAACCAAAAAAATAGATTAAATGAAACGGGGCCCAGATAAGCTTGCCAGAGTTTTATAAGGATAATTAATATAAAAACCTTCAAAGTCTCCCAACAAATTTGGCTCAAACATAAAGAAACATCAATTCTAATTTGGATAAATAACATGATACAGCACAAAGGAAGATGCCTGCACTGGCTCTTTTAAACCGGTATAGGCATCTGCCAATGAGTCCCACAAATCTTACTTTAACAATGCCTCTTTGAAAAATCATATCTGCTTCCACCATCTGTTTGATGTGCTCACAATCATAACTTTGAGCAGTTTATTTCCTTATATCCCTTCCCTTGTCAATTGCCTAATTATCGCCTCATGATATAGATTCTGTCATAACTACACAGAATATAACATTTATTAAAGCCCCATCCAGGATTTTGATTTTTCTCAGATCACTTGGCTTCAAGGAGAATGACCCAACATACCATTTCCCTCACCAAAACACCCAATCCCTCTACTCCAGTTGTCTAACCTGCACAAAAAAAATGAAAATACCATCAGTTAAACTGGTACCATTTTAATAAACATCTCCGGCATCCTCTCAAAAAACCTTGAATATTTCTGAGTGAATTCCAGAGCCATTCCGGGGCAAAAATAGTACTTTATACATATTTGGAACTACTGTACTTTTGTACTAACAGAACTCAAGGACATTAACAATAGAGTGAATAAGCTATACAGCCTTTCAAGCCTGCTCTGCAATTCAATGAGAGAATGGCTAACCATGTACCCAGTGATCACTTTCTGCCTTAATCCCCACATTTCTTCGTGTCCAAAATATTAATTTCTCAGTGTTGCACATACTCAGCTCAGTGTCCTCCACCACAGTGCTGCGAACTCCAAAAATGTACAGTCCTCTACTTAAAGTACTTACCTCAGTCCTAAATGACTGAAATGCCTCTCATCAACTATTTTATTGATAGTTCTCAGGCTTGTATACATCTCAATGAACACTCAGTCTAAATCCCAGTGAGCACAATCCAATGTATATTTATAAAGCATGGACGCCGCACATTTTTTGATAATATCTCTCAATACGACTTGCTACCTTCAAACTCATGTGCCTACCCTTACTGGCCTCTGATGTTGATTAAAATTGTAGCATTTAAAAAATGGGCTTTAATCACAACTTCTTAATCAGAAGTGGGTATCAAACATATAACAGACCAAACTGGTATATTTTATAAACCATCAGAAGTCTCTAACCAACTTACCAGACCCTGGTATCTGAAGGAATCATAAACACTCCTGATGAAGAGCCAGAAAGGCCATAGATATTCAAAGCGGAACTCGAGGACAAAATCTGCCAGCAACACCAGTGCCCACACAACAAGGAACTTAAGGTACAAGAAAGTGCTGAAAAATGGGAAAAAGAAAACAATTTAGACATTGAACTACAATTTGCATAATTTGATTTTGTCATCAAGTATTCAGAACTTAGAAAGTCATCCATTTAAATCAGATCAGTTGATGGAATAATAAAAATAAATTAAGTGCACTCTGTCTACTGTGGCATTCACCATCGACGCAAGTGCTCATGCCAGGTGCTCACCCTATTCCTATATTCCCTCGTCATCACCCACGTAACCTTTTCTTAAATTTTGGTCACTGTCTCTGCTTTAATAATTAGGAACTTGTGGTTATGATGACGTTTTTCGTATTCTGTTTATTAAGTTTATTACAAATAATTGTATTTTGTATCGCTTTCTCCCTTTGTTCTCCGCTGATTAATGGAAACTGACCTCTCCCCATTCCTTGACATCTCAATGCAAAACATAAACCCTTCTACATCATGATCCATCAATTTCTTCATATACTGCAAGGAAGATAATAGACAAATTTAGCTCATTCTTCCTGGTCAGGCAGAATATGCATTGTGCCATCTCCTTTACTTTAACCATCTTCCAATAACATTATACTCCATTCAAAGTTATTTTGCAACACATTAACGTTTATGCTCTATATCTCTTTCTATTATACAGTTTCCCAACTGTTTATATTAAAATATCATGAGATTGACATTTTTCTCCTGGGATAGATTGCATTTAAGTTGGCAAAGTGTTAAAAACTAATAAGCCAAACATTACGGGATAAATCTCAAAAACTGGTATAGGAAGGTCTTCTGTAAATCATTTCTCATTAGTTAAATATAACAAATTACAATGAAAGTTAATATGCACTTATTTTAGTATTTACTTTTGTTACTTTCCTGCTCTTTTCTTCAATTTGGAAATATCACATATTGTTCATAATGCAGAATTCAACCAGCAAGGGGTCACCCTTACAACCACTTTTCAAATAAACTATCAAGCTCAACAAGAAACACATCATCAGCTGCTGTAGCAAATGTAATTGTGGAAAATAAAAGGTTAGTGTAGGAGGTAACATTTTAGTATTGATAGAAGTTTACCTAACAAGAAGAAATATATATTAAAGGGTCTTCTCCTTGTGGCAAGTGGTAGACCACAGAGATTGGTGCCAGGGATCTCAATGTTTTACAATTTGTATAAAGGACTGGGATGAGGGTGCCAATATGGTTTCTTTAACACGGGATATTAATGAAATTGAAACCGTTCAGAGAGTATTCACTCCACTAATTCCTAGAATGGACAGGTTTAGCTTTTACACGGCAGTGTCCACGGATAGCATTATTGCCTCACAGGGCAACAGTTCAATCCTGACCTCAGCTGCTGCCTGTGTGGAATTTCCATTTTCTTCTTGTGATTGCAAGAAGTGAGAGGAAACAGGTATAAAGATGTGTTGGTATATTAATGGACTACAGTAAAAGACCCCTTAGTGTAGGTGAATGACAAAAGAACCAAGTAGGAGTTGTTGGGCATATAAAGTCAGACTTGTACACCTTGGAAACAGGCCCCTGGGACCAACTTGTCTACGCTGACCAAGATGCCTCATCTAAGCTAGTCCCATTTGCCTGTGCTTGGCCCATATGCCTCTTAACATTTCCTATCCGAGTACCTGCCCAAATGTCTTTTAAATGTTATTGTACCTACCTCAGGTACTTCCTCTATATGCTCGTTCCATATACTCATCACCCTCTGGATTCTATTAATTTTTTTCCCCCTCTTACCTTGAACCTATGCCCTCCAGTTTTTTATTCCCCTCCTCTGGGAAAAGGATTCTGTGCATTCACCCTATCTATTCCCCTAATGATTTTATACACCTCTATAAGATCACCCCTCAGCCTCCTGCGCACCGAGGAATAAAGTCACAGTCTGCCTAACCTCTCCTTATAGTTTAGGTCCTCAGGTCCTGGGAAAAGCCTTACAAATAATTTCTGCATTCTTACCTTAGTAGCATCTTTCATATAGCAGGGTGACCAAAACCGAAAACGATACTCCAAGCGCAGCCTCACCAACACCTTGTACAACTGTAACATGTCCATACTTGTATCCTTAAATTCCCTGACTAATACAGGCCACCATACCAAAAGCCTCCGCCACCTGTTCTACCTGTGACTCCAGTTTCAGGGAACTATATATTTCTACTCCGAGATCTCTCTCCTATATATGCCCCAGGGCCCCACTGCTCACAGTAAAGCTACTGCCCTGGTACAACTTCCCAAAATATAATATCTCACACTTATCTAAATTAAATTCCATTAGCCATTCCTTAGCTCACTTGCCCAGCTGATCAAGATACTACTGCAATTCTTGATAACTTTATTCACTGTCTATAATACCACATAGTTTAGCAAATTTACTCATCATGCCTTATACACTTTCATCCAAATTGCTGATGTTGATGACAAACAATGGGCCCCAGCATCAACCCGAGGCACACCACGGGTCACAGGCCTCCAGTCTAATAAACAACCTTCCACCGTCACCCACTGTTTCCTACTGTGAAGCCGATTACGCAATCAGTTAGCTAGCTTTCCTGGATACCATGCGATCTAATCTTCCAGAGCAGCCTTCCATGCAGAATCTTACAGACCTTGCAGAAATCCATATGGACTATGATTACAGCCCTGCCTTCGTCAACATTCTTGGTTAAATCTTAAAAACCTCAAATCCATGAGACACGATTTCCCACACACAAAACCGCATTGACCATCCCTAATCAATCCCTGTCTTTTCAAAAGCATGCATGGCTTATCCTTCAGAATACCCTTCAGTAACTTGCCTACCACAGATGATAGGCTCACTGGTCTATAGTTTCCAGGCTTTTCCTTGCAGCCATTAAATAGAGGCCTATTCAACATTAGTCACCCTCTTCTGCAACCTTTAATGACGATTAATATATATCTCAGCCAGGACGCATGCAATTTCCTCTCTAACTTCCCTCAGTATGTGGATAGTTCTGATCAAGCCCAGGAGATTTATCTACCTTCGTATGTCTTGGGACATACAGAACCTCCAACTGTAATAAGGACTGTCCTCGTGACATCGTCATTAACTCCCCAAATTTCCTAATTTTCATGGATTTCTTCACAGTAAAAACAGAAATACTCATGGAGGAACTTGCCTAATATTATCAAAGTTAGCTTGCCCCAATTTAGAACTTTAACTCGTGGGCCAACCCTATCCTAATCCGGAACTATTTTAAAGCTAACAGAACAGTGATAGTTGGTCCCAAAATGATCCCCCATGTCACTTCAGGCACTTGGCCCTGACCAATTTCCCATGAGTGGGTCAAACTTTGCTCTCTCCCTTGTAGGACTCTCTACATAGAGTTTAGAGATACAGTGTAGAAACAGGCCCATCAGCCCACCGAGTCCACAAAGACAATCGATTACTCACACACTAATTCTATGTCATCCCATTTTCACATTCTACACACTCGTGGCAATTTACAGAAAGCAATTAACCTATAAACCTGCTTGTCTTTGGAATGTGGGACGAAACTGGAGCACCCAGAGAAAATACACGCTCTCACAGGGGGAATGTACAAACTCCACAAAGAGAGCACGCATAGTCAGGATCGAACTCGGATCTCTAGCACTGTGTGGCAGCAGCTTTACTGCTGCACCATTGTGCCACCCTATTGCCCGAGGAAACTTCCCTGGCCACACTTGGCAAATTCTCCCTCATCCAAGCCCTCAGCACTATGGTAATCTCAGTCCATATTAGGAATGTTAAAATTTCCAACTATATGAACCGTTTTACCATTGCAGTTATCTGTAATCAACCAGCATGTTTGTTTTTCTAATTCTCATCAACTATTTAGGAGCCCATCATAAAATCCTACCATGATCATTGCCTTTTTATTTCTCAGCCTCACCCTACAATCCTTCAATAATCATCTCAGAACACTGCAATCACTCACTCACATGTAGCTTACCCCTATTCCTAAATTATATGTTTCTGTAAATGATTCTTCTCTTCTTCAGGAAAATCTCTATATGTTCATGTTTCTAGAAAGAATCAATAAGACAAAACTTGCAAATATGCACAAATCCAATGGGCTCCCTGTTCCTCAATTTCATAGTGCCAAGGACAAATTCATAGTGCCAAGGACTGCTCTGGATGAGGCACGTTAACTCAAAGATTACAATCAAAATAAATCACTAACAGAACTGTACTAGCATCTCACCAAAAAAGACTTGAATGGCTATAAATCTCTACCCTGGAAGATTGTAAATGATAGATCACTAAGTATTTAAAGATACATTTTTGAAAGATCAAGGAATTGAGGGTCATTGGGAACTGGCACATAAGAGATGATATCTCAGACAGTTCAATCATGATGAATGGTGGGCAAGCATATGGACAAGGAAACCTTCTCCGCTACTATTTCCTGATGATCTTGTAATGCAAAGGAAGCAACAGATACAGTTGGCATAGTTAAATCCTTTTCTAACATACTGCAACCTTTAACTCTATTTTCTTGCAAGGTCTTAAATTTATAATTCAAACAAGTGTCAAGAAAAAAGACAAAGTTATGCATGCACTTTGCAGATCAGGCAACATCTATGGAATGAGAAAAAGTTAACGCTTCACATCAACAATCTTTCATCAGAATGAGAGAAAGTGAGAAATCACACATATTCCAAAGTACAAGGAAGGGAAGGGATAGAAAAACAAAGGAAATGTCCATGACAGGGTAGAGGCCAGGAGGGGCTGATGACAAAAACTGATACCACCAGTCAAGTTAGACTTCAGACATTCATAGTGCTGAAGAAAGATCAAATTCAAAAGGGTAACTGTCTTCTCCCACTCTACCAATCCACTACCAATGACCCCCGAGGTGCTGACCATTTCCAAGATCTTTGCTTTATTTCAGATTTCCAACCGGTTTTTTTTTTTGTTTTTTTTTTTTTTACTTTTAAATTTTCTTTGATGTCATTAGGCTGTATTTTATTCCCACCCGATGTTTGGAAAACCTCCCGTTTAGTTCGGAATCCTTAATCTCATTTCAGTAAATCAGGCAGATAGGGGAGAGACAGGCCTTTTGCGCTCAAAGTATCCAAGGCCTGATCTGACAAGCCTTGGGCCTTGTGCACAGAATTGCATCCGGGGCCCCACTGAGAAAAGGCACAGGTCTTTAACAGTAACACTTCAACAACCTATACAATTTCCTGTCCAATGAGAGTCCATTCAAACATGACTTTCACTCAACTAAATAAGGAATTACCAGCCATTCACCTGAAATGTTAACAATGCTGGAATAATAAGATTATGGAAAGATTCTCCCTCTGCCAGAATCAAAAATCCAAAACTGCTTCAGGAAGATTTGCACGATGTCTTCCTGCAACAGATGGAGAGATTACTTCCAATGCTCCCTTGCCCTACATTTCATCTCATCAACGGTGCAGGCTCAAAGGGCCAAATGGCCTCCTCCTCTGTTTTCAATGATTTGTATGCATCAGCAAATTAAATCCATGAGGAATAAGAGCAAGGTTAGGCCATTGCTCCATGTAAACTCTGTTGAAAACTCTAAATAATGAATTCAGGTTTAAATTAGATTTCAATTGGACAATTATATTAAATAACATTTGTTTATAACCTAATTCGTAAGTTAAATTCAAGACATTCAAAAAGCAGACCACCTCACAAAATGTGACCTGCGTTCACCAGTTTCATCGCCAAAATACCAGAAAAGACGTTATGGAGAAATTAAATCTCATTACTTTAACCTGATTAACGAAGATCGAATTACCAATAACCAATTCAACTTTCCGTAAGAATGTCTGCATTACAATAGAGAAAAGATTTAACTCCACGTTATTTGGAGGTCAAAGGGGCCAGATCTTGTTGCTATGGGCCAAACAGCTTGCAGTCAGCCATGCTCAAAATCACCTGGTCCATCACACTGGCCCTGTGATCCTGGACTTGTAGCAAATCCTGAGTGGCAGCAAGGTCTCAAATAGGCCACTGGAGAATTGTGCTCACTGCGTCCCCAAATTCCTCTGAAAACTTTCAATAATGGGCACAGTCTTACAAAATTAATCCCTGATAGCTCTAAAAGTACAAAAGCTTCCAAAAATGAAATTAAAACTACAAAATAAAATCAGCTCAAACCACTTTAACTATTAGATGCAGAAAATGAAACAAATAATTCAAATAAAATCCTTGTCCTTCTCCTACAGTCCTATAATCACCATGAAATTGATATGGTTATGATGAATCATAGCCGGATGGAACCCAGCCTCTGGACTTAATGGATTGCCAAAGATTGCCTATTTGTTTGTGTTTGAAGAAGTATTCATACAAGTCCCAAATGACTACATTTAAACAGGTAATGTCCAATGGTTTCATCTGGCAAGTACCAGCAAACTCTGGGCCAAAAAGGTGAGGCCGTATTTGGAGTAGTGTGTTCAGTTTTGGTCACCCTGCTCTAAGAAGTATATTATTAAGCTGAAAAGATTCATGAGGATGTTGCCAGGACATGAGGGCCCGAGCTATAGGGAGAGGCTGGCTGGGCTCTATAATGAATACTATGCTGTACACAGAACGGTACAGCGTAGGAACAAGCCCCTTAGCCCATATTGCCTGTGAACAACATCTGCCTGCACGTGATCTATATCCATCCAGTCCCAGCACATCGATGTGCTCTTAAACACCACTATCATATCTGCTTCCACCATCACTCTAGGCACCTACCACATTCTGCAAACCTGCCCTGCACAACTCTTTTAAATATCGCCCATATTACCGAAAAGCTATGCAGTCTAGTCTTTGATATTTCCATCCTGGGAAGGAGATTCTGTGCCTCCTCTATCCATGCCAATCATAATTTTATATACTTCTTTCAATACTGACAAGGCATGCCAAAAATATATATCTGTGGAACTTTACCCAACAAATACTGGTTCATAGCAGTGATCCATTAGGTTGAAAACTAAATTAAATTGTCACTTAGATATGAAGAAAGAATTTGCATTTATACAATTGAAAAAAAACTAAATGATATTAGTCGACATGACAGGAGCAACTGGCAAAAATGAGGTTCTCCCATTTGGAACCATTATTCCAATATTGTGAATTTAAATTTTATAGTTAAAAAGAATAATTAATATCACAAAAAAGATGGAAAAGTATATCCTCCCAGTAGACCAGATTTCTAGTAGATCAATAATTTCACCAGTAAAGATGTGTTTGTGCCAATCCCCAATTACTTCATGGAATTATTAAAACAGTGAACTATTGGAAGTATAACAAGACTAGTTGCTGGAAAAATATGAAGCAATTCCTAATGTATGAGTACCAATGTGATTACAAGTTTTAACTTGATGGGCAGAATGGCCTAATATTGCCTCTACGTCTTATGACCTTAACATGTACTTTGTCAATACTAAATTAATGATAATTTTTCACATCATTGTGAGGTTCTTTAAAACAAATTCAAGATCCAAAACATAACGCAGGAAAAGAAACTCGAGCTTTATGCAACCGCAACAGTCAAGTAAAGTTCTCTCTTACGAAACATGTCAAAGCAAACGACCAAAACCTGTGTTTTCACATACTTGGCCTGCAGATAACCAGTAGTTAGGCAATATATTTTCACCCAATTACTTGTATAACATAACTGACTATGGAACGGACTGGTTCATTAGACCCAAAAGTAGAACATTTCACTGGAGACCCAAAGTGAAATTATAGCTCATTACAATATTTGAACAAAAATTAATTTAATTCTGAAATGGAAGGGAGAAACAAACCATTTTTCATCGATGAACCAGCAAAACTTTGAGTTGCCAAACTGAAGTTTGATTCAAGTTTTGCCGATTCATCGATGAAAAATGGTTTGTTTCTCCCTTGCTTCCATTTCAGAATTAAACAAATTTTTGTTCAAAATGCTTCCATTTGTCTTTTAGAGATTGTGTAAAATCATAATTCAAACGAGACAGTGAGTTTTATTAAAGCTCTACGCAAAAGGGCGTAGCAGTAGAGCTACTGCCATACAGTGCCAGCGCGGATGCTCGTCTTTACGAGTTTGTACGTTCTCCCCGTGACGTGGGGGGTTGCTCGGAGATCTTCAGTTTCCTCCCACACTCCAAAGACGCAAAGGCTTGCCGGTTAATGGCTTGGTATAAATGTAAAATTGTCCCTAGTGTTGTAGGGTAGTGTCAATGTGCGGGGATCGCTGGTCGTCCAGACTCAGTGGGCCGAAGGGCCGTTTTCCGCGCTGTATTTCTAAACTAAACAAAAAGGATTTATTCCACTCATGGAAATAGCAAGACTTCGTTAATCTGGGACACTCAGTATTGGACAACCACATTTTCCAGACAATCAATGCTCCAACAAACTTTACAATGTTACTTCTCAGTTACAATGTTACACTATAGAATATCAGTGACCAAGTGGCACGGCTGGTAAAAGCTGCTCCTCAAAACACCAGAGACCAGGTTTTGATCCCGACATCGGGTGTTGTGTGGAGTTTGCATGTTCTCCTTCTGACCAGTTGGGATTTCTCCTGGTGATCCAGCTTCAATCCACATTCCAAAGACATGCGTGTTTGTAGGTTAATTGGCCTCTGTAAATTGTCCCTGGTGTGCAGGGAATAGACAAGAAAGTGTGAATGGATGATAGATGGTTGACGTGGACTTGGTGGGCCAAAGGGCCCGTTTCCCTGCTGTATTTCTAAACAACTTTGAAGTAAATATACTTGGTTTGCTTAAAAAAAAAATCATTAAGGGGAGCATGAAACTGGCAAATCAGATTTTAGCCCAGTCAAGATACTGTATTTACCAAATTTAGCAGAAGGGTTGATTCCCAACAAATATTTGTCATTATTTTCCACTACACATAAAAACTGTGTACTACACATAATTGTCATTTTCCACTACACACAAAAATCTTTTAAAATGCACCATTTTTTAAACATTGGAGAATAACTTAACACCTCCCACCACACCATTTATCTTACCCTGCCCTAAACTTAATACATTTCAGAACAACTCTCTTCAGAAAATGTGAAAGCAATGATTTCCCACATTTCTTCATATTAATTAACAAACCTTCCCAATCTGCACGTTGACTCTCCACTTCCCCCTCCACTCAGTTTCATAGACAATGCACCACCATGCAGTAACTCCATGCTATTTGCATTCTCCCCATAGGCCTTCACACAATTAGATAACAAACATTTACCAAACATAAATTTAAAATTAAGACTTCATTATTTCAAAGTTTCTGCCACTCTGCATGCAGAAGTCCTTAATTTCACTCCTGAAACAATAACTAATTGTTAGATTATATTCTGTCAACTCTGAACAATGAAAACAGCTTATCTGCATACACTCTATCAGTTTCTTTAAATATCACTACTCCTTAGGCTTCAAAAACACTACCGCTTAGACTTCAAAAACAAGGGGACACAGGTTAATATCCTTTGTAGCAAAGTGTCAACAATAGGCGAGTTTGGTATTTCAACTGTGCATGCCCAGGTCATCGGTCATTTGTGATAAACATTCTCACCAGCTGAGCTGTTGCGTGTTTATAGACCTGCGTTTCATCTGTGTATCATTCCAGTTTTGCTTCTTTGAGGTAAGGAAATACTGCTTTCAAATCTATTAACTAGCTGTATTTATGATTAATTTGTACAAAAATGATGGTTTTGTTGGTTTTATTGCTTTATGCTTCGGTGATCATGACAATGAATAACACACATTTTTAATTGTTTTTGTTTTGGAGGGGGGTAAATTAAATGAAACGTATGATTTCTATAACTATCAATAGACTTAATAAGTTCTGCATGTACATGTGTAAGTAAAGATGTGTAGTACAAAACTTAGTCATGAGTCTGACTAATCATGTCTCTTCTGATTCCCATCATATTGGATAATTTTAATCAGTATTTGACATACTAATTTTCTGTTATAATCTTGTGATTGGAATCGAACAGGCTGGTTAAACATTGACGTGGGTTGGCTTAAATAAAGATGCTGTCGCTTTAACCTCTGGGTTGGTTCCAGTCTGTCAGGGCACACAATTGGGAGCCAGGTACGGTCAACCAGACGATGATAATTATGAGAATTTGCAGCCATTTGAACCGCAGACAAACTGGAGGCTTCACTCAGGAGTGGGTCGCAGCTTCCCAGCTGACAGGACCTGTTCTCGCTCTCTTTGAAGGAGGCGCTGCCTGCCTCAGCGAGTGGGCAAACGTGGAACCAACCCGGAATACGAGTGGGAGCATTTTCTCAGTCAAACTTTGTCGACAGTTGTGGGGGTGGGGGATCTGGGAGAGAGAGAGCTAGCAATGCCGCACAGATGGAGCACTTTAATAACCACCCATTAAAATGCGCCCTTCGGCCACTCGGCAACCTGGTCTGATCTGATCTGACACCCCTCTTGCTAACTCGCTGCGTGCCCGATCCTAATGCAGAAACTCCCCAAAACCTTTGGGCTTTGGGTAACACCTGCACAAAGAGCCTCTGCTAACAAGGGGTGGCGAACTGCGCTGGTCAACATACACTGGGCGAGATGGCCGAGTGAAAACGCACTGCAACAACCTCAAACTTGGAACAGCACGGACCCTCCACTCAATTTATCCAATACTATTGGGCAGGCATTTCGCAGTTAAATGACATATCGGATTGGCGGCTCCTTCACATGGCCAACCCTGAACTCAGTTTTCCTCAGAGATGAATCTTTGCCTTAATGGTACATTCACACCGCCTGTCGGTAAATTATCAGCCCACATCACATTGATACAGTCGCTGCCTGCCTCAGATTAAATATATTTTTACAAATAATTATGAATCAAAATAAGAAAATGTTTCAAACATGAGTAATATTTTCTTTTTTCAGTAGCACATTAAGGATTAAATGAAAATAATAAATTCTTTAACTTTTTGAATATTTCCTAATTGCTGATTAATGAACTGAACTAGAACTGGGACTGTAGTGTGTGAATAGCAGAACAAGAAAGGAAGCTATTGATTTGACTGAATTCAAGATTAATTACGTGGTAGAATAGTTAACGATTTATACAGTTTGTACAGCGTTGAGTTTGCGTATTTTTTTTCCCGAATTACCTTTGACAAATCCCATGATTCCTTGTGTTTATCGAAATGCCGATCTCACTTATTGCATGCTGTTCTCCATGTGTTTCAAATCAGCTATTGTGTACGTTGAGTAACCACTGCCCACTTGTACTCTAGTTTTCAATATACATGGGACTTTCCCAATTTTAATATATCTATCTTTATCAATTGAGCTTTCAGATATATATAAGGAAACATAATTTTGCTTTCTGAACAATTTCACCCATTCCAAAAAAATCACACGGGTTCCCAAGGGAACCTTTACCGTCCCATAAAAATAAACTGGCGAAAAATCCTTACTTTCAGTCAAAAACAAGCCTAAATTAGTCAGAGGATGGTGAATCTGTGTTCATTGTCCTGTGGAGGCCAAGTCACTGGATATATTTAAGGCAGAGATTGACAGATCCTTGATGAGTAAGGGTGTCGGGGGGGTTACGTGGCAAAGACAGGAAAATGGAGTTAAGAGGAAAAGATAGATCAGCTAAGATTGAATGGCGGAGTAAATTTAATGGGCCAAATGGCCTAATTCTGCTCCGAGAACTCACAAAATCCCTCGACTTTTCTCAGAACTTGCATTAAGAATACTACTTGGATAAGAAATCATTTACCATCTGACCAATAACATTAATTTACAAACTCTTAAATACATTGCACATTCAAAAGCTTGCTTTCTTACTTCCCATCTGCAGTCTACCTGCTAAGTTACATGAACAATAATGTTTCATGTGCACTTCACTTACATGGGCAAATCACCCAATGGTAGCTAAACATTAATGCCATTGAGGGTGTATTTTATTTTCAACCCGCAAAATAAATTGTCTGGAAGAACTACAAACCTCATGGACTTTATTTCTGTCTGCACACAGAAATGCCATTGCATGCAGACAAGCAGATTTTACCCAAGATAATGACATTTTTCATCGTCCAGGCTCAGCATTCCACATTAAAATATTCTTTGACAATTACAATATGTCTACATTTAATGTTTTTCTTGCAATAGCAAATCTGAAAAAGACTAGTGTATCTGAAAAAGTGAATGTTACATTATATTCATGCCAAAATATGTATTCTGGAAAGATTAAAAATAATGTTACATAGACATTTACATAACATTACGGCTTCTGTAAACATCAGCTTTAAAAAGCATTGCAAGTTTCAGATGTTTTTCACAATTTGTTTGCCAATTCTACATGCCAGTGTTTCATATCTAGCTTTTGTGCAGAAACTAAATTTTAACCCAATATTACTACAACATTTGAGCTTCCCAGTATTTTTAGATACAGCATTCGCAAGAAAAATAAAAGTGATCTGACACACACATTAGCTTCATTAGTACCAGGGTTCCCAAAAGGTAGGTTATTATGTAAATCCTTCAGAACTGGGTGCATAGCATTTCCTTTATTAGGACTGACTTCACACTACAGTTCAAATTTCAACATGCATTCAAATACATTATACATTAAAAAAAAGACAGTGTCAAAACAAAGTATTCCCTTGTCAAGAATCAAGAGTGTTTAATCATCATACGACCTGGACAGGAACAATGAAATTCTTACTTACTGCAGCTTGACTGGCACTTTAAACAGAAGAACAGAATGAATAAATATACAATAAATTATCAATTATTCTGGGTAACACTAGGTATCCAAGAACATGATCACACAAGCCCAATAATACAGTGCAACCTCAGTATTGTAAGGTCCAAAGAAGTTTGGTGCCGAAGTATGATTGTGATTAGAGTTGTGCAGGGCTGTTCAAGAACCTGATGGCTTGAGGTATTTCGCAAACTTGGAAATAATCGTTCGTCGGCTCCTGTACATTCTTCCTGACGGTAGCATCAAGGTAAAATGTGGCCAGAGTGGTGGAGGTTTTTGATATACGCTGCCTTCTTGAGGCAGCGTTTGCAGTAGATCCCTTCGATGATAGTGCTCAGTACTCATGGACCAGCCAATGACCACCACTTTCTGCAGCTTTTTTCCTTACTAGAACTTTTTCCTTACTAGAACCAGGTTGTGATGCAACCAATCAGTTCGCTGTCCGCCATATACCAAGAGAGGAAGCAGATTGTATTTGTGAGCAAGGAGGTGGTGTTATTGCCAATTCTTACTGATCGAGGTCTGCTGAAGAAAAATAGTAAGATTAAACGAGAACTCACCTGTTCGAAGTTTGATCGTTATTTTTACGAGGAGTTACGATGAGGGATTACGTGAAGAGCCCGCCTCACGCTGGTTAACGGCATACTTCAAAGCAACGGCATGAAAAACACAGAACACCAAAGCCGGAGTAACATAGTAAGGCTCATAAAAAGACTTAGAACCACCATTTGATCATTTATTTTACGAGGGTGGGAGTGGAGGGCACGTAATCCCTCATCGTAACTCCTCGTAAAATAACGATCAAACTTCGAACAGGTGAGTTCTCGTTTAATCTTACTATTTTACTTCGGAGTCACGTGAGTGACTACGTGAAGAGTTTTAAAGCTTTCTGTGTTTTTTATGTCGTAGAATTAATCCGTACGACAGTCCGGCTAAGTAAAACACATACATGAGAAGCAGACAAATGTTTTAGATCTTTTCACAATTAAGTTTTTTAATGGCTGAAAGACCATATAATACCCTCCTTATATTTGAGGGAAAAATGATTAGAAGTGACAAAAGATATCAGTGACTACACAACTGATTATAGCAATTAATAGCAAACAAAAAGCAGGTGATTATAGTGCTCCCAACACCGCGTGTCCAAAGCTTGTCATAGTGTGAACAGGTTTGTTGTAGAACTTTGAAAAAGTTTCTTCTTTACTCCACCCTGCGATTTTTAAAATATGCTCGAGAGGTACGTCCCGCCCCTTCGCCGCGGACGTAGCTGCCGCCCTGGTGGAGTGAGATTTGAAGACATCAGTGTCTACTCCCGCTAAAACCAACACCTGTTTCAACCATTTTGAGGATAGTTTGAACTGAAGCTTTTGTGTGTGGCTTTCTGTGCGTAAGCAGCAATGTCTTTTCGTTTCTCGAAAAGTGTCCGTCACTTTAATACATTGGTTCAAATGTCTAACCACACACAAAGCAGGCTCAATATGAAAAGCTTGAAAGGTTACCTTTGTTCCAGATCTCCCTGGTCTACTTTGTTTGATCAGATCGTAAACATAGAAATACAACGTTATCTGTAGTCACATGCATACAGTCTAAACGCAACATTTGTAAAGTTTGCACTCTTTGGGCTGAGACCAGTGACATTAACATGACCAATTTCAATGTTAACCTATCCAATGACAACCCTTCAATTGGCGTCCATTCTCTAAGTAGAGCAAGTACTATGCTCACATCCCAAATCTCTGTATATCTAGGTTTTGGCGGATTCATGTGAAAAATTCCTTTCATGAATCGTGATATTAATGGGAATGCGACCCAATTGATTTCTCACCAGTCATAAGTCCTAAATAGGACGACAAGGCACTGCGTGCAGTGTTAATGGCACTGTAACTTAAATGTTGCCCAAAGCGCAAATTGGCAAGGAATTCCAAAACATGAGTAACATTCACAGAATCATCAGAAAAATTTTGACTGTGTGCAAAATTCTTCCCATTTCTTAATATGTGTCATATTTGGTTTCTGTGTGCTATCTCGCCATGATGCGCCAATAACTGTCAAGTTTGGTCCGACAATCCCAGTTCCTGTAGTGGTCTGGTCAAAACCTGCAGATTAACAAATTCATATATGCATATAATGGTAACCTTCATTTGTTACTGGATTAGTCAAGATATCAATACAGTTAGGAATCTGCATATACGGTTCTTTAATCATATTTCAGCATAACGGGAACCAAGGTTGAGTTGGCCAATTTGGCACTAACCAACAATCCGGAAGCTGAATCTTGCTCTATTTTCTTCAAGCATCTCTGGATCAGAGCAAATGGTGGAAAAGCATAAAAGAACATTTTTCCCCAGTGTAATGAAATGCATTCTACTGCAACTGCGTCCGGAATCGTGTTCCAAGACACATAATGAGGCAATTTGTGATGATTAAAGCCTGAGATGCTGAAACATATCAATTTCTGGCAACCCAAATCGTCTAACAATATTCTTAAATATGCTGGACCATTCCATATTGGATATATGCTTATCCATTCCGTATTATCTATTTAAAAAATCCTGGACCTTTCATCTGCTACCACATTGTCCCTTTTACCTGGAGTATAGCTATACTGGAAATCCATATCTTGCCCGACCAATCACCATTTGCCATATTCTCATTGACCAGACAATCACCATGATACTGATCCAACTCTCCCCATGTGATTAAATGTAAACCAGCAACTGTTTTTATTGTCTAATTTATTTTTGTATTAACACATGCAGACCTTGTTTAGAGGCACAACAATACTGCTTTAAAGCCCAATAAAAGGCCCCCAATAACTCCAAAATAGTATAATACCATACTCTTGGAAGAAACACTTGTTTTCTTTCAGTTTTCCATCTACATCCACAACTGGAGGATAATCTGTGGCCCCCATCCGAGAGCACTGATCTGTATGTAAAACCATTTCAGGCTGTTTAATCATAATATTTATTAGCAGCTTGTGACATTTTCCTTTTTTAACCCACCATTGTAATTCCAATACAGCTTCTTTTGTTAATTACATAGGCCTGTCAAATGGCCTGCCTTCTCTTTGAGAACTTGTATTTGTACCTTCGAAGATATCGATAAATGTAATGGACCAAATTCTACTGCAGGAAATGCTGCTAGCAGTTCACCAATGGTTGTTCAACCATTTCTCGGATGGAAGGATAAGGATTTGAATGAGATAATGACAAGTTACCAAAATATCATCGACTTTATCTGTTGGTAAAGGTATTAACATAGTCACTGAGTTAATTACAAACCCAAAAGTAAATTGTTTGTGCTGGCTGCAGCTGGGCTTAATTAGATGAAATTAAGAACCTTAGCTTACCACAAAGCTTTAGTAACTGAAACTGAGTCCTCAGCTGACTCCTGATAATCACTATGACCAGAATGTCATTGAGATAAGCCATAATGATGTGCATTTGTGCTCTAATTGGCTAAACTGGTTTCAACAGTTTCGTAAAGAGTAAAAAGCTGAACTCAGTCCATTTGGCAAAGCTTAACTGCCATAATTGTCACAACCAATTAAAATTTAAGTACCACCGAAACCTGATGCATAGGTACAGAATAATAGGCGTCTTTTCATCAATCTTAGCCATATAACACCTGCTGAATTAAATATTTTTGCAGTAATCAATGTCTCCATTTGAACATGTTTGTATTCTACAAACTTATTTAGACCTGTAAGGTCCAGAATACTTCTGCAACCATCATGCTGTAATGCCTTCTAACATTAAAGACAAATTTATGCTCGTGTTCAAAATCTTTTCCATTACCCCTTTTCCAGATAATTAGGCAATGTGGACATAAATCTCTGCTTTTTCAATTGCAGAAAACACGAAAACATAAGCAGGTTTATTCTGTACAGGGATTAACCTCTTTTTTTTATAAAAGTAATAGTAGTTAATGAAACTGCTCGTAATATACTGGATCAAAATAATAGTAAGCCAGTCTTAATAAACTTTTTGTAATCTCCCTCTAACTGGAGATTAATCCGCAGTTTCTTTAAGCAGAGAACAAGTCTTTAATTCCTCTGCATATGAGCGTGGTGGTCTCCTTATCCCCTGAAATTCGGTAAGTATTTGGTTGTGCAATACAATAAAACTTCCTTGACATATTTCTGCCTCTATTTCCAATATCAAATCCCCTTCTGGCGAAAATACCTTTTCCGTCCAAAAGACGAAGGTTTCATGCAGCTAAAAATATTTAGCTTTTCATCCAATTTCAATAAGTTAGGCAGATTACTCCAAACAGATAACCAAGAGCTTAAACACACTTGCTCGACACAGGTATGCAACCTTGGGTGAAAAAAATGGCCAAATAGCCATTTATTTTATACAAAATTTCATAGAAAGAATTGCACAATAGCGTCTTTATTTTATGTTTTCCTTTCATCTGCCCAAAAGCCATAATAGCAGCAGAATAATTGTGAGGATTTTTAAACCTCACTATTTGACGCTCTCATATTTGGAGTCATGGATGCCCATATTAACGGATAAACCGTAGGCTCTTCCAATGAGGCACAATTTCCTGTGCTGTGCAATTTTAATATTTCAATCATCACAGAATCATGAAGTTGGTGAGATACCATATATATATGTTGGCAGCTAGGTTTTCTTCCATAGCCTCACCACTTCCTTCATATATAGCAAAACCTTTTGCTATTCCAGGCATCTTTGGCCTCTTTTAATATTTTTTCATTTTATTTTTATTTTTATTTTGTGGTGTGCTTTCAAAATGCAAATCACCATCAACAGGGTCTGCCTTCTGCAGCCCTAAATCAATTGGGATTTCATCCCATGAGACTTCTTCCGGCCCAAATCCTGGTCCGGATTCCAACTTCCAATTAGGCCCATGGCCATATTCAGAATAATTAAACCCCTCAGGGCTATTCTTAGGAACCTTCAGGGTACTTTGACCCTAGTCTCATAATTATTTGGAGAACTTTCTCCATATGCTCCATAATCAGTTCCACATAGTTTACTTATCTGGAGGACTTTTCAATGTCAGAGTCATCAGAACCACGGGCCTCTCAGATTTTTTATTTTATTTTATTTTCCATTTTTCATATTCGGGAGCATTTCTCTCCGTGGTTATCATTTTGTAAACTAATTCGCTAACGGGTATATCTACGGCCACCGTATCGGAACCGGCTCCGCACTAGCTTTCCCGTATATTTATTTTTCACCCCAGGAAGCATTTAACCCGCGAATATACGTTTACTTCATCATCTGTGCTTATCCAGCACTAATATGACTCTGACCTGATTTAATATATTTCCTATACTGCTGGACCTACCCAGCGCCCGCTAAGAAATCCCAACTTTACTGTTCTTACCTGCGGGCCCGTTCCGACCGCTGCGAGGAGCTGCTCCTTACTGCAGCTCCTCCTTCCGCCGTCAGCGTCGACGTCATGCCGTTACCAGCGTGAGGCGGGCTCTTCACGTAGTCACTCACGTGACTCCGAAGTAAAATGAGGATTCAGTTGCATAGGGAGGAGCAGAATCCAGTTCCAGGTTTGAAAGGGATGGAGTTGAACACCACGCTGTTGTTGTTGTCCAAGTGGACCACTGCAAAGTGGAGAGCTATTGAGATCACATCTGCTGTCAATCTATTGTGGTGGTAGGTGAATTAAAGCAAATCCAGACAGTTAGTGAGGATTTATTTCATAAATAACTGTTCAAAGAAATACATCTAACGGACACTAGTGCCACCATTTAATAGTCATTGAGGCATGTTAACTTATTCTCCTTGGGTATTGCTATGATGGATCACCTTTTAAAGCAGATGGGGACCATTGGCCGTAGTAGGGAGGGGTTGAAGATGTTTATGTGGGTCCACACAGGTTGTAGATGTTCCGAAGGTTCACCCACATGAAGGATTTTCTGATGTCAACCTTGGGGACTGAGATCAGTGTCATTGGGGATATGGGAGCTCATGAAGGTACATTGCTGTTCTCCCTTTCAAGAAGAGTATAAATGCATCGAGCTCATCCAGTGGTGATGCATTGCTGTAATTTAGGCTACTCAATTTCATCTTGTAGAAAGTGATGGTGTGCAAGCCCTGCCACAGATGCCACGTGTCTGAGCCTCAAGTTTATACCAGAAGTGTCTGTTCGCATTCTCAATGGCCTTCTTGGAGTGGTGCCTGGACTTGTCCGATTCTGGATATTGACTCAAATTCTGCAGATCGGGTTCTCAGTAGGTTGTGGACCTCCTAGTTCATCCAAGGTTTTTTGCTAGCGAACACTTGAATGGTAGTATCTTAGTATTCCACAGATTTCCTTATGAAGTCAGATATCGTACAGGCAATGCACAGCATGCTTTGGTTATTATCTCAAAAGACAACTCCATACTAGACCTTGACAGAAGGAATATTTACTACTCAAATATCAAGACAATTAGATTGATAACCCAGACAACAAGAATACAAATGTTTTGTCATTGACAATAGATGTCCTGTGCTCATGCCCTTCAGAATCTGAACTGCACTGGTCAACCAAGTTTTATAATTGGTTTATAATTTGGGCAAGAAGCCCAAAATTATGCCGCACAGATGTTGATGTATTATTTTGGTGAAAAGTTGGATTACATTCAGCAGTTTCATAAGAAATTGATTTAAATTAACTGTGCCCCGCACATGTTGCAACTCCAGTACAGTGATGTGCCATCTGCTTGACATTTTATTTTTGAAAATGTCAAATTTAGAATATCTGTTTTCAAAAATTCATTGGCAAATTATGGTCCTAACTTACCATAATCAGTCAACTGAAAAATATCAAAAACTGCTCACATTAGGACTTCCAGTTAATGCATCAATTAGCTAGCTAAAGGGCCTGTACCACTTTCACGATCTAATTCACAACCTCTGCCGAGTTTGCCCTCGACTCATACTCGCAGCATAGTCGTCACGAGGTCGTAAGTAGATCATAGCTGGCCTTGATGCTAGTCGTAGGTACTCGTGGCATCAAGTAGGTTACGGCGTTTTTTTTTAAGCCTGGTGAAAAATGTCCACGAGAAAAATTTGATCACCGGAATTAAATAGACCACCAAAGATGAGAAATAGGATATCTACTGAAAATGTCAGACTAATTGATGATTCGATCAAACAATTTTCTATAGCTTCAGTTCATTCTCATCCTGAGATCAGTTAGATTATTAAAAATCTAAGATTTGTTTTAAGTGTTTCCATATATACAGAGAAATATAACAGAACAATGGTTAAAGCAGAAGATTAATGGATCATTACAAAACAATGCTACACAAAAAACAACAAATAATTGTGGGGCACAGAACATACTCTACAATTAATTCACATATAAAAGATGGAAACAATTATTTTGCTTGTAATAATTTATACAGCAATTAACCTATACCAGTATAATGTTGACATGAATCTTAAACATATACACTGCCCAAAGGACCAACCACATTGATGCGACAGCCAAGGAGGCACACCAATGCTTCCACTTCCTTAGGAGACTGAGGAAACTCAGTATGTCTCCAATGACTTTTATACATTTCTGCAGATGCACACAGAAAGCATACAGTTCTGTTGCATCGCAGCTTGGTCGGAGAACAGCTCTGCCCACAGCAGCAAGAAATTGCAGAAATTTGCAGATGTACCCCAGTCCATCACATATCCATGGTCTTCCCACCACTGACTCCATCTATACTTCACACTGCTTCAGGAAAGCAACCAATATAACCAAAGATTTGTCCCACCCGTCATTCTTTCTTCTCCGTGTTCCATTCCGGCAGATGGTACAGAAGCTCGAAGGCACGTACCACCAGACTGAGGAACATCTTCTTTCCCTCGGTTATTAGACTTCTGAACAGTCCGTTCGTAAGCTAGGGTACCGTCAGACTAAACCTCTACCCAATTGTGGACATTGGACGTTGTCTATGGAAGTGGTACACTACAATGCGGAGAACTATATTCTGCATGCTTTCTTCCATATTTCTATCTGTTTTACTTGAGTTTGACGTGATCGTATTTATGTAGAGTATTATCCAATCTGATTGGATGGCATGCAAAACAAATCTTTCACTGTGTCGTGGTAGATATGGTAACATAAACCTAAATCCAATTCCAAATGAAGTAGATATTTCAATAACATAACAATTAATAAATTCTAAAGTGCAGACCTGGGAATTTATGGTTATAAAAACAACTTTTCCACTTTTTGATATTTAAATAATCAAACTGTTTTTTTTCCCAGAGGTTTCACCTAATCCAATTCTGAATTACCAAATATTGCGATATAATTACTTATACAATGCCTTCGGTATGACAAAATAATTCAAGCAATGGGAAGTCAATGGCCAAAGTAGTTAAAGACTTTACCCAACAAGGACAAGTTCTGTCGGCTGCTTATAACGCTTCACGTTAACCTGCATACCCTGTTCATAAACATAGAATTCTCACATACCAATATCAAACAAATTTCACCCAAATGTTAATTCTCAAAGCTTGGCTATATTGAACATATATCCATGTTAATGCTTAAAGAGATAGAGATGGCAAGTGAATGTGCAGGAAGGACATCAGATGCTGGTTTACACCATCGAAAGACACAAATTGCTGGAGTAACAGCGGAATAGGCAGCATCTCTGGAGAGAAGAAATGGGTGATGTTTCAGGTTGAGGCCCTTCTTCAGATGATAGATGGATATAGCGAGGGGTGTTCGGATTGGCAGATGGGTGGACAGCAGCACAGGCGCCAGACACCTGGGTCCGATCCTGACTGCAGATGCTGACTGCACAGAGGGTGTACGTTCTCGCTGAGATCGCATCGGTTTTCTCTGGGTGTTCCGATTTCCTCCCACATTCCAGAGACGTACATGACAAGGGCGAGAGAGCACGCGCGCGCAAGAGAAGAAATGTTATGTTGAAAATTTAATGGCAAAGCTGCAAAACAAGGGCTTGCACTTCAACACCCTAAAAAAAATCAAATTCAGTTGTTGAGAGATATTCTCAACGTAGAACATCTGACTATAATTTGATACATCATGGGTTCAATCACTAAAGAAAATGTACGATGAAAATGAGCTCTGGAGTTAATAACTCCTGGATGTGAAATATCTTCCAAAAGGTGCAGAAATTTGTTTCAGTTTCATTTTCCCAAGACTCTCAGTTCTCCTTTCAACATAAAGACGGACACATCGTGCAACAGAAAAAAAGTTTATCCCGATAGGTCATCTCTTTCCAACAGTGGTGCATAAAGGCCCTGTCCCACTTAGGCGACTTCTTTGGCGAGTGCAGAAGACTCTGCGCTCGCCACAAGGTCGCAGGTGGTCTCCTTCATGGTCGGGAAGAGTTCCTGCGTTCTGCGAACTAGTCGCGGCCTCAGTATGTTCGCCGAAAAATGCTCAACATGTTGACAATGTTTCTGCGACCAAAAATTTGTCGCCATGCAGAAAATCGATATATATAGTCGTAGGTCTAGTCGTAGTGGGGTCATAGGTAGGTAGTCATAGTTAATCGTCTTTGCTGACCGGTCATTTTCATTGGCTTATTGAGAAAAAAAAGGTATGTAAACTGCAGCAAGTGATGCGCTGTATTTCGAGTGCGCGGTCATTGCGCAATTTTTCTTTTAGTGGATCAGACGGTGTGAGATATGGCTCAGAGGAGAAGGCTTCAGCACAGGGGCAGGGCACAACCCTCAACACCACCCACCAGGCTGTTATCAACATTGTTTATTAAACTTTTGTATGTTTCATTACCAATAAAGGAAATCCCTGACTTTTTAACCTCAAATTGATGTATGACTATCATTATTTTTCATAGTAGTCCCTCATGTCATCACTGAAATCTCATATTTAATTTCTCATATATTTAGATCATTGAAACACACAAACGCAAGGAAGGAATGCACTGTATTTAAAGTTTGACTTTTCACATTTATTTTGATGAAGAAAACAGACTCAAGCACTTCAAATGCACTGCATTTAAAAGGATTTTATTTTTATGCATCTCGAACAAGCAATACACTGAATTTAAAAGAACATGTTTGAAAAATCTAACTTTATTTATTTTAGGCGATCTTACGACTATAGAGTCGTAGCTTGCTTTGTGATTGTGGGTGCAGTCGTCTGCAAGTCGAAGGTGGCGTCTTCAGTCCCCACTATTGGGTCGCCAATTGTCACAAGTGCATCTGCGATTAAGTCGTAGATAGTCGTAGCTTGTCCTACATAGTCGTAGGATGTCGTCAACATAGTCGAAGGATGCGTTTGACAATTCACTTTTTCGGCAATTCAACAAGACTGTGACAGTTGCTTGCACTCGCAAAAGAAGTCGCCAAAGTGGGACAGGCCCTTAAATCCAGCCTGTGGGGTGTACATGTCCAAGGCCTGCCATCCTGCTTCTTCCCCACTCTTACTACTGTATATACCCTGACTGAAATGATAGGACAGCTAATTTTCCAACTGCCAAAATATTTAGCTGTAATGGTTCATATATTATTATTATTTTATAATAGTATTTGAAAACATGACTGTTAAAAATATAACTTTATAATGTCGCCAAGAGAATAGTATCACAATGCCTCACATTGGTAGGGCAAAGATGGCAGAATAAGTAAAGTTTCTGCAGTGCAAAGATTACCAGAAGTAACCACAAGTTCTCTTAAAGGCAGGAGCAAAATAAATTGAGAATAATTGATTGACATCCCAAAAAAATGATATCCATTGTCACAGTAAAAGATGCAAGAAATATACCAGAAATTATCTGTGATCAAAATAGACAGTAGGAGAGGAAATTAGAAGCTGATAAATGCCCTAAACAGACACAAAATTCTGGAGTAGCTCAGCATTCCTCAACAATCCTCTTCAATCAGCCACATATCCGCCACTGGACTCCCCACCCCCCCCCCCCCCTCCCCGACCAATGACACCAGCGGCCCCAGGCCAGCGCAGAGAAGAAGCACCAACCCCAGCTCAATTCCGCCTGCCCGACTGACAGCCCCGGACCGACGACACCAACTGCCCCAGACCCACAGCCAGCATGGAGAAGAAGCGCCAACTCCAGTCCAACCCCGCTCCAACTCCCGAGGAACACGCTCCCCGACAGGCCGTGGACCACCAGCGGTGCCAGCCAACACCCCCCCCGGTGCCGACAAAAGCCGAGCACCAGTCGACAATGGGGATACACACAAAACACTGCAGCAACTCAGCAGCCTCCTACCGGCGCTGGCTGCAAGCCCGGCCCAACACCTCCGTCCGCCCCCGGACAGGGACGGGACACCCGGCCCAGCAGCAACTCAACAGCGCCAGAGACCCGGGCCCGGCACCGACGAGCATGATCTCGCTCACAGACCAAAGCATGAAGCAATAAAAACGACAAAATAATCTTAGCTTTTAACAAAAGAACAATAATAGTTTGGTTTAGTCAATAGGAAGGAAGATGTGAAACTCCTTCAAGGAGACAATGAGAACCAAGGAGCCTCAATCTTCGCCTGTCCCACAATGTACCGTGCGGTTCAGGTCTGAGGGACGGGGACTCCCTGGCTCAGGGAGATCACATAACGGGGAGGCAGAGCGCGCGCGAGAGAGAGCGCGAGCCCGGGACGGACCCACCAACCACCACCTCCACCAGTTGCGCCTGTGCTGAAGGACACCGTGGCTGGCTGGCACGTGGGCCGACAGAAGGCTCTGATGTTGCCGCCGGTTCCGCTGCCCGGTCCCGTGCGGCCGCTCGCAGCCATCCGAGCTACTTCCCTTCTTGGTCACAATGCGGTGGCTCCGCGCCCAGAGTGCCGCAGCAGTGGTGAGCGAGTTGCTGGCATGATCCCTGATCCCCTCCTTCGCAACGCTCCTGCCCTCTCTGCAACTTTACTCCTGGCGGCTCAGCCAAGTTACCTACTTTATGCAGCCCAGGCCATGCTGTGGAAAAGAACTCTCCCCTCCCCCCAGCGGTGCTGTCCTTTTACAGCCGCTTCCCACTTCACACAATTCCAGGGTTGAAGGCGTGGCAGGTTCCACGGAGTAGTCGCTACGAGAGTGGCATTGCTCGGCCTAGCCTTCGGCATCCAAGACTCGGAGCTTATTTTAGAGTAAAAAATAGCATCTTGAATGCTGGGAAACACAGTAATTCACAGTTTGAAAGCAGTATTTGCTTACCTAGAAGAATCAAAGCTGGAAAAAACAGCTTTGACTGAGGCATGCACAGTCGGAATATCGAACTCGCTTGTTCAAGATGCTTTTTCAACATCACCAAACCCTTTGTCCGAGTCTCAGACGAACTGTCCAGCATTCCTCTCAAATTTGGCTGCCCAATTCAATTTGTCTATGTTACATCTGCTACATTATATCATGCAAACTGTAATGTGAATCAGTTGGCACATTTGAGATCTAATCTGAGCACAAACAATGCTGTGTCAACACTAAAAGTTCACCTTAAAAAGTTTCCTTTTTCCAGAGGAAAGAATCTGTAAGCTAGGTGGGAAACCATTCAACTGAATTATTTCCATTCCACAACAGAGGTCACCCCACCTTTAAATAGTCACTTAGCTTTAGCATACTGATGATAGATGCACATGTTCACTCACATTCAAAAGCTGAACTCCAAGTCGTCCTTGATTTAATCATTGAATTTTATACTTTACAAAAGGGACCTTTCCCAATCTGGCCCCCCTGTATAACAAACCTGCCAACAATAAGGTCATAAGTGATAGGAGCAGAATTAGGCCATTCGACCCATCAAGTCCACTCCGCCATTCAATCATGGCTGATCTATCTCTCCCTCCGAACCCCATTCCCCTGCCTTCCCCGCATTACCACTGACACCTGTACTAATCAAAAATCTATCTCTGCCTTAAAAATATCCACTGACGTGGCCTTTACAACCTTCTGTGGCAAAGAATTCCACAGATTCACCACCCTCCGATTAAAGAAATTTCTCCTCATTTTCTGAAAAAAAAGGTCCTTTAATTCTGAGGCTATGACCTCTAGTCCTGGACTCTCTCCCACTAGTGGAAACATCCTCTCCAGCAGGCATGTGCCGTGAGGAATCAGCCAGGGTAGGCAGTGGCTTTTAAAAATCTTGAAAACCGTGCATGCGCAGATTATTCTCTCCCCAGTGAGCTGTCAGTCGGCTTTTTTTAAATCTTGAAACTGCGCATGCGCACATTGGTCCCTCCCCGGTAAATTGCCAGTCGGCATTTTTTTAATCTTGAAAACCGCGCATGCGCACATTGTTCCCTCACCGGTGAACTGTCATTCGGCTATTTTTAAATCGTGGAAACCGTGCATGCGCAGATTGTTCTCTCGACTTTTATCATGTAATTTGTTTTCAATAGGTCCTATCTCTTAACAAAGTATTTAAAAACATATAGCTCAAAAAAAATTACTTACCATATTATTTGTGCACAAAATCCATTCTTCTCTCTTTGTTTGCAGCAAAAATATCCATAAGGTTGCTTCGTGAAACTCTTGAGGTAATCACTATCCACCCTTGAAAATCCCGCTAATAAACTTGCGCATGCACAGTAGGCTGGTGCGCATGCGCAGTGCGCAACGCAGCACATGCACGCAGTTCACAGTGTAAAGGCAAAGTTTCAGCTGCCTTTACGGACCGTTTCCACTGATGGCTTGAAGTAGCGTCGACGGCACGCGAGTAGTACATAATTCCGCGTTGAAAACGTACTGCTGATGAAAGGCACGGGAGAATTATGCCTCCCTAAGAGATTGATCTCTTAGGGAGGCATAATTCTCCCGTGCCTTTTCTATTTATGACCATTTTATATATGTTTTATATTTATATATAAAATAATTACTATTTTATAATTTTTGTCAGGGTAGGCACTGCCTACCTTGCCTACCCTGACGGCACGTGCCTGCTCTCCACATCCACTCTATCCATGCCTTTCACTATTCTGTATGTTTCAATGAAGTCCCCAAATATCTTCTAAACTCCAGCAAGTACAGGCCCAGTGCCGACAAACGCTCATCATAGGTTAACCTATTAATTCTTGTAAACCTCCTCTGGACCATCTCCAGAGCCAGCACACCCTACCTCAGATATGGTGCCCACAATATTCTATATGCAGCCTTACCAACGCTAAGTTATAGATCCCCAGCATTACATCCAGGTTTTTGTAAACAAGCCCTCTTGAAATAAATGCTAGCATTCTTTACTACCGATTTGACTTCCCATTTTTTGGAATCCTGCACCAGCATCCCAAGTCCCTTTATACCTCTGATTTCTGGATTCTCTCCCAATTTAAAAAAAATGTCTACACTGTTATATTCCTACCAAAATGCATGACACCACACTTTGTTGTGTTATATTCCATCTGCAACTTCTCAGCCCACTCTCCCAACCAGTCCAAATCCTTTTGCAGAGTCCTTGTTTTCTCTATAATACCTGCCGTGCCTCCTATTTTCATATCTGCAAACTTGGCCACACAGCCTTCAATCCCTCGTCCAAATCACTAATATACAAAGTGAAGAGTAGCGGCCCCAGCACCGACTCCTGGGGAACTCTGCTAATCACTGTCAGCCAACCAGAAAAAGCCCCCTTTATTGCTACGTAAGGTCTGTGGAATGCAACATCATTTCCCATATCTTGAGAATTACACCCTCAATGCAGGCAAATACTGATGAAATTCAACATCACTTTGTATGCACAAATGAGGAAAAAGATCTTCTAAAGATGAAGATCTCAATCACAACGTAAAACTTGGTCTAGTGATCCTTGCCTTCCAGTATGCTTCCAAGGCATGGATTACCTTACTGAAGACAGCTTAAAACACTAAAGTTCTAACTACATCCTTGCTGGGTTATGCAGGGTTCCGTTTCCGAGAACTGTTCATAACCTGAACTGCTCAGAAGTGAAAATTATTGAATATTTTGAAGGCAACAATCCTTGGAAGATAAGGCAAGTTAGGCCGTGTAGGAAGGAACTGCAGATACTGGTTTAAATCGAAGATAGACACAAAATGCTGGAGGAACTCAGCAGGACAGGCAGCATCTCTGGAGAGAAGGAATTTGTGACATTTCAGGTCGAGTCCCTTCAAAGTTAAGCTATCAGGCAACTGAACCATCCTACCAACAATTAAGGATCAGTCTAAGCTATTATCCTCATTGGAGACCCTCGAATTATCTTTGATCGGACTTTATCTTGCACTAAACGTTATTCCCTTAATCATGTATCTGTACATTGTGGATGGCTCGATTATAATCATGCATTGTCTTTCCGCTGACCGGTTCGCATGCACAAAAAGCTTTTTTCTGTACTTTGGTACACTGACAATAAACTAAACACACTGTTGCAATGAAGGACACATGGTAGTCCATTAGTACACAGCAAGCTTCCACAAACAGACATGTGATAATTACCTTAGTAATGCTGCAGAGAGCATGGGACCAACTCCTTTGATCTTCTTGTAATCATGTATTGTCTTTCCACTGACTGGTTAGCACATGGCAAAAAGCATGTCACTGTTCATTGATACACGTGACAATAAACAAAACTAACTAAGGAAACAGGAATTAGGCAGGAAAACGAATTTGCCAGCATGGCAGAGCATGATTAGTGACTTCCACCTACTTCAATATTCCTTTTCTTTTCCTCTAGCAGCTAGTCTAAATTATAAAACATCATAACCACAGTTTAGTCAGTAATATGTTGATTACATTCATCTGAACAACACCAGCGTTGGATCTATCCACCAGTTCCGCAGCAAGTATAGTACATAAAGGTTAGCCTGACAGATACAAGCCCCCAAAAAGTATTATTTAAACCAACTAAATAGCTAAACGCCAATGCACCAAGATCCAAACATCAAAAATGAGATGCAACATTAATTGCTGTAATAAACTACATGAAGCCAGACAAAAAGGAACTGATGAAGTGAAGTGGATCATATAATATACTTTGATATCTGTAGAAGATTGTGCTATAAATCAGAGGGTGTAAGGAATGGCTGATAATGATGCTGTAGGGAATTTATCGTCTTGAAAAGCAAGGGATTACACACATATATCTTCATAAATCATATCTGAAGGTTTAAATTATGTCACAATAACATAAGATGGTCCAGACCAACTACCGGCCAATGTAGTGTGCTCAGTCTGTATGGAGCGCTGAGTTCTAAGTGAAAGACTACAGCCCAATCTTTGTATAAGAAAACATAACTAATAGATTGCCGAGAACACACGTCATGTTAGGTAGCATCCATGAGGAGAAACATTTTTTGGTCAATGACCCTACATCAGGACTGAGTTTCCCATGAATGTCACCTGATCCATTGAGAATCCCAGAACTTTATTTTTATTTCTGATTTCCAACACATATTGGCTGCCTAAGCTACCTGCCGGGTTCAGGAGAGGTGGATATTCTGATTAAACGCATTCAGATTCATGTCAGATTGTGCTCTGCAGCCTGGCTCAATACTTATCTAAACCAAGATGAGTTACTTATTATGCAAACTATGTGATTGAGATTGAGTATTATTTACAGCTAGTCAGATCAGGCAACGGAAAAAATAAACACTCAGCTTTTAGGGCATTTCTTTTTAATTTAAAGCAAACATTTGCATCAGATTTTCCAAAGTAAAAATGCCATTTAAGGAAGCTATCAAACTCGTTGAGTAAGCTGGTCACTGATATCACACTTGAAGCCATGAGAAAATGTAAGAATCAATAGGGAAGGATTGGCCATAGCAGTGGATAATTACTTAAGACTTCATTCTTAGCAGACTGAGTGAAATGTCAGGTAGCAGACCATAAAGTGATATTAAACACGTGTCAGGTTGCCTTCATGATGGTGAAACTTGTCTCGCAATTTCATGCCAAATCAAAAAACTCGACAAATGTCCACTGTGCTATACTACACACAAGTGACAAGCTCAACCAACTACAAAATGTAGACAAACAGCAAAAACTATGAGAAGAGCACAACTTGACGTATGGACAGGACATGACTTGACAGATGGCAACACATCCGATTCAAGTTCTATACAAGTTGCAAGAACAAGTCATGCACAGAAAATGCATCAAATGCAATATAGTCACAAATGACATACATACTTGCAGAAAAGCAATATATTTAACACTCACCAATATAGAATAGTGCGCAATGAATAGAATGAAAGTAAACTGCTGACTTACGGTCAAAACTAAATTCTCAACTCAAAAGTTTGGCTAATGATTGATGGTTTTGACATCAACCATTAGTCAATCATTCTAAAATAAACAACTTGCTAATCTAAGAGGATTACAATGTAAAGTTATTTATGAATATCAAAGGGAAACAGTAAAAAATTGCGAGAAGATCTTGTGCACATTTGATCTCGGGCAGTAGAAAACAAACAAAAATATGCAACAAGATAATCTATTGGCAACCAATTTGAAAGGGAGCATCTATCTCACTTTTAAAGTGTTTTTTGGAAATAAACTGCTTTATTTTGTTGCTCATAGGTAATTAGGTAACGAGTTTATGGAAAATAATTCTTCAGATCTTTGAAGATCCGTAAAACTTGAATTAAAAAACGATCAAGAAACAAGGCATTTAACTAGGAACAAAATCAAGGAATCAAGGATAGCTTTGTACTTTTGAGAGCAACAAAGTCAGCTAATAATGTGCCTCTCAAATTACAACCATGATGAAATATTTATAGGTCCACCTTGTAGCTGTAAAATGTTGAAGTTACTCGAGTAATCCCTTTGAGTAGGTTTTTAAATACACTGCAAATTTTCTTAGTCGGGGTCAACGATAACTTACTCCCACTCTGATTTTGTGTATTATGAGATGGTTAATGAAGCTAATGTGAGAACCGAGGCTCTTCCACAGATGTGGTTAACAGGGCAGGCAGGTGGGTATTTAGAAAGTAGTCCACTCAATCAGCTATTAACTAAATAGTAAGATAACTCACCCTCCCTGTTCACATTACCACAGCTCTGACTTCAGGTCAAGAATCATGAGTGTTTAATTGTCATGTGTACTGGCAACAGAACAATTAAGTTCTTACTTGCAGCAGCACGTTTGTAAACACAATGTACACATATACAAACAAAAAAAAAAAAATCAACAATCGCTACAATACTAGTGCAAAGAAAGTCCTACATACAAGCAGACAACCCATGGAAGTTCATAGTTGTGGTTAGTGCTGTGTAGTGTTCAAGAGCCTGATTGCTTTTGGGAAGACACCATTTTTGAACCTGGTTGTTATGGTTGTCAACCTCCTCTACCTTCCTGATGGTCGCAGCTAAATGAGCATGTGGCTCAGGTAATGTAGGTTTTTGATGACATTGGCCTCCTTTTGGGAGGTTATCACAACTTATAGATCCCTCAGATAGTGGCGAGGTCAGTACCTGTGATGGATAGGCAGTGTCAACCACTTTCTTTAATCTCCTTCATACCTGACCATATGAGTTGCAGAAAGAGGCAGCGATGCAACCAGTCAATTTGCTCTCTACCATACACCTATGAAAGATTAATAAACCATTGTCGACATTCTGGATATCCCCAATTTTCTAAAGTAGAAGCATTGATGGGCTTTCTTTGTGATTACATCAATATGCTGGGCCCAGTACAGATCTTTGGAGATGTGCATGCCCAGAAACTTGAACCTGTTGACTCCCTCCACTACCAGCTTTGTGTAAACTCAGCTTTTCCCATCTAAAGTTCATTAGCACCTTGGTCTTGCTGACATTGAGCAAGATAATCATTCTGGCACCATTCCATCAGATTTTCTATCTTCTTCCCATTCCCTAAATTAAGTGAATTTAAAGTCAATGTGGAATTGTGCCTAGCTCCAGTCGTGGGTATAGAGTGAGTAGAGGAGGAGACTAAGCACAGCCTCGACGTGCTCCTGTGCTGACGCTAATCAAGGGGGAAGTGTTTCCAATTCATACTGATTGTGGTCTGCCGATGAGAAAGTTGAGGATCCAGTTGCATTGGAATGAGCAGAGACCCAGTTCCATGGATCTGATAACAAATTTGAAGGGGTTTATGGTGTTGAATGCTAAGCAGTAGCTAATAAACAATGAGCTGATGTGCATGTTCTTCTTGCCCAAGTGGTCCAGTGCAGACAGAAGAGGCAATGAGCTCGCATGGCCTTTTATCTATTGTGGCTGTAGAATTGTAGCAAGTCGAGGTCCTTGCTAAGGTAGGAGTTGATACACATCATAACCAACTCCTCAAACCACATCGTCACCATGGACATTAGTGGCACCAGTCAAGTAATTGAGGCATAAAGTTCAGCACATGAACAATAGGAAAATGCACCTTACACAACCAATCAGGCCACAGGACAGTGAAACATTTCAGATGTGGATGCCACCATATCTATTGCACCATGGAGAAGCTGGATTCCAAAAAGAAATATCTTGGATAGTCACAACCCAGAAAATCCTTATAATGCACCCAAGAAACTTCAGGGGAAATTCTTCCTACTTAATCTTTTGCCAATTTTATATAACTGTGCCTCCAAACTTTTCTTTTAAAGAAAATAGATAATTACACATTTTAAAGATAAAACATGAGCACATTAATGAAACTAATGGTTTTGCTTGCCATTGTGCTGAGAAGCCATTCAGTATACAAATCAATTTGAAATAATAGGATCTTTCAACAAGATAGTGCTGGCGTTAAAACTTAATCTAAATGCAGAATAGGAGGGGGAATCATTTCGCCCTCCGAGTCCACTCTGTCATTCAATAAGATAATGGCCTATCTTCAATCTGAACACCGTTTCCCCCCTCCCCATACCCCGACTCCTCTAATACATAAAAGTCCATCATCTCTTCTGGAGGCTTATACTGATAAGTGCAAGGCAAGAGCATCAGGGCATTTGGAACTTTAGTTAAAGGGTGACCATGGAGTCAGAGCTTTATAGCTAAACAGGTCCACCAACTCTTCCATATTGACCTCGTTGTTTAACTGGGGTATTCCCTCTTGAGCCTGGCACCAATACTTTCAAACATTTCCAATCAATGTATTTTAAAATGTCATAATTTACAGGCTTATACCACTTCCTCAGGCAGCTTGTTCCTTGCGTGCACCACCCATGTGTGAAAGTTGCCCCATAGCTTCTCTCTCACTTTAAACCTATGTCCTCTAGCTTTAGACTCACCTATCCTGGGGAAAGAATTGTTTTTTCACTTTATCCATATACCTCATGATTTTATAAACCTCTATATATATATAGTCATCCTTCAGCATTCTACTTTCTGCAGAAGAGATTCAACCTATTCAGCCTCTCCTTGCAACTTAAATCTTTAAGAACAGGTAACAAACTAATATATTTTTTTGAACACATCTTTTTCAGTTTAATGAAATTTTCCTAATGAAAATGAACTGTACTCAATATCCTGACCACTGAAGGCAAACAGGCCAAAATCCTTCCTCGCCATCTTGATTACCTGTGTTCCCACTGTCACGGAATTAGTTTAGTTTATTGTCACATGTACTGAGGTACAGAGAAAAGCTTTTTGTTGCTTGCTAATCAGTCAGCGGAAAGACTAGACATGATTACAATCGAGCCATCCACAGTATACAGATACAGGATAAAAGGAATAATGTTTAACACGAGATAAAGTCCAGTAAAGTCTGATTAAAGATAGTCCAAGAGTCTCCATTGAGGTAGAAAGTGCCTCAGGACTGCTCTCTGGTTCAGTTGCCTGATAACAGCCTGGAAGAAACTTCCTGAATCTGGAGGTATGCACACTTCTGTACCTTTTGCCTGATGGGAGTGGGGAAAAGAGGATTAACCAGGGTGAGACGCATCTTTGCCGAGGCAGCATGCAACGTAGATGGAGACAACGGAAGGAAGGTTGGTTATTGTGATGGTTTGAGCTGCGTCTACAATTCTCTGCAATTTCTTGCGGTCTTGGATGGAGCTGTTCCTAAATCATGGTGTGACGCATCCCGATAAAATGCTTTCTACAGTGCATCTGTAGGTCTCGTTGTTCTACACACTCCTGACCCCTAACTGTCCAAATCCTGCTCTGGTCTGTCTTACCAAAATGCAACATCTCACACTTTTCTGCATTAAACCACATACACCATTCCTGTGCACATTGGCCCAGCCGATATAGATAGCATTGCACTTTAAAGCTGCTTCAGCACTTCATGTCTATCTTCTTGAACTTCAAATCTGCACTATATCACCAATTTTAGTCTCAGCCACAAACTTGCTAACCATGCTAACTACATTCTCATCCAAATTACTAATATAGGTAACAGTGGATCCAGCACTGATCCTTGTGCATGCGGCTCATTACAGGCCTCCACTACGAAAAATAACCATCAATACCCTGTCTCCTACATTCAGGAGAATTTTTGGTACCAATGGCGTATATAATCAACTAACAAGATTTAAAGACCAAATGGTGATGGGCAAAAGCATTTAAGGAGTTTAAAAAAGACTTTGAGGCAATGTATAAATCATCATATTGTCATAAAAAGGTGGCAGATTTTTAAACTGACTTTTGTGGGACATTTACTGTTAAATTAATACATGAATCACGTCAAAAGAAATGTCATTTACTTGCTCTAACCTATTGTGCCATGCCACCAGGTTGGGATCACAGCATGCATGATCAACTCCATCTTTTTTCCAAGAGTCGATAGTGTTTAATTGTCACATGTACCGAAACAGAACGATGAAATTCTTACTTGCAGCAGCATAGCAGATCTGTAAACACAGTACTCAATAGATGACATGATAAAAACAAAAAAAATTGAATTAAAACTTAGTGCAAAACAAAACAAAAGCCTTAAGTCACCAGTGGAACTAAGACAGCTCATAGTTCAAGTTTTAGTTGATACTTGTAGACTTTAACAGCCCGAGTCGTTGGGAAAAGGCTGTTCCTGAAGCTGGAGATTGTGGATTTCAGACTCCTATAGCATCTTATTGTGGCAAGAGTGAAACGAGAGAGTGGCCAGCACGATGTGGGTCCTTGATAATGCTGGCTGTCATTTTTGAGGCTGCACCTCCTATAGATCCCTTCGATAAAGGGGAACGTCAGTACCTACACCCATGATGGACTGGGCAACGTCCATCATTTTTATATCCTTTATTCCTCCTATCTCTTAACACCTATGGTTTACAATTGATCTCAGATTACAGGCGATTTACCATCAGTCATCCATTGCAGCCAAATTCCACATTTCTACCACCCTCAAAGGATAATTATGTTTGGTAACTTTACTTTTGAGATCTGGCTATGAATTTTAAACGTTTTTCTAAACTTAACACATTTCTAAAATTAATAAGGGTCCATATGAATGCAGAAATTCACAGCATTTGCCACCATATAATCCACTGAATTTGTTAATGGTTTTGCTTGTTAATAAAAGCATGCATCAATGACATGATTATTTTGCCAGCCAAATGTACAAATCTAATTTTCCTGATAACTTGTCCTCTTCAGAACATGTTCTGATTGGTTTGTATTGACTAAATAAGCAGGAATTAATTTGAATTTACATCGTGAACGAAGCAAAATTCCACCGGTTGTCCAAATTTCTGTCATACTTACCTAAAATTCACATTCTAATTATTACAGAATGCAAAAGCATGACAGGCATGAAGCTCACTGATTGAAGTTCATTTCAGTGTGATGTTACATAGTTAAAAGTTTCAACATATGTTTACATGGAAGTTGAGAAAGGCTAAATAATTCAATGGAGTAACAATATGGAATCTGTGTAATGGCTTGAAGAAAATGAAAACCATCTATGCTCATGCTAAATGACAGAAAGCACCATGGAAAAAAATATTTCTAGCTCTGCTTACACTCTTTCACAAATAGATGAAGCGGGTATGTATTGTAATGCCATGCCATCTCCGATTGCAACTGTTAAACAGCTCAAATAAGAACAAAAAGTTGTTGCAATAAAAATAGTGAAATCACCTTTGTGTTTAAAAATAGTATGAACACAGTTGGAAGGTGTATTTGCAATTCAATGCATGAGACCGTTTCAATTTTAAGTAACCAAATTTGTGATTCATTGGCATGGACAATAACATTACAGACCAGATTCAAATAGTTGACCATTTGTCATCAGTATAGAATCAGAAAGCTTTCAGAAACTGTTTTTTCCAAACAAAATCAAAATAAAGTTTCCTTTTTGCTATCCTCAACCTTATGCTTTAAAACATCTATTTTACTACACATTTCTCAGGAACTAGTACACCAATCTTATACATATTGTTCAATCCCAGCACTTGGAATCTAAACAATGGTATCTTGTATGTTATGCCATCACATAGCATTTTGGTCAAACTTGAAGCCAGTCATTCAGTGCAATACAATTCACTACTACCGCTTATTCATAGAAGTCAAATATTACAGTTTGGACTGGCTGGGGTTCCTTCTGGAACCCCAGCCTTGAACTGAACTGCCCACATCAGTTCAATCCAGCCACTTCTGAAACTTGGGGCACTAGGCAGTTGTTTTTTTGACACATGAACCACAGATTGCAAAGTAAAAATAATCTACTATAGTTTAAACATGGGATGCGAAAGAACTTTAAAGTAGGGACAGATTTTATGAGAATAGTTTGAGATGACATTTGTGCTCCACTCCGTAGAATTCTAGTAGACCACTATTGGTGAGGTAAAGATATGCAAACTTTCAACTTCTAACATGAACCACTTTGAGACTTGCTGCACTGCAGGTCAAAATTTCACTGTTTTTTCATGCACTGAAATGGACCACCAAATTAACAATAACTTTTCATTTTCTACAGCAATACTTTGCTGCATTTTCTCCAGATTGCAAATAAAGCTTGCTTGCCATTAACACAATTTTTTCACTTCAAGTTATTAGCCCACATTTACAACAACTGTTTGCTATGACCAAATACTTTTCCAGACCCAACTATGAATAGAGATATACTACAAATATTCAACTACAGAAAACACGTTAAAAAGTTATCAACTGAAGCTTCTTTCTTCTGTGACAACAGCCCCTCAAGCCTTATTCCACAAGTACAAATCAGTTTCAAAGAAAACAAGTTCCACTCTCAGCTTCTTAGGAGCAATCTCTCCAAGGACAGAACGATTCCTGCTCAAACCTCAGCCCAGAGCTTTGTTCTGGGCTGACATTTCAATATAATACTGTGACACTGTTACATGATCAGAGCTACCACCTTTCCAATGAAATATTTACCAAGCAGTGTCAGCCCTCTTAACCCTACATAAATGAGCCAGTGGTAATAACTTAAGTACAGGGAGTTCTCTTAATCAGGCCAGCATTTCACTTTCAGATAATGTCACTTAATATAAACACAGATATTATTGGGTTATTTACTTAATGCTGTTTGGTGGTGGTGGTGGGGTTGAGGGGGCACTTGGTGTGAACAACTTGGTTTCCAAGATTTTGTACATTTTACCTATGAGAGTGCTTAAAAATTAGCTGATTGGCATTGAATTATTTCAGTTCAATAATTCAGCTTTGGAGCCAGATAGAAATGTGTTTAATTACAAATATTCCATTTTCTATGCCAAAAGATCATGAATCTGGATTTCTCAATCCATGCACTGTTGCATCAACTTCATTTTTAACAAGGCACTAATATAATAACATTAGTTTTGGACAACATAATACAGTTGTTGGAAAGATTTAACTTTTATAAGATTATTAATTTGTGTCTACATTGATAAGACAGAATTTCATGGCACAATTTCAATTTCACATCTCCACTACAGGAAAACAAGAACAAATTCAAATAAACTAACAAATATTATTTTGCACAAACACTAAATTAAAATTCCATAAAGTTACACTATTTAAAAACGACTCTGACAATTATAAACAATTATACAGATTTTACCTGTATAAAACATCAATTATATGTAAACTTATGTGAAAGATAATCAAACTTGGGTGCTGGAGGAAGTGACAACATACCAAAAACTGAGGAAAAAGAACAAGAAGAAAGGAAGAAAATTGGTTCCAACAATGACAAACATAATCCTTGGCTATCTTTCCTGCTAAATCCTTTCAGTTAGGCCCTAACTGGATATTGCTTCCTTACAAAATTGGATAAATATACAATACTCCCCCAAAGCAACTTCCAACACCAAAGTTATCCGAATATAAATAACATTGTTTGAAAATATTCTAACATTCAGCGCAGCAGTGTGTGACAGTAACTTTACCTGAAGCCCTGGCATTCAGAGAGCACGTTATATGACAGCTCTCTCCCCCTGAAGTGTCCCACACACCTTTCACTACAATGTCATTAGAAACAGTGACACACTATTCACCCCGCTCAATTCTGTTTATGTGTAAAGAAATATCCCACTTCTGTTAAGATTCTCCTCCCAGGAAACTCGCAAAAATGCTGCTCTCTCACACCACCGCCACCCAATGACTGCCCCACACGCTGCCCCCTCTACGCGAGCCCCAGGCTTCTCTGCGGCCTAGGCCAAGTGGCAACACACCCAGCCAGCTCCTCACACACTTCCCTCACCCAAAACCCGGCCAAATGCTTCATTTAAATTGTAAAAACAATGCTCGGGGGGTGTTGCATTTGTTTTTTCTCTCCTAATTACCTGCCGTATATCCCCTCGGTGATCCTGTTCCGTTTTAACGGCCTCCTGATCTTGCTGCAATCAGCATTGCGCCTCTTCATTGTCCTTCGCTGCCTTTCCCTTCTTCAAAACTGTTTCCTCCCTTTTTTTTTCAAATATAAAATTTCACACAAAAAAAAATGAGAAAAAAAAAATTAATTCGAGGCAATTTGAAATCATGGAAATATTATTTTTCTCCGCTTCCCCCTTCCTCCGTTTTTGTTTCTTCTTCTTCTTCTTCTTCTTTCAAACAAAGAATTAAATGAGATGAGACCGACCCCTCTGGGTTGACGCCAGTGTTTCCGCGCTGCCTCTGGGGCTCCAGGCTGGCCGAGGGGGCGGGACCTGCGGCTCAGCCCGCCCGCCCGCCCGCTGTGATTAGCAGCTCCGGCAACCAATCACAGCGCCAGCGCCCTGATTGCTACCTCTCCCCGCCTATCAACGCCCGCGGCCGCCGGCGCCCTTCATCCAGGATGACCCAATAGACGGAGGCGGAGGGCGGGCACTTTGGGACGTCAAGTTGGGCCGAGATATCACGCAGGCGTGTTGGCTGGAGTGGAGTGGAGGGAGGGAGGAGAGTGGAGGGGGGGAGAGTGGAGGGGAGGTGGGGTGGAGTGGAGTAGAGTGGAGTAGAGGTGGGGGAGATTGGAGGGGAGGTGGTGGTAGAGAGTGGAGGGGGGGGAGAGTGGAGGGGAGGTGGGGGGGAGAGTGGAGTGGAGGTGGGGGGGAGAGTGGAGTGGAGTGGGGGAGTGGAGTGGAGTGGAGTGGGGGGGGAGTGGAGTAGAGTGGAGGTGGGGGGGGGGAGAGTGAGTGGAGGTGGGGGGGGAGAGTGGAGTGGAGGTGGGGGGGGAGAGTAGAGTGGAGGTGGGGGGGAGTGGAGAGTGGGAGGTGGAGGGGGGGAGTAGAGTGGAGGTGGAGGGGGGGAGTAGAGTGGAGTGGAGGGGGGGAGAGTGGAGGGTGGGGTGGAGTGGAGTGGAGGTGGGGGGAGAGTGGAGGTGGGGGGGAGAGTGGAGTGGAGGTGGGGGGAGAGTGGAGTGGAGGTGGGGGGAGAGTGGAGTGGAGGTGGGGGGAGAGTGGAGTGGGGGGAGAGTGGAGGTGGGGGGGAGAGTGGAGTGGGGGGAGAGTGGAGTGGGGAGGTGGGGGGAGAGTGGAGGTGGGGGGAGAGTGGAGGGGGGGGAGAGTAGAGTGGAGGTGGGGGGAGAGTGGAGGTGGGGGGAGTAGAGTGGAGGTGGGGGAAGAGTGGAGGTGGGGGTAGAGTGGAGGTGGGGGGAGAGTAGTGGAGGTGGGGGGAAAGTAGTGTGGAGTGGGAGGGGGAGTTGAGGGAGGGGCATGGAGGGAGGTGGGAGTGGAGGTGGGAGAGGGAGTGTAGGTGGAGGGGAGTATAGGTGGAGGGGAGGGGAGTGGAGTGGAGGGGAGGGAATTCTGTGAGCAGAATTTGGACATTCTGCCCAACCAGTCCACACCACCATCCTACCATGGCTGATCATAAGTGAAAGGGGCAAAGATAGGCCAATCGGCCCATTGAGTCTACTCCGCCAATTAATCACGGCTGATGTGTAAGAAGAAACTGCAGATGCTGGTTTAAACCGAAGATAGACACAAAAGCTGGATTGACTCAGCGGAACAAGCAGTATCAATGGAGAGAAAGAACGGATGACGTTTCGGGTCCAGACCGTTCGAAGGGTCTCGACCCGAAATGTCACCTATTCCTTCTCTCCAGAAATGCTGCCTGTTCCGCTGAGTTAGCAGATTTTTGTGCCTATAATCATGGCTGATCATAAGTGATAGGAACAGAATTAGGCCATTCGGCCTATCAAGACTACTCCATAATTCAATCATGGCTGATCTATCTTTCATTCTCAATTGCATTCTCCTGCTTTCACCCCATAACCCCTGACACCCGTGCTAATCAAGAATCTGTCCACCGCCACCATAAAAATATCCATCGACTTGACTTCCACAGCTGTCTGTGGCAGGGAGGGCTGTATAAGCTTAATAGCCATGAGTTGCCTTGGCAGTAGGCAATGGTCGCCTCGAGTTTAATCCTGCTTGCTGTCAATCACCAACGTGGAATGAATAATCAGGCAGAGATAGGTAGGGGGAATTTGAGGGAGCAAGGTTTGGTTGAGTCTTATTAGGGAGGTACATTGACTTGGCCACATACATGGGTTTCCACGTACACAGGTTGCGTGTTAAACCCTAGGCCAGAGCTTTGAGATTTTCTCAAGAGAAATACAAGTGTCATTTTGAGCCACACTAACTTCTGTTCTCTCACAGAGTAGGAATAACTTTACTGTGATAAAAATTATAAATAAGTTACTACTGACATATTACAATGCCATCAGATCCAAAAGTGGTTTCATGGCGCTGAACAAATATGCACGCAAGCCCCTTTGCTTAAAGAGCATTCAGCAATCTATTAAACAAACTGTTGTTACATAACTTAAGATATCGGGTAGGTTGGTTTGTCTTACATGACATCATTGCAGAGCTTGCAACATGCCCTTATTTCAAGGTGACGCCCATATTCCCAAAATTATTCTCTGATTTTCATTGAGGAAAAGTTGTTGGGTAGTTTTGAAGTGAGCATTTGAGGGATCTACAACAATTATGAAACAAATGAGGAATTAGCCTAATACTTCCATATTCAGGTCTGGTGAAGGATCTCAGACCTGAAATGTCAATGATTTTAGTTTTCACTATCTGAACTACTGAATTTCTCTGGCATTTGCCGTTTTTATTTCAAATTTTTAATGTATGCAGTTATTTTAATTTCATTTACTCAAAATCTTGATCAGATTAATTCAACATTTATTTTACAATTTTTGTTAATTTTATCTATTGTGGATGGATAGAAAATGGAAGTACTCTTCTAAATGGAAGTTGCTCTGGGCATCAGTCAGTGCTAGATTGATTTGCACTTTCTGAATTATTATTAATTGGATAATGGATGACATTGTTTTGCGGCTTACAGTTCTTTGTCTATATTTTAGATCTACCTAACATATTTATGACAAAGCTTATGAACCCAGCAGCATATTTTTTTGCTGCCTTCCACATACTTCTCCATTCAATTCTGCTCCACGCAACACATTGGTAACATGAGACATTATCCTTTTTTTTTGTTTTGGATAACGTCAGAAAATAGAATTAATTATAATTCATTTTTGACCAGGATAACAGAATGGTTCAAATAGCCCCCTTCTAAGCAATAGATTTCAATCACTGTATGAAATATATAGTACAGTTTCCTTGCCCACAGTTATAATGAGGTTTGGGCTAATATCTGTTGCCAGCTCATTTTTCCATTAGGCAGTAAAATAGCAAAAACATACCAAATAAGTGCAGAAATAGACCATACGCACAGTTCTGCTCTGTTGAACATTAACTCAATAACTTATTATTCACGTTCCTGCCTGATTGCTAAATTCCTTGATTCTTTTGGTAGCCAAAAAAATCTATTGATCCTAGCTTTGAATACATTCAATAATTGGGCAAGCAGCTCTAGGTAGAAAATCAAAGGATTTTTAACCCTTTGAGTAAACTTATCTTCTCTATCCTAAATGGCTGACACCTTATCCTGTGACAATTTTTCATCCAGTAACTGCTTTGGTTCTATCTTTTAGAATCTTATAGGTTTTGACTCCCATTCCTCTGGGATGCATTTAGTCCAGACACACCTACTCCAATCTCTCCTTATAGTACAACCTCTTCATGACAGAAAACAATGTAGAGAATGTCGACACCACTATATCAAAAGCATTGATTTACAAGGTATAAAGGCACAGTACTCTTGAAGAGATGAGTTGGACACTCACAGCATTTGCCTTCCAATTTCTTATATAGGTTGTGATTTTTCAGGCCTGGTTTTCCAGCGATGGACTGAGAGGGAATAAGTACAGATAAAATGGCCTTAAATCTGTGCCCCCAAGGGAATGGTAGTCAGTAGCCCACCAGCAAAGTTCGGTATTGTACAGGATCTCAGTCAAGCATTTATCATTTTCTTATTAAAGCACATCAATCACAAAGCCTCTTCACTCACTAAGATTTCCACACAAGGGCTTCTGTTGCAGTGGGCACATTTTCTATTTCACGCCCATTTAACAGTCCAAGCAGTGGGTCTGTATCTAGCTTGTATCTTGGTAGTGGAAAGAAAGAAGTACTTGGAAACATGAAGTGTACTTTAGAGTTTTTTAAAAATTCAATCACAGGAAGTGATCTGACTGATTCGGCAGCATCGAATGCCTGTTCCCAGTTCCTTTCAACATGGTGGCGAGCCAACTTTCTGAACAACTGCATTTCTTGTCATAGCAATACTTTAGGAAAGGAGTTTCAGGATTTTGACCAAACAATGGTAAAGGAGCAGTGACAAATTTTCGAATAGGCTACGACCAAAGGAAATGCAAATATATAAAATCATTGGCATGGATAGGGTAGACAGTCAGAACCATTTACCCAGGTTGGAAATATTAAAGACTAGAGGGCTTTAAGGGATGAGGGACAAAGCTTAAAAGAGATGCGCGGGGCAATGTATTTAAAACAGTGGTGGGCTCCTGGAATGAGCTGCCAAAGGTGGCGGTGGAGGCATATACAATTGCAGTGCTTAAGAGGGTTTTGGATAGACAAGGATATGAAAGGAAAGGAGGGAAATGGATCATGTGCAGGCAGATAAGATTAATTTATCCTGCCATCATGTTTGGCACAGACATTGTGGGTGCAAGGGGCTTTCCTGTTCTGTACTGTTCTATGAAAATTCAACTCGGATTTACGCAAAAGTGGAATTAAAGAAAACCTTTACAATTACGTATATTGTGTGGCATTTTTGTTTGTCTTAATTTAAGCATTATATCTTTTGTCTACATGATTGTGTATGGAAATTGGATGTGGAAATCAAATAAGATTTTTAAAATATTTGCTCAGCATAATTTCAAGGTTATTACTCAACAATTACTCGAATTCCCAACATTTAAAAGTACGCTAAGTTCCGATCACACAGTGTCAAGTATTTTCTTTAACCGAATGTTTATTACTTGGAGCATTACTCTTCTCCTCGTTACACCATACCCGATTATGAATGATAAAACATGGAATATATATTCAACAAATAAACATGTATATAATATTCAATAACAGAAAGATAACATGTATCAAGTTTATACTATAATCACGTTGCTCCATTGAAATACTTGCTTTATAAATGATTAGTCTCTCCATTTTCCATTGAGTTTCACTATGAATGTGCCAGCCAGCCTGGCCACTAGGTGAAGACCTGGCAACTTAAGGGCCTGTCCCACTGTACAAGGTAATTCAAGAGTTCTCCCGAGTTTTCCCCTGATTCGAACTCGGAGAATGTCCGTAGCGGGTCCGTAGGAGTTCGTGGGCGTCTCGTAGCGGCTCGTACGAGTAAAAAGTAACCATTTTTTTCATCTCGAGTATTTTTTTACTCGTGGACATTTTTCACAGTGTTGAAAAAACGTCACGAGTTTACCGGATTTCCCAAGTACCTACCGTTACTCGTACGAGCCGCTACGAGACATCCACGAACTCCTACGGATATACGACCCGCTGCGGACATTCTCTGAGAACTCTTGATTTACCTCGTACAGTGGGACAGGCCCTTTATGGAGCATTTGCATTAGCACTTTCTTCTTTTACTACAAATTTTCCAAGCCAGTTTTAAAGAATGTACTGCCATCCATACTGTTCCAACTTTCCTGACATGACTTAGGGGCCATCATCCTCTCAACTATGAATTTGTATTCAGTAAACATTTGCTGATCTCTCATCAGACGCCTTGGAATTTACGAGCTTGCCACAATTAATAGATTCTATTTGATTGTGCTTATCCTGGAGCCAGTATTGTAGAAGATTACTGTTTAGAATGATTTAGTATTGATTGCTGTCCCTTTAAACCCTACAAATCATGTTACGTTTCAGCTGCATATAGATAAAATATCCCTTAAAACTAAACCAGTTTCAATAAATATAGCTATTTATTTTTATTATTATTTATTCAGTTTGATGACAGAATTCTCCAGCTGAACAAGACATAACCCTCCAAATCCAAAAGTGATTTTATAGTTGATAGAAATATCTACAAGCAAAATGTTACACAACTAATATTGCTTCAAATTCTCAACAGTCATGTGCAAATAAAACATGTTTCTCCCCTGGTACAGCCTCATAATGATAGGAATCCATCAACATGTGATTTCTTATGAGTTTTCTTGGGCTCATGGATCTGATTGATGAAACTAACTAGTATTCTTATGGCTAAAGGCCACAAATGTTCATTGTTTTATTTCCCAATAAAAATAAAAGGTCATTCACATGCATAAACCAGAAAGTAGAATAAAAAGATTCGGTCTCAGTAGGAACAAAAAAAACCAAACAAATTATCCGCATATTGATCTCAACTAACATTACAAAGACAGCAACATAGAATACAAAAATTAAGTATTCGTTCCCACCATCAAGGTAGTGAGAAATATCTGAAGCACTGCATTGTATTTATTCAGGCTGAATATTTGGGTTCAAGCAAGGAGGAAGCAGAATGTCCAGAAAGAAGTTGCACTCTGGAGTCACAAGGTAGAATAATTTGGTTGTCAATTTCATCTGCTTGTAAGGAATGATGATGGACTCAACACTGGGTAACATCGGAAAATCAGAAGGATCATCGCACCTAGAAAGTTGATCAAAGTACAAAAGAACGAACTTGCATTTAAACAACTGTATTATAAGAATCTCAGGTCATCTCAAAACGGTTTCCTGTGGATTGCACATCAACTATAATGGCAGTTATTAAGATAAATGCATTCAAATTTTCCAAGCCAGTTTTAAAGAATGTACTGCCATCCATACTGTTCCAACTTTCCTTCAATTTTTTCCACAAATATCTAATGAATCTGGATTTGATGCCATTGATAAAAACAAACATTGGATACACTGCTGGGGGATCTCTTGTATTCCCCTGAACTACAGGTTTTGAATGTCCAGCAAGACCATTTTTGTGCAGGAGGTTAACCAAGTCTACACTTCTTCTGTTGTAGTCATATTTATCAAAGCCTTTTAACATGCAGCATATACTTACATTTTGTGTTTAGGGTAAAAATAATTATAGTGGCTTACACCCATTTCTTTATTTAGCATCTACACTCGGCTTTGTTTAAAGATGTGGTAGGGATCAGCAATACATTTGGGCCTTGCCAGTAAACTGAATCCACGTGTTTGAAAAACGAGGAGTCCTATGTGACAATATGAAAAAAAGTACTTTTCTAAACACAGCATTTAATATGTAATAATTTCCCTTGGTGTATTCACTAATAACATGCCGTCAGTGGTTGAGGAAAGGCTGAGTGCTTTTTAAATAGTCACAAAGGGTGCGTGAACCATTCATTCAAAGTGATGCATGTGTACATTCAGTCTAAATTGTCATGTGTGTCACGTGTAACAGTTCCGTCAGTTATATTCTGAACATCAATTTCCATCATGACCTCCAACAAAAGTCCGTGTGGCGCCAGCAATGGCTGCCTCGCCAACAGTCTGTCTGTCCCTTCCTTCTTGTTGTTTAAATAGTATGTGTTAAATGTACGTTTTTATAGTTCTTTAGCTTGATTTATGTGCATGGTGGGGGGGGGGGAGTAGGGGGGAAACTTTTTCTAATCTCTCACCTCGACGGAGATGCGATTTTCTTCCATATCGTATCTCCGACCGCACTGCGGCCTAACATCGAGGAGTTGGCGGCCTTTGCTGGAGTCTGGTTTTGAGAGTTCCATCGTGGGTGCCTGCAGGACTTACCATCGTGGGGCTCGCTTTCTCTGGTCAGAGATCGACTTTCGGGATCTCCAAGCCACAGGAGTTTCGAACGCCCAGACGCGGAGGCTTCGACCACTGGCTGCGTGAGCTTCGATCACCCAGACGGATGGTTCATCTGCCCCGTCCGCAGGAGAATAAAGAGGAAGAAGATCGGACTTTTTGCCTTCCATCAAAGTCAGGAATGTGGGGAATCCACTGTGGTGGATGTTTATGTTAACTTTTATGTAGTTGTGTGTCTTGGTGCTTTTTTTCATAATGACTGTATGGTAATTCGCATATCACTGTACATTAATTGGTACGTGACAATAAAAGACCTTTGAACCCTTTGAAGAAAGCTTGTGTTCTTCTCATTGGATCGTGTTATGATTCAATGATCCACATGTTGTATCTTTTGGAGCAATTAAACATCAGCCCTGTGTCCCAGTGATGACTGCCCTCTCCTGGCTTTCACATCTCATGGCTCTTGTGTCCCGCACAACAAGATATGCTTGGTATTTCCCGCAGCTGATATTGCGGGTCCACTGTGAACTGATCCTTTCTCCGGACTGCCAGACTCTATTTCAAGCCTCCAGTTACCAAGGTCCCACGAACAATCCCAAGATCCAACATTCTTAAATGTCTTTTTAGAAAAATAAAAGGACCACAATTAAACTGAAAGCTGCCCTGTCAGCAACTGGTAAGACTGCTTTAGAAATATGTTGTGAAAGGTATGAGTGCCTTGAGGGTTAAAGCTCAGAGTAACAAGTTGGGATTTGGTTAGCATATGCTTGCAGTGGTCATGTAAAGGACACGTGAAATTGATAAATGCCATTGGTCATTGGATTGCTGGTCAGGCAGTAGTGGGAATGGACACATCAGCAATATTTATCTGAAAGTGAGGATCCCCAGAGTTATTGCTAGCCAAACCCTTAAAAGAATGCAATCAATCCTCCATCACTATTAACAAATACCACCCCACCCTTCTGCTGCAACCGGCTTTCAGTCACACTTCAATCAGCTTGTCATCTGGAATTTCTCCAATTCCCTTATACACAATATTCTTGCTTTTATTCCAGAGGTAACCTTTTACCCGAGGAAAGGTTTATTAACAGAGTTCCGTCAATTGCGTCATCCGTCCAAATCTAGAACCTCCTCTCTCCAATTCTCCTCCTTTTCAACTCTGTAACACATCGCACTGTCTTTCTAGTGTTGTCAAGATTGGAGTAGGTGGGGCGAAGGGGGGGGGGAGATAGCTGACAGAAAGAGGCAAAGGTGCGACAAGAACTGGCAAGTGATAGGTGGATCCAGGCAAGGTAGAGAAAATGATGGAGATGGTGACAAAGACTATGAGGTGAGAATTGGAGAAGACTGAGAGCAGCAGGTGGTAGAATTAGTAAGAAAGGAAAATCAGGAGTGGAATTTAGATCCTGAAGGTGGGATGGGGTGGGGGGGGGGGGGGGGGGGTGGGGGTTGATAGGGAATCCAGAGGGGGTAGGAGTGAGTGATGATCAACAGGAGGAGATGAAATTGGTGACGGGGAGGAGGGGGTGGGGCGTAGGGCCCATATAAAGGTAGGTATGTTTGGATGGTCTTGGATAGGGCAGAAGGAGAGGAGGCGGAGTGCATGGTTGTTCATCTGAAGTTGGGTAATTCAGTATTAAGCCTTTTGGTTGGATGCTAACCAAACAGAATAGGAGATTCTGTTCTTCCAGTTTGCATGTGGCCTCACTCTGGCAATGGAGGAAGACAAGAGCAGACAGGCTGGAATGCTGATGGCTAGCAACCAGGAATTCCGGCTAGCCCAGGAAAATAGAGTGCAAGTATTCTGCTTTTCAAAGAAGCAGAGATAAAATTATTGATATTGATGAATAAAGCTTGTTTTTGGTAACAAAGAGCTTCTTTAACAGTTTCTGATAAATACACATCTTTTTTCAGTGCTCATTTAGCCCATCATGCCTAATGTTGTGAGTCAATCCCAAGGATTGAGCACACTAATCTAGTATGAGCACTCTAGTACTGCACTGTTGGAGGTGGTGCTTTGCAGGTGGGACATTAAAAGATCCCACTGCACTATTTCAACAAACAACAAAAGAGTTATCTCAAGTATCCTGACTTCAGTAATAATTATCCGCCACCCCACATTATTAAAATATTGTCTGGTCATTTTTAAACAGATGCTGGCAAAATGGCTGTAGCAGCTCCTGTGCTAATCATTGGTTCTTCATTGACAGTAAAGCACAAAAAGCTTCTCACTGTACCTTGGTACACTTGACAATAAACTAAACTGAACTGAAAGTGAACTAAAGTGAACACTTTAAAACATCTTGAAAAAATACTAGATAAGACTCCATTCTAACTGAATCTGCAACAATACAATCAAACAAGAATCCAATTATACTCTTTATAAAAATCCACTCAGAATGAAGATGTTGATAATTTAGTATACTTGACAAAGCAAAACAAATTACCTAGGCCTCCTTAATACATGCCACAAATTTATGTACTAACAATTAAGAATATGATATGAGTTAAAGAAGGTAGTCTCTGAAGAAAAAAGTCTGATGCCACCTTTCCCTTTGTTAAAAGTTAAAAGCGATCACAGTGTGGTAGAGCAGAAATATTCATATCAAAAATCACCCTTTAATTATGTTGTGCATGCTGTTATTGATATTTTGTTAAGCAGAAATTTGATCCTAACTGTAACTAAGATACATGTCACTGGAGTCTCACATCTCTGACACACTCCAGCCACCTTTTTAAAATCTATCCATATTACAAACAAAGCATTTCATTGTCAGTATGTCAGTAAAATATTTTTCATTTACATTTATATTTTTTCTGCATTCTGATATCACATATTTGAATGCTATTGATGTAGTAACATAGAAAATAGGTGCAGGAGTGGGCCACTCGACCCTTCGAGCCAGCACCACCATTCAATATGATCATGGCTGATCATCCAAAATCAGTACCCCGTTCCTGCCTTTTCCCCCATATCCCTTGACTCTGTTAGCCCTAAGAGCTATAACTAACTCTCTCTTGAAAACATCCAGTGAATTGGCTTTCACTTCCTTCTGTGGCAGACAATTCCACAGATTCACAGCTCTCTGGTTGAAAATGTTTTTCCTCATCTCAGTCCTAAATGATTGACTATTTAATAATATTTGCTAAAAAAAAAAGCTGAAATGGGACCCTTGACCTATGCAAATCTCTATGTATTTGAGTGATAATAATTAGGATAACATCATGGAAGATACCAACTAAAAACTCCAGTTCTGGACTGTTTCTGTGGAGATGCATTTACAGTTTGCCACAGGCTTTGTTCATTGTATTTCTCTATATGCAAATTCCTCTGACATGATAATTTATTTTAAAAATCCTTCCCTCAAAAATAGAAAAAGTTTAACTTATTGATCACTTAATGCTATGAATGTAACAGGATCTTGAAATGGGAGAAACGTAAACCATTGACCGAGCACATAAAATGTATAAGCGCATATATTGAATAAAATCTGATAAACGCTAGCATACCTAAATAAACACAATCCATGATTCACAAAGATCCCTCACATATATAAATAAATAATAATAATAATAACTTTATTACGGACTCAAGCTCCAGACAAGGGGCAACATTACATTAAAAATGAATTTGCATATCAAATATCATAAATATATATAAAATCATGGTAAATCACATAAAAAACATAATAAATTATATATTTTTAAAAAACCCACAATACTTATGTTAAAAATCCAGAGTAAAAAAATTATCAATGTCGTACAACGAGACAACGATACCAGTGTCTCCACAACTGGGATTCGTAGCGTGTAGTGCTAACCCTTATGTTTGTCAAGGCCACAATAAGCACATTTTTAGAGTCATTTATCCTGCAAATGAATTTATACATGTGGTGTCTTAGGATAGCTTCTAAAGTACTGACTCCTGCAGCCACAAACATATTACTGGCACTACACCATCTTGGTTGCCTTAGCAGTGTTCTCATGGCATCGTTACATGCCACCTTTAGTCTCTGCATACTTGTCTTTAAATAGTTCGACCACAGGTGCGCAGTGTAGAGGGGTGTGCAGTATGCTCTAAATAGCGACATCTTCACATCTGCACATGCACCAAATTTACGCAAGAGGATATTCGCCTGTATGTACTGCATGCGTCATTGCCTATAAATATCCTCATCATCTGTCATTTGTTCTGTAATAATATGCCCTAGATATTTTATCTTATTACAGACACAAAGATTGTTGTCAGACAATTTAAAATCAGGATATTTTAGGCTTTTATTCTCTTTGGTGCTACAGACCATAACAGCACTCTTACTAGCATTATATTTAATGTCATGTTCCAAACCATACACGGAACATGCAGTAAGGAGCTGCTGGAGACCAGCGCTAGATGGACTAAAGACCACAAGATCATCTGCATACATAATATGGTTCACTAGAATATTACCAATCACGCACCCAGTGTTACAGGCTTTCAATTGTTTAGACAGATCATCAATATATAGATTAAAAAGGACTGGGGACAAAATTCCCCCTTGTTAAACACCATTGCTAACCCCAAATGGGGCGGAGACCCTATAGCCCCATTTTATTTGCATAGTCTGGTGGGCATGCCGGTAGGCCAGTATTCTCACAATGTATTTAGGCATCCCTCTTTGATACATTTTACCAAACAGCTTTCTGTGATTAACACGGTCAAAGGCTTTGGAAGCATCAATAAAGCACATAAGAATTGAAGGGTTTTTGCCTCTATATTTGTTTACAATCTCCTTTAGGGCATATATGCATGTCAGTGCCATGTTTAGCTTTAAAGCCAAACTGCTTATCTGTGGAGTTAACAAAATCATGTATTCTATCCAGCAGAACTCTTTCTAAGACTTTTGCCAATATGCTGGCTAAAGCTATGGGCCTGTAATTATTTAGACTGCCTACTTTACCAGCTTTGTCCTTAATAACCGGCACTAACAGGACAGACAACGTTGAGTCTGGTAACAAGCCATGAATCATAAAGCCAGTAAAACAAATAGCTAGCATACTCGCATACTTAAGATGTTCAGCAGAGATATGATCCAAGCCATTTGCTTTGTTGTTGGACAGCTTGTTCATGGCATGATACACCTCATGTGACATAATCACCATTGAGTCACTACTCTCAATATTGTCCACCCTATACAAGTCATCCTGGACACAGTTGAATAAAGTGCTATATTGTTGGCGCCATAACTCCGCGATATTAGCCGTTCCGGAGATTCCATCTACAGTACATGGTAGAGATGTTTTGCAACTGCTAAGAGCCCTCACTTCCTTCCAAAAATCTGTAGCATTGTTACATAGCAGCTTCTTAGCCATGGAATCAGCCCTCATAGCTTGCTCATTTTTACAGATGAAGCAAACAGCATATTTATACCTTGCATTAGTGAGCTTCTTGTACTCAAACACAGGCCCCTGTCTGGGTCTACCTGCCATAGCCCATGCTTTGGTGGCTTCACGGGCTTCAGTATGATACTCAGCTACATACTTATTCCAGCCAGGTCTGATGTTATGTGTCTTATTTTTATGCTTGCAGTAGGGCTTACTGCCTACATATAAGGCGCTTACTATGTCATTATACATGGAGCAGATATCTCTCCTATGCTTCATATCTTTACAGTTACCATTACTACATATTATTGCATCTTTAGGTAGATGAATATTGCTTAAGGATTTATCTGTATGGGCATAATAGGCTAGGATGTCTTCCTTTGTAAGCATATTAACTGATACTGTAAAAAATATAGAAGAATGTAACTTCTGCTTTAAAACTCATTTTTTTACACTAAGAATAATTGCTTCAGAATAAGGTGACACTTAAACTTGTATTATTCCAACTTAAAAAAATAAATCATACAACTTTGGCGCTCGTGATGCATATTTCTCTCCTATTTTGTAATAATTATACATTTTTGACAAATAGCTATTAAGATATTATTACAATGTATTGTTTATAGCTTTTGTGTGCATTAATATGGTTTCCCTTTGGTGTATACTCCTTTGGTACATCATAGGCTAACATAACTAATCTATAAGCAGAGGAAAACCAGTCACCTCACATGCATTACAGTTGATTGAGATGGAAGACAAGATGGAACATGAAGGAGATTTATTGGAAAATTTGACATGGTTGGGCTGTGAAAAGAGAGACCTTGTTGTTGATCTACATGTCAAATATGTCAAATAACTTCTGCAGATGGTGGAACACGACAAAAAAAGAATTTATGATCTGTGTAAGTAACAAAGATTTGGAATGTTGTACCATCAAGAATGAAGACAGTAGCACAAGTTCGGGTAAAAATTCCATTAAAGATGTTTGAGAAAAGGATGGATGAAAAAATCATTGGACATGACATAAACTTAACGTTGAAGATATCAATAGATTCCACCTGCAGAGTACGATTTTGGATCAAGATGTTTGCCATATATTACAACAGATTGTACACTAGAATATGTACATTATTATTATTATATGTACATGCAATTATTATTTGTCACTTAAAGAAAATGGTAATCTTTGTGAAAATGTTAACCTTTGTGAAAACCATAATTAATAACATTAGGCATTTTGGTAAGCCTGTGGTTCCTAATGAAGATAGAACACATTGAAAATTATTGTTCCGCATGTCATACTATTTCAAGATATTTTTTCTTCCTGATTAGAGTATTGTTAAGGGTTGAGTGCATGGTTGCATTGTATCTGGATGAGGCAATTGAATTTGTATGTAAAAATGCTTTGCTTTGAATACGATATTAAACTGCCTATTAATGAGTCTGTCTGCTTCAGCGATTTAAGATGTCAGAAATACCATGGCAACATTCAGGTATTATTCTGCAGCCCTATTAAACATTCCTCCCTCAATCAACATTAAGCATTTAAACTTTTAAGCATTAAGCATTGAAGGCAGAGATAGATAGATTCTTGATTAGTACGAGTGTCAGGGGTTACGGGGAGAAGCACGAGAATGGGGTATGGAGGGAAAGATAGATCAGCCATGATTGAATGGCAGAGCAGACTTGATGAATCAAATGGCCTCATTCTTCTCCTATCACTTCTGACCATATGAACATGAATGAAACTGAATTAAGAGGGCTAATTTCATTTATTTTTTAAAAACTCAGGTTTATTTGTGCTGCATGAACATTTGGAGAGAACTTATAGGCCTCTATTTAAATCATTTTTCTACTTTTTTATTTGCATTATGACACAGTCAATGAGTTTTTCTTACTGGCAGCTGATCTGACTATAATGGGAACTGTCATGCATCAGAATACAAGGGCAATAACCAGAAAAAGTTAATTATACAAATATTAACGCACTTTTAAAGGCTAAAAGCTTGAATTGTAGACATTAACCACACTAATTTGAAATGCAATTTCTCTATTATATGATAGATACTGGGGGAATGTGATCTTTAATTATTATGGGTGAAATGATTTAATGATCTTCATGACAATAAGAATAACATGACCACATGCAATCACTAAATTTGACCCCTCTTCATGAATATCACAATTTCTGTGGGTGCTATATTAAAATCCCTCTGCTTTTCAGCCATATTCTGAACTGCCAACCATTTTCCAACCTGGTTAAATAATTCTGACTGGCCTGTGGCTTTGAAATGACTTCAGCGATTGAATATTCAAAGAATAATATATACCATCTCTTATTTTTTTAAATCTGCAAAACAGCTGACTATCTTTGAACAACTCCACAGAACTGCTCTACAGTTGCTTATTTGCTTCTTTCCATTGAAAGCTGGAACAAATTGTTGGTGAACCTGTTTCTGAGCATTGCAGACTAAACCCAGCGAGAATTATTTTTAAAGTCACCTTAGAAGTAATTGAAGGCTATATTTTCTATAGGGCATCGACACAATCAAAAGAAGAGTTTTCTACTCTTTTAAATTAGAATTTAAGTGATTAAATGTGTTTAATAGAGCACGTCCTATATGTTTGAAATTCAATGCCTTTATATATCAAATGTGTAACATTTTGCTGTTTCAGATTTTGCTTTTAATTCCAATTAACGAAGTAATCAAAATTGACTGCTGGATTTTCATTTTAATAATTAACCCAAGGATCAAATTTGAACAAATTGTGTCATTGTTCACCTGAATCTTAATGTGCTCATACAAGTGGAACAATTGCACATTAGGTTAGATTTTCTCCAACACTCATTCTGAGCTCCATTCACATTTATTGTTACTACTAGAAGTAGGTGGGAGCATAATTTTAATGTTGAAATGAAGTTTTTATTGTACCATTTAGATAATTTTCCTGAGTTCTTACAAAGAAGAACTCATTCTTGGCAAATTTATGTTCATTCTATTATAAGAAAGCATTAAGGGTAATGTGACTACAGAAATCCTGAGGATTTCAGACTATATTTTACAATATTTATTAATTTGCTATTTTGATTTACAGTGGCAAGGAGATGTGTTCAACAAGTAGTGGATCATGGTCACTTTCCTGTCAATTGTGATAATAATTGCATAAATTAGTTCTTACCAACAACCTCCTCAACAACATTTACCCAACCCTCAAAAGCACCCGCATATTTGTTCTCTTGGGGTGAGGAAGATGAAACCTAACATTAGCATTTTGTATGGAGTCACTGCATCTAAATATAATCATCTCAATGAACACAAGGGACCAGGCCCAAGGCTGATCCATCGTTTACTTCTGCTTTGTAATTCTACATCAGCTTTCTACTCATTTCGGTCTTTACCATCACTTCTTTCCCAGACTATTTCATACCCACATAATCTTTCCATCCCACATCATAGCATAAGCTTCAATTTGACACAGACACTGTCTAACTTATTGCATCAAAGGAGCATTTGAATTTTCACTTGCACTGGTTTTAAACAATGAAAGCAACAGGCAAGAAGGCACAACAATGCCCCTATCTCCTTATGAAACTGTAGAACTATATCTACCATAGAAAGATTACCAAGCCTTAAAGTGATGCAATGGAGGAAAGTGAATGGTTCTTGAAGTTAAAGAAGTTGAATCAACTGGAAGGATCCATTGCAAACTTATGTGTTAGCTCCCCAAAGATGGGGAAGGGAAAACAGTGAAGAACTGAAACCTGCCTGCAACAATGTAATAATCATTGCTTTTCAAACAGTGACAGTCCAGATTCCCTCTACGGATAAATCATTTAAATATTAAGCTTTCAAAACAGTGTTCACTGTTCTCAGGAACTTGTGAAAGTTTGTTTGATAATACATCTCAAACCCGCAACGTCGACTACTCAAAAAGAAGAGCAGCAAGTGCATGGGCACAGCATCATGTACAAGTATTTAAGTAATATACCATTAGAAATTGGACATAAGATGGCACTAGATGGCTGTGAAGGCCAAGTCAATGGATATCTTTCAGGCGGAGATTGACAAATTCTTGATTAGCATCAGTAACAGGGACTATGGGGAGAAGGCAGGAGAGTGGGGTTGAGGGGGAAAGATAGATCAGCCATGGTTGAATGGTGGAGTAGACTTGATGGGCCGAATGTCCTAATTCTGCTCCTATAACTTATGAAGTACATTGTTGGACATTGTTAATATTTCATTGTTGAACACAAAATGCTGGAGTAACACGGCGGGTGGGGCAGTATCCCTGGAGATACTTCAGGTCAAGACCCTTCTTATAGGGGGAGTAAGGTGCAATTCTTGACCCAAGAAGATCATGGGAGGAACAAAATGAATGCCCAGCTTCACTTCCACAAAGGCAACCAGGAATAGAGAACATGTCTGAAGAAAGGTCCCAACCTGGAACATTACCTCCATGCTCTCATGTTCTCCAGACATGCTGCCTGGCTGACTGACCGACTCCAACTCTTTATGTCCAACAGAGAATGAAAGATGGCCAACAACACTCAGATCCCAAGGAGGTTTATAAATGATCAATACAAATCGACACAAATCATTTAATATTTTTGAACATTTTTACACTAATTGCTGCTTTCCAATTTTATTTATATTTGCTTATTTCAAATTATCAGTTTTTTTTAAGGTGCTAAAAGTACATTGTAGAAGTCAGGAGTAATGAGTAAGACAATGGGAGAAGATTCAAGAGAAGTAATCCTCAAGCATAGGGACTGGGAATGGGAGGAGGAAAAGTGATCTTGGAGATTCCAACTTGTAGGAAGAAGATCATGGTGAAAGGAGGGGGGAGGTGGTGGGCAGAAGCCAAATCCCAGCATGAGGAGATGCAGTGGGTACTCCCGCTTCGCCCAGCAAGACCTAGTGCCCAAAGAGAAAGCTGATAGCTCCTATCACTTCTTATCCACCTCTCCCTCCTCCCTACCATAAACTGGAACCCTTCCATTGCTCTACCTAATTTTCCCAGTTGTAAATCTTAAATCAAGTTCCCCTTTACCTTGCAAGAGTTAATTTAAATTTGCCAATGATACCTCCTGCCTCTTCATAACAAAAGACGGAAATGTCGCTATGTCTATTGCCAAAAAATGCTATGGGCTCATATAAGAGGAATTCTTTATGTTTACAAAAATTAACTTCTCTAAAACCCCAACTCACACCCACCCCTCCTCTGCCCCCCCCCCCACCCTAAACTTCAGCCTGCCTCCCACATAAAGTGTACTGTCCATTAATAAGAGTGATGGTTTCACTCACCTTCATCTGTGATCAAAACTTCTGTGGGTCAATGGAATGGCTGGCATGCAGCAGCAGAGGAAAGCATGGGATACTCAGAGCAATATAATGATGTTGGGAATATCCTGATTTGTGTTGGAGCAGATTGAAGGCAACTTACACTAATAAAGCATTAAAACATATGGCACATGGCACTATAAAAGTCACCCAAGAATATGAAGATATGATGAAAGAACCAATTCTATTTGTCTAAAAATTTTGGGGATAGGAGCAGAAAGAGTTTAATGCCTCTGGCAGGCAGATTTTAGCATTTCAGGGTAAGTTACCAGTCCACAATTTTTAAAAAGAATTTAACATTAGCAAAATGGAAACCTTTAATTTACTAAATTGTTTACTTTTATCTTTTAAGATTAATCTAAATCTAGTCATTGCTTCTAAGTGAATAAAACAGTATTATTACAATTCATATACACTAGTGAGTTCAATAAACTTTCTCCATTCACCCTTTACTGTTGTTATTTTTCTTTATTTCGACTCTATCATCCTAACATATCTCATAGTCCCAACTATAACTCCATGAAATACCTGTACACTTCCTGGAGTTCCAGTCTCCTCTTCCAGGCTGTTTCACGCTTTAGAATTGTTGGAAGCAGACATCTTGTGTGGAGCTCTCCTTCCTATGACATCATGAATGGCGGGTTCTACCCACAATGCATTTTCCATTCATGATGTCGATGGGTTGGAACATTATTGAAAGCCAGAGAAGGATACATTTTGCACAAAAAGGCAGGTGCCAGGTTGTCTGTACCATTAACCTTAAAGCCTATTGTAGGCAACAACAGGTAATTATGAGAAACAAGGGTGAATTTGTTTTGTGGGGTGGTTGCATCACTGGAGGATGGTCAGGTGGGATTTGTGGCTGGGGTGACAGCTTGGGGTCGATTAGCTATCCTGGTTGAGCTCCACGTGGCATCTCCACTCACCACTATCTAGGAAAGGGTGCAGAACCGTTAATAAGACACCCACCGATCTAAGGTAGACAAAAATGCTAGAGAAACTCAGCAGGTGCAGCAGCATCTATGGAGCGAAAGAAATAGACAACGTTTCGGGCCGAAGCCCTTATTCAGACAACCTTCTTCCACAATCTGAGCCTCATTTAAAGGGAGCAGCAGAACTCTTAGATATCAAGCATCTCAGTAAACGGTTGAGAACGGAAGAGGAACCCATGTTAAAGATCTTCTAAAATGTAGGTGAGTAAGTTTGCCCCACATTCACCACTATCCCTTAATAATCCTCCCTGGTATGAAATTGAAGATAGGGCAATGCGTTACTGGGTCCATCGTAACAGCTAATTGTAAAACCAATCAATTTCTCTAATACACCATATCATGGAAACATCCATCCTTGTTACGAGTCCCTGTTCCTGTTGATTCTACACCATGGTGAAATATCTGTTTCTCCAATGCTCTCCCAAGCATTTCTTCCCTCTCCTCATGAGTCCTTACTGCGAATCTGCCCTCTCAAAATAGTCTTGCAATAAAATTTTATTAAGCTGAATACAAAGAGTTTTTATTTTGTTTTTAGTTTTTAGAACAGGTCAAATGTGATTTTTCTGGGATTTAATTTATATTGTATTGCTCTGATAGAATGGGTAAAATGAGGAGGAATTTTAAATCTCAAGAAGTAGATGGAAATGGGTTGGTGGGGAAGTTAAAAAACAAAACATCTGAAACAGACACCAAGTTTGCACTGGATTCACCCACCTCTGGCTTTAGGTGACACAGGAAATGGACGGGCGATGACTCCATTTGCAAAAGATGGCTAGTTATTGAGTTTTTTATTGGCACTGTTGAACCTTATTTGCAGCAATCCTATTTTTAGATTTTGTTGGCCGCGTTAAGAAGGGCTAAGTTCTTCTGCCAAATGCCTATCCTGCAATGCATGAGGATGAACAGAGAATGTGAATCCTCTCGGCCAAGCAGATGATACAGAAAACCCCAAACAGGTCCAAATCCAGGTCATTTGGGAATCCTTTAACTGCAGATTACCCAACTTCAAAAGAGCCCCTTACTCTCTCTCTCTACCTTGGAGCTAAAGTCCAACCCGTTGGAAAATGGACCACGCCATTCAGACCCTCAAGCCATTCTCCATAACTCCATTTGGTTACAGATATTAGTCCATCAATTCCATTTATCTTTCCTAACTTAGCATAATCATTTAACCAACATCTTGAAAACCCAATTGTACCAACATCCACAACCTTTCAGATTAAGGTGTGGACATTTCTACTATTGGTTGTGTGGAGAAAGTACATATCAATTTCCTTTCAAAGGGCTTGCGAATAACTAACATAACATCCCCGCATTCTTGAATCTTTTTACATTTTAAATTTCAACCTTTTCCATTCAAGAGAAAGCAAACTATTATGTCCCATAATTTAACATTCTAAGTGCCAGTAATCCATGTCAACAATATCTCTCTGAGGTGTAGATCCCACAGCTGCATCTAGTAGCCCGAGTTGGGTTTTACAAAGCTCAAGTAGACTAAACCATAAATTCCAGGTCCCTCCGTCCAGTGCCCGTGAGACTAAGGTCACATTTAAGTAAATATTTGTCTAATTTTTAAACCCGTTTATATTCACAAATCTTTTTTGATCCACTCAAAGGAGGTGGCATAGTAGTGCAGCGGTAGAGCTGTTGCCTCACAGTGACAAAACCACGAGTTTGATCCGGACCACTTGTGCTGTCCGTATGGAGTTTGTATGTTCTCCCTGTGACAACTTTGGTTTTCTCCGGGTGCTCCGGTTTCCTCCCACATTCCAAAGACGTACAGGTTTGTAGGTTAAAATTGCTAAAATTGTAAATTATCCCTGGTGTGTTGGCTCGTGTTAGTGTGCGGGGTGATCGCTGGTTGGCACAGACTTAGTGAGCTGAAGGGCCTGTTTCGGCACTGTATCTCTAAAGTCTGAAGTAAAGTCTAAAGTCACTTTCTCATTATTTACCAACTCTTCACACTAATCTGCCATCACTGAGGGTATGAATGGCTTCCAAGGGATGACCATACACTCTCCCACCTTCAATTCCATCTCCAATTATGTTCTCATCTCCTTAGTCGGTATCCATTTGCCATTTCCTGTTCCCATCTGCCATTAATCTGGTAAATTCCACACAAATAAAAAAATATTGGCAGAAGGGTGACTTGGACTTAAAATTGTTTGAAAAAGATTTTGCCTTCGGAAGCTGTACAACTGTTTACAAATCCCATCTATTAATTAGATGTACTGTAAGCTTTCTATTGCTATGGTAGCCATTTGCATTAATTGTAGTGTATGGAGTTACAGTCATTCACATTGTCGTTGATTAGATTAGGACTTGAATGTTACTATGATGTTAGCAGTTGAAATCTCTTAGCTCAGTAGTTATTCTTTTGTTCTCCATTGATGAAACTCTCATTCATGCACTCATTACCTCTGCACTCAATTGCAATAATATTTTACTTACTGCCCTCCCATATTTCACCCTCTGTTAGTAAGAACTCGTCCAAAACTCTGATGCTCACATATTAATTAGCACCAAATTCTGTTGAACATGCTTGGTCGAGGCGCATTAAGATAATTTCTTCTCATGTCCAAATCCCTGTATTCCCTAATTTCTCACTATTTCTTCAAGGTCCATAAACCCCCAGATCCTCTATTCTGACTTTTGATTTTAGAGATACAGCATTAAAACAGAGTCGGCCCTTTGGCCCACAGAGTCCCCGCCAAACAGCGATCACCCAAACACTAGCACCATCCTACACACGAGGGACGACTTACAATTTACAGAAGCAAATTAACCTACAAACTTTGGGGTGTGGGAGGAAACCGGAGAACCCAGAAAAACACCATGCAGTCGCACGGGGAACGTACAGCATCCATAGTCAGGATCAAACCCCGTCTCTGGCACTTCTTCTTCTTTTGTATGCTCAGGTTGCAGCAACTTCCACCCCGTCACTGTAGGGCAGCAACTCAACCGCTGTGCCACTGGGCCGCCCAGTATCTCTGACTTCCACCCCCACAGGTTTGTTTCTCACTGGATAAATATCTTGAACTTTGATGGAGTTATTGCTTCTTGGGAAAGAAGAATTTCAATAAGAAATTGGGAACCTGACATAGCATGGAGTAAAATGGTAGAAATGTTGGCTGGAGATCACTGATTTATTGGTATGTTGACACCCATGGGTATTTCCAGGGATGAAAAGCAGCCTTTAGGACTGACATTTAATTTAATAATGTCTGAATGTTTGCAGGTATTTCCAAAATAGTTGTAAATGTTAGACCTGTCTTTTACATTAGCTCATCTAAAGATCTTATAGAGGTATATAAAATCATGAGAGGAATAGATTGGGTAGACGCACAGTCTCTTGCCCAGAGCAGATGAAGTGAGAACCAGATGATATAGGTTTAAGGTGAAGGGGAAAATATTTAATAGGAATCTGAGGGGTAACTTTTTCACACCAAGGATGGTGGGTGTATGGAGCATGCTGTCATAGGAGGTAGTTGAGGCAGGGATGATCCCGACGTTTAAGAAACAGTTAGACATGTACATGGATAGGACAGGTTTGGAGGGATATTGGCCAAATGCGGGCAGGTGGAACTAGTGTAGCTGGGACATGTTGGCCAGTGTGGGCAAGTTGGGCTGAAGGGCCTGTTTCCATGCCATATCACTCTATGATTCAATGACTCTAAAAAACTATCCATGCAGAGGTAGATTGCTGGGAAATTCATCGAGTGTATAGCCAGCAGTCACTCTGATAGTAACTGTCACGATTTGTCCCTTTAATTCTGAACCTGACAAAATGAATTGGAGGATAGTTGTTGAATAAATCGGGTTGTGAATCTGTGCCAGGTACATGTGAAAAAAAGTCAGCTCCCATTTGACATTTAATAAATACCATTTGATCCACTTCTCAGTCCAGCTAAGAAATATGAAGGTGCACACACTACCACAAGGAGATCAATTATAAATGAAGCATTCTGAGCCTTGAATGTTTGGGCCAGGCAAGGTCAAGGCACATTGTGGAGCTGAGGACAGCTGCATCTGTTTTCAGTTGTATCCTGCGCAACACGGCAACACTGCATGGTATTACCACTGATGCGTCAGAGGTCACAAATGTGGATTGCTTTTGCTTGTGACTGAGTAATGGCAAGCTGACAAATATTCATGAGAACTTTATACTTAGTCATTCTACTGACGCATTTAATCTGTGGAAGAAAGTACTTAAAGTTATTGTCTCAGAAGTTGGCTCCCAGCATCAAAAATCATTGCCTCTGATTATTCAATTTACAGCAGAAATAAGATTAAAATTATTGACTTATAGCAGAAAATTTACCACTGGGCAAATATGAGTAAAATGATTGATTTTTAAAAATTCATTCACTGAATGTAGACGGCAATGCTAATGCAACATAGAACACAAAGTGCTGGAGTAACTCAGCATGTCAGGCAGCATTTCTGGAGGTAGACACAAATGCTAGAGTAATTGAGCGGAACGGGCATCATCTCTGGAGAGAAGGAATGGGTGACGCTTCGGGTCGAGATCCTTCTTCAGATTTCAGCATTTCTGGAGGACATGGATAGGAAAATGTTTCATGTCAGGGCCCATCTTCAGACTTTCTGACCTGAAATGCCGCCTATCCACGTTCTTCAGAAATGCTGCCTGACCCGCCGAGTTAGTCCAGCACTTTGTGTTCTATGTAAGATTCCAGCATCTATAGTTCATTGTGTCTTCAGATCAGGTTTAGGTTTACAATTGTCACGTGCATCGAAGTACATTGAAAGAGTTTGTTTTCCATGCTGTCCAAACATATCAAACACACTATACATAAATACAATCGTCAAATTCGGGAACAATAGATTGTAGCGGAAGTGTCTGCCAGTTATTTAATAAAAATCAAAATAACATTTATTCAAGTAAAAAAAAAGTACTATACAGGAACTGTGCAAACAGTGTGTCCGACATTCTTGGAGGCTATACATACATTCAATATTGTTTATACAAATCACACAATTTTACCCCGCACCCTTGCCACTCATGTGGCTCCCTGACATAAAATCCCTTCCCTTATTTTGAGGGGCATCTCCACCACTCGCTGCCCCCTCAATGTACAGCAGCATATGGACCTTAGACTGTGCCCCCCCCCCCCACAGAGCCTCGGCCTTGGCTGCTGCAAGCTTCAGTGCGTTCCTCAGCACGTAATCCTGCAGACTACAGCGGGCCAGTCGGCAACACTCCCTGACGAACATCACTACCGGTTATGTGGCTTCACTCTTGACTGAGCCTGTGCTGAGGGTTGTTGGCGGGCTTGAACTCACGTATAGGCCTAACTCTGGAAGATTCCCTGCACCAAGGACACCAGTGATCAGATGTGTTTTTGTTGATTCATGGTTACAGTTACTGAAACTAATTTCTTTAAATTTTCCAGATTTATTTATTGTGTGTTAAATATGTTCATGCAAATTTACTGGAAATGATTTGGAACTAACAAGATTTACTTCAAGCAGGAATGTTTTGAAAATCCCATCCAGGTTAATTTTGTGTTTAGGAACATCAGTCTTCTAATACTCTGGCTTATTTACTTTTTTAAAAATACGGATGATATAATGCTGAATTGATCTGATGGATGGACCTTTTATTTTCCAAGTAGTGAGCCTACAATAGGTATTGTTTTACCCAAACACTAACAATGATTAGCTCTGCATGACAGGATCACACAGGGAGTGCGACAAGAATGTTGGCTGATCTATTTGCTCTCCAATTGTTTAGTCTTCTGGCATCACTTAACTGCCAAGAAGCATTCTGTGCTCGCAAGTTATTTTATTGACTTCAGTTTGCTCTGGAACTGTAGATTCGCACAGATCATACCAGAACAAAATGATCTCTACAGCATTAACTGCATGGGGGTACAATCATCTGCAGATAAGACATGGGACAGATACTTGCTAAGTCAGCTTGGATCAGAAGAAACTGTTTTGACAGAATATCGCACATGCACACGATGGATCTGCTCTTCAAAGTAGAGTTTGCAGAGAGCATCTGCATTTGAATATGTGTAGGGAGGAACTGTAGATGCAGGTTTACACCAAATACAGACACAAAATGCTGGGGTAACTCAGCGGGACAGGCAGCATCACTGGAGAGAAAGAATGGGTGATGTTACGGTATGAAACTGAGAAGGGTCTTGACCCGAAATGTCACCCATTGCTTCTCTCCAGCGATGCTGCCTGCCCAGCTGAGTTACTCCAAGATTTTATGCTTTTGAATATGATTGTTCTACACAGACATCAGTGGGACAGTTCATATTAATGGTACAAAATAAAACCTTCCCAATCAAATATGGAGTTAGCGAGGCTGCCCTATCTTTTAAATCATGTTTTTTGTGTGGTAGTTACCGAACGTGCCAAGTCCATCAAGGAGGATGCAGACATATGAGGGGTGATGATTCCTGGCCCAGGCCACTTTACACGGGCAACACCTACTGCTTGGACCTACTGTCGGTCTGTAGATTGTTAAGCATCTATGACTAATCCAAAGTGGTCTCAGGAGCCAGAATGAATTGCAGTGAAAGCAAGACTATGGTTTAAGGCAACTTGTCCAAACTAGTCTATGTGTCCACCACCACCAGGTTCGATTAACTTAGTGAGCTGGAGTACATTTTAAATAAGAATGAATAAAAAATAGACCCTTGGACTATCTTCAATCGGATTTTACTGGACTTTATCTTGCACTAAATGCTATACCCTTTATCCGGTATCAGTACACAATGGACGGTTTGATTGTAATCAGGTATAGTCTTTCCGCTGATTGGGTAGCACGCAACAACAATACGCTTTTCACTGTACCTCAATACATGTGACAATAAACAAAACTAACCCAGAATCATTAGTAGACTATTCAATCCCTTCCATTTGCTCAGCAGTTCAATAACACCATGACTGATTTTTTTTACTTCTTCTTCTTCTTGCGTATGGCGTGCACAGCCTAAAGTTGTAGGTCAACTTGTTCTATTTGATCTTATTTGATTGTGCACGCCGGGTTGATTGCATTCGTCGAAACAGGGCGGACCATGTGAAGGTTCCAATCTTCCACCCCATCTTTTACTTCAGTTCCACTTTCCTGCACTAACCCCATACCTCTTGACTGAGCATGGACACCAAACTGGCTGGGATAAATAGATAAGCTGAACCACAAAGTAGGATTCTGGCAATTCCTCCGGGTTGTCTGTGGCAAGGTTATCTTGCAGTCGCTGCATGTGGCGCAGATGGGGCCTGTACCTCAGGATCACACAGCAGTATTCACACGAGCCATTTTCAAGTTAATCTGGAAATTGAAAATGGATCATCCACACGTCATGATGTGCAAATTTCTGGAAGAGGTGGGGAAATGTGTACCAAATGTAGCCTACATCCTGAAAGCTACGTTTGTCAAATGGTGCATGGGCCCTGAGTATACTACCACTTGGTGTCTCTACATCCTAATATACTGCTGTCCCTGATGGAGCAAGGCATAGGTTTTGCCGCAGAATTAAGCAACATTCCTTTCATATGGGCTGTCCTGTACCGCCTGTCCATGACGGGAGGTTTTATCTAGAAGAACATTCATGACTCAAGTTGATCAATGGGAAAAAAAAATGTGATGGATCAAGTCAAACGATGTCCTACTTAATTTGTCAAAGAAATTTGGCAGTATGTTTCATCACATGAACTTTCCAACATGCAGCATGATCTTGCTTTGCTGGTGGTGGGAAAGGCTCTTCCTATCACATCCTTCACAAAGCGCCCGGGTGCCACAATGTTGTTAAGGTTTACAATTAACCACAATGTTGTTAAGGTTCATCCCAAACAAAGACTTAACTTTGGACATTGTGCTCTACAAGCTGCACCAAGGTGAACAAACGGAGAGAGACACAAACTGCAACTAGAAGACCATCAACTCAGTCAAAGATGCCCTTGGGTCCACCCAAATCCTACTGTTTTTGTTTCTTTGGAAGAGCCTCAGTGTAGAAGGACCACCACTGAAACCTCTCCAGCCACTGCGCATTGAGGAGCCAGAAGCTGCAAAAACTCTCAGACTCTCAAGGAATGTATGCAACAAGTACCAAGATACAGGACAGAACGCCAAAGGAGACCAAGATGCAGGAGATCCTTCTTCTCTGTGGCTATCAAACTTTACAACTCCCCCTTCTCTTGTGGGGTAGACTGAAACTGACTCCCCTCCCCCCACCCCAGCCCCAATCTTTGCACATCCTCCAATCCTTTCCAATGGTCACTTTAAATTCATGTTTCATGTATTCTATGTTTTTATGACTTGGCAGATCATTTTCCCTCCTGGGATAAATAAAGTTCTATCGCATCATATCGTACCGTATCGTAAAGGAAAAATTGACGTCACACTGACAAATGGAATGACGTAGCTTGTACTGACAATGATGATATATGATTATTCAATGTTATACACACGCAAGTTCTATGAATAAAACAATATTTTTAAAACATGTTTATTGATGCTTCAATAATGAAAGGACAATAGCAAAACTTTTCTGCACCTTCCAGGATAATTATTACAAAGCAAATAAGAGTGAATAGAATTGCAAATATTTTCTGAGGCAAGACCTGGATGTTTACATCAAAAATAAGGAGACAGTAAGTGAATCAGTGAATACAGCTGAGGCTAATAAGTATGATCAATGCAGTTTGGTGTTCCCTCCCACCATCACATCTTCATTGTAAGAAGTAGATGACAACACACTGTGGTTCAGACTTCACATCTGTTTGTGAGATGACACTCTTTATGCATTAATGGCCCAAGTTTATTTTCATTAATCTTATACAAAATGTCATTTTCTTTGTAGTGTTATTTCCATGCTCCCTTTCCTTTCATTATTCAATAATCTTCCCACTCTTGTTAGTTTTCCCACCCACTCTATAACTTATACTTTTGATAAGAGTTGCATCAAAAGGGCATGAATATCTCACCCTTCAATCTCTCCATAGCCACTATGAAGAATAAGCAGATATCAGGCTTGTCCAAATGCATTTTGCCCCAGTGTCGTATTGCAAGCAAGAACTTTGTATTTTTGTTTCATCGAATGGGTACAAGCAACTGCAGAAATACTTGCTGTATCACAGGCCGCCCCCAGGTTACAATAGGGTTCCATTCCTGAAAACTGTTCGTAAATCAGAAAGGAACAAAAACAGTGTGTGGGAGAGTTTCAGCTGTGAGAGAAGAGAGGGCAGACCCAGGCAGAGCAGCCGCCAACCCGCCTCAATGACTCAGTGAGTGAGTCTGCTCAGAGCTCCCTGCTCTGCTTAGCATGACCCAGCCTTTGATGGTTGAGGCTCAGTGGAGAGAGAAGGCACATGGAAATGCTCTGTTCCCATCCAGCATAGGATGTCTGCAGCTCTGCAGGAGCTGGCAAATAAATTCCTATTCAACCCAGATGCTATGAATATGAATATGAATATGAATTTATCTTAATATGAATGGATGAGCTATTCCTGGTTTAGGTTTAACTTGGGTTTTCTGGTTAAATTCTTCAGTGTAATTGCAGCAACTTCAGTCTCTGGTGTTGGGTTCCATGAGGAGAGTAGCTCATCATGTTTGGCATAGGGTGTGACGAGTAGGTTGACTTCCAAATGGGAATCCCAAAATTGATGGTGCTTATGTGAGGGGATGCCAGCAGTTCTATTTACAACTATTGTGATTTCCTTGCAAGTTCTGGAGCAATAAAATATATTCTTCTTCTTCTTCTTGCGTATGGCGTGCACAGCCTAAAGTTGTAGGACAACTTGTTCTATTTGATCTTATTTGATTGTGCGCGCCCGGTTGATTGCATTCGTCAACACAGGGCGGTTGCAATCTACGTGAAGGTTGCAATCTTCCACCCCAAGCAATAAAATATCGATTCTATATCTACTGGTAAAGGATATAGGTAGGCCGTTTTACTTCAGCATCACCAGTTTTGTAGGGAATTGTGGATATAGAACAACATCAGCAAATAAAGACAAAACTGCTGGAGTAACTCAGTGGCCAGGCAGCACCTCTGGAGGACACAGAGAGGTGACATTTTGGGTCGAGACTTTTCTTCAGTCCCAACCTCTAACGTTGCCTATCAATGTCCTCGGAGATGCTGCCTGATCAGCTGAGTTACTCTGGCACTTTGTGTCTTTTTTGATTAACACACACCTGAAAGAATGTCACCTTACATCTCATAGTTCATTTTATGTCCACTTTCAAAGCATTTTACAACCTAGCGTTTAGATGCCCAGTTACTGTTGTAATGTTGAAAACCCACGGCAAACAAGCTCTGAAACAAAATTATAATCAATGAATGTTGTTTCAATGATGAAATATAATAACTTCAGCGGAAGTAACAGCACACTCCTTGATGCACCTGATCAAGTCATAAATCGATTAGATTATGATCTAATTCTCCAATACTAAAGTTTCAGTTTGACTACACTGCTATCTTTTGTATTCACCATTTCAAAATGGTAATATTTTGACGGCTTCAGTTTCCTTGCAGTTTTGCTGAATAGATGTGGGTAAACGTATTTTTTTCACTGGTCGTTCACTTTGTACCAATGAAAAAAAATCCTGGAAAGTTTACTTTTTGCATTTGAATGATCAAAGTTCACAAGTTATAGGAGTAGAATTTTGCCATGCGGCCCATCGAGTCCACTCCGCCATTCAATCATGGCTGATCACTGCTTCTTAATCTCATTTTCCTACTTTCTCCCCATAACCATTGACACCGTTCTAAAGAGGAATTTGTCTAACTCTGCCTTAAAAATATTCACTGACTTGGCCTCCCCAGCCCTCTGTGACAATGAGTTCCACAGATTAACTACCCTCTGACTAAAGGGTTCCTCCTCACCTCCTTTCTAAAAGAGCGCCCTTTAATTCTGAGGAAATTACCTCTGGTCCGAGAATCTCCCACCAGTGGAAACATCCTTTTCACATCCACTCTATCTATGCCTTTCATTATTCTGTGTAAGGTATTAAGCACGGTTAGCAAAACTACCCTTACATCTCATTATTAGAAGGAATAATGAGTCCCTTCATGATCCGATTTATGTGCCAAACTTTAGTTTTAGCTGCGGCAGAATAATGACAATTCTAGTTTTTTTCCTTCACATCACATTCCTGACGTGCCTTATAGATGGTGGAAATGGCTGGGTAACAGGAGGCGAGGTGTGCCACTGGCTGCAGGATACCCAGCCTCTGACCTGCTCTTGCAGCCATGATCATATGCATTTATCTTGCTGGTCATATTGAGGTTCTTATCATTGATAAGCCTCGGGATGTTTATGCTAGGGGACTTGCTGTCAGTCATATCATCTAACGTTAGGGGTGAATGTTTAGACTCTCTCATAATGCATATTGCCATTGCCAGGACTGTGGGTTATGCATGTGACTTATTTAAGAAGGAACTGCAGATGCTGGAAAATCGAAGGTAGACAAAAATGCTGGAGAAACTCAGCGGGTGAGGCAGCATCCTTCCTTCCCCTCCCCTTCCCAGCTCTCCCACAGCCCACTGTCTCTGCCTCTTCCTCTCTTCTCCCCCCCCCACCCCCACCCTAGTCTGAAGAAGGGTCTCGACCCGAAACGTCGCCTATTCCTTCGCTCCATAGATGTTGTCTCACCCGCTGAGTTTCTCCAGCTTTTTTGTCTACCTACGGTGCTATTTATTTGCCCAGACCTGAACTTTGTCTCAGTGTTCCTGGCATGGGCTACTTATTTTGCTGCTGTGTTACAAGTGGAATTGAACATTATACAATCTTCACCCAAAATCCCCAGGCAACAATGAAGCTCTTCCATTCCTATGTATTTCAAAGATTCCTAGGCACCGCTCCAGCTTTTTAATTTGATCTTCCGCAGCTCCTTGCCGTGGTATTTCTGGACATCTCCATTTTCACGTACCCTCGGGAATCCATCTTATTGCTCCTCCAGTGATGGAATTAACTTCAAAGATTTAGGCTGAACTTTCCGTGTTCCATGAGGCGCAAAGACTAAGAACAGAACTGCACTGGCAACAGAAAAAAAACAACTCCGCAAATATAGTTCCAAATCTCTGACTGACGGTTCGAAGAATCACTTGCAAAACCGCATTACCGTTGCCAATCTGCGGATCTTTTCCAGAAGAACAGTTCTTTAGTAAACTAAATTTCCAATAACTCGGTAGGTCGGTAATCCAAGAGATGTAGTTAGGAGCTGTGTGCTGCTCTGAAGTCTGTGTGGAATCTGTGCACACTTTTCTTTGAAGTTATGGTTTCCTCCCACATCTCAAATACATGCTGGTTGGTAGGTTAATTGGCTACTATAAACAATTCTCCATTGTAAGTGGAGAATGGGAAAGTTGATGTCCTTCTGAAAAATAATAATTTACATGGTGATATTTACTTTTTAAAAGTAAAGTGGATAGGTATATGGACGTGAAGGGAATGGAGGGATATGGTCTGAGTGCAGGTAGATGGGACTAGGGGAAAACAAATTGGTCGGCACGGACTGGAAGGGCCGAGAGGGCCTGTTTCCGTGCTGTAATTGTTATATGGTTATATGGTTATATGGTTTATTTCAGGAATATATTTGATGGGACTAAACTGGAGCCAGCATAGAATTGATGGCACAAATGGTCTCCTATTTTGAAAGAAAATACTTTAAATGAAAGATAATATAATGCAGCACACTGTACTACAGTTGCCATATTTGATGCTGGAATTGCCTTTAATAGACACAATATTTTTCCTTTCTGCAAGGTATGACGTACCACAGGAATGCTTTCCCTCTGATTTTGATGTCACACTTTGGCAAAGCTATTTTGGCATTGCCTCCCAAACTTGCAACCTCTTCCACCAACAACAACAACAGCAGGCACATGGTAGCACAACCGCCTTGCCTATCCCCCTCCAAACAGCACATCATTGTGTCTTGGAAGTATGCTGCAGTTCTTTGATTGTCATTGGAACTCCCTCCACAACTGCACTGTGGGTGTAGCTTCACGGAAAGGAGTACTCACATTCATGGCTCCAACCTACTCAATGGCAACTAGGGATGCCTTGTATCCCTAATTGTATCCCATATACAAATAACAATAGCTGCTTATCTTTTATATTTTGCAAAGGAAATAATGGACGTTGCTTACATCTGGGACAGAGAGTCATGGAGTCATACAGCACGGAAACAAGCTCTTTGGCCAAACTTGCCCATGCCGACCAAAGTACCTCATCTACGCATCCCACCTGACTATGTTTGACCCATATTCCTCTAAACCTTTCCTATCCACATCTTAATGAGGAATGATTTTGAAGAAGAATTTTATTACTACATACGTGAACATAACCTTTTTCCATCCAAAATATCATCGAAAGCACTGTGCCAACTGTTGGAGTACTGTTCCAAAGAACTCTTCAACCTTTAAATTAGTGATAAAGATGTTTACCATTTCCTTTGAATCACTGGAACCTGCAGATGGAACCTCAGCAGTATTTCATTTGAAGGTTATTTGCATCTACTTGGCTGATAGTTTGGTCTCTGCAGTAATAGGTTTTTAGAAACCCTGCCCCTCCCATAAAAAAACGCAACCAGGTTCTCGTTTTGTTCAAATTAATGTCCTTCTTCAGAACAAGCAAAAGGGAAAGTTGTATGAATTTTCTTTAAAAGAAAATCAGCAACATTATATAAATCAGAAAATAAATAAATAATGATTCAAAAACTTTCCAGGAAATTCTAAAAGGAAGCATATGGTGTTCTATTTACGATAATACTTTACGGAAATTCTTGGATGTAGGTAACACTCCAGTATTGTTGACATGTGTTATTTTGGCGTGATAGGAAGCTGCTTGTTAGGCATGCTCCAGTTCCTACCTTAGTGTCTAAAACCGCTCCTCTGGTTCACAACCATTATCTTTCTCCCCAATACGGGGAGAAAGCAGGAACGGGGTACTGATTTTGGACGATCAGCCATGATCATATTGAATGGCGGTGCTGGCTCCTGGCCTACTCCTGCACCTAAGGGCTGAATGGCCTACTCCTGCACCTATTTTTTCTATGTTTCTGTTGATGCAGCAGCCAACTTCAAATTCAGCAATCCTTGATGTGCTTCATGGAAAGCAGTTTTCATATCCTTTAATCCCGGGCTGCTTGAATTGTTGTAACCTTTGCAATTGCCAATCATATCTAGAATAAAAGGGGAAATTAGTCATGGTAAGAAAATACATCCGTCTTCTTTGATTAAGTATGCTTATCAAAATCCCAGCAGTGACAGTAACCCTCCTTGCTCCTTGTAATTACTGTACTACTGTAGCCGGGTTATTATCCCAAGTCGTAAACAATGATCTTGAGCTGAATCACATTGCTTAATTATTCGCTCAAAATGAAAACTATATATCATTAAAGTACAGAACTTAAATAATAGCTTTATTAAAAAATCTTGAAAGATAAGTATGCAATTCATTATTGCAGCAAACAAACTAAAGACGAAAATGAACAGTAAGTGTAATGCGTATAAAGGAACTGCAGATGCTGATTTACACCGAAGATCACAAAATGCTGGAGCAACTCAGCAGGACAGGCAGCATCTCTGGAGAGAAGGAATGGGTGACGTTTCGGGTCGAGAAGGGTCTGGAAGGGTCTCAACCCGAAACCTCACTCATCCCATCTCCCCAGAGATGCTGCCTGGCCCGCTGGGTTACACCAGCATTTTGTGTCTATAATAAGTGTAATGCAGTTGCTGAAAGGAAATATATTATTACTGTGCCAAGATGCTACATTTTTCTATTGTTATTTGTTCAACCTGTGCTTATGTATGACCAAAGTGGAATAATCTTATCACAGAGAAGGAAACTAAAAACCAGTGTAAAGATTTATCAAAAGGACACTGCTACAATGATGCACCACATTTTTTCACATAATGTGATGTATATAATTTATTAAATGGCTATCTTAAACAATCCTAATGGAAATTGCTTTCCTACACAATCCCATTTAGCAAATGCAATACAGGAATAAAGTGAATCAGTAAACTCCTAAAAGAGAAAGATAGATCATCACCTGGGCACGCCATTCTGATTAAGTTTTAGTCCACCTTTTAGATTATGTAATAGCGAACAGCAGATGTTGGCTTACCAAAGAAAGACACAAAATGCTGGAGAAACTCAGTGGGTCAGGCGGCATCCCTGGAGAACATGTTTCGGTTCAGGACCCTTCTTAGATTATGTTTTTTAGATTATGTATTTGTTTCAAATGTACATTGATGGATATTATTATTCTTCTTGTATTCATAATTTTTCATAAACTTTATTCAAAGCCTAACCAAGAAATGTTCAAGAAACCATTGCAAGTTCAAGCAAGAAACTAACTTTTATGCAAGCATAAACACAAAGACTTTTATTATGTACCTCAGTCTTATTTGTGATGTGGTATTTTCCCTTTATATACATAATTCCTCAAATGGCCGAGCAGATTTGGATAATGATTTGACCGTTACATGGTCAAAGTTACAGTTGTTTATCAGTGTTGAATTACTTGAACCACCAGAGGCACCTGCCTACCTGGTTGCTATCTGGTAACTCCTAAAGCCCCTGTCCCACTTTCCCGGGTTACTCACAAATTCTCCCGAGTTTTCCTCTTGATTCAAACTCGGAGAAAGTCCGTAGGAGTCCGTAGATATTTCGTAGCGGCTCTAAATGGCAGCCGTAGGAACTCGGGGCATCAGGTAAGTCGGGACATTTTTTCAGCCTGTTGAAAAATGTCCACGAATAAAACAAATTGCCCCGAGTACCTACAGCTGGCAACTCCCGAGTTTGAATCTAGGGGAAAATTTGTGAGTACCTCGGGAAAGTGGGACAGGGGCTTAATGGTGTAGGAAGGAACTGCAGAAGCTGGTTTAAGCTGAAGATGGACACAAAAAGCTGGAGTAACTCAGCGGGTCAGGCAGCATCTCTGGATAAACAGAATAGGTGATTAGTGTGGTGGAGTCCAAAGAAGGGTCTCAAACTGAAACGTCACCTATTCCTTTTCCCCAGAGATGCTGCCTGAGCTACTGAGTGACTCCAGCTTTTTATGTCTAACTCCTAATGATGGTCCAGGATACAATGAGAAGGTGAAATAGGATCCACATTTCCAGTGTTTAAGCAGGTTGTTAACACACATTGTGGAGATTCTTTCCATAAAATAGATACCAATATCAGAAGTCAAGTGGTGTTTATGGAATTACATAAGAAGAAGAAGCTAATGAAGACATTGTTGAGGGAAAATAAAATCGCAATTAGAACTCCAATTCCTATTTCAGGCGGAATTTTAAAGATACAGAGGTCTATATTGTGTGCGGTAAAGGTATCGAAGGTGAAGGTAAAGAAGGTATAGAAGTGTGAGAAGGCACACCTCCACATTCAGGGACAGTTTCTTCCCAGCTGTTATCAGGCAACTGAACCATCACCCTACCAACAACTAGAGAGCGGTCCTGAACTACTTACTATCTGCCTCATTGACCTTTGATTGGACTTTACCGGCTTTATCTTGCACTAAACGTTATTCACGTTATTCCCTTTATCCTGTATCTATACACTGGGAATGGCCCAAATGTAATCATGTATTGACTTTCCGCTGACTGGTTAGCACGCAACCAAAGCTTTTCACTGTACCTCAGTACACCAGACAATAAACTAAACTCAACAAAACTGTCTTCCAAATGATCATCGAGGGTAGAGGTTGGAGGGTAGTGGAGAGGCAGCCAGTGGATGCCCACAGGGTGGTGGTGATGACAGAGGCTGCTGTTGGACTTCCCTTTCTTCTGACATCAAACAGCAGCATTATGATGATAGCGGGCTTGCTCTCCACCCTGGGGATGGTACCTGAAGATAATACAAAAACATTAAAATAAAATAACATTTGGGCGGCATGGTGGCGCAGCAGTAGAGTTACTGCCTTACAGTGTCAGATCGATCCTGACCATGGGTGTATTCTGTATGGAGTTTTATACATTCTCCCTGTGACAGCATGGGTTTTCTCCAGGTGCTCCACACACTCCCACACTCCAAAGATGTTCGGGTTTGTAGGTTAATTGTCCCCAGTGTGTAGGATAGTGCAATTGTACAGGGAGATCGCTGGTCAACGCAAACTCGATGAGCCGAACGGCCTGTTTTCATACTGTATGTCTAAAGTCTAAATATCTTTTTTTTTTACTGTCAGTTTCTCGAGTGGTACGGAATTGTACACACACTGTACATCATTTTCTTTTTCCAAGTAAAGTGATGTACATAATTTATTAAATGGATGTCTTAAACAACCCTAATGGAAATTGCTTTCCCACACAAAGCTATTTAGCAAACACATTGCAGGAATCAGTAAACTCCTGAAAGGCAAAGATAGATCATTGCACTCCATTCTGGTGAAGTTTTAGTCCACCTTTTAGATTATGTAATAACAAGTAACAGCTGATGCAGGTTTACCAAAGAAAGACACAAAATGCTGGAGAAGCACAGCAGGTCAAGCAGCATTTCAGGGCTGAAATCAGGGATAGCGAATGATTGGGCGGGAAGACCAATAGTTTGTAGAAATCACTGACCAGTGTCCGAAGGCTCTGTAAATCCAATCCATGTGAGGAAAGTCGTATTAATTGGTTGCTCGATAGTCGTATTAATTGGTTGCTCGATAGATTTGGAAATGCATCTTTAAGACCAAGCAACCAATTTGCTGCATTTTGTGCCACTTCACTGCTTATGCACAGTTGGCTATCTGAAGCAGATTGTGGAAGGTCTGCAGAGAAGCTCTCCAGCTAAGCAAGCCAAATGTAGCAAGCATATGCTAATATATAGAAAGCACTCGCACATGCAGACTGCAAGGTCCCATGGCTTGATCTCTGGTTTGTGCCGATTCGTTTTGTCGCTCTTAAATGCGTGGTTTTAACAGGATTGAAAATAAAATCCCAGCTAGATTTTGCCGTCCAGTGACACATCTATCGAGCGTGTAAGAGTGAAGTGCAGAAGGCTGCCTGGCTTTGCTGATCATCCACAGCTCGGTTACCTGCTGCTGCATACTGCCAAAACCTACACGTGAAGAAAGGGCAGTTGGCTGATGTGACAGATAGCTGACTGCAGACATGTGTGAAATTGTAAACCAATGTGAATCAACACATTTAAGAGAGAGAAGAGGGAAGCATTTAAATTATACTTGGGCATGCATAATGCTGGTGGAGGAGTCTACACTCAAAGCTTAACTGGAGTCATTCGAGATTTGCAATGCTTTCAGTAACTTCCACAAGTAAAGCCACTGTCCCACGATGCGAGTTTACCCAAGAGCTCTCCCGAGTTAAAACAAAAAGTCTAACTCGTGGTAAGTTCATCACGGGTATTTTTTTACTCTTGGACATTTTTCAGTGTTGAAAAAACTTCACGAGTTACCGCGTTTCCCGAGTACCTGCCATCAGCATTTCGAGCTGCTACGACTCATCCACGAGCTCCTACGTACCCGCTACATACATTCTCCGAGTTCAAATCGGGAACACTCGAGAGAACTCTAGAATTACCTCGTACAGTGGGACAGGGCCTTAACAGTTTATAAAAATTTGGTTTGGCAAGAATAGCCAAAGCAGACATTGCTCAGCAATAACATTATTTTAACCTTTAATATATTGGTACCAGTTTAACTTTTTCAACTAATCATTTGTTGATTAGTAAGGGTGTCAGGGGTTATGGGGAAAAGGCAGGAGGATGGGGGTTGAGAGGGACAGATGGGTCGGCCATGATTGAATGGAGGAGCAGACGTGATGGGCCAAATGGCCTAATTCTGCCCCTATAACTTATGAACAAAACCAAATATTTGATTGAATTGATGATTGAAAGACACAACATGGAGTCTGACTCTTTGGCCCACTGAGTCTACGTTGACCATCAATCATCCATTCACATTAGCACTAAGTTATCCCACTTTCACATCCACTCCCTATTAGGGGCAACTTACGGAGGCCAATTAACATACAAACCCGCACGTCTTTGCAATGTGGGAGGAAACCAAAGCACCCTGAGAAAAAAACACGTCTTAAAGGGAGAACGTGAAAACTCCACACAGACAGATCCTGAGGTCAGAGTTGAACCTGGGTCTCTGGTGCTCTGAAACAGCAACTCTACCAGCTGTGCCACTCTAATAATTGCAATAATTAATAAAAAGCATCTAATATGCCCTTTATGTCTAGGATAGTATTTTGTGCAGCTTTATAAGTGAAATATGACAATTTTATTAAAAAGTTCTATTCATTCCTTTACTTATTTTTCAAACAATTCTCACATTTTCATAAGCAGTACTTTTTTTTTTCAAATCTTTGTCACCCTGAGAAAAAACACGTCTTAAAGGGAGAACGTGAAAACTCCACACAGACAGATCCTGAGGTCAGAGTTGAACCTGGGTCTCTGGTGCTCTGAAACAGCAACTCTACCAGCTGTGCCACTCTAATAATTGCAATAATTAATAAAAAGCATCTAATATGCCCTTTATGTCTAGGATAGCATTTTGTGCAGCTTTATAAGTGAAATATTACTTAATTTTATTAAAAAGTTCTATTCATTCCTTTACTTCTTTTTCAAACAATTCTCACATTTTCATAAGCAGTACTTTTTTTTCAAATCTTTGTCAATTCCTTTCTTTCTCCATAAATTTATATTGGGAAATCAGGTATTTGTTAGAAGAAAACATTTTCACAGCAGGCAATTGCTGCCTCTAATCTGAACCGAGCAAGTATGCCAGGCTATTGACATGGATTAGAATACCTTTCAGGAGCTTTTCTCAATTATTAGTTTCACTGTGTTCCCCATAAACAAGGACACAGCGTGATTAATTGTGATCCGAAGACCCTTGGATTTCTGCCCCAAGAGTATTTGTAGCTTTTCAGAAAAATAAATAACTTACCTCACTCCGGACAAATCGTGTTCAGCAAGTTAATAAGTACAAAGGCAATTGACTGCACTCTCAGGTGTAAAGCTGCTTTAACTGCAGGAATTGCAGGTTTGCTAATCGTCAACTTTAAACGTGTGTTTGGATTTAGGGTGGGGTTGGATTCCTTTATAGGTTTTGAATTTTTTCTCTGCCGTTGGGAAAAAGAACAAGAGCTGGACAAGTACATGGATAGTGTTAAAGAAGGAACTGCAGATGCTGGAGAATCGAGGGTACACAAAAAGCTGGAGAAACTCAGCGGGTGCAGCAGCATCTAAGGAGCGAAGGGATTGGTTTAAATTCTCTGGAGATGTTTGCTCTGAGATGTTTCAGATCTAGTTTTACATACACATTGGGACCAAAACTAAAAAGGCACCTTGATCATGGGCAGTTGCATTTCCACTGATATTTCAAATATATAAATTCAGAAAAATCTTTGTAGTTATTCCCCTTCCTATGGCTTCGAACTTCCAACTGAGGGTGTGCATTTTTCAAGTCCACTCTGATTGTAAAGTTAAGCAGACACCACTAAATATTACTTCAAAAATTGTTTTTAATATTGGTTATTCGGTGGCACAATTTCTGCCCATAGTTGGTAAGACTTCCAACTGACAACGCAGATGTAGAAAGTAAACATGCTTGCTATTCGCCATCATTTTAAGCCGCGGGGATTATTTTCCTTTCGGAAGATTGCGCTCGATATACTGGCAAACAGCTTTTTTCATTACCACAACTATGAGGATTGTGACAGGATTGATCACAGCCAAGAATGTGAAGTATCATAGGCCGTTAGAATGTCAGAAATGCAGCTGTCATTGTGGTGCAATATATATGCATAGGAAAATATATTTATTATTTATGAATTATGCCTGGAACTTTAAAAAAAACACAATGCTATCTCCCACCCTGTGAAATTCTTATGCTCCGTCATCAGTTGCCAGTTCCAATTTTCAAAAAAGTTACTGCCGACATTAAGTTAGAATCTGGGTAAGAAAATAACATTCATTATTGTGAGGGATGTTGCCATAAGGAATCTCCTTACATACATATAATACAGCACAGGAATAAACACCTTGGCCCATAATGTCTGTGATGGTTGTTGCCAATTAAAACTAATCTCATCTGCCTTCACATGGTCTACATCCTTCTATCCTCTGCATTCACTTTTACATTATGCAGCACTAGACTTAAGGGCCTGTCCCACCAGCATGCGAGTCCATACGGTGAGCACGACCTAACGTGGTCGCTTGAGCCGTACGGCCTCGTGGGGCCGGTCCCACTTCGATCGCCGGAGCCGTATAGAGTTGTGCGGAGCTGGTCCTGACATCGCGCGGGGCTCCAAAAAACTGAACGTGTTCAAAAATTCCGCGCGGCAACGGCCTGTCGGCCCGCAGCCGCCTTGACGCATTACGCACCGCCTCACGTCATGCCTCCATGTCCCTCTCTATATGTGCCTCCGAGACCCTCTATCTGTGCCTCCGTGGCCCTCTCTCTGTGCCTCCGTGACCCTCTCTATATGTGCCTCTATGGCCCTCTCTCTCTGTGCCTCCGTGACCCTCTCTCTGTGCCTCCGTGACCCTCTCTATATGTGCCTCTGTGGCCCTCTCTGTGTGCCTCCTAGACCCTCTCTGTGTGCCTCTATGGCCCTCTCTCTCTGTGCCTCCGTGACCCTCTCTATATGTGCCTCTGTGACTCTCTCTGTGTGCCTCCATGGCCCTCTCTCCTGTGCCTCCGTGACCCTCTCTATATGTGCTTCCGTGACCCTCTCTGTGTGCCTCCTAGATCCTCTATGTGTGCCTCCATGACCCTCTCTATATGTGCCTCCGTGGCCCTCTCTCAGTGTGCCTCCGTGTGTCCCTCCCTGTCCTTGCGAACTTACCGCGGACTTCGTTCCAACTTCGCTCCACGTCGTGCCACTCACCTGACCTCCGCGCGGCCCCCGCTGTCGGTTTGGTCACACTCGCCGCATGCAGGCGCATGCTGGTGGGACCGGCCCTGTACGGGGATCACCCGACCTCCGCGCGGCCCCCGCTTCCAGTTTGGTCGCGCTCACCGCATGGAGTCGCATGCTGGTGGGACAGGCCCTTTAGGAGAACAGGAACAATTTTGTGAAGGATAGTTGCGTTCTCACAAACGGTGGTGACATCCTTTAAGATGTGCTAAGATCCAGAAGGTCAGTAAAGGTGTGAACTTAGTCACCACAGAAGAGCCTAGTTTCACATTTTACACTTATGTATGTGAAAGTAAACTTTTCCTTTGCTTAGGGATAACGGAAAGAAGTTGGGTGGTGACAGTGATCACAGGAGAACACAATTACTATGTAAAAAAATAGCCCACTAGTTCACCCATTTCCTCTCTCCAGAGATGCTGCCTGTCCCGCTGAGTTACTCCAGCATTTTGTGTCTACCACTAGTTCTTGGATTGTGTTGATGTCAAACAGAATGGAGTGCTACAAAACTAAAACTTAAATGCATTCCAGATAGAAACTGAATTTAAATTACTTTTTAAAATTGTTATGAATACATAATAATTATTAAGACTAAATTTAAAAAAAAAATCCTTATTCTTGGAGCTCTGTGAGTTCTTTCCACATTTGCAGATTCCCGATCAGGCCCCATCTCCTGCAGCAAATCTTCATTAATAGGAACAAATGGTTCAATTTACAGGTCTTCTGCCAGCACGTTGCCCAATAATTATTTTAATTATAGTCATAGAGTGATACAGTGTGGAAACAGGCCCTTTAGCCCAACTTGCCCACGCGGCCAATATGTCCCACCTATACTAGTCCCACCTGCCAGCTTTTGCTACATATCCCCCCAAACCTGTCCTATGTACCTGCCTTACTGCTTCTTGATGGGATTTGCCAATATCAATGAATAGGCAAAAGATGTTAATATCCATTTTAAGCAGTTTCCATTACAGCCTCGGGGTGTAAATTCTGAGGAGTAAACAATAAGCTCATTGAATTTTCAATGGTACTTTTTTGCCACGTATGCACTGCACAGTGGAATTCTTTTTGCACAGCTTACACATGAACTAGTCGCCTTATTTTCGTGCAATTTACAAACGTCCACGTGTTCACATGTACTGGAGCAGCTCCCGATCCAGGTAAGCCCCATGCCTCTGCATGGCCTCCTCCGACGCCCTCGACTGGCTCAGCCCACGAACCGATGTTCCTCTCCTCATCCGACTGCCTCTGTGTCCTGGGGGCATCTCCTGCAACCGACCTTGAAGGCGCTGGAGGCAATACTCCGGTCCCTCTCCTGCCTGTCCACTCCTAGCGTCCGTCGTTGCCCAGAGCCCTCTCCTCCTCGACTATCTGGTCTTCAGGACCAAGTTCAGCAACTTCCAAGCTTCCCCCCAGTCCCCCAATAGTATTGGTAGTGTTCACGAAGCTTTAACAATGGAGCACCAAAGGAAATGTTGCTCTTTCATAGTTCAGAGCATTGACTAACCTTTCATTAAAGGCGCTTCATTGTAGCTCTGAAGCTTTTAGCTGCATTTTTCAGTTCAAGTGGGGAAAAAACTTTGGGAGGCGCCCCCTCCTCCCACCCGCATTGAAATTGTAATTAAAAAAACCATTACTGTCAGATACAGCAGTTACCTGAAGTCAGATGATTCAGAAGTGGGTGAAGTGAAACTCCTACAGTGGAGAATGGGTGTTAGTAAGGGGCTTCAGTGAGGTGGGATGGATAGAGCAAATCAACATTGGCATCAGATCAAATATGATGTTGGTGTAAGATAAGTAGCCAATTAGGAAGCAGCTGATGAATATTTTCTGAGAGATTTCAATTTTATGAGCCATCAGTAAAGATGAGTACAGTTTTCAACAGAGTGCTGGGAGCTGGATGTAGATTCTAGTTTTGTATCTAGTAGATGGCAATATCTATTTTTACTTTTGAGATACAGCACGGAAACAGGCTCTTCGGCTCACCAAGTCCGCGCTGACCAGCGATCTCCGTACATTAGCACTTCCCGTCACACTAGAGACAAATTACAATTTTACCAAGCCAATTAACCTACAAATTAACCTGCACATCTTTGGAGTGTGGGTTGAAACCGGAACATCCGGAGGTCACAGGGAGAACGTACAAACTCGGTAGAGACAAGTGCCCGTAGCAGGATCGAACCTGGGTCTCTGGCGCTGTAAGGCAGCGACTCTACCACTGTGCTGCCTTACATCCAAGATTTTAAATATTACAAAATTGCTGGCAGGGTAACAAAAATAAATTAACAATAAATGTTTTTTTAATTCCTTTTTCAGAATGTGTATGTCTCTAATAAGGCATTTATTGCTTGCTCATCTTGCATGCTGATGAGAAATTGGTGGAGAGACATCTTCTGAGGTGACTGCAGTCCTTCTGGTGAAGGTATTCCCAGTCTGCTATTAGCCAGGAGTTCCAGTATTTACTCTCACTGACAATGAAGGAATGACACTAAATTTCCAAGTCAGGGTGGTGTAAGGATGGAAGGTAATCTGCAGGTCCTAAAACTCCTGGCCAACAGCACAGTGGGAAAAACCTTCACCAGAAGGACTGCAGTAGCAGCCCAAGGTATGGTGGAGACGCCCCTCAATATAAGGGAAGGTATCCCACGCCATTGTGCCACATGAGTGGCACAAGTGGGGGACTGATTTGTGGAAATTTGGGGAAAAGAAATGTCTAAACTGTATTCATCAATTTGTACAGCCCCCGAAAATGTCGGATGGATTTTCCGCAAGGTTAATGTATTGTATATATTTATCATTTGAATAAAGTATATTTTGAAATTAAAAAAAGCAGCCCATGAAGATGACTTGCCAATAAATCCATACACCTAGTGCACTCAAGCTTGTTGTAAAGGGATGTGGATTTGGGAAGTGCCTAGGTTAATAACTTCAGTGCATTTTGCAGATGGTGCATAATGGATTCACGACAGTGGTGGCACAGACTGAATGTTTGTATCAGTTGAAATCAGTGGCTTTTTTGTTCAGGACAGCACTGAATTCCTTGAGGATTGTTCGAGTTGCACTCAACCAGACTTGTAAAGACTATATCATTACTTTGCTGACTTGTAGTGGAATGGGTTTGGGGTATCAGGAGGTGAGTATAGCTGCCCTCCGGTCAGTTCTTGTGGCCATTAACTATTAACGGGGCTGGTTCAGTCACATTAATTCGGAATTTCAAGTGGTTCCTCAAGGAAGTTGATGGCGGAGGGCTGGGTGATGGTAATGCCATTGAAGGTGAAGGGAGACAGACACAAAATGCTGGAGTAACTCAGCGGGACAGGCTACATCTCAGGATAGAAGGACTCTTCTGCAGAAGGTGAAGGGTAGTTTCAATTGCCTCATATGCCTAATTTAGTCTGCCTAATGTTTTTACAGTGGCTTGCAAAAGAATTCATACCCCTTGAACTTTTCCACATATTGGCACCTTACAATCACAAACGTAAATGTATTTTATTGGGATTTTATGTGATGGACCAACACAAAGTGGTGCATAATTGTGAAGTGGAAGGAAAATGATACATGGTTTCCAAATTTTATTACAAATAAAAAAACTGAAAAGTGTGGCGTGCAAAAGTATTCAGCCCCCTCGAGTCAATACTTTGTAGAACCACCTTTCGCTGCAATTACTGCTGCAAGTCTTTTGGGGTATGTCTCTACCAGCTTTGCACATCTAGAGACTGAAATGTTTGCCCATTCTTCTTTGCAAAAAAGCTCAACCTCAGTCAGATTGGATGGAGAGCGTCTGTGAACAGCAATTTTCAAGTCTTGCCAGAGATTCTCAATTGGATATAGGTCTGGACTGACTGGGCCATTCTAACACATGAATATGCTTTGATCTAAACCATTCCATTGCAGCTCTGGCTGTATGTTTAGGGTCGTTGTCCTGCTGGAAGGTGAACCTCCGCCCCAGTCTCAAGTCTTTTGCAGACTCTAACAGGTTTTCTTCCAAGATTGCCCTGTATTTGGCTCCATCCATCTTCCCATCAACTCTGACCAGCTTCCCTGTCCCTGCTGAAGAAAAGCATCCCCACAGCATGATGTTGCCACCACCATGTTTCACAGTGGGGATAGTGTGTTCAGGGTGATGTGCAGTGTTAGTTTTCCGCCACACATAGCGTTTTGCATTTAGGCCAAAAACTTCAATTTTGGTCTCATCAGACCAGAGCACCTTCCTCCACATGTTTGCTGTGTCCCCCACATGGCTTGTGGCAAACTGCAAACGGGACTTCTTATGGCTTTGTTTCAACAATGGCTTTCTTCTTGCCACTCTTCCATAAAGGCTCGATTTGTGGAGTGCACGACTAATAGTTGTCCTGTGGACAGATTCTCCCACCTGAGCTGTGGATCGCTGCAGCTCCTCCAGAGTGACCATGGGCCTCTTGGCTGCTTCTCTGATCAATGCTCTCCTTGCCCGGTCTGTCAGTTTAGGTGGACGGCCATGTCTTGGTAGGTTTACAGTTGTGCCATACTCTTTCCATTTTCGGATGATGGATTGAACAGTGCTCTGTGAGATGCTCAAAGCTTGGGATTTTTTTTTATAACCTAACCCTGCTTTAAACTTCTCCACAACTTTATCCCTGACCTGTCTGATGTGTTCCTTGGGCTTCATGATGCCCAAGGAACATTGTTTGTTCACTAATGTTCTCTAACAAACCTCTGAGGCCTTCACAGAACAGCTGTATTTATATTGAGATTAGATTACACACCAAGTGGACTCTATTTACTAATTCGGTGACTGCTAAAGGCAATTGGTTGCACTGGATTTTATTTAGGGGTATCAGAGTAAAGGGGGCTGAATACTTTTGCACGCCACACTTTTCAGTTTTTTTATTTGTAAAAAAATTTGAAAACCATGTGTCATTTTCCTTCCACTTCACAATTATGTGCCACTTTGTGTTGGTCTATCACATAAAATCCCAATAAAATACATTTACGTTTGTGGTTGTAACGTGACAAAATGTGGATAAGTTCAAGGGGTATGAATACTTTTGCAAGCCACTGTACATGGCACAAATATTATTTTCCACTAATCAGCCTAGGTTGTTAACTAGGTCTTGTGTCGTGCAGGCATGGGTTGCCGCATTCTCTCATGGCATGCAACAAGAATTAAACATTGTGCAATCAACAGCAAAGCCACACTTATTAAGTTATGACGTAGCAAGATTAATGATGAACAGTTGAGGTTGGTGGAGCCCGAGACATGGCCTTGAGTCTTTTTTTTTAAACCAGCATCCACAGTTTCTAGTTCCTATTCTAGATGCCCATGTATGGCCAAGTCAATTCAATTTATGTGACATTATGTACTAGTTAGGTTGATGGGATATAGCAAAGACCAGAAGCACAGATATCCTGCAGAGCGGAGCCAGTTAATCACACGCATTTTACTTGTGTTAGCCCTCCCATGGAAATTAGTGTAATGGGACCCTCTTGTGGCTAAAGGAATAAACTGCTGCTCAGAACCAATTTGAAAACATATCAATGTTTGGATTAAAGTGATGTGCCCCAGAAAAGAGGATTCCATGAAATAATTGGAGTTTCCATTGCAAGCAGGCTTGTGGCAGACTCCTGTGATTGATGGAAAGAAAATGGACAAGCTTCTGAACTGAATTAGATTCTTAGAGTTTATGATTTGCTTTAAAATATCAAAATGTCTTCAATTGACAAAATGTGTATAGCATTATAATCCGGAACAATAATAGATCAGCTAGATGTTATCTTGGGAAGATAAATCATCTTAAAAATGAGAATGCTAATTTGTTATTCTCACAGAGAGCTTCTAGTGCCATAATAGTCACATAACACAAATATTTAAAAGGATCCCAACCTGAAATATCACCTGCCATGTTCTCCAGGGATGCTGCCTATCCCGCTGAATTACTCCAGCACTTTGTGTCCTTTTGTGTAAACCAGCATCTGCAGTTCCTGGTTTCTACAAACATTTACACTGTTGTTTCACTCTCCACATTCCTATCAATTCCCTGAGTTTATATAAGGCTCACTTACACTCCAGGTACAATTCGGTGGTCAATTAATCTACCAACCTTTATGTCTTTGGGATGTGGGAGAAAACAAGACCACCTGAAGAAACTCACATTCACAGGAAAAATATATAAACTCCACAGACAGCATGCATGGCCAGGGTTGAACCCATAGTTTTTGGGAGCTGTGAGGCAGCAACTCTCCTGGCTGTGTCACTGCTACCTCAACATGCTAGTTTCAATGGACGCAATAATGCTGCCAAATATCGAATTAATTTACTAGTAATTGAAGCTTTGAAATTTGGCTTTAATTGAACCGATTCTTAACAATACTTTCAGTAACTGTTATGTTGCATGTATACACCACAAATTAAATATCAATTACACAAAATAGCAAGTCATTAACATACATAATGCGGCCTCATGATAACTTGCCAATAGAAAGGTCATTGATAATTGCATTAAACAAGTTTGCATTGCATTTCTGTGCAAAACTAAATTATGTACAAAATACAGGAATATACAAAAAAAAGCATTGCTAATCATATGCACTAGTTTTGAAAGTGAGAAATGGAACACTATAGCAATATGACTAATAAGCTACCCACCCACTGCACAATAATCAGGGTCATCATGGCTTACTGGAGCAAAGCACATTGGAGATGCTGGCAATAGGAAACAAAGAGGGGGACTGGGCTCCAATATCAACTTTCCCCTCACTGATATTACAGGCTCTGTTGAGCACCAAGCATTATTCTTCGCATCATGGCTAATACTGGACTTAACTGCCAACTTTGTTAATTTGCAAATCTGGTTTAAGTGGCTGAACGTTATTCAATTCCGCCATGTCCTCAAAAAATGCCTACCTAGTTAGCTGAATAAAAAAGTACATTAGTGTAATACAAAATCAGTTAAATCACCTTCCAAAAATCAGACAATTGTTCTCTGTAACATCCAAATTACCTTTTGCTGCTTGTGGTTTATAACTAGACTGATTCATAAATGGATTTAAGCATCTTGAAAATGGGGGAGAATAAGAGAACTAAAGTTAGACACAAAATACCGGTGTAACTCAGCGAGATGCCGGTACAGCAGGCAGTGAAGAAAGCTAATGGCACGTTGGCCTTCATGATAAGAGGAATTGTGCATTTGTCCTTCTGCAGTTGTACAGGGCCCTAGTGAGACCACACCTGGAGTATTGTGTGCAGCTTTGGTCTCCAAATTTGAGGAAGGACATTCTTGCTATTGAGCGTAGAATGTAGTGGTTAATTTCCGGGATGGTAGGACTGTCATATGTTGGTAAAATGGAGCGACTGGGCTTGTATACACTGGGATTTAGAAGGATGAGAGGGGATCTTATTGAAACATATAAGATTATTAAGGGAATGGACACGCTAGAGGCAGGAGACATGTTCCCGATGTTGGGGGAGTCCAGAACCAGGAGCCACAGTTTAAGAATAAAGAGTAGGCCATTTAGAATGGAGATCAGGAAAAACTTATTCACCCAGAGAATTGTGAATCTGTGGAATTCTCTGCCTCAGAAGGCAATGGAGGCCAATTCTCTGGATGCTTTCAAGAGAGAGTTAGATAGAGTTCTTAAAGATAGCAGAGTCAAGGGATAAGGTGATAAGGCAGGAACAGGGTACTGATTGTGGATGATCAGCCATGATCACATTGAATGGCTATGCTGGCTCGAAGGGGCGAATGGCCTACTCCTGCACCTATTGTCTACTGACAGGCAGCATCCCTGGAGAGAAGAAATGGGTGACGTTTTGGGTCGAGACCCTTCTTCAGACCTGAAACATCACCCATTCTTCCTCTCCAGAGAGGCTGCCTGCCCCACCGAGTCACTCCAGCATTTTGTGTCTATCTTCGGTGTAAAACAGAATCTGCAGTTCCTTCCTACAGAAGAGAACTAAAGTGATCAGGATTCTCTATAACTTATGAAATCTTATAAGTATAAAACATGGTGCAGATAATCAGACCCTCACCACAGTTTCAACATAATGTTAAATGCAAAATCTTCACTCATTATTTAAGGACCCTTGGATAGCGGTGAAACACACTGCAATTGTGACTGGATTGCAAAAATATTTCATTTTTGCACTAAAATGTTAACATTATGCAAGGTGCAGTACAAATGTTTTATATACACAGGTTTTTTACAGTTAAAATACATTGGATATGAATTCCCCAGGTCTGACGTTACAAATATGATGTATCCATGTCATTTCCCAGTCCAAAAGAGGAGACCTATCAGGCATCTCAAGTTCACACCATTCAAATTCTCTGCAGTTACAATTGTTCTAAATTAGAAAGAGTTGGAAGTACAAATTATTTGGCTTCATGTTTTTCTTGCCATATCTGATTAAACCAATATAATCCAGTGCAAGTGAACCAGTTGTCAACCACAGCAGCTTCTTTCAAGACTTGCATGATTCCCCCAGAGATTCTGCCTCACCCACTGATTTACACAATCATGTTTATGTCTATCTTCCAACATCCGCAGTTCCTTCCTCCACGGGACTATTCATAACTTGGTTTCTCTATTCAAGAACCTATTCCTACCTTAGCTCACTATATTTTCTTCTGCTTATCTGTCTTCCAGACTCAAGGTCCTGGTCTCTACTCAACATGTAGAAAATTGCAAAGCAACTCCATGAGGCTGTCCCAATGGTTGACCAGCTTTGGGAAATTGTGCCTACCCTTGGTCACACCACTAACTACCATGAGTGCACAGGGAAGAATAATTTCTCAGGAAAGTGAAAGGTTAACATGAAAACCAGTGAAATGTAGTGCAACTTACTAATTTAAACTTTGCCAGGAAATTCCCCATTCATTATTAAAAACTTCATTCTGTGCCTCAATCTGCAAAAGTTTTGAATTCTATTCCAACATTTTTCATTTATATTATCTATCCAAAGCAAGCTATATTTCTATTACAAAGTCCAATATAATTGACAAATTCAAGGGAAAGTGGAAGGGTTATGGCCTGTAAACTCTGAGAAAGAAAATTCAAAGCAAAATGGGACAACAGATACATGACAAGGAATATGTTCCGATATACTGCATATCTTGGATGTTTATTGCCACAAATCCTCTGTGCGGCCAAACTTAAAGACTAGGCCCCTGCAAACAAACAACAAAATCTAAAAGTTAGAATTTCAGTGTAATGATTGAAAGACAATTTAAATGGTTAGAGCAAATATGGAAGCTTTAGAAATATGTCTCATGTACATTCCCGTCTCCTTATCTACTTACCCAAAGAAGATAAATGCATTTTGGAAGAAGACAGCAATACCAGGGTAAACATCGGGTTTTTCTAAGGAGGGAAATAAATCCAATTTCATTTGTATAGTAAAAGTAATTGGAAGCATATAAAACAGACAAAAAATGAATGCAAAACATTTTGTATCGCTCTTCAATTGAACTGAAGCATCGTTCTTGGCCCAGTCATTAGTACAAAGAGGTTTATGATTTTGCTCAGTCAATGACAGCTCTCCGCAGCAATCCAGATAGTCCCACACTGTCCACCTTCAACCCTGAAAGATGCTGCTTCAAGTAATCATCAACCTTCCTTTTGAAGCCATAACCTGCTGGCTGATAGTCAGTTTGGAATTTACCAGGACCACTTTGCTCCAGAATTGCAGCCTTGAATCAAAACTGGACCAAACTCCAGGTGAGGCAGAACTAACTGCGGTGGACAGAAAAAAAAAGTTAAATATTAAAAACCTCTGGCAAAACCGGTCAATTGGTATGAGCAGGAGAACATTCATGTGGCTGGAGTCATAACATACATAAAGGAAGACAGTGGTGATTGTTGGCAGTCAATCATTCTGGACCCAGGACATCACTGCAGGCATTTCCCAGGGCAATGTCTTGGACCCAACCAGCCTTCAACTACTTTATTAATGACCTTCCTTTTAATAAGGTCAGAAGTGGGGTTCTTTAGTTTTGATTGCAAAATACTCAATTCCTTTCACAATTGCTCAGCAAATTAATCAGTTCATGCCTGCATTCAGAAGACCCTAGCAACGTTCAGACATGAGCTGATAAAGCAGTGAGCCATTTCCAATGAGAGATAGCCAACTACCTACTGTGTATGTGTAGCAAGTAACTGCAGGTGCTGGTTTAAACCATAGCTGGTGTACTTCAGTGGGTCAGACAGCATCATGATCTGCTGAGTTTTTGTACCTACTGTGGATGTTCAATGACATTACCATCACTCACTAACCACACAATCCTCAAAAAACCCAACATCCTGGGCGTCTCCATTGACCAAAACCTTAACTGAACCAGCCACAGAAATACAGCTACAAGAGTAGACCAGAAGATGAAGATCTTGTGGTGGATGATTCATCTCCTGACAGCCCAAAGATGATCCACCATCTACAATGTACAAGCCAAGAGTATGATAGAATACTGTGCACTGGATGAGTGTAAAACCTGGCCAAAGCAGACCATTTGACCGGCATCCATCAATTGCTTAAGCAATCATTCTCTCCACCACCAGCACACAGTGGTGGCTGTGGTCCTATCAACAAAGGACACCCAACATGCACCACAGAGGACAAGGGTAGCATGTGCATGGGAACACCACTACCTGCAAATTCCCCTCCAAGCCCTGGACCATTCCCAATTTCTCAAAAGCAATAAATGCTGATCTTGCCAACAGCACTCTAATCCTAAATAAGAATCAACACCAAATCTGCATTCACCGCATTTCCAGACAACACACTCTAGATCAGAACTACTTATTGGGTAAAAATGTTTTATTTGTCACTCCTGGATCATTTTGCCAATATCTTTAAATCTGATCCCTCCAGCAATGGGAACAATTTCCCCATTTCCCCTGTCCAAGCCAAGCAGGATTTTATGCACATATTTCCTTAAGATTTGTTCTTCTCCAAGGTGAATAATCTCATACATGCTTTCATGCCAAAGATTAAAGAACTAGAAAAGGTTTATTATTTGTTGCCATTATCAATATTAAAAACCTCTGGCAAATAAAACTTTTCCAGTTCTTTAATATTTTCATATTCCTAATATTCCCAAAATATTTTACAACACAAATTAGTACTGGAATTATAATTATTGAGGCAAATGCTTTAATAAACTTGATTTGATGGTGATGGTTCAGACCATGGGATATTTTTATGTGTAGGAAGGAACTGCAGATGCTGGTTTAAACATCAAAAATAGACACAAGATATTTGTATGTGCACTTGGGACATTGGAACAACTGGTAAAACACACATTATAAAATAATATCTTATCTTATTAAACAGGTCAGACCTTATTTCTGTAATTACACTGTAGAACAAATAAAAGATATACAAAAATGTAATTGACCTGCGGACTACAAATGAAATGTTTTCTAAAACAAAGGAACTTCGAAACTCTAGGAATGCAGGAAAAAAATGATGGCTTAAGCAATATCGGGTCACTATTAGCATCTTGCCTACTAATAAGCCGACTTTTGAAGAGATGCGACTCAGATGGATTGGCTGGATTAAATGGGATGTATTATTATGATTAGGATTCTGACCAGGAAGTTCATCTCTGGTTAGGCAGAAGTAACAACTATCCATTTGAAAACTGGTCAAGAAGATGGTCATGGTATCTCACATCTATTAATTTAGAATTAAATGCTGTCGGTCACGTGCAATTAACCTAAGGGTACAATGGTTACTGCATGAGTTTTGATGTTTAAATTATCCTGAACTCAGTGCCTTCCTCAGGAACAGAGGAAGAATTAATTTCATACGTACATGCTCAAACAAACCAGCGAACAAACAATTTAGATTTTTGATCTATTGTGGATAGCAGAGAGTGACTATCTCCCACAGCAAATGCCAAATTTCAGCAAAGGTGACAATGCTCAACAGCATAAGGTGACTCGCTCAACAGCATAAATAAATGTATTTGGGTCTGAGGCTCAAACACTGAGAAAATACAAAACCGATAAATTCTGAAGGAAATAGAGTGGGGGGAGAGGGGTGTTAGTACAAAATGTGCCAAGATAAAAGATCAGTGATGACTATACTACAGAAACAATCCAATAAAATCTTGAAAATGTAATTCAAAAGTGAAACAATAACATGTGGTAGTCACATTTCTTGACAATAACACAAACGTACAAACTTTGCTAATTCCTTTTTAATCGTTCGAAGACAGAGAGAAGCAATTAATCATCCTAATTATTTTTTTCACTTTTAGTCTGCACAGGATTAAGCAAATCCATTTCCACAAAGAAGAATTACAAGAATATGTTTCATAAACTTACGTGGGACTACATAACCTCCAAAAAGAATCCACATAGATGCAATGAGAGATCCAAATGCCAGCATAAAACCAATGAACAACCAGATTCGAGCACCTGAAAATCAAATTACTACATGAGGGCATGGCAACGCAATATATTCACAACAAATGTGTCACCGTTTGATTAAAATAAATGACAGCAACTTCTTAAATAGGTCATTTTCAGAAACGTTCCAAGTAGTACACAAATTTGATATTACCGTAGCTGTTCTCTATTAGTGAAGTCACAAGTAGCAAATGTGATGTAATGTTGAAAGTAATTATTTCATAAATAACATTTGAATCTTATTATGTCAAAAGGTAAACCAATGGATGAATAACCGGACGTGCAGAATATAGCGTCAGTCCTAAAGAGCGGAAACTGGCCCTTCGGCCCAACTCAATCATGTTGACCAAGATGCTCCATCTAAGGGATCATCAGAATAGAAACAAATGGACAACAGACACAGAAGAACTAGATTGAACCAGAAATACTCCCAAGCAGCAAACCGATAATGTTTGGACTAATGCAAATTAAATGATATACCTGTTTGGCCCATACAGCCTTCACTGTAGCCATCGCCACGAACTTGTCCATTTGAAACGGCGTTTATCCTAAAAAGGCACCAATTCAAGCTTCATCAATATCAGAATATCATTGAAACAATCCATCTATTTATTGTTGTAAATGAAAAGAAATGCTGAAAATACTGGGAACATTCAGCTGTCCAGATAGCATCTTTGGTGAGTAAAACAGATGCTTCATGACCTGCTGAATGCTTCCATTATTTTCTGTTTTTATTTCCAATTTTCTACTAATTCGATTAGGCAGGTAAGAAAACAATTTTACATCTATGCTGTGTGAACAAAGCATATGGCTTAAGGTTTCTGCAATCTCACAAACCGAGCTGTTAAAAAAAACAAAAATCAGTATGAATTATTTCTTAATCCAATACTTATTAAACTGCATTGTGATCTGGTCAAGTCACACCTGAAGTCAGTTCATTTAAGAAAAAAAGACGGAAGATAAAAAATTAAATAGAGAATAAACATGGATTTGTAGTTTCAAAATGAAGAGCTTGGCAAATAGGACATATTTGTATAATAACTGAATTGTGCTCTGTTCAAAGAAAAGGTATCTTTAATGAAATACAAATGTAGTGAAATGCTGCTTCATGCTCTTGGATCAGATGAGCCCAACTATACCGCAAGTAAAACATTTGAGCACCAACACAACCACCAGACTGAACCATGCTATTTTTATTTAAACAAGAATTATATTAAAAAGAAACATCAAAGCAGAACAAAAACCTTTTATGATGTTTTTGTTTTAATCTAAAAATTGTTCAATGAGTTTTCAAGCAGTCTGGATCAGTGCAAATGAGCTGTGGATGAAGGATGCAGTTAGAAGCAGAGCAACAGGGGACCTAAATATGGATACAGGAGGCCCAGTAAGCAAATCCAAATTTAACTGCTAAAATTCGCCTCTACATAGGGCTCAAGGAAAGAGAGTTCACGTCGCGGCCCTGTTTTGATCAATCTTTCCACCACCACGCACAAGAAGCACAAGAGAGACACCATTGTATGCAGATGCCGAGAAGTGTTGAACCCTGGCTGAACAACTTCTAATCTTGTGTGCGGACTCGATAATAAGAAGCCTCTACATACATGAGAAATGCGAGTGTTGCTATAACTCCACAGGTATGGTAGGAGTGGTTGAATCTTTCCATATCAGGGTATTTCACAGCAGCATCGATGATAATCCACCAGCCGGTGAAAAACTAAAAGAGAAACAAATGCTTAAAATTTGAAAGTAAATGTAGAATTAATTTCCTCTGATTCACATTAGTGAATGGCATATTGTCAAATATACAACATGTCAGTAAACACATTGTCAGAATCAATGGCAGAACAAATTGTAGCTCCCAAAGAAAGAAAGTCAGCAAGAGAAAGCAACAGCAAGTGATTCGGTCTCTCATCCATGCCATTAGATGATGAAAGCCAAGCAGTTGTTACACTAGCTAGCCTCAATCCCTCAGGTTGGGATTAGGCTTGGCTATTAGCACCACATATTCAAACTGTTATTAATTTCAATGAAAGACATGAAGTCACTATAATCCAATTGTAAAAGATTAATGCCTTCAGTCAAAGTGGGGGGAAAGGGAAAAAGGATAAAGGGGGTGGTGTTTCCAGATATTTTCCTCGTTACATAGGAATCATAAAGCTATCAAGAGCTGGCTGCAATTGCATTCCCATGTGATCTATGTGTAGGAAGGAACTGCAGAAGCTGGTTTAAACCGAAGATAGACAAAAAATGCTGGCGTAACTCAGTGGGACAGGTAGCATCTCTGGAGAGAAGGAATGGGTGACGTTTCAAGTCAAAACCCTTCTTCAGACTGAAAGTCACGGGAACTTTTGTGAATTTCAGTCTGAAGAAGGGACTCGGCCTAAAATGTCACCCATTCATTCTATCCAGAGATACTGCCCGTCCCACTGATTTACTCCAGCATTTTGTGTCTATCCCCTGTGATCTATTCTCTCCAGCCCTCCCCAGCCTATTCTCCTACCATCCAACATATAGAAGGTAATTTAACGGTCATGTTGGAGGAGACAATATTTAGATTAGGGAAGTGTTTAGATTGCTAAGCATAGCAAGCTAGGGCAAAGATAAACATAGCATGTTTGTATACCAGGATCAATACAATAAAACTGAACCCAAGGTAAAAGTAATCACTTTATGACACCCATTTATAGGGAAAATTGAAAAAAGGGCAGTTATGCAAAGGAAGACAAGAAAGTCCCAGCTGTCAGACAGACACAAAGACAAAAAAAAGGATCAAAACTTAGAGTGGGTCACTGGTGAATTATTGTAAAAAAAAAGTGAAGACATGTGCCCATTGAAATGAGAATAAACAATCTACTGTACGATTTCTGGGGCAGCAGATTATTTTTGAGCAAAACACAAAGTGCTGGAGGAATTCAGTGGATCAGGCAGCATCTGTGGAGGGAATGGACTGAAGACGTTTCAGGTTGGAACCCTTCTTCAAACTCTACAGAAATATTGTCAATCCATTCCCGCCAAGATGCTGCCTGACCGATTGAGTTCCTCGAGCACGTTGATTTTTCTCAAGATTTCAGCATCTGCAGTTTCTTGTCCCTCCATTGTGTTTTAGAGCCATGGCTCAGGAATGCACTCAAGCAAATACGGCAGGGTTAAAATATGTTCAGACGCAAAGGGGCTGCATATGCTTGAAAATCAAGCAAAAACTGCGAATACTTAGCAAGTCAGGCAACATCTGTGCAGAGAGAATCAGTTATCATTTCAAGTTGATAACCTTTAATAGCATCAGCAGTATTTGGATTAATCAGGCAACTTGTGAAATCCAAGATGCTCTGGAACTTTATATTTTATATTTTATTACATTACTCAGTCTGAAGAATGGTCTCGACCTGAAACGTCACCTATTCCCTTTCCCCAGTGATGCTGCCTGACCCGCTGAGTTACTTCAGCTTTTTGTTTCTGTCTTCGGTTTAAACCAGCATCTGCAGTTCCTCCCTACATATTTATCATATTTATTATGTTGATATTATCATTTTTAAAAACAAATATTTTTGAAAATACCCAGAATTTACCCAGAGTAAATATATTACTTTTATAATTATCTTTTAAAATATGACTTCTATAATTATCTTATCAAAACAAAAGGTCAATTTTTCAGGGGATACATACCAACATGCCAGCAGCTATAGATGCAATGGCATTTCGTTTTTCACTCCAATCAACACATTCACATTCCGGGCATCTGATGTTATCCAAAAATCCTGACATTCTGCAAAACCAACAATGTAATTTTAATTTAGAAAGCAGATCATTTCACAAATTATGGAATCAGAAGCAAGTTGCAGCTTACAGTCTGCATTAACTTTTCCAAACAATAGTGTTCTGCTCTTTCTTATACGCTTGAATGCTTTATGTTCCTTCAAGTTCCTTCAAGAGTTTATTCAATGCTTTTGAGGTCTGCTAGTGGATCTGTAGCCAAGATCCTATATAATCCACACTTTTATTCAATTCGTTTTTTTTCTTCATGTCATAACTTCTGGTTCTTTGGTTTTAAATCCGTGTCCTAAAAAATGACCAGACACAACTTGTCCTCATTTATTCTATTAAACTCCTCATGATTTTAATTCCTTGTCAAATCTGTTCAGCCTTCTCTACTCAAAGGAAAAATAGCCTGAATAGTCAAATAAATACAAACCCTTTCCCCCTGATCTACCTGGGTAGATATCTTCCAAGATCTCTTCAAAATTTCACCATCTATTTAAAATAACTGGTCAGAATCAGTCAGAGTACTGGAACTGGGACTGAAATAAATTCAAAAAAAAAAGTTTAGCATGTTAATGCCAAAAACTTGCTGTGCATAATGTAATTTTGTAAATTTCTAAAAATCGTATCAAGGTTGAGTGGTGTAAGTGGCCACGTTTAAATTTGAAAAAATTGATACAATCTGACTACTGTAAATGGAACTGAACTGTAAAATGATAAATTAAACAAACATTTGATACATTAGCTTGAGTTCTTTGAGGATAGAATAAAACGTGTAGTAATAAAACGTATAGTTTTATATCCGTAAGGGCTTCCATTAATACCATCTACATTAATGAATTGGAGGATGAAGCAGACTGCAAGGTATTAAAGATTATTGATGCCAAAAAAAGGTAGGAATGCACATGCCTACGTGACTACAAGAGAGCTTGAATGATCAGGCAAAAACTTGGCAAATGGATTTCTCTGTAGGAAAGTGCAATGTTAGGAATCAAAAGACAAACAATTATCTAAATACAGGGAGTGCAAAAGATGTCATGTGGCTTCATCTACAATATTGCGTATTGTTTTGGTCACCTAAAAGGTAAGCAGATACATTAACATTGGAGGTAAGTCAGAGACGATCCACTCGGGTTGAGAGAGGAGTAGAAGATGCTGGTTTACAGAAGTCACAGAGTGTTGAAGCAGCTCAGTGGATCAGGCACCATTTCAAGAGAACAAGGATAGGCTGCTGTAAATTGCCCGTTGGTAGACGAGTGATAGAATTGACAGGAATGTGGGAGAATAAAATGGCATCAATGTGGGATGACTGTACCTGGCACGTACTCTGTGTGCTGAAGGGCCTAGTTCTGTCCTGTTTGACTGTAGAAGGTGGGGTTGAGGCAGATTAGCCGGTTTATGACGAAAACCATGGCGGGCTCAAGGAGCCAGGTGGGGAACACGAGAAGCTCAGTTCCAGGATAGGATATAACCACAACTACATTCAATGAAAGACAATGATCATGGATGCTGTGGTGGCAGGGTGCAGGGATGTGAATTGTTCTCTAATTAATGATTTTCCTCGCATGAAAAGGGAAAGAATTAGTGTTTAATCATTGTCAACATTGAATGTAAATTGTTGTTCAACTGATTGATGGTGGAATCGTAATTATGCCATGGCAAAAAAACTTTGAAAGAATACTTATTGTTCTCAATACAAATCAATATTTTCCCACTTTAAAATATTAATGAACATACAATACTCACAATCCTGTTAACCAAATTACCCACATCAAAACATTCAACACAAAATGCGCATATTTTGTTTATATTACTACATATACCCTTTTGTCCTTCACATGGATTATTCTAATCGGATACATTAATCATAGGATGTTCGTCATACAGATAGAGGGCAGTTAATTCATTGAGACCATACCAACTCCATGCATGAAGAACGAATGAGAGCAGCCCCAACGATTCAAACTCACCTACTGGACTGAAACGACAGCAACCGCTTTAAATATTCATTCCCTCCACCACTAGCACACAGGTACATCGATAGAGAGCACTACAGTTATATAATCAACATAGTCTACGGTTATATGCATAGGCCACATCTCTCAAACGCTTGATCTTCACCTCAGATTCTCTTCCAACACACACATTACATTGACTTAGAAATATATCACCAGTACTTCCTCATTGCTGTTCTCAATCCTGGAACTTCCTTGTGTAATAGCAGCATGGGAAGATCACTGCTGTTTGAGGTAGTGGCTCATCACTACCTTCTAAAGACAAATAGGGTTGGCCAATAAATGTTAAACTTGCCAGCCATACCCAGATCCTGAAAAATGAATATTTACAAAAAATTTAGATAGTCTCACTCCCCCACCCTCTCCCTATGGCCCACAATTCAATATGCCTTCAGAATGAAACCCTGGCAGTCAGTGCCACACACCAACCACTTTCTGGTTCTTTTGCCAAGCTTCATTCTATGAATCCTTTGCTAGAGTCCTGTGCCGATGGGAAGTGTTTCTTTCCACCTACCCCAACATCATCCTTTATAATCACATTGCCTTTACTTCAGCTTTTCTAATCTATGCACAAATTAAAGTTCATCACTCAAGGAAGCATGTTGACAAATCTTTCCAGCACTTATCCAAAGCCTTCACTTCTCTCCTAAAATGCAGCTGGTGTTATTAGACATTTTCAACCTCTCATTGCCAAGGTCTGTGTTCCCCATCTGCTTTAAAAATACATCCATTATACTACTGCTCAAGAAGTGCAAGGTGACAGGCCTCAATAACAACTGCTCACCAGCACTAACATCTATCTGTGTTGATGAAGCGCTTTGAGAGGTTGGTTATGACATATCAACTCCGGCTTTAATAAGAACCTGGACCCATTACAATTTGCCTACCACCACAAAAGATCAACAGAGGATGCAATATCACCAGCTCTTCTTTCTGCACAGGACCCCTTAGGTGATAAGAACATGCAAGTCAGGCTGTTGATGCGCTATAGTTCAGCCTTCAACACCATCATCTCCTCTAAACTTATCATCAAACTCAGGGAATTGTGTCTTAGCTCATCACTTATGTAATTTGATCCTCAACTGCTCTTCTAAGTAGAGAATCTCTTGTTTTCTTGACCTTTCACCCTCCTCCTCCATATACAGCCAAACCATCCATGGTGCTCCAGATCTCAGGTGTTGATCCTCGATATACTCTTCAGGGGATAATCTATTTCTCCATTCTCACCACTCCTCCACATCAGAACTCAAATGCATATAATTGGAAAGATTGAAGAGCACAGCTTAAAGATTTTGAAGAAAGATACATTAATAGGCCGAGCAATACGTGTAGGAAGGGACTGCAGATGCTGGTTTAAATTGAAGATAGACAAAATGCTGGAGTAACTCAGCGGGACAGGCAGCATATCTGGAGAGAAGGAATGGGTGACGTTTCAGGTCGAGACCCTTCTTCAGACTGAGAGTCAGGAGAGTGGGCGGTACATAGATAAGGAGGTGTACGGATAAGGAAGTGTAAGGTGTGAAAACAGGACAAAGGGAATGGGGCATGTTCCTTGATGAATGTTGGTGTGTAGGCCGAGCAACAGCCTGGCTACTGCTGGGAATCTGCCACTCCGCTTTCTCCGGCTACAAGCCGGTGTTCTCACGGACCACAACCACCCCCAAACGGACAGAGTCGGACACCCCAGCCCCACATCCAAACTGCCTTGGACCTTTAACGGTTGAGCTCTGGCCCAGGCAGTGAAGCCCAGTTCGGAGACGCATCACCGACCGTCAGGAAACGCACGCCTTGTTGTGAAGAGGAAGATCAGCAACTGGACAGTCGAAGCAGTAAATGATGCTAGACTTTGAACGAAAGCGCAGTCGGTACTCACTCGAGACGGCCGCGCGCAGACAGTCTCCCCGCCACAAACAATAGACGATCGTCGTCCCAGCAAAGACCCAGTGCGCATGCCCGACCGCCCGTCCGTCACGTGATTAGCGACGCCGTACGCGATGATGTCATCCTGACATTCCTGTCATTAAAATGCCAGTCATTGTTCGCCCCGTCGCCGGGGGGGGAATGCGCATGCGTCAGCCACGCCCACCTCACCTTCTCACGTGATGCCACCCTTTCTAAATGAGGAGGGGAGGAGGGGAGGGGAGGAGGGGAGGAGGGGGTATTGTCTCTGGACACAGCAACTAACGTTGCTTCGGACTAAAGGCATGAAAAGGCACATAGAACAAGTGAATGAAAGACATGCAAATAAGACAAATCCAAGCCAGCAACGATGATCAAGGAATGGTGGAGCCCACAATGGTCCATTGTTGGCTGTGAGAAAGGTGATAATAAGTAATACATCCTGACGAGTAATAACGGGAACCATTCTGAGGAAGGACATTATTGCCATAGAGGGAGTGCAGAGAAGGTTCACCAGACTGATTCCTGGGATGTCAGGACTGTCTTATGAAGAAAGACTGGATAGACTCGGTTTATACTCTCTGGAATTTAGGAGATTGAGAGGGGATCTTATAGAAACTTACAAAATTCTTAAGGGGTTGGACAGGCTAGATGCAGGAAGATTGTTCCCGATGTTGGGGAAGTCCAGGACAAGGGGTCACAGCTTAAGGATAAGGGGGAAATCCTTTAAGACCGAGATGAGAAAGACTTTTTTTTCACACAGAGAGTGGTGAGTCTCTGGAACTCTCTGCCACAGAGGGTAGTTGAGGCCAGTTCATTGGCTATATTTAAGAGTGAGTTGGATGTGGCCCTTGTGGCTAAGGGGATCAGAGGGTATGGAGAGAAGGCAGGTACGGGATACTGAGTTGGATGATCAGCCATGATCATATTGAATGGCGGTGCAGGCTCGAAGGGCTGAATGGCCTACTCCTGCACCTAATTTCTATGTTTCTATGTTTCCTTCTCTACACAGATGCTGCCTGTCTCACTGAGTTACTCCAGCATTTTGTGTCTATTCTCAATGATGCTTTATAGTGACATGTATCCAAGTATAGTGAAATTCGTTGTTTTTGCATACAATCTGGTAAAATCAGACAGCAGACCTCACCTAAGAGTTACACAAGTTGCCACGTTTCGGGCACCGACAAACCTCTCCGAACATTCATATGCTGGAATGACACAAAATACTGGAATAACTCAGCGGGACAGGCAGCACCTTTGGAAAGAAGGAATGGGTAACATTTCGAGTCGAGGCCCTTCCCCTCCCGCTGAGTTACTCCAGCGTGTTGTGTCCACTGTGTAAACCAGCATCTGTAGTTCTGCTGCATTGCATAGCATAGCAGTCTGAAGAAGGGTGTCGACCCGAAACGTCGCCTATCTCCTTCGCTCCTGAGATGCTGCTGCACCCGCTGAGTTTCTCCAGCCTTTTGTGTAACCCTCGATTCTCCAGCATCTGCAGTTCCTCCTCTGTAGTTCTGCATCTGCATACAAATAAAAAAGATTCATATTTGTTTTTAACTGCAAAACAAAGACACATCATACATTGTTAGTGGGAGACACACTGCTGTTGTGTCCACAGCTGTCTTTGCAGAGATGCTGTAGCGGGTTGTGCGCATGCTCGTGTGCGGGGATCACGTGAGCGGCGGCGGCGGCAACGACGGAGCGGCAGCAACTGACAAGATGCCCAAGTATTACTGCGACTACTGCGACACCTACCTCACCCACGACTCGCCGTCCGTCCGCAAGACGCACTGCGAGGGCCGCAAGCACAAGGAGAACGTCAAGGACTACTACCAGAAATGGATGGAGGAGCAGGCCCAGAGCCTGATCGATAAGACGACGGCCGCCTTCCGCCAGGGCAAGATCCCGCCCACCGCGCCATTCTCGGCGCCGACCGGGCCGCCCCCGGGTGGAGCTGCCATCCCGCCGCCTCCCGGCAACGTCGGGGTGCCGCCGCCTCGCCCCTCCATCCTGCCCGGGCCGCCGATGGGAGGGCCGCCCATGATGCCCATGATGGGCCACGCTCCGCCCGGTATGATGTTGGTGGGCCCGGGGATGAGGCCGCCCATGGGTGGCCCGGTGCCCATGATGCCGGGCCCGATGATGGGGCCTCACCGGCCCATGATGGTGCCTTCCAGACCTGGATTAATACGCACGGGCAGATAAAGCGAGGACGGGCTGCAAGAGGGACGTTACCCGGAGCAACGTTTCCTATCCCCACCCCCCGATACAGCCGCCGTTTCAAGATCAGTTTTTCTACCAGTTGCTGCAGCCTGTCTCCTTCATCAGGCTAATGTGAGCGGATTTCGCAGCTGCCAATCTGAATTGTAATGCCAAATCCAGAGATTTTCTTACCACATCGGACTTGGTTTTGCAAGAAACGGCTTACGTGATATTTTTCTGGTTGTACGATTATTATTTTTTTCTTCCCCGAATATATTTGACGGACAAAAGACAGGTTCTAATTGTCGATTATTTTTCGGTCTTACATGCCACACTTTTTGGCCGGAAAATAAAGATGGATGGTTAAAAATCCTTGTTCTTTTGTGGGTCTAACTTTTATCAACAAAATTGAAGACCTCTAAAGTCCACAGAAAGTGGTTGACCCATTTGATTAAAGGTGTTTGTCCAAATACTGATTTAACATGTATATCCGGTTCTTGTGTTCTTCTATATTTGTCCTTTAAGCAGATAAATCAACTGGTGGAAACCTTTACTTGAAAGTGCACTGTTATTAAAACACAATAATTGGTTGTACTTTGTTTTGCCATCTTTAAATAGTGGAAATATTGAATGTTTTTGTTTTTAATAAACATACTTTGGTTGACCTGGTTTTCTTATGGCACCTATTTTGCATTCTGATTAACGTCTCACTGCAACTTTCTGCCCCGACTACAGGGGTTCTGAATACAGTCCCTAATGACAACTGATGAGATTGTGGGAATGATAATCCGTGCTTTTACGATGGATCATAACCCTCCAGCACCTCCTGGCCAACTATCAATGATTGTACATGGAGCTGTGGAATACTTTATTGTCACATGTAACAAGGCACAGTGAAATTCTTTGTTTGTCAGTCATAGCCAGCAATTTAAAAGTAGAAACAATAACTGCAGTAGCTGGTATACACATAAGCACACAGAGTGCTGGAGTAACTCATTGGATCAAGCAACATCTTCTGAGAATATGGACAGGTGGCGTTTTAGGTCGGGACGCTTCTTCAGACTAATTGTGGGGAGTGCGGGGAGAAAGCTGAGATGAGAGGCAGTACAAAGTGCGGCAGACGTAAAATTGGTGATGTTTCTCTGTCTGAAGAAGGGTCTCGACCCAAAACATCACCCATTCCTTCACTCCAGAGATGCTGCCTGTCTTGCAGAGTTACTCCAGCTTTTGGTGTCTAGCCCAGGACAGAAAGGTCAGTGTGGGAAGTTCAGTTAAAATGGTTAGCAACCAGGAGGTCCAGTAGGTCTTGGATGACCGAGCGCAAGTGAGCCGAGTCTATACTTGGTATCACTGATGTACAGGGCGCCACAAATAATGTTTATTTGGTGTAATGAAGGCTGTAAGATTAGTATCCTTAGTCACTTGTTTGTATTACTTTAATATTTAATAGAAAATGAACGGTGGTTTTAGGAAATCAGACTATTGGCACGCCAGTCTGTATAGAAACATAGAAAATAGATGCAGGAGTAGGCCATTTGCCCTTCGAGCCTGCACCGCCATTCAATATGATCATGGCTGCTCATCCAACTCAGTGTCCTGTACCTGCCTTCTCTCTATACCCCCTGATCCCTTTAGCCACAAGGGCCACATCTAACTCCCTCTTAAATATAGCCAATTAAGTGGCCTCAGCTACCTTCTGTGGCAGAGAATTCCAGAGATTCACCACTGTGTGAAAAATGTTTTTCTCATCTCGGTCCTAAAAGATTTCCCCCTTATCCTTAAAGTATATCCAACTATTTTTCTGGAACCTCTTAGTATGGCTTGAAGTCACATTTCCTGTTTATGTGAAGCATTAATGTAGTCAGCATCTCAAGGGGAAAAATGTTTAAAAGTGGTCTTCATGAATCATTTAAATGAAATGAATCTTAAACTACATATTTTTCAATTTACCTTAACCCTATTCATAATGAACTTCCATACGGAACCGTCTTTAAATTCTGTACTGTGTTCACTTCACTGAGATAGTTAGCACGGTACAAACATTGTTTGCGAATTGTAGCGCACACTATTCTAATTTTACATAGTTCATTTCAACAGTAGCATCACCTAACAATATCAAGTCATGAAGCTCAGTTACACAAAATTATGTAATCTTCCCTCAATGCCTAACATCAATGATTCCTCTTTGTGCTATTGACTTAAATATACCCTTTCATTTAATCAATTGTTTGATGACTAACCAATTGTTTACAATCAATACACAATAAAGCAGAATTAATAGTTGAGCAGGTATATGAACTAAATGTTCTGTTGCAACAGAAAAATAATGTAATTGCAAAAAATGTTGCTGGTTTCCTGACTGCAAGAATTAAAATAATACCAGAGGCAGTGATTGAGAAAGGGAGATTTAACATTTAGTGCAAGTGGCAATTTTTGAAAACCCCTCCCAGGCATAAATGTTTTTTATTCAAATGTTCATTTATTTATCACTTGTAAGTACATTTTCTATACTTTGGGTACCTATCCTTTACTTTGTGTTGGACTAGTTGTCTATGTGGTGTTAAGATGAATCGTGTCTCTGTTGCAGCAAAGATATTTCCATTGTTGTTAGCAGTTACGCAAGCAATTCTATTTTCAACTACTTTAGGGAATTTATAACATTCACATCACTTTATTGCACATTGTCAATAGGAGATTGGAATTGTGACTTGCATTATGAAGATAAACTGGCTGAACGTATGGACGAGGCATGGGTGTGAAGCAGTACTAAAGTGGAAAATAGCTTTTAAAAATGATTTAAAGATCATACGCATTTCAGACCTATCTGAGGAAGGGTCTAGACCCAAAACATCGCCAATCATAGTTCTCCAGAGATGATACCCGACCTGCCAAGTTACTCCAGCACTTCTGCTCTTTTACACATTTTAAAACCAGTGTTGCTAGCCACCATATTGCTATTTACCTATCAGAAAGGACATTTGTTACACTAATTCAGTATAATCAGTGAAGAGTTTTACCTACAATAGACACAAAGATGGAGTAACTCAGCGGGACAGGCAGCATCTCTGGAGAGAAGGAATGGGTGACGTTTCAGGTCGAGACCCTTCTTCAGACTGGTTGGGGATAAGGAAAACGAGAGATATAGACAGTGATGTGGAGATATGAATAATAATGAAAAACATGCAAAAAAGTGATAAAGGAAACAGGCCATTGTAAACTAGGATGAAAATGAGAAGCTAGTGAGACTAGGGTGGGGGATGGAAAAGGGGGGGGGGAGAATGCCGGGGCTACCTAAGTGAGAGAAATCAATATTCATACCACTGGGCTGTAAGCTGCCCAAGCGAAAAATATGAGATGCTGTTCCTCCAATTTGCGTTTAGCCTCACTCTGACAATGGAGGAGACCGAGGGCAGGAAGGTCTGTGTAGGAATGAGAAGGAGAATTAAAGTGTCCAGCAACCAGGAGATCAGGTTGGTTCACGCAGACCAAGTGAAGGTGTTCCGCGAAACGATTGCCAAGTCTGCGTTTGGTCTCGCCGATGTATAATAGTCCACATTTTGAACAACGGATACAGTAGATGAGGTTGGAGGAGGTGTAACCTGAAAGGACTGGCGGGGTTTTATCTGATGTCTCATTCCACTCTGATGTGTATACTGTTTGTTGCTTCTGCATTGTAAATTGGATGGATTGTTTCTGTCCATTTAAATATTTTACAATCAACTTCCTTGCTATTTTGTACCAAAAACACTTTCAACAAAAATAAACTACATTTAAAATTGATCTTTTTATTTAGAAATTAAGTGTGAAACAGAGCCATAAAGATTTGTACATAAAGAAAAGCATTTGAGGAAATCATCAACTATAGTTGGATCCTGATGAATGGTTACAACAAAATACATAACATTTAAGACAAAATTATAGTTCAAGCCATTTCATTATTTGGTATGCTGAATAATGATTAAAATGGATAACTTAATGGTGCAGAAAATATGTTTAAAATAAAACCAACAGGTAATGTACAAATCAGTGAACATTCAGTTCCCAATGTCAGAACATCCATTGATAAAGAATTACAGCCTTGTTTACCAAGCTTTTAAAGTTTCTATTGGCTTTGATATCACTTAGTTTTCTTTCACATGTTCTGCACACTTACACCATTCTCTGTGTGATTAGGTTGATTTTAAGTTTAAACCATAATACAAAACTGAGGGCCTTGGATCAAAATTTAAGTTAGTTGAGTTACTAGGCATACTGAAAGATAAAATGTTAAACCTAGTTCAATAATACATATTCACTTTAAACTAACAATTACATACATAAGCTAAAATAGAAAGCAATTCAAGTTCAGGCAGAAGCCATAGTCATTTGCCTAATTATAAAAAATAAAATTTGTAAATTAACATTGTAGTCCAGAATACCATTTTATTAAATATAGAAAAAATAGATTTATGCCACAAAACTAGTCAAACTGGAACGCTTAACAAATCGGAGAAGATCACAGGTTGGTAATATTTAAATGAGCATCGATAAACAAGTAGCAGGAGTTCTAAGATGACATTCATTTCAAAATGGCTGGCCATGTATAACAGCAGATAAATACCACTGGATAACTGGTATTTTTATTTTCCCCAACTTTCAGTGGTAGAAAGCTTATCACGGTGAGAAAATGGTTTTAAAAGCAACGACTAAAGACAGGGACATGACTCCCAGAAAGCCAATGTATCCATAGGACCCAATCTTTCTTTTCTCTGGCACTGAAGATAAAGCAGATAACAGGTGAACAATCATTTAACACCCTCAATACAATTTTATATGATACAGCTAATATTTAAAAAAAAAATCAGTTATTATGAAGTAAGTATCCAATTTATTTAAATATTGGTTATTTTATTATTTATGTGGACAGAGTGTTCGTAACCTGTGTATGATCAAATTCCCTAGATTACAGTTTGGAAGCAACATATTGACCAATGCACGGAAAATTTATCAGACGACAGAAAAGTCTGACACATGTTTAGGAAACACAGCAAAACAAGCTAGAACGATAATGACAACTATTAAGCAAATAGACTAGAAGAGAACCAATGATAACTAGGTTAATCAAACAGGGTGGCAAGGTGGCACACCGGCAGAGACCAGGGTTAGTTCCTGACCAAGTGTGCTTGTCTGTATGGAATTTGTACGCTCTCCCCGTGGCCTGTGTGGGTTTTCTCTGGTTTCCTCCCACACTCCAAAGACGTACAGGTCCAAAGGTTAATTGGCTTGGTGTAATTGTAAATTGTCCCTAATGCGACTTGGATAGCGTTAGTGTGCAGGGATTGCTTGTCAGCGTGAAGTCGGTGGCCAAAGGGCCTGTTTCCGCGCTGTATCTCTAAACTAAATTAAATAACTACAAAAGTAAAATGCTGAAAGCAGTGTAATTATAAATAGTTTTAGAAGAGAAGACACAAAAAAAAATAGACATTTGGATTCTGGAAAAGGGAATAATCAGAAAGGTACATTTCCTGGATAGAAAAAAAACATAGTAAATAATCTGAAGTGGCCAATAAAACCCGAGTTTGATAGCAAATTATTCACTTCATCATATGAAGATAGGATTATCTAAATGTGAAGACGGGGAAGGCCCCACAAACAAAAATGAGACGAGCAAACAATGAAGACAACAAATGCATCAAAATCTGAAATCAATATTGAAAATACATGGTGGAATTAACATCTTATTGCCTTATGTTAGTGAATGGATGCAAGCAGAAGCCTCCACATGGCGCATCCCGGGCAATGCTGACGACAGAAACTGTACCACAGTGACTGTCTGAAGTAGCCAATTCTGCAACCACCGACCGGAAAGACGTGATATGGAAGATAGCCAGACACGAGGAAGAAGAATGTTAGTGATGGCTGAGAGTGAAGAACGCAAGATTGTAACACTGTTGTACCTACCTTTGCTTAGACTGTGTTGTTCTGTGCACAACATTTCATAATATACTGACTTTGGACAAGTAGTATCAGCAATTTGTTAGTTAAGTTTTGAGGACACGCCACATACATACGATTCACTTCAAATTTGGAGATCAAAAGGATCTAATTGACATTCATGGTTTTATTTATGATGGGCAGAGAAATAACTTTATCTTGCAGCAAGAGTCCAGAACAAAGCAGCAATGCCTTGCCACTACGGTGATGCTATAGAGTTATACAGCACAGAGATATACCTTTGCCTCAACTTGTCTATGCAAACCAACGTGCCCAACTGAGCTATTCACTGCCTGCGCCTGCCTCTTGCCATTATAAACCTTTCCTATCCAAGTACCTGTTCAAGAATATTTTAAATGTTGTAATTGTATTTGCCTCCATCACTTCCTCTGCCAGCTCATTCCATGCATACACCATGTACGAGGTCCCATTCAAATCATTCACCTCTCACCTTAAATCTATGCCTTTTAGATTTGGTCCCCCGACCTTGGGCAAATGAGTAACTATTCACCTTATCTATGCCCTTCATGTTTTTATATACCCCTCCGCCTCCTATGCACCTTGGAAAATGTCCTGGCCTTTCCAACCTCTCTTTACAACTAAAAGATAGACCAACAAGCTGGAGTAACTCAGCGGGACAAGCAGCATCTCTGGAGAGAAGGAATGGTTGACGTTTCAGTCTGAAGAAGGGTTTCGACCCAAAACATCACCCATTCCTTCTCTCCTGAGATACTGCCAGTCCTACTGAGTTACTCTAGCTTTTTGTGTCTATCTTCAGTTGAAACCATCATCTGCAGTTCCTTTCTACATTCTTTCTAACTCATACATTCCAGTCCTGGTACACAATACTCCAAATCTGGCCTCACCAAATCTAGCATTACAATTCCTATTCTCAATACTCTGAATGATGAAGGCAAGCATGTCAAATACCCTTTAAAAAAAAAAAAAGCTTAGAAGAGTGTTCCAGCAGTCGTGATTTGAGGTCTGTAGAGATGAGTAATATTAGAGATGGATATAATTAGTTGTATAAATCATAAAGCCCATATTAAATGTAGTTTTCTTTTGTTAGTGCCTCTGAATCTCAACTTAAGCCTTTTTTGATATTTAAGTTAGAACAAATACATTATTGTTATAACTGACGCCTGAATACATCGGCAATTAGTTTTATTTCAGGAATACAATTACTTTGGATAGAAAACCCTTGTTATTTTTTGTGATGTTTTATATATTAATGCCAGTTTTCTCTAGTTGATAATGTCCGTCTTTGATATAAGATTCCAACTACCCTCCAAGATCTTGGCTTTTATTGTTTCTTTACTGGAGGTGCTATCCTTTGTACAAGATATTACATTGAGATTTGGTTAACATGTTCCATTGGTTTTGATAGGTAATAAAAATCCTCTGCTATTATCTAAATTTGCTATTAGCTAAAGTTGTTCATTGCAAATTGTGGAAACGCTGCTGAATTTGAATAATACTCTAACAATATAACTTTAATAAGTGAGTCCTATGATGCAAAAATGTATCTTTCCTTTCTGGTAGCATTAAGGTAATGTACTTTTAACTTTATTGAACATAAACACTTTTTCTGGCAAGATAATTGTATAAAACATAACTGAAGTAATACCTACCTCCTGTGTAATATCCCCATGCGTAAGAAAATCGACTGGTTACCCAAATTATACCAAACAAAGAAGCAGTGACCTGTGAAATGTGAAACAAACTAGATTATCCCCATGTTCATTGTGGAAAATGTAAAAAAAACAGTCGTTCCCAACTATTCTTGTATTGAAAGTGGCTGATTTTAGGAAAAATGTAAAACACTTTGTAATTTTCTAAGTAATTAAGATGTTCACATATAGTAGAATTTCTTTTAAATCTATTTTTCCATAAATATCAGTCAGAATAGGAATTTCATGAGAAAATTCTTTATCCAAAGAGTAGTTAACATATAAGCTGGCACGCCATCTGCCCTATAGGAAGGGGCAGTTACAATTAAACATGACCATGTCTGTCAAGGTAAAAAATAATCATTTTACTCTTTACAAAGGAAAATGTTTGCAAATGCAGGAAAATCCCCTCAATGGATCAAAGATGGACAATTAGGTATAACTATACACTGAAATGCAAGCTGAAATGTCAACCGGATAATAAGAACTCTCTACCTCAATCCACTCTAATTCTAATAACAGCAAGAGCTCAGTTAACCAGCACTTCTCCAGATGGCACTTTCCAGTAACTGGCACTTCAGAGGGAGCACCTGGTGCAAAGCTGAAACATTGCCAAAGAAGGTCTCTAGCTAATATCGGGACAGTGCCATGGCAGTACCTGGAACAAATAGGTACAACACTGAGGGAGCAAATGGGATGACATGGAGGCAGCACTGGAAAAGCACCAGGGTTAATTTGGGGACAAAAAGGAGGAAGCACCTGGTTCGACATTAGTAGCACTGAGGGAGCACATGGATGTCTCTTACCACTAAGCATCGCATACATTTTCTCTTTCCTGCTGAGTAATACCAATTGTCAACTCATTGGTAAGTACAGCAGAAAACATTTAGCATCATTGGTTATGTGAAAACATATTTAATTATTGACTTTCAGGCACCCCCCCCCACGTTGATACTGGATTGTAACAAACACTTGTATGGGTATGCATTTTTTAAATGTCACTTCTCGTTTTCGAAACAAGGCTGCATATGTGAAACATTTAAATTTTGCAGACTTTAAGATAAAAACTGATGGAATTAACCTATTTTCATGACTGTGGAACCAATCGCATGAATGACTGGGAAGCAGGATGCAACAGGACAGATTATATTTTCCTGAGCAACATCTCCTTACCGGGTAGACAATTCCAGCTATCAGTTGGAAGATCAGCCATTGAGGGTATATCTCCAATGTGTTTTGATGTGCCCGTTGGATACAGTTGAAAATTGGGTCTTTATCACTGTACATGTCTGGATACTGGAAGAAATTAGAAAATATTATCACAAAATAAACAGATCTGTACCTTTTGTGCATGTCTTAGCTTTAAAATCCAACTTTCAACATCAGCCGATAGAAAATTAATCCACAAAAATCCAATTTCAAGTAAACAGATTCAAGCCTTTAAAGAATGTCTTGGATTACATTGCAGAATAACAAAAACAAGTGGAGTGTTGGGTGTGGTGATGTAATGGCAACAATGAATTAATCAATAAATCATTAGAAATGTCACTTGAAAATTTTAATAACTGTTAATGATTTTGTGTAAGAAGGAACTGCAGATGCTGGTTTAAACCGAAGATAGACATAAAAAGCTGGAGTAACTCAGTGGGACAAGCAGCATCTCTGGAGAGAAGGAATGGGTGATGTTTCAGGTTGAGACGATTTTAACAGTGCGATGCAAAGAGGACATTTCCCCTCACCGAGCAGTATGGGATCAGTAGCACAGTTTGGGATTGAGGCGAGGAGAGATTTCTTCATTCAGAGCAGTAAACTTTTGCAATCGTCTACCTTGGATGACTGAGGTAGTTCATTCTTTGAGTTCGTTCAAAACAGGGATCAGTATATTTCTGGCCATGAAGTGGATCAAAACAAGTCAAGTCAAGAGTGTTTTATTGTCATATGTCCCAGATGGGACAATTAAATTCTTACTTGCTGCAGCACAACAGAATATGTGAATATGTAAACATAGTACATAACGGAGGAAGAGAAAAAAAAGAAAAAGTTCAATAAATAACAAATATAGTGCAATAATAATGTATTTTGCAGTTCAGAGATCAGAGCTTATTTGTTGTTGTGTTTAATAGCCTGATGGCTGTAGGGAAGAAGCTGGTCCTGAACCTGGACGTTACAGTTTTCAGGTTCCTGTACCTTCCTCCTGATGGCAATGGTGAGATGAGTGTGTGGCCAGGATGGTGTGGGTCCTTGATCATTTTGGCTGCCTTTGAGGCAGCAACTAAGATAGATTCCTTCAATGGTGGGGAGGTCAAAGCCGGTGATGGACTGGGCAGTGGTCACAACTTTTTGTAGTCTTTTTCGCTCCTGGACATTCAAGTTGCCGAACCAGGCCACGATGCAACCAGTCAGAATGCTCTCTACCGTGCACCTGTAGAAGTTTAGGAGAATCCTCTTCGACATGCCGAATCTGCTTAATATTCTCAGAAAGTAGAGTCGCTGATTTGCCTTCTTTATAATTGCATCGGTATGCTGGGTCCAGGAAAGATCTTCGGAAATGTGCACGTCCAGGAATTTGAAGTTATTGACCCTCTCCACCATCGTCCCATTGATGTGAACAGGATTGTGGGTCCTCCTCCTTTCCCTACCAAAGTCCACAATAAGTTCCTTGGTCTTACTGATGTTGAGAGCCAGGTTGTTGTGCTGGCTCCATTTGGTCAGTCGGTCAATCTCCCTTCTACACTCTGATCGTCCCCATCTGTGATTCGTCCAACAACAGTGGTGTCATCGGCGAACTTGATGATGGAGTTCGCATCAAGGGATATGAGATAATCTTGAGGTAGAACATCAGCCATGATCTTGATGAATGGCAGAGAAAGCTAGAAGGGGAAATGGTTTACTCCTGTTGCTAATTATTGTGTTTTTTTGTTCTTTAGAACCATACATGTTTGTATTGTATATCTTTATTATCAATTTTCTGAGTACTTACATACCCAGAGGAAAACAAAAAAATGTTTCTCAACCAGTGTCCATTCAGTTCTTCCCTGATGATTGTAACATTCTTTCCCACAACCATAAAAAATAAAATTCCTACGAAGATAAAGCTTTTCACTGTACTTTTTGTACACGTGACAATAAATAAACAAAAATTTGTGCAGCATCCAATATCAAAAATAGCTGGCAATACTACAGCCTTAAGTGTAAACTATGAAACATAAAGACAGCAATATGAGGGAAAGAATAAATTGCTTTGATTGGTTTCCAGAAGACCAATAATGCGCAAATGCCTTAAAAAAACCTGTTATTGGTTAATCTGTCCAATTAACAGAATAACAGGTCAATTGACAGATTAACAGGTTCAATTGACAGTTAACAGATCCTGGTGTGGTATGGCAACAGTTCTGCGGCTGAGAGAGTCATCAATACAGCCCAGAAGATCACCAACACACATCTGCCTGCCCTGGAAGAGATCCATAGCTCTCGTTGCCTGTGGAAGGCATCACGCATACTAGAGGTGTTAAAGAAGGAACTGCAGATGCTGGAGAATCGAGGGTACACAAAAAGCTGGAGAAACTCAGCGGGTGCAGCAGCATCTAAGGAGCGAAGGAGATAGGCGACGTTTCGGGTGAAGAAGGGTCTCGACCCGAAACGTCGCCTATCTCCTTCGCTCCTTAGATGCTGCTGCACCCGCTGAGTTTCTCCAGCTTTTTGTGTACGCATACTAGAGGACTCATCTCTTGTCCACACATCACCTGTTTGCCCTTCTGCCCTCAGAAAGGTGTTACAGGTCCATCAAATCACACACCACAAGATTGACAAACAGTTTCTACCCCAAGACCATCACCACTCTGAAATGAACACACACACCCCCATAGCCAATATTTTGTACTGCTACAAAACTATACTGTGAAATATTGAACATTGACTTGACGTTTTTCTTGCCGTTTTTGTTGTTTCTATTGTCATTATTATTTATCTGATACGTTGGAGCTCCGCTCGGGCAGTGCCCTGAAATTTGTTGTATGTGTTTACAATGACAATAAAGTGTTTCATTATGTGTATTATTAAAGACCTTAAATAAAGATTAGCTGGTACAGTGGAAAAATACTACAGATGTTCAAAATCTAAAACAAAAAAAAAAATCAGAAATACTCAGCTCATCAATACCTATCAAGTGTGGGGAGAGATAAAGCTTAACGAAGGGTCCGTTTCTCCTCCCACAGCTGCAGCCTGATGTGCTAAGTAGTTCCAACATTTCCAATTTTTTATTTTATGCTGGAGCTGTGAGACAAGTATTATTTATTGTAAATCTCAATCAAGATGCAATTTATTATGGGTATCAGGAGCATTGATATTTACTTGAAGATCATTATAATAACCAAAATGACCAGATTTTGCAAACTAATGGCAATAATAGTTATAATTCATTGAAAGCTAAACAAAAATAACAGAAAAAAATCAGCAGAACCCCAACAAGTAGTAAGGTTAAAATGACAGCCGAGCAAACAAAAGTAACAAAAGTAGTTTAATTTTAGAGTGAACTAGAGAAAATTATAGGAAAGTAAGGAAATTGTAGAATAGTTTACATGTATGGATTGCTTAAAGTAAACGTGACAGAATTGCCTTCATTGGTTACATTTTCAACATGAATTTAGTACATAAGCCAATATTGCTGTTGAGTGTTCAAAACACAGGATAACTGTAATGTAACTGGTGGAATAAATGCATAACAAATATGTTTAATCAAATAATAAGTTGAAATATTTGAGAACAATTTCTGAAAATATAAATGTAATTAGGCCACAAAATAGCAGTCAAGATTCAGGAGCAAAGTAAAGAAAAAGCAGTCCACAAAATGGATCTATCTGAAATGAATTTGAATACACAGATTTTGGACTTACTAGCATTTTGATCAGTGTTTATTTTAGCTAAATAGGTTTAAACACCACTTATGTTTTTTCTCCAAAGATTTTGCCATAGATTTCAGCCACAATGTACATTATCACGACCTTTTTGCATTGTGAAAAAGACCCCTCTTAGAGGAAATTGAGTTTGGGGCCCTGTCCCACTAGGAAGCCTCTCCCTCATTTTAGAAATTAAGATCTAGGGGAAAAGTCCACAGGATCTTTACATTTTAACCTGGTGGAATAACAGTGGATGGAGAAACAACAGTACCAAAAGACAAAAAAAACAAGTATAAAATGGAACTGCAGATGCTGGTTTAAAGAGTTGGCTGAAAACCCTTAGCTGATATAATAAGTTGGAAAAAATAATCTGTCCTTGGGGATCTATAGAATGTCACCATTCAGTCAGGATGGAACTAATCTTGCACTCACTGCTCCGGGAAGGTGTTTATTTCTTCTTTACCTTGACGTTGTATTTCTTCCTGGCTATGCCCACCTTGATCCCCAGGTAAGCCAGCATGACCCAGCTGTAAATGAACACCAGGATCACGTAGCCGAACTGAGGGGGGACGGCCTGAGTGGGCTGGGAGATGGCACTCTGCTGCGACACGTACTGCATAGGGCCGGCGGCGGGCAGGCGTGGGACGGGGGGGTGGCCTGGAAGCTGAGGCCGGCGCTGGACACAGACTCTGGCACAGGCCGAGGCTCCCTCCTCCCTCTGCAGCGCCCCCTCCCTCTGCAGCGCCCCACCGACTGGCGCACCGTCCGGGTCATCCCTCCTCTCTGCCTGGAAACAGTTGGTGCACACCCCTTCCTGCACATAAAATGCGTATTTCCCTCTCGGCGGGAGGTTATTGATGAAAATTGGGACCCCCTGTTACTCCTCAGTTCCATACACGTGGGGAAAAATTCCTGTTCCATTCGCTCGTTTTCTGTGAATGATTGTTGGTGAAAAATTACCATTTGAAGACTATTGCTTTTCTTCCTCTCTATCGGTTAATTTTAAAAAAAAATGTACTTTGAATTTTTGTTTAACATTTTGTTTGGGTGAAAATGACTTTTACTTTTATTTGAATGGCTGAAATTGTTAATTACATGGCTCTGGTAATACGTTGAGTTTTCTAACAACAATTCAAATTATCAGGCTGAAGAACAACTATTCCAATGATGCAACAATTCTAAATAACTACATTGGAGATACAACGGACTAATGATCTATTATCTAATGGTAAATTAGTATTTCACATTCCCTAGTTCCCTCGAATCATTCATGTTTCACCACTTCTCTTACACCGGTTATTTTTCCTCTCCACTCAGTCATGATGCAATCTAAAACGTTGACAATTTATCTTCCTCCCTTAACACTCCCCCCCCCCCCCCCCTTCAATTGTAGAAAAAACAATCCTGGTTTAACAATACGATATGATAGAACTTTATTTAACCCAGGAGGGAAATTGATCTTTTGAGTTAGTAAAAAAGCATTTGATGTTTCTGCACCTCTAATAGGAAAGGGGCTAGAGGCAATGAAGCGAGTATTATTGCATAGTCAGACGAAGAATTGGCCTAAGAGATATTGCTTTTCTCTGCTTCCAGATGTTGTTCGATATAAAAGAATGCTAATTCCTCATCTGGTAGAGTAATAAGTACTATTTATGTACGATTTTAGTAAACCTTTAAATAATTTATCGTGCATGTACACACAGACTCTGTGTATAGGTCGTAGTATGCTCATGGCAAGGGCTTACTAGTTGCATTTTACTCTGCCAATGGGTTGTGATCTTCCACATATACAATTAAACATAGAAACATAGAAAATAGGTGCCGGAGGAGGCCATTCGAGCCAGCACCCCCATTCATTGTGATCATGGCTGATCGTCCCCAATCAATAACCTGTGCCTGCCTGCCTTCTCCCCATATCCCTCGATTCCATCGCCCCTAGAGCTCTATCTAACTCTCTCTTACTAGTTGCATTTTACTCTGACAATGGGTTGTGAACTTCCACGTATGTGGAACTTTCCACTCTACCAATGTAAAGCACTTTGGTCAACGAGAGTTGTTTTTTAAATGTGCTATAGAAATAAAAGTGACTTGACTTGACTTAAATCCATACAGTGATTTGGCCTCCACTGCCCTCTGTGGCAGGGAATTCCACAAATTCACAACTCTCTGGGTGAAAAAGTTTTTTCTCACCTCAGTCTTAAATGGCCTCCCCTTTATTCTAAGACTGTGGCCCCTGGTTCTGGACTCGCCCAACATTGGGAACATTTTTCCTGCATCTAGCTTGTCCAGTCCTTTTATAATATTATATGTTTCTATAAGATCTCCCCTCATCCTTCTAAACTCCTGTCAGGTCAAGGCATAACCTTGCAACTGGTACCATGTAGTCCAGTTCAACCTGTGGGACATGCTCATCCTTCATGGAAAGTCTGCTTTGGCGGACTAGGCGGAAGATATCTTTATGAACCAACGGCTGGAAAGGCGACTCTGCAACGCTCTGTGGAATGCGAAGGGCTAGTCAGAGCACTAAAGAAGACATGACCATCCACTGCAGCCAAGACGTCTCCAGCGTGATGATATTTCATACCACTGGACTCTGACTTCTGCGGCCGAGAGGGTGGGGTTGTTACAGTGTAACAGCATCTCCACCTTAAACTCATTCACGCACGGGTTTTTGAGCAGCCCTCTTCTCTGGACTTGTGAGCCAGAATTGAGACTGCATAACCCGCCAATTGTCGTTACCGACAGCGGGCCACCACTATATATATATATAGTGGTGTGTGTGTGTGTATATTATATATATAGAAACATAGAAACATAGAAATTAGGTGCAGGAGTAGGCCATTCAGCCCTTCGAGCCTGCACCGCCATTCAGCATTATGACCGATTGGCTGACCGAGCTCATCGTCAACTCAGTATCCCGTACCTGCCTTCTCTCCATACCCTCTGATCCCCTTAGCCACAAGGGTCACATCCAACTCACTCTTAAATATAGCCAATGAACTGGCCTCAACTACCCTCTGTGGCAGAGAGTTCAAGTAAGAATGTCTTTGTTTTATCAGGGACATATGACAATAAAACTCTCTTGAACAATATTTTAGCTGCTGCTGATGCATCCTTTTTTTTAAATTATTACCCTTGCCTGCATTCCCTCTCTTGCTTTGCAATTGATTAACAGCAGCTCTGTCCAAAGATCCTTGTATCTTTGGTTCTGTCCACTCGAGCATCGAATTGGCTGCGGGCAAAGCTCTGATTGAAAGCTGGGCCGACCAATGAGAAAGGGCTCGACGCTCGGTGGGTTGAAACGACAGCCAATAGGAAGAAGGGCTTGCGGGAAGGAGCCAATCGGAGTGAGATGGAGGCGGGACTCAGTGACCGTGGGTTATAAAGGGCGGTGTTCACAGCGGCCACCGCAGTTGACAAGATGGTGGTGACTCGTGACGGGCGAAGCAACGCTCATGTAGATGCGCCAAGAACAACTGGTCGTGACTGTAAACTGTAAGTTTTGGGATAAATCGGACTCTGGATTATTAGTAGAATTGACTTCCAGCATAGTTAGAAAGTATGGACTTGTAAAAGAGTTTCATGGTTTGGGTTATGTTGGGTATGACGCAGTTTTATTGTGAAGAGGGACAAGGAGGGTGTCAGGTGGAATGGGGTCAAGTTGAAGATCTGGGTGGTTTTCCAAACAAAAAAATTGAGAACTTGTCAACGTCGCAGACGGGCGTCGTTTCACTTGAAGTTGAAATGTTACCCTCGTTATGCTTTCCCTTCAGTTACTGTCTGACCCGTTGATTTCTGCAATTTCTAGTCATATCTAAGATGGGGCGTGTTGTCAGGCGATAGGTTCGAGGGTCAATGCCAATGGGCTTGTTTCTTTGAAGGTCGATTGGGTTGGGGGTCAAAGTCGGTGGTTTAACTATTTGGAAAGTGGGTGGAACTCGGGGAATATGTTGTCGAAATGTTTTCCTTTTCAAAACCATCAACGGAATTGGCAATTTAACAAACAGAATTGTATTGAACCTTTGTTAAAGGTGATTACATCATCGACTAATAATTTCCTCGAATCTGGAAGTAGAGTGGACTAATCATAATCTTATTTTGCTCGTGTTATCGCTAACGAGACTCGGCTCTGACTGCCCCACCCGACAACCGTGTTAATTTAAGGTCCTAATGCGCCATTTGATGGCAGTGGCGAGGCAATACAATGCACACACTGCCTTGTGAAAGTTCTTGTGGACTGTAAAGTTACTTATCAACATTACAATATCATTAAAAAAAATAGCAGCATAATCACTTGCATTTCTGAATTCCATTTAATATGGAAAATCTAATCTTAAAAATGAACGTAACACCTAAAAAGGTACAGCGGGTGAACAAGAGCCGAGCTTTGTTTTTTAAAGGACAAAAAGTTGGGGGTGGTTCAGGCATTGTGGTAAAGTCAATTGGAGCAATACCCTGGATTCACCGAAACTGGCAGCATCTTCTTGAGTACAGGTGAAAAGTTAAATACAGAAATCTGAAAGATTCTTTATTTTGCCTTAGGATGTGCAGTTCTACAAATTGCTTCTAATTTATTTTATGCAGTGCATAAATGTTATTACTGGTTAGCAATCTATGCCTCTTTCTAAAAAATAATTGAGTTGTAAATCTCTAGGACAAATCACTATACTTTTAATTTTAATGTTAAAGCTTATATAATTTGGGTTCCACATTAATCGCTTAAATGTTTAAAGGAAGACGGAATATGTACAAAACTGTAGATTTTGCTTTTACTGTCTACGAGATGATTGGCTACTGATCCAATTTAACAACATTATTTCTGGAACTCAGATATCCATTTCAAACTAATATCTACACGGCAAACAACAATGGCAAAGGGGGACAGGGCATCAGTCACTAGATCCTGAGGCTCGTTTTTAAAAGATCATTACGTTCTGATTACAGTATCAAATCTGATGAGTTGATGGGTTGATGTAAGATGAGTTCAGAAGAAAGATCATGACTAGTTGTAAATGCAAGGATAAGAAATCTAGTTTTGAAGCTGTAATGCATGTAGATGCCACAAGACAGTGTTGACAAGTGAGCAAACTTTCATTTTGAGAAGCAGAATCTTTCAAGGGCTGTCATGAGGGTATTGGAATAGTTGAATTTACAAATTGGCTGTTGGAAAGGGTCTTGTGGCAGAAAAATGTAGATGCTTCTACAGACAGTAATCGGGTGCATTTTCCATGAGGAGTCGATGATAAACCTTGGGATGAGAATTAGGAGTCACTAGATTGGCCTATTGTCTTCATCCTTTATGTGGGAACATTAATTACAGTAAATATAACTGCATGCAATTCTGTGCTAAATGCCCACTAGTTTATTTACTTTAAATTTGTTCTGTTAACAGGGCAAATTCAGCCGATTTATCCTCCGACTTGATGAAAGAAAAATCCAGCTTTGGTAAGTTTGGGTTTGAGTGTTGTCGTCTGAGTGCAAAGAAGGTTATGGATGCATACTGAAGGTGTTCAAAGTCATTGTCTTATTAATAGAAAATAAGAATTTATACTGACAAATGGTCATTAACTTGAGATCAAGGATTAAAATTAATTGGCACAAGAACTAGGAGAATAATGAAGGTAGTTTTAAGCAAGGTATTCTTCTGGATTATCATTTGTGGAAGTATTTACAGAGGTTGTTTTTTTGAAGGGGAATGCAATCTACCCATCACTTGAAAAGAAAAATTGTGCAGGGGAATAGAGAAGGAATAGGAAAGTTTAATGAACCAGCACAGTCATAATAAGCCTTTGTTCATGTGCTTTAAGATTAAAAGATATTGAGCTGCACTTATTTTAATCACTGGATTTGATAAGTCTGAAAAGATAGTAGCAGCTGAAATTTGGCTATATCATTCCACATTCTTGGTTCAGTTCTTGGATTCAACATGGCTAACAGGAGTTCTACAAGTTATGTATTGATTATAAAATAAATAAATTGCACAAAGATCTGAAACATGAACATATTTTTGAAATAGGCATTGAAATGAAGCAGAAAGATGGATGCAGTACAAAGAAGACTGAGAAAATTGCTGTTGGTGTGGATGAATTAAGACTTTCTTCTCCTGATAAGACCCAAAAGAATAAGAAAGCATTGCAGTCCCGAACTCCTGGTTTGCGAAAATCCCAAATCTCCAAGTCGGGATCAATATCTTCTTCAGGAAGCTCTAAATCGTCCTCTCCCAGCTCTAGATCCAGTTCGGTTTCATCCTCTGCCAGCTCTCGATCGAGTTCAGTGTTATCTTCCAGCAGTTCTCGATCCAGTTCAATGTCGTCTTCGAGCAGCACTCAATCTGGTTCACTGTCATCTTCCAGTAGCTCTCGATTAGGTTCAATATCATCTTCTGGCAGTTCCAGATCCAGTTCGCTGTCCTCTTCAGGCAGTTCCCGATTGGGTTCAGTAAAAAAGCACAGGTCAAGCACAAAATATACCACGTTGGTTTCAAGGACCAAATACATATCACGAGAGAAGTACAGAAGATCAAGGCATGCCAATTCAAGGTCCCGGTCTCGAAGCTTGTCAAGATCTTGTTCCCGAAGATCCAGGCATCAAATGTCCTGCCGGTCTCCAATAAGATACAGATCCAGATCAAGGTCCAGCTTGAGATACAGAAGATCTCGCTCAGGATCAAGGTCAAGATATTCATCTGGATTACAGAGGACTTACCATAATGTTGTGAGCAAAACCCAATCATCACACACAAGAAGCCGATCAAGGGGGAGGTCTATCCATTTAACACAAAAAGGTAGGATGTCTTGAAATTGGAATAAAGATTATGGTAAATTATAAATGGGAGCTTGCGTGTGGGAAGTAAATGGAGTTGGGTACAAAATGAGTTAAAGATGTTAACTGGATTGAATGGAAAAGCTAGCATGTTTTCATCTGCTGAGGGATGAACTATAAGTCTTAAGACTTAAAAGAAATTTATGAAATTGTAAGGGGCACAGAAGAGGTGAATAGCCAGTCTTTTCTCCAAGATAAGGGAGTCTAAAACTAAAGGGATTAGGTTTAAGATGAGAAAGGAAAGATTTTAAAGGGACTTGAGGGGTAATTTTTTCAGAGGGTGGTGCGTATTTTTTAACATTATAAATGGGAGCAGGAGTGCAGGAAGTAAACTGGAAAGGGTGCAAAAATGAATTACAAAGATGTTACCAGGACCGAGTGCCTTGAGTTGTCAGGAGAGGCTGGAAAGGCTATATTTATTTTTTAATGGAAAGGCTATATTACTTTATTTTTTAATTACTTTATTTAATAAGAAGGACTTTATTTTTCCTGGAGGTTGGGGGATGACTTTTAAAAGTGCATGAAATCGTGAGGGGCACCGATGAGGTTAATAGCCAGTTTTTTTTATCCCCCAGGGTAGGGTAGTCTAAAACTAAAGGGCGAGTTTTCTGCCTCTCATCCATTTACTCCATTAGATAACATCCTGAAAGAACTCCATCGTGCCCATCAACACTTGGGTGCTCAGATCATTTTTATTCAAGTTTGAAGAGTAGCAGCATAAAATTTATAAATATTGTTTTCTTTTAGATAAAAAGACGTTGCTAGAAATAGCAAAGGCAAATGCTGATAAGTTATTTGGAAAGGACAGCATCCGTTTGCCACCTAGCCTGAGGCTTACCAGTCCATACGCAGATGATAATTTTGATTTTGAAAAGTATAACAGTGAAGTAGCAAAAGAGGTGACCAGAAGGGTGAGTAATATATTGAAATGTTCTTTTTGCATGTCTGATTGGAGAGGACGGTTACTTCTATCCAAATATTTGAACACAAAAAGGGCCATTCTATGGAAAGTGAACTAAAATGTCACGCACGTGACCAGATGGCATCACATAAAGTAATACATTAAACATTTCTTGTAAGAGATGAATCTTATTCTTGCTATTTTCCTACCTACAGAACTATAATGCATGTCTGCTAAAGATATGAACATTCTAGCTTTTTAAAATTCACAAGAGTTTGTAAGATAAAACTGAGTTATGAAAAAATGCTTCCGTGTGAGGCCACACACGTGACCAGTCATATTTGACCTCTGACCCATATAACAATTACAGCACGGAGACAGGCCCTCTCGGCCCTTCCAGTCCGTGCCGACCCTAAACAAACATTGTCAGCATAACAACAATTTCACTTGACAAACTTTGAAAAAAATATGGATCATATATACAGTACAAAACAATATACCTGTAATGCTTTCAGAATTAGATGTATTCCACAATTTTCCATATTTTTGGTCACACACGTGACTAAGAATGGGCCAATGTTTGCGCTACTGGTTGCGTGAATTTGGCTATTAAGTTGCTGTTTTCCATTTAAATAAATTTTGACTCTCTTGCAGACTGGTGTACCAGCGGTGGGGTAGAATAAATTTTGTGAGTTGTATACCTTTTCTACCTCAACTGTTATAGCATTGGTTTGTTATCCAAATTACTTTGATCAGTTTCAGTTTTTTGTACTCTAACTTCCGATGGAGAGCAAATGTAAGATACCTGCGGCTATAGGCATTCCTAATATACCATAGTAGAAGAGTTTTCTCTGCTATGCAATAAGGAATTTCCACATGTATAGTTTGTTATAAACTGGACATTCCTTAAAGTGCTTAATTCTCAATTAAGTACTTTCAAGTGTATTTGCTCACCATATATTGGAGATTGTAATGTACTGTAATGATTCCGTTAGCTTTATAGTTTTGGTCTACATGTCATTCAAACACATTCCATATGAAAGCTATAAATATGGTTTGTATGACTTAATGTATTTCTGTTTTATAGAAGCCTTGAAATGGACTGCACTTCTTGGAAGATATGAGGTGGTATCTTTATATCTGCATGTGTGCAGTGATTAGGGACAGATTGACCAAATATAGTAACATTTAAAAAAAAGCTTTCAAAAGGCGTGATATAAATGAATTATGGCAATGTCTATCACTGTAAATAACCATTCTTTAAATGGAGGTAACTTTTTAAAACCGCTGTTAAAACATAATTACCATTTGGCATCTGCGCTTGAGGGATGAAGCATTGTCTATTTTGTATTTTTGATCAGGGAGCATGTGACCTCTATCAAGCCATCTACTTAGAACTATGGGGAGAATGGAGAAGCATGGTGTAATTCTTCCCTGTCAAAAGTCAAGGCAGTGCTATATTTGGTACTTCATTATACTGCATTGTCTTCTAATTCGACTTGTCATGATGCATTTTAGTTCCAGTGCACTGAATGATATTTAGTTTCCTCGGATATTGATGGGAAAATAGATGGCATGTGAACGATTTATCCATGTCCATTTTATGTTAGACTAAGTTCTGGCAGTCCACCAGATATTTGATGGAAAAGTGGCTGCTTTAGTAACACCAAATATATAGTGAAACTAGCCCATCCAGCCCAACAAAAAATTATATTGCACACTAGCCTTTTTCCATTCACATCTTGTAGTGATTTAGTGCTTTTTCTCCTTTTCTCATGTTCTTCTTAATACTATATAATTTAGCCACTTTTTGGGATACTAAACTTCAATCCTTAACCACTGAACAATGATATTTTTCCTCGGTAGCTAATTTGTTAGTGCTAAATGCCAGTATTTGTTCTAATTTAGATATCTCCCGCACAAACAATTTCTGCACCACCTCTATCCAATTTATCCATAATTTTAAAAGTCCTAAGCATCTCTATACTCAAAAACACAGCCTACAATCTGCATATTTTTTTCCAGAAGCTATAATATGTTCTAGTATCGTCTTTGTAAACCATTTTTGCCCCATTTCAATGGTGAATCCATATCCTTTTTCCTGGGATGGAGACCAATTCAATGCATTAGGCATGAGCTGGGGTCTTGTATAAATTACATTATGTTTCTCTGGGAACAAATTATGTTGTTAGCATTTTTGATCCTTAGATTACCTCATTTAATTACATGTTGGTATATTCTGAGATTCTTTGCATCAGCACCGCTTTGTTTCTTATTTTCTAAGGTATTTTAATACTGATTCATTGTAAACCGAGTTAGATTTTATTGCTTATCAATAGGTGTTATTCAATATTGATCTTTGTAAAACACTGTTTTCTAACATCTTGATAACTGCATTATACCTACTAATATACCTTCCATTGTTGTCCCTCTTAGTTTGTATTTTTGAGACTACCATAGCAACCATACTTTGATTATTTTTGTGGATGGGAAAGAGTCAATTTGTGATTTTTAATTACTTTTAATGGAACCTTAGTAGACTACCTTAAACATGTATTGATAAATGCTCGTGTAATGAGAAGATTTTTACAGCGATTGCAGCAGTATTTGGGCAGTGTGTGGGAAAGGTAGCTTTTAGTCACATTAAATAGTTATAAACTTTTTTAGGTGACCTATGTTAATGAAATGGTTTAACCAGATCATTTGATAACTAGGTAATTATTAACATAGATAAAATTAAACCATTTTATATAGGCATGAATCAATCTTTGAACTATTTCCATTTACTTTATTACTACTATCAAGCAGTGATTGAATTTTGAAATATCAAGGTACAACTGCACAAAGACGTGCTTGCTGAGAGAATAGCAGCAGGAAGCTACCATTTCTTCCATGTGGGTGTCAAGCCATGAGTAAATTAAACTTTCACAACTTTTTTAAACTTGATGCAACTCCTCCTTTTAAAAAACACTGGTCTAAGAAACCTATGGTGTTTCAGAAATTATTTTTCCCTGTAGCATTTAAAGTATGTGTTTAAATTGTTGACTTGACGGTGAGTTTGAACAGAACTCGGCAGCCAATCTTTAATTGGAATGTTTGTTTCAGTCTCGCCTTTGTTTAGAGCAGGTGTCTCCCACAATGGACATTGGATTGACTACCTCTCATTTATTACATAATGGTAGTGTGAGTAGTACGATATTACGTTGTTGAGGTACGATGCATTATTGAATGCAATATGGAGGGAGCTTCACTTTGCGTGTCAATGGTGCACTTGACCTTGGAGTGCTAGATCTGATATTGCGAGAGAAAGCCCACTTCTTACTCCAAGCAGAGGGAAAACAAAACTATCATTCCATGCTTTGTACAGCAATGGCATAGGGTATCTTTTGCAGTCTGGTCTGGAACACAGTTAAACCATTAAACATTTCAAGTGAAAATGCCTGAAATCTGCATAACTCTGATCAGTTCCTGAACCTAGCTATACGGCTTTACCCATTGATAAATATCACTTAATTCCTTTAAGTGCTCTGAGGCATATGAGGCTGAGGTTTGGCTGACTGCTGCTGTTGGATATGGTATTGTCCATGCATAAACTTTGTTCTGGGATTTTCTTGTCCTCATAATTTATTCACTGTGTTCCAGGAGGTTTTGAATATCAGATCTTTGCCGAAGAAGAGGCCAACGTTTTTTGAAGATAAGTTCATTGGGTTTTATAGCCTAGAATATACCTTATCCACATGGCTACACGCAGTTGTACACTACTAGTATCTCTTGCCACATGCTCAGAAGCATTTTGTTGCTTGAATTAGAAATATCTTTGAACCAGCTAAATGTTCATGGAATTCTCATTGATGTAAATTCTTTGAAGTAATTGGTACCCATTAATCACTGGAATCATGGCACTTCAAATTACAATCGTTCCTTGGTTGAACATGCTAAAATGAGGTTGATGTTTTCGGAATTGTTGGCCATATTGGTGCACATTTGCAGAACTAGTGAGGTACCAAGCCACAAAAAACATTAGCAACTTCTCTTCAGATTCTACCACAACAGGTAGAAAAAAAGTATACATTTAAAAACAGCTGATATAATGGTTGTCCTGCCAGTGCTACACGTTTTCAGAATTGTCTGAATGTAGATCATAATTTTCATTGGTCTGGCCATTTTTTTTCTTTCTGAAGGAGAAACGCACAAATGAAGTTGAAGAAGATGAGCCACTTCAGAAGTTACAAAATGCCCCTTCAAGAACGGAAACAAATCATTGGATAGCTTTCAGTATTAAAGTAAGTAGACACTTTTAAATGAAGAATTATATATTCCTCTTAAGTCATTTAAAATGGAAACTCGTGCATTTTTCCAAACAAAAATGTGCCGAAAGAATAGCAGCATCTCATCAAATAGTATATTTGGATTAAATTCAAAGATAGTACATGGAAACAGGCCCCTTGGCCCACGTGTGTACAACCATCAATCATCCGCTAACAAGTTCCCACTTTCACATCCACTGCCAACACCCTAGAGGCAATTTACGGAGGCTAATTAACCAACAATCTTGCACATCTTTGGGATATTGTAGGAAATCGGAGCACCTGGGAGAAACTCGCATAGTTGCTGGGAGAATGTGCAAGTTCCATACAGACAGCACCTAGGATTAAACCTGGGTCTCTGGCAGAGTAAGGCAGCAGCTGTGCCATGTGTCTCTGGGCATCTGCTTTAAGTTCATCTGATTGACTGATTTCTGGCCCATGTTTTTGTATTAGACTATAGTGTATTTGTTGTGGCTGTAAACTGGTCAAGAGTGAAGCAAAACAATTAAATTCTTACTTGCAGTAGTACAGCAGGGTTGTAAAAACAGTAGTCAATAGATAACATACTAACAAGTGCAGTAAATAAAAAATAATATAGTACAAAACAAAACCCTGCAGTCCCTGATGCAAGGCTACTGTAATGGCAATTTCTAACTTTTCCAGTGTCTTCTTTTCCATTGCCATTACTGCACAGGCAAGTAGGAGTGATCTTACACAGACTATAAAGAACAGATCTTCCAGTTGTTATTTCCAATTTAATTGGTTGTTTATTGAGGTAGTTGTACAAACAAACAGATGAACGTACCAGGCTTTCTTATTCTGCATACAAGTTGTAGCTAGGCTGTTCTCCCCGATCTGGTGAGAACTGTGTACTCTCCACCCCGGTGCCTGGTCTGAATCACACCCTGTCCACTATGCCCATATGTATACACCCCTATGTGCATCTAATGACTGCACCCCCCCCTGGGCCTGGAATAATACTGCAAGATATATCTAGACAAAATAATATAATATGCCAACAGTAGTTAGCCAAAGCATAAATGTAGCAATGTTACAACATTTTGAGATTTAAAAAAATCAAGTCTGCAATTTATCCGATCAGATCAGTTATTATAGATTGAAGCATTCTGAAACAAATATAAAACATCTTACTTGGATGACCTGAAATTAAAGCATATAATTAGTTAATTACTTAATTGTAGCTAATTATAAAATTGACCGTTGTGACGGAAATAGTAATAAACACCCAGATTGCCTTGAAAATTAAAAAATGTGATATTCTCAAGATCAGAACTTTAATATTGTATTATATGCTGTAAGTCCGTAACAGATGGGTAAATAGATTACTATCTAGCAATAGACTGTCTTTATGGAGAAGATCAGTTGCTATCTGGTACATTGGCATATCACAATCAGTAGCATCATCATCAACCAATAAGCAACTCTGCACACCTTGTTTTTCCTCAACTTTTCAATTTTGGCATTGTAAACTACAAGTTTTTGCTCTTCAAACCACGCACAGCATGCCTTTCTGCCCACTACTTTCCTATTAAGAATGTCCTGTATATTCCATTTCTTAAGAGCTGAAGTATCCAAATAACAAACTAATCCCATTCACACGAGAATTCACAATATAACATGATTTTTTAAATCTCACTGTTATGAATTTATATGCCAGATGGAAGGAATTTAATGTTTAATTCCCATAAATTAATCCAGAAACATCCACTCAAAATATAATCAAAATTATTGTTTTTTGCAGAATACGTGATTCAAACTGTTGTGAATATTTAGTTTAAAAATAATGATCATGGAGAGGGAATAACATAAAATATAGACAATTTAGACAGTTTATGACATGATTGTCCAAAAAAAAGCATTTTAATCATCTTGCTTCTGGAACGCGATCGATTGGAGGGTTGCATTTGCGGTGAATTTGAACCCCATGTTGGCAGGAAAGACACTGCTGGTTCGCATGGGGCCCAAATAACATTTTCGCAACGTAAAATTAGATTAAAGCCCTCCCAAGAAGCAAGATTATATGTAAAATAAACGACTTGCCCTCTGTTTTGTCGCTTTCTTGCGATCCGTCACATTGTAGGCGTTGAGGGCATTAGAAGTCGCTTTTTATATTAATCCAACTATTAAATTGTCCAGCGAATTTAAAAAAAAAAAATCGCGAACGGAAGTCCGATCGATTTTTCTTCATCAGCTAGCAGCCCGAGGAAGTCCGCCTCCGACAGGCAGTACAAAACTGTTGTTGTTGTAGTACAACTAACTACAATTAACCTTTGGTTCTGGAGTAAAGCTGGCAAACTTGTTTTTATTTTAAAAGTTAAAATTAACTAAATTCAGACGGGTACGATGGCCTTTGATGTTTACTCACATTTATCCCCTCATTATTTCACAGAATACAGTGGCAAAACCATTGAATCACAAGTCGTCAAGTGGCCCGATTAAAGGATCTCCTGAGAATAAGCAGAAAGGAAGCCCATATGGACGATGGGTACTGGTACAAAGTGGTCGCAAGAATGGTGATAAAACACAAGCACGATGAAGGCTTAGAAGGGTATCCAAAACAATTAAAAATGTATTTGTAATAAACTACTTTAAGCCGGCACTATATTGCTTGGCAGAAATTTATGAGAAGTCTCGGCTGGCTTTGTTAAATGGTTATATATTGGAGCCTTTGGAGGAATTTATAATTTTGTACATTTATTAAGGATTTATTTGGACTAACCCATGTTAACAGAGATGTTGAGCAATGTTTAAGCTGTGATAGATTTATGCCCAATGTCAGTCTTCTAAAAAAAAATATGCTGTTTTGCAGGTGAGAGATCTCATTTACCAACATTTTGGATTAGGCTTTGTTTATACCAAGAAATATTGTAATTGTCGTTTTTTCAGAATCGAATAAAGATTTGTAAATATGATTTTGTGTTTCTTGAATTATTTTCCATGAATTTGGTAATTACAAACAATCTACAACGTAGAATTTGAATGTCAGGTTTAAGATTTTTCTGATATGACATGATAAACTTTAAGGTTGCTGCTACCCATATTGTGAAATCACTGCGCATTTATTTATGATGGCCAATTATCTAAATTTCATGGCATCGATTTCATACACATTTCTGAACTGTCCATGAACATTCACATTGGGACATGGAGCCTTTTGTTGAATTTCTCCAAGGCTGACAAAATTCAAATGAAGTGGGTGACACTACAAATTCCACCCTACGTTTCTGACTGTTGAAATCCATTCTCACCAATTACTTACTACTAGGTGTAAGCTGAATTAATTCTGCAGTCACGTTTTAAGTCTTTCAGTGCTTTTCCAAAAGCTTAATTTCCAAAAACTTGCATATTGTGAACTGTTGAAAGGAAACCCAAAACTGGTACTCTAAGCTCTTAAATGGTAGCAGTCCCTAGCTGGCCATATGAAAACCATTATCACGAATAGTTGTCATTTCAACAAACTTTAAATAATGGGTTTTTGGTCAAATAGTCATCAAGGCAGAGAAGAGCAGATTATGGCATTTTCTATTAGTATTTGGTGGTTGTGGATGGAGTTTGAGATTTTATATTGATTCAGAGGAGATGCAAAGAATGTTGACTGCCGGAGTGAAGACCAACACAAATTAGAGGAACAACGCTTCATTTATGTCTTGGCAGTTTTCAACCCAACGGTATAAATATTGAACTTTCCAATTTTAGGTCATTTAAAAAGGTAGAGACTGGAGAGAAGTTTATTGTCAATGTACAAATGACAAACTAAACTAACTAATCTTCCCTCCAGTCTCTACTTCTACCTCTTCACACACATTTCACTGGCAGGTTTCCCCATACCCCATTGGCATGTGGTTCCACCTGCCATTTGTCTCTCCCCTAATACCTCTCATAATCATCTTCCTTACAATCCAGCACTGGCAACCTTTGTTCCTGCTTCCAGCGGCCTCACCCTCGCCCTCCCCTCATCTGGCTTATTTCTCTTCCCCCCCCCCCCCCTTTTTTTGTTCTATCTGTTTCCATCCATCATCTACTTCTCTTGGCCTCTCAGTTTCATCCCTCCCCTCTCTGGCTTTATCATCCGCCCTGTACCATCAATCACCTCAAGGTCTTGTCCGGAAGCAGGTTTTTGACCTGATGTGCAACAATTTATTTCCATCCACAGATGCTACTTGACCCGTTGAGTTCCTCCAGCTCATTATTGCTTGAGGTTCCAGCATTTGCAGTCTTTTGAGTATATTTCTTGTCAAGACAATCCAGAAAGAAGCCTTGGCATTCAAATAACAGGGAGGTTTTGCATTCATCTTCAATGAGATGTGCATATGCAAGCATAACACATTTGCATAAATGGAGCTTGGATCAGTGGCTGGATAATTCTACTGGTTTCTCCTTCACAGTGTCATCACATTCACCAATTAAGACATTTGATTAGCACATGTGCTGCTCTATTTTCTGAAACCATGATCTTGCTGCTTCAGCATTAGGTAGTTACAAAGTTGAGCATTGCTTTTGGCAGACAGCTTCCCTTTGTCTGCAACTATCCAAGGAGGAGCACCTTGCATTCCCACTAGATGGCAGCAACAGTTTACAAAGGTGCAAGGATTGTTCACTTGTTTTTGAAACTTAATCTATTTGGAAATCAGATTTTAAAAATAAATCCAATCAACTCATGGAAAGTACAATTTAAATGATTTCATGGTGCTTTATTACATTGTCAAAATGTCATAGTTAAGAAACAGGCCCTTTGGCCCACCATGTCTTATTGTATGTCGATCATAGGCTGCTTACCAACTCTTGGTCCATAATCTCAGCAGCTCAAGTGCTCATACATTTGCTGAATATTGTAAGAGTATCTGTCTCTACTACACTCTGCATTCCAGATTGCCACCACCCTCAACATGAAAATATTGCTTAGATTTCCCCAAACTTATTACTACTCACCTTAAACCCAAGCCCCCTTAGACACCTCTGCTATGGGGAAAGGTTTCTTACTATCTACCCAATCTACGTCATCCAGTGTAGAAACAGGCCCTTCGGCCCAACTTAGCCACACCGGCCAACATGTCCCAGCTACAATAGTCCCACCGGTCCTATCTATGTACCTAACTGTTTCTTAAACGTTGGGATGGTCCCAGCCTCAACTACCTCATTTGGCAGCTTGTTTCATACACCTACCACCCTTTGTGTGAAAACGTTACCCCTCAGATTCTTCCCCAATCCTTGAAAGTGTTCTCCTGGTTCTCGGTTCCATTCCATTTCTGTTTCAGGACGGCACAGCAGTAGAGTTGCTGCCTTACAGCGCTCCGGGTTCAATCACGACTACGGATGCTGTCTGTGCGGAGTTTGTACGTCCTCCCCGTGACCGCGTGTGTTTTATCCAAGATCTTCGGTTTCCTCCCACACTCCAAAGATGTACAAGTGTGTAGCTTAATTGGCTTGGTATAATTTTAAATTATGCATAAAGTGTGTAGGATAGTGTTAATGTGCGGGATCGCTGGTCGGTGTGGACTCGGTGAGCCGAAGGGCCTGTTTCCGCACTGTATCGCTAAACTAAACTAATAACTCCCCGCCCTGTTAAAAGTTATTCGAGAGCATTCTGATGGTCCTACCATAGCCTCACCCCATATCTCCACAAGGGCACACTCCTGGTCTCATCTCATTGTACACCGATTGTCATCCATACTCCTATTCCGACTTTACGTGGCAGGTACATTCGATTTCAAAGTTACCAGAAACAAACAACATATGCATTGAACCTTTATGATGTGGTTGCATAATTGAATAGCAGTTCTACAAGGAACAAATTAACTAGACACTGACAAATTAACTTATATTGTCTGTATACAGTTTCAAAGAATTACAAATTGGAATATTTGTTGCAACTACTTTTAATGGAAAAGAGCTTATAAACATAGAACATTTTAACATGAAGCTCATTTTATCTGTACAACTTACACAAGCTGTTTATAGTGAATAAATACAAGGAAAGGAAAACAGCTTTAGCAGTCCAAATAATCAATTTACTAGCTGATTAAAATCTTCACAGAAACCATAATCAGATTAGCAACCTGCAAATTACCAACCTGCACAGTAAATAAACAAAGAACATCTTGTATTTGTTTATGTTTGAATTATAAAGATTTAATGATAAAAATGTTAGCTCTGGGCAGCGAAACTTAAATCTTTGAGAAACGTTTGACTACGTGTTAGCATCAAATGAACTTAAATTACACTATCGCAGGTAGTTGCTTCCCCCAAAAAAATCTACATGGAGGCTGGATAGATAGCAATTTATAAACCTTATCAGAAATTGAAAAGCATATTGCACCAAGTTATGTGACAGTATTTCTATACGAAATGGATCCCTTATTGATATAAATGCATGAAAGATTCTGCAGCGCCAGCTGAAAACCAGAATGACGTAGTACAAAAGTATAGCACTTGTCCCCATTTCTACACTGTTGACCATGTGAAGCTGTAGGGAAAGCATGTTAAACAGCTGTTCCCCTCTCCAAATTCTGCTTGATCTCTGCAGTGTATTTTCCATAGAAGCGTTCGGCCTTCTTGTTGAAGTTAGCATTTCTCTCATTTATATAGTCAATGTCAGCATCATCATTGTAACGCCGCCGTCTGCTATACTTGGCACGCTTCTCAATTCTGAAAAAGGAATTCAAAATTTACACTGCTGTTTACAACCCAAACATAATAACGTCTTGCATTACCACAGTGATGATCGTGTCCACTTCAGAACATGTACAAACACTTCACAAACAATGGAGCACTTGTTGAAGCTAGTCATTGTTGAAAGTGCATCTGGTCCCTCAACTTAATACCTTCTGGTGTCAGTACTGACTTACACATTTTGTCATGAAGTCCCAATGTGTATTGAACAGCAGATGGCAGAAATTCAGAATCTGGTCCAGCTTTTTCTGCACTGTTCATTGGGGGATAAATAATAAGCAGAACAAAATAATCCTTTTTGAAATATCCAGAGAGGCAGTCAGGATATTGGTTTAATGTCCTACCCCACAAGATGTCACACTGACTGTTCCTCCATAAATGAACTGAAACATCAGCCTAGATTTCATGTTCAAGTCTCGACAATGTAACTTCCACCCCCAACCTTTTGACCCCAATTTAAGAGTGCAACCAATTTATCTACAATTTCCAGCCTAATTTATTGTGCTTCCAATTTGAAATAAATAATTGATAATGACAAAGACGGTATATTCTTGATGTATTTCGATATTAATATTTAAATAATTACCAATTTCACTACATAATGTGGTTACATCGGGACTGGATTTTATAGTATCCCACAGTAGAACCCAATAGCTTCTGACAATTACTTGAACTTTAGAGGTACCCTGCAGTGTGTCACATTGCCTTATATCCTGACAGCTTGCTCAGCTCTTGAAGTGTCAGTAATTAGAACCTTAAAGGGTAAAATAGGTTGCAGCAGGAGCTGTCAGTCTCAGAAAAATTCCTCCTCTTAATGATACCGTAAAAGACCAACCCATTTTGTTCCAGTTCAGTAACAAACCCAAAGAGACTCAGCACGTTAGGTTTCCTGCCTGGAAATGACTTACTTGGATAACGCTTTGAATGGATTTATTTCCTGACAGCTGTCACTTGGGCAAGATGGGGAATTAGCTCCTTCCAGAGTTTTGGATGCCATTCCTGGCATCAGAAAATAATTCCATCATTCAGAACCATCCAACACCCCCAGAGGGCCTGTCCAGAAATTTGATGCATTTTCCTCAATGATTACAAACCACAGTAACTTAAGAATTGAGATTCATCCAGCAAAACAGGTAAGTCACCAACTTAGAACCAAAGCTGCCTTTAACCCCGAGCAGCTTCTTAAAATGCAATTTAAAAATGTGCAATTTTATACCGAACACCTGAAATTATTTAACATCGTTCTGGTACAGGCCTATCCGTTTAATTGTTACTCGATACATTGCAAAATGAGTGACACAATGTGCTGAATAATTAAAGCAAATGTCATTAAGTTTCCTGTTTTTGTATGGTAACTAGGCTTCTATCAGCTGTGCATAGTGAAAGATAGGTTTACAGTTGTATCCCTTCTGCAAGACGAACTTCTCTGCTCTTTTTTGGTACACCTCATGTAATAGTTAATGTAATATTTTGAAAAGAAAACACTTACTGTTTATCAACATCTGCCACTAGTCTGTCCACTCCTTCCTTGGTGGGAACATGTGTGCCATGCAATAGACTATTTGCAGTTGCATAAAATTCCTCTCCACTGTCAATAAAAAATGCATAAAAAACCCCTTAGCATGGTAGAAATGCTATATATTCGCAATATTAATAATAGGAAAGTCAATAATGTTATCAGTAATTGCCCCGAGATCTGAAGGATATGTTCTTTAAGCCTAACAACCCTAATTCAAAGTGAAGACTGGTCCTGAGAAGGGAAAAACTATACTCTAATAGAAAATATAGTTGTTTGGATTAATGATATCTGAACATGCGGCATTCGTGTAATACCTTCACAGTTAAATATAATACATTTACTTTCCATATTAGTACTCAGAAGGCCCACAGAGAAAAAGGGGCAATTAGCACTGTAATGGCAATTTCAAATGTTTCCATTGTCATTACTACGCTGGCAAGGAGTGGATTGAATTTACGCAGTACGATAACAAAAACATTCGCTATTTCCACTTTAGTTGATTCTTTATTGGTTGGAGATATAAAGAAGTGTCTCATACAAATTGTAGCTTTCCGTTCTTACTATCCGAACTGTCCGTTCTTACTATCTCAACTGCTAAAAACTGTGTCTTCTCTTCGCGAGCCAGCTCTCTGACCACACCCTGTCATCGCTTAGTTCAATGTAAGTCACGCCCATCTACGTAAATCCCACCCCAAGCATTCAAAATGATACAGCTAGAAATATTTAGACAAAATATTATAATATACGAACAGTAACTATCAAGCAAAAATGGCTCCTACAAGCACCGCTCGTTGATGCTCCTATCTTTGAAACCTTGCAGATATGTTTTCCTGATATTACAGTCCTGATCACCAAAATATGTTTTAATGTCTTACCTTTATTTACTTGAATAAATATTTATTTAACCTCTGTAAATGAGCTAACTAATATTAGCTCCTATTTTCCTCCAAGCCATCACTGCATCCCACAATGCTTTATATTCCAAATTCTCACCCTTGAACTTTACTCATCTGATTCTATGTAACGTCTTAGTGTGCCATTCTGTTTTGATCTCCTACATATCTGATCCATTTAGCAGCCATCTACATCATCCACTGAAATTCTTCCATTTCCACTTCTAAGATTTAGATCCATATTTAATATTTCCATAATTGTCAGACATGTATTTTTATTCTGACTATTGGTTCAGGGAAGAAGCTGGGGCATTTGCTAGATTTGACTCATGGGAATGAGGTGGGTCAAGTGCAATAAATTGGAATAAAACAACGGTTTCCAGTTAGAGTTATGGAATCATACAGTGCAAAAATAGCCTCTTTGGTCCAACTCATCCATTCCAACCAGGATGACCCTTCCAAGTATGTCCCATTTGTCCATGTCTGGCCAAGTACCCGGCCAAATGTCTTTTAAATAATGTTATTGCATCTGCCTCAACTACTTCATCTGGCAGCTGATGCCATATACCCACCAACTGTGTGTAAAAAAACTGCCCAATCAGGTTTCTATTAAATCTTTCTCCTCTCATTTTAAACTTACGCCCTCTAGTCCTTCCTTTCCTTACCTTGGAAAAAAGACTCACCCTAACTATTCCTATCGTGAATTTATACACCTTTATAGGATTACCCCATATCCCCCTGAGGTCTATGGAATAAAGTCCTAGCCTGCCCAGCAAACTGTTGAAGTACATTCCTACAGGAGCAAGCGAAAACCTAATGAATCCAGTACTTCCGGGATGATGAAAGGGATACAGGGGATGATAGAGCAAAACAAAAGACTGCTTAAGACATGTTGGGTTGTAAATACCAGGCTAATTACAAAAGAATCAGAAGAAATGAAAATGAAATTGAGAGGCAAGGATAGGGTGAGAGAGGAGATTAGTTACAAGATAAATGTGGACTCAAAAGTATTCTATTGGCACATAAATAGAAAAAATGGTAATGCATGGAAGAATCAAGTCAATCAAAAACAAAATTGGTATTTTCACATGTAGGCCAAGAATTCAAATAAATACTTTGCTGTTTTCACTAGGGAAGAGGGTACTTCCAAAGTAATAGTGAAGGAAATAGTTGAGATACCAAATATAGCAAAAATTGGTGGCATTTAATAAGTTGGCAGGAATTATGATATGATGAACGGGGTGCATCCTAGAATTCCAAGGGAAGGATGGAAGGAAATCCAAGGGCACTAATCAATGTTCTTTGATACAAGGATGGTGACAGAGGATTGACTGTTGAATCCTTGTTCAAAGTAAGAATAAGCCTAGAACCTACATGCCAGTCAGTTTAACCTCAGTGGTTGGAAGGCTTTTAGAAATATTGATCTGGTACAGGATTAAAAGTCACCTGGAGAAAAGTGGATTAATTAAGGCATGCCAGCACCAATTTGTGTAGGCCAAATCGTGTTTAACCAATTTGATATAATTCTTTGATGTGGCAACAGACAAAATCGATGAACGGAATGCAGTCAATGTGAAGTATATGGAAATTCTCATCTCAATCTAAAATCTTTGCAGTTGTTTGCCCTTTATCCCTTTTCAACAGCATCTCAAACCGGATCATGACATGACTAGATAAATATTTACAAACCTTTATGCTGTTAACTGAATTTGTACTTCTTATCAATACCAAATCTAACACGGAAAGCTGTCTCCAAGTGGCTAGAGACATTTTATCCTGATAGACAAAGGTGTATAAAACCAATGCTGTATTAAAAAGTGCAGGGCAAATCCCTGCGTCAGTATCTATGAAACTTCCTATTAAATGTTCGCAATCTTTAAAAAAAAAAAACTGGTGTTTGGCATTCTAATGCCATTTTCAACTTAGCACTCAGAATAGAATAAAGATCGAAAAGTATGCTATTTAGAAACAACTCACGTATCATCCCTTTGCTTCACATATTGCTCCATGTCTGGTTTAATCTGCTTCACTAATCTTTGATACTGCCGGAACTGAGCAGCTGCAAAATCTGAAACAAAAATGTAAAAACATTTAACAAATATCTTATCAGAATTAAAATCACCTTTGTTTCGAAATAAACCATGTACATATTATAATTAAAAATGGTATGTTTCTTTTACTTCAGCCGTGAAAATGTTTGGTCTGGTAAAAGGCTTAAAATGTTCAAACTATAGTACATACATTTAGTTTTAGAGATACAGCATGGATTCGGGCCCTCCCGCCCACTGAATCCACACCAAATTCCCTCTTGTTTGATGTTATCTCACTTTCTTGTCCATTCCCTACACAATAAATTGCCTTCTGGCACATATCAGCACATTCCAATCTGACCTTTCTAATTACATTGATCCTTTAAAACATGTTGCCTAGAGACGGTGGCCAAAACTATGCAGCAGCCACAATTCCTGTACCTCATCCACACTTGCAATCACGTAAATGATTAGGTAATTCAGATAAATTGGTATTTTTAATAATATGGCACAATAGACTGATGCTCAACACACATTTATTGAATTTATAACAAGTGATTGGATATTAAAAGACCTAATACCTGAAAATCCAGGATCTGCATTTTTCTTTTTTTTCTTTCGCTCCCACCGCTCTGCATCATCAGCACTAATTTCTAATAGCTTAACTCGATCATAATCTTCTCCCTTTTCTAGACACTCCTGCAAGGTTAAGAAACCACAAATAGGAATCACAGCTCCAGAATTATAAAACACACTTTCTTTAGGCTCTGCTCCACTGAGATCCAAACAAATATGTTCCAATAAATTATGAGTGAAAAATATACTGGAATTACATGCAAATTAAATAATAGACTTTCTCTTCTGAATAATTTAAAGATCCTAATTTAATTTCACATTATTTGCTGAAACAGATAGTAACAATCTTTGGTGCAAGATTGCATTAAAAAAAAAGTATTAATTCTTTGGGATCTGGGTAATACCAGCAAGGACATGTTATTACTTGCCCTTATTTAGAAAATAGGTGCAGGAGGCCATTCGGCCCTTCGAGCCAGCACCGTGTGTTTGGAAAAGGGTGGATGTGAGCTGCCTTGCTGAGAACTGCACCTGCTTAAGGTGCAACCCCACAATGTTTTTGGGAAGGGAATTCAATGACTTGGATCTAGTGAAGCTTCGTGTATTCGCAAGTCAGAACGGTGTGCAAACGAAGGGGAATACATAGATAATAGTTTAGGAAGAGATCATGGGTTTGGGAAGATGCTATTGTAGTAGCCTAGGTGAGTAACTGCAGAACATTTTGCAAATATACAAACGATGGCCAACATGCATCAGTTATGGAAGGATTTTGAGTATTGCGTATAGCTCTAGCCGCTTCAATACAGGAAGAATATGGAGGCTTGAGAGAGTGCAGAACAGGTTTACCAGAATGCTGCCTGGATTAGGGGCTATAAGGAGAGGTTGCACAAACTTGGGATTGTTTTCTCCGGAACATCAGAAGCTGAGGGAAGATCCGATATAAGTATATAAAACTACAAGAGGCATAGATAGGGTACAGTCAGAACATTTTTCCCGGTTGGAATTTTCAGACTAGAGGGCATAGCTTTACTTTGAGAGGGGTAAAGTTTAAAGAGATGTGCGAGTAAAGTTAAAAAAATATATATATTTTTTTATACATAGTGGTGGGTTCCTGGAATGCCAGAGGTGGTGGTGGTGGAGGCAATGGTGCCTAAATAGCTTTTAGATTGTCATGGATATGCATGGAATGGAGAGACATGGGGCACATCATGCAGGCAGAGAAGATTAGTTTTTCTCGGTATTAAGTTCGGCACAAACATTGTGGGGAGAAGGGCCTATTGCTGTGCTGCATTGTTCTATGTTCATCCTGCTGTCTCATGATGATGTTGAACAGAAACATTAAGATACACATCAAGGTTTCCTTTTTCAACAAATAATACAAGAACAAAATTCAACAGCATAATCTTGTTTCTGAATGTCCTATTTATGAACAGCTCTAAAGTTTTCAAGAATTCTGTTTGACAGCACGTCCTGGGAGCAGATTTTATAAAACACTTTCAATACCTTTTTTTTCTCTTCCACCTTTAGCTCCCATTCCAATCGCGCTCTTTTGGACTCCCAATTGGCTGGTAGCTTTAATTGCCTGTCCTCTTCTGTCACTGCCTGGTGATTTAATTTCCGAGATTCATTCTGCACACAAAGAACACATTTTAATCGCCATAAATCCACAAATTCTCTATTAGTTTTGCATTGTTGTAGTGAATATATATACCTTTGAATTTTTAACAGGATAAATATTTCTCACCCGCTTAAGATGGAGATCACGGAATCTCTTCAGTCTTTCTTCCCGTTTCTGTGCAGCTGAGGTCTCACCCTCTGCACTACTGCAAGGGATATCCTGCATCTGTGGTTATCAAAAAAAACTTTAATTCTTTCGTGTTCAAATTTATTTCTAAACATATCAGAATTTCCACGTGCTTTGAAACAGAGGGAAATATGAATCTGTTTACTGAACAAAGGGGCCCATTGCAGTTTAAAAAGTAGGCCTAGTTTGAGACAGGCTCTTTCATTAATTAGATGATAGAATGTCACAGTTGGGGATTGAAAGCAGTTTAAAAGCTGGAGAAAGTTTCAAAAGCGATGAGGACGAGATAGAAACATAGAAAATAGGCCATTTGGCCCTTCGAGCCAACATCGCCATTCAATAGAATGATGGGTGATCATCCAAAATCAGTACCCCGTTCCTGCTTTCCCCCCATGATTTTGTTAGCCCTAAGAGCTAAATCTAACTCTCTTGAAAACATCCAGTGAATTGGTCTCCATTGCCTTCTGTGACAGAATTCCACAGATTAACAACGCTCTGGGTGAAAACGTTTTTCCTCGTCTCTGTCCTAAATGGCCCACCCTTTATTCTTAAACTGTGACTCCTAGTTCTGGAGTCCCCCAACATCGGGATTTTTTTCCTGCATCTAGCCTGTCCAATCCTTTAAGAATTGTATATGTTTCTATAAGATCCCCTCTCACCCTTCTAAATTTCAGGGAACACAAGCTCAGTCGACCCATTCTTTCATCATATGTCAGTCATCCTGGGAATTAACCTGGGGAACCTACTCCCTCAATAGCAATAATGTCCTTCCTCAAATTAGGAGACCAAAACTGCACACAAGGTGCAGTCTCACCAGGGCCCTGTACCATTGCAGTAGGACCTCCTTGCTCTTAAACTCAAATCCTCTCGCAATGAAGGCCAATATGCATTAACTTTCGTCACTGCCTGCTGTACCTGCATGCTTACTTTCAGTGACTAATGCACAAGAACACCCAGGTCTCGTTGCACCTCCTCTTTTCCTAATCTGACACCATTTACATAATAATCTACTTTCCTGTTCTTGCCACCAAAGTGGATAACCTCACATTTATCCAAATTATACTGCATCTGCCCACTTACCCAACCTATCCAAGTCACCCTGCAGCCTCATTGCATCCTCCTCACAGCTCACACTGCCATCCAACTTTGTTGCATCCGCAAACTTGGAGATGTTACATTTAATTCCATTGTCTAAATTGTTAATATATATTGTAAATAACTGGGGTCCCAGCACTGAGTTTTGCAGCACCCCACTAGTCACTACCTGCCATTCTGAAAAGGACCCGTTAATTCCTACTCTTTACTTTCGGTCTGCCAACCAGTTTTCTATCCATATCAATACCCTACACCCAATACCATGTGTTCTAATTTTGCGCACTAATCTCTTGTGTGAAGCTAGTCAAAGGCTTTTTGAAAGTCCAGATACACCACATCCACTGGCTCTCCCTTATCCATTCAACTTCAAAAATTACAATAAATAATCAAGTATGATTTCCCCTTCACAAATCCATGCTGACTTTAATAATTGACTCAAGCATCTTCCCCACTACCGATGTAAGACTAACGGGTCTATAATTCCCCATTTTCTCCCTCCCTCCTTTCTTAAAAAGTGGAGTTACATCAGCTACACATTTTAACCATATCATAGACCTAACTGCTACCTATCTCTCTGACACTGGAACACTACAAGCATAGAATTGCAATCCTTCAGCAATAACTATTGCTGTTTCTTTTTTTTTAAGTTTCAAATTACTTTTCCCTCATAACCCAGTCAGCCCCCTTTATTCCACTTTCTGAACTTGATCGGACATTAAATTAAATATTCTAATCTATATTCAGCACTGTATATTCACAATTCTGCTCTTTGATTTATGAAAAAAATGTTTTCCATGTTATAGGTCCCAGCTGCCCTGATGTAGACACTGGCCTTTTTGATATTCTACCCACAATTTTACATCGGGTTGCCAGTTAGCACAAACAGCATTGTCACCAATTCTATCTCCTCCTGGGCTACATCTGGGTCTGAATAAAAATATTTGTTACATCCCAACCATTTGATCATGATCTCTGTTTCTCACCCCATTCTTTCTGTCACACAAATCTACCACTGAAACTTTGCCCCTACCACAAGTTATTTTCCGCCAAATTCTTCACATGCCTTTCTGTTACATTTATGCACGACTAACCCAATATTCTTCTGGTCTCTATAAAAACGAACCCTCCAAAATCTATGTAGCCTTTATGGTACGTTACACCAGCTCAATCGTTTATCCAACTGATTCTAAATGGATCCGAGTCCATTTTCATCGTTGGATTTAAATTCCTTCTTTGCTTTACATCTCTAACTCCTGCCTTGTGACTTTCTAGGAACTCTATGTTCCCTCAACACTGTTTTGGAGAGTTTCTATCGCACAACAACTCCTGAGAAACAGCCACCACACAGTAGCTGCACACTATTCCTCTCTCCATCCCACTCCATAAACCACATATTTCACTCTACTATTCACTAGTTTGCATTCAACTGGTTTAATTCCTTACCCATGGAATCTCCTTCTACCAAAATTTGTTTTGCATCTCTATCTTTGATAAATGTCAAGAGAGTCGGGGTGGAAGATTGCAACCTTCACGTGGTCCGCCCTGTTTCGACTAATGCAATAAACTCGATGTGCACACAGAAGATCAAATAGAACAAGTTGTCCTACAACTTTAGGCTGTGCACACCACACGAAAGAAGTCAAGAGTCAAAAGTGTTTAACTGACATTAACATCAGCACCAGAAAAAAAAATCTTACTTGCAACATCCTCATTCATGCAATAACACAAACAATGTACAATAAGCAATAATAAACAAGAAATGTTTGATCATTGCCCTAAATTTCCCTTCTTTGTTTATGGCAACATTAGTAAAATTTACTCCCATACCTACCATGGGTGTTTTACAAAATTATACACATGGAAGATGGTATTTAGCATTTAAATCTGTGCTGAGGATCTCAGAAAGAACTTTTAAGTCTGTCAGTCTTGAATCTATAATCATTGTGCTGCAGTTCTGGTACTGAAAGGTGGAATTAGGGGGGTACTTTTTTTACAATCAGCGCAGATACAGGGGGAGAGAGAGCACCAGGTTGAGCAGTGGTCCAACAACTGACTCTTGTTTAATGTCAACATAACCAAGAAACAAATGTTTGACTTCAGTGGGTGGAAGTTGGGAGACCATGTTCCAGTTTAATTGATAGGCCAGAAGTGGAGAGCACTAGCAGCTTCAAACTCCTTGATACTAACATCTTAAATGTCCTGGGCCCAGCATAGAGATCTAATTTTAAAAAAGTACACCAATGCCTCTACCTTCCGGGAAGTATAAAGAGATATGGCATGTCACCAAATACATGATCAAACATCTAGGCATACACTGTAGAAAATATCCTGACTGATTGCACAGCAATTCCAACAGCCAGGAATGCAAGAGGCTAAATAAAATGGTGACTCAAGCCAGTCCATCACAGGCATAGCCCATTCCACCACCGAAAGCAGAAACATGAGGTGCTGCCTCATCTATCATCAAGGATCCCCACCATCTGGGCCATCTTGTTGCTACTGTCAGACTGGGTTTACAGAAGCCCAAAGTCTCATGCTGTCAGGTTCAGGGAGAGCTACTTTCCTATAATCATTGGGTTCTTGAACTGACCTGCATAACCGTATTCCTCCCTCAGAAACAGCACATCACAGACCACCTCTTATTTCATAGTTATACAGTACAAAAACAGGCCCCTAGGCCCAACTGTTCCAGGCCAACCAAGATGCCCCATCAAAGCTAGTTATATTTGCCTACGTTTGGCCCATATCCTTCTTACACTACCATGCACTTGTTTTCCCAATTGTGGTTTGCACTAATGTCTTGTTTATTTATTTTTAATCGTTTTTTTGTTTGTTTTCACAGAATTTATGTTTTGTACGTTGTGGATGTGCCAACGATGCTGCTGCGAACACGATTTCCGTTGCACCTATATGCCTTATATACACAATAAACTCCACTTGACGGTTCAGTTTAAGGAGGTATTAAATGCCTCGTCCGGCCTGCCGTTCGCTCTCTCCAAACCCTGATATATAAAGCCTCTGAAGTCTACCTGCTCAGCAGACTCCGGTGAAGCGACGCTCGCCTCCGAGGCCGACGCCATCTTCTCTCCCTCCTCACGGCGGGTGACGCAATAATCGTGCGCCGCGGGGCTGACGTCGCGGGAGATTTACATCACGGGGTCGTTGCCATGGCAGCCCGGCGCCAGGAGGGGCGGGGCCGCTGTCCAAGAGAACCAATCCCCTTCTCGCCACAGATGCTGCCTGTCCCGCTGAGTTACGCCAGCATTTTGTGTCTATCTTCGGCTTAAACCGGCATCTGCAGTTCCTTCATAAGTATCTCACGGGCTGGGGCAGCCTTCAGAGTGAAAAAACAAACTCCAAATGTTTAAACCACCTGAAAAACAAACTGCTGTAAATAATCAGGGGAAGGAAAGCAACGGGTTTCCTCCACAGATGCTGCCCGATCCGCTGAGTTACTGGCGGAGTAATGTCAGATCCGCACCTTGATCCGTATATAATCAACACACTCCATGCAAACAAGAATACAGTCGTTTTCATCCTGGCAACATGTCGCTACGAGCCGATCCGAGCTTCCCCACTCGGGTCGAATGAATTCAAACCTGCTTCGTTAAACGCCATGTGCAGGCTCAGCAGCTTCTTGCTGTCGGCGTGAGTCTTTGCCTTTTCCAGCTGGGTTTTGACATGCTGCGAGTAGCTCTGCCCAGTAACTCGCAGTTACTTTGTGCCTTGCTCACGGTTCCAACATCTGCAGTTCCTCGTGTCTCCTATTATGTACTGCGCTTACAAAGCTGTTGTTTTGCTAGCAAGTAACAACTTCATCGTTCTGTTTCGGGACGCATGACAATAAAACACACTTGACTCTCCTCCTGGAAATACTCGGTACATCCAGATAGCTGAGGGGAGAGAATCAGCTATTGTTTCAGAACTGAAAGGTGAGCTAAAAGCACGATAAGTTACAAAGAAGTGGAGAGGTAGGAAGAACAAAGAGAAGATGTTATAGGGTGGAGCCAAAAATTATCTAGGTGACACGGGTTTCAATGCAGTTTGGCTATTATTAAATGAGGGTAGTTAGAGAGAGAGAGAGAAACCCAATACAAGCAAGGACAGGTGGAACTTTTATTGAAGATATAAGCCTGGTGCACTCTTTTATCAGCACCTTCTCACTGTGCTTTCCCATCCCGTGGCAGGGGATGATACACCTGCCTTTTTGCTTCGTCCCTTTCATCACCCAGAGACCCGAATATTCTGTCCAGATGAAGCTGTGATTCACTTGCACTTCCTCCAATTTAACTTGCTGTATTTGGTGATTACAATGTGGTTTCTGCATTAGATAAACCAAACATAGATTGGGTGACTGCTTTGTATTATTATTGTTACATGTACCAAGATACAGTGAAAAGCTTTGTTTGTGTGCTATCTAGTCGAATTGTACAATCAAGCTTTGCCCAAGTATTACAGTTAGTGCAAAGAGAAAAATACCAGAGTGCGGAATATAGTCTTACATCATTGTAGTATTACAATTACAGAGAAAAATGCAAGAATTGCAATGAGGTAAGTTGGAAGATCAGGACTATACCTGAGCTCATGGGAGGAACATTCAGTAGTTTGATGACTGCCAGGAAGATTCTTTCTTAATCCGGTGGTATGCACTTTTGAGGTTTTATTTCTTCGTCCAGATGGGAGAGGGAAGAAGAGGGAGTGACCATGGTGAAAAGGTCCTTGATTATGTTGCTTGCTTTGCCGAGGAAGGGTAAATAGGGTTAATGGTGGGAAGGCTGATCTGTGTAATGCACTGGGCTACATCCACAACTCTATAATCTCTTGGATTCTTGGGCAGAGCCAAACCAAGCTGTGATGCATCTGGATAGGATGCTTTCCATGGCGCATCTGTAGAAGTTGGTAAAAAGCTGTTGAAGACATGCTGAACTTCCTTGGTTTTTTGAGGAAGAGGCATTGCTATGCCTTCTTGGCTGTAGCATCCAAGTGGTTTCTGATATTTACATTTAGGAATTTGAAGTTATCGACCAATTCCACTTTGGCACCATTGATGCTGATTGGGGCGTATACTTCACCTGGCTTCCTGGTCTATAACCAGCACCTTTGTCTTGCAGACGTTGAGGGAGTGGTTGCCATTTTGACACCATGTTACTAAGTTCTCTATCCCCTTCCTCTCTATTCTCCATCTTGACATTGTTTGCGATCCAGCCCACCACAGTGGTGACATCTGCAAACTTGTTGAAGTTAGATCAGAAATTGGCTGCACATTCATGAGCATATAGGGGGTATAGCAAGGAGCTGAGAAAGCATACTTGTGGGGCACTGGTGTTGAGAATTAATCCCCTACCCTCACTGATTGTGGTCTAAGGGTAAGGATGTTAAGGATCAAGTGGGAAAGCTGATTTCTAGATCCAGGAATTTAGAAATAACATTAGTTGAGATTACGGTGTTGAAGATGGAGCTATAGTCAATAAATAGGAGTATGATGTAGGTGTCTTTGTTACAGTGCCCTCCATAATGTTTGGGCCAAAGACCCATCGTTTATTTGCCTCGGTAATTCACAATTTGAGATTTGTAATAGAAAAAAAAATCACGTGGTTAAAGTGCACATTGTCAGATTTTATTAAAGGGTATTTTTAAAATTTAGATTTTATTAAAGGATATCCCGCAGGTTACGCCGAGATGGCAGCCTCGCCAGCAGCCTGTGCGTTATTTTGACTTTTTTTTGTTATTTTTAGTGTGTCTAAAATGTATGTTTCAATGTTTCTCGGTATGTTTTATGTGGGGGGTGGGAATAGTGGGAAACCGTTTTCAGTTGACGGAGATGTGATTTTTCTCCATCATATCTCTGCCCCCCATTTGCGGCCTAACAACTGGATTGGTGCGGCCTTTCCAGGAGACCGGCCTGGAGCTTCAAGCCGCAAACGCAGCATGGGCTTACCATCGTGGAGCGGGCGATCCTTTGCCAAGGATCGCTGTGGAAGTGCTCCGACCGCGGGGCCTGTGGACTGTAACACCCTGAAGCACGCGATCTCCGGTAAGAAAAAGCCGATACGGGAGCTCCATGCCGCGAAGTATTCCGATCCGTCCCGATGCGGGAGTTTCCATTATCCCGACGAAAGGCTTGAACAACGGACCATCAGCAGAGGCAGTGCTGAGGGATCAAGGCCCCGACCACCATGGGTGAACAAAAGAGGAAGATGACTGAACTTTATTGCCTTCCATCACAGTGAGAAATGTTGATTCCACTGTGGTGGATGTTTATGTTAAATTTATTGTGTATTGCATTCTTTTTACTTGTTAGGCTGCATGGTAATTCAAATATCACTGTACCTTAATTGGTGCAAATGACAATAAATGTGAACTTTTTTGCATTTTGGCTTCACCATTCAGAAATTACAGCTGTGTTTATACATAGTTCCCCCATTTCAGGGCACCATGATGTTTGGGACACATGACTCAGGTGTGATTGCTCAGGTGTGTTTAAATGCCTCCTCAATGCAGGTATAAGAGATCTCTCAGCATCTAATCTTTCCTCCAGTCTTTCCATCACATTTGGAAACTTTTATTGCTGTTTATCAACATGAGGACCAAAGTTGTGCCAATGAAAGTCAAAGAAGCCAAAGAGACTGGCAGGCCAAGGAAGACTTCCACAGCTGATGACAGAAGAATTCTCTCTTTAATAAAGAAAAATCCCCAAACACCTGTCCGACAGATCAGAAACACTCTTCGGGAGTCAGGTGTGGATTTGTCAATGACCACTGTCCGCAGAAGACTTCATGAACAGAAATACAGAGGTTTCACTGCAAGATGCAAACCACTGGTTAGCCGCAGAAATAGGATGGCCAGGTTACAGTTTGCCAAGAAGTACTTAAAAGAGCAACCACAGTTCTGGAAAAAGATCTTGTGGACAGGTGAGATGAAGATGAACTTATATCAGAGTTATATGCAAGAGCAAGGTATGGAGGAGTGAAGGAACTGTCCAAGATCCAAAGCATACCACCTCATCTGTGAAACATGGTGGTAGGTGTGTTATGGCCTGGGCATGTATGGCTGGTGAAGGTACTGGCTCACTTATCTTCATTGATGGTACAGCTGCTGATGGTAGTAGCATAATGAATTCTGAAGTGTATAGACACATCCTATCTGCTCAAGTTCAAACAAATGCCTCAAAACTCATTGGCCGGCCGTTTATTCTACAGCAAGACAATGATCCCAAACATATTGCTAAAGCAATAAAAGCTAAAAAATGGTCAATTCTTGAGTGGCCAAGTCAATCACCCGATCTGAACCCAATTGAGCATGTCTTTTATATGCTGAAGAGAAAACTGAAGAGGACTAGCCCCCAAAACAAGCATAAGCTAAAGATGGCTGCAACACAGGCCTGGCAGAGCATCACCAGAGAAGACACCCAGCAACTGGTGATGTCTATGAGTAGCAGACTTCAAGCAGTCATTGGATGCAAAGGATATGCAAAAAAATACTAAACATGACTACTTTCATTTGCATGACATTGCTGTGTCCCAAACATCTGGCGAAACTCCACTTTAGCGATCTGGAACTTGTCAGGATGCAGCTTGCGGGCGCGGGCATGGAGCGGTGGACCCGAAGTAAGAATGTCATGAAGTACAGCGTGTTTAGGGCTGGCCGACTGGAACTGCGGGGTCAAAATTTCAGGAAGATCCGCCAATATTTGGGCATAAATATTGTCCACAGAAGTCACCGGGTTGCGGTGTGGCGTGGTAAATTTAGCAGGGCGCAAGGAGATCGATTCTGATGTTGAAGCATGAAGCATGGCCCCTCACATCGACTAACAGTGATAGAGCCCACAGGAAATCAGTGCCCAGCAACGGCTGGGACACGTCAGCAACGGTGAATGGCCAGGTAAAATGGCAAGTGCTAAAGATGAGCGGTATTGTGCGGACGCCGTAAGTCCGTATGGTGCTGCCATTCGCGGCATTTAATGAGGGCCCCCACTTCCCAGAACAGTGTGTCCACCTCCGATGGGGGCAAAACATTGATTTCTGCCCCTGTATCCACCAGGAATCGCTGTCCTGATTGCCGGTCCCATGCATATAGACTGTGTATCTGGTCGACCACCGAGGTGATTACTGGCGGCCAGCCCCAGAATTTCCCGGAAACGAGGAGGGCGAGCGGCATTGGCAGGCCGTGGTACCCCAGTGTTGGTGGTAGAAGCACCACTCCTTTTTACCGGCTTCCCCCAGAGCGGGAGACTCAGCTATGTCCCCCATAAGCACGGCCCTTAGTTTTCCAAGGCGCTGTCGACTCCCAATCGAGCGAACCGCTGTCCAGCTGCTTGGACAGCCACAGCTCATCAGCGCGTTCTGCTAGCTGCAGGGGGTCATCGAAGTTCTCACCTGAGAGGAGCAGGCGGATGTCATCCGGCACCTGCTCCAGGAAGGCGTATTCAAAGAGCATGCAGGGCCGGTGGCTGTCCATCAGCGTGAGCATTTCGCTCCTGGGGACCGATGGCTTGCGATCGCCGAGCCCGCCCATGTGGAGGAGCCGCACCGCTCGTTCCAGCCGTCTGAGCCTGAAGGTGCAGAGAAGCAACACCTTGAGGCCCACATATTTATCGACAGCTGGCGGCTCGTGTAGGTAAGGAAACAAGCGACCGGCCGTCTCCTGATTGAGCACGCCGACCACATTATAGTACCGGGTGTTGTCGGAGGATGGGGAACTGGGCCTCGGCCTGCTGGAACCACACCTGGGACTGCGAGGTAGAGAAAACCGGCAGCTTATGTATGACAGCGTTTCGTTGGGCCGGATAGGCGTCAACGGCGGGTTGAGCGTTGGCAGTGTCCATATTTGAAATCCAAATTGACTATTTTGGATCGTCAGGGGTCACCAATATAGCGAGACACGTGTTGTCAAACAAAGTGATCTTTATTAGGTTAATACAAAACAGCTCTCAGAACCACAACATGGGGCAAGGGTGTTACCAGCAGTATATATACCCCAGGGGAGACCCATGACCCGCTCTTCCCACCAAACCAAGTCACATGACCCAACCTCCAGAGCCGAGGGTTCGCACCACGAGTGGCTAACCACCAGGGGCCGCCACAAAAGTATAGATTTGAGATAGATCTCTGCCTATTTCTCTTGACTTCAACCTAGGACTTCAACCTTGGGTTTAATTTAAGTAATTTGAGAAATGTGGAGAAAATCCACTGAATATAATAATCAATTGTTATGGATCATATTTTGATTATACCCTGCTGGTAAAATGAGAGGCTTGTTTGGTGTCTTTGATTGTTAGCACTTTCTGGATTCATAAATCCATTTTTGACCCCAGGATTTTTAAAAAACAGCATGAAGCAAGATACTTTAAACATGTAATTAAAAAAAAAAAAACTGCAAAGGCTGATTTATACCAAAAAGCAGGAGGAACTCAATGGGTCATGCAGCATCTTTGGAGAAAATGGATAGGTGACATTTTGGGTTGGGACCTCTCTTCAGTCTGAATATCGTCGTGACCCGTGATGTCACCTATTTTTGCGTTCTATGGATGCTGCCTGACCCATTGAGTTACTCCAGCATTTTGTGTCTGTCTATACTTTAAACATACTTGTTGTTGATCAGCTTCTTACCACAACTGCCTCATTACTATTCTGATAATGTTGTGAATTTGTGTCATTAATTTCTGCTGCAATGTCTGGAGGTATTTGCTTGTTTCTAAAACATATCAAAGAATGTTTTATACTTAGTTTTAAAGAAGGAACTGCAGATGCTGGAGAATTGAGGGTACACAAAAGGCTGGAGAAACTCAGCGGGTGCAGCAGCATCTAAGGAGCGAAGGAGATAGGCGACGTTTCGGGTCAAGACCCTTCTTCAGACTGGTCAGGGATCAGGGAAACGAGAGATGTAGACGGTGATGTGGAGAGATAAAGAACAATGAATGAAAGATATGCAAAAAAGTATCGATGATAAAGGGAGACTCCCACAGCTACCTGGACTACTCTTCCTCCCACCCTGCTTCCTGTAAGGACTCCATCCCCTATTCCCAATTCCTCCGTCTACGCCGCATCTGCTCCCAGGATGAGGTATTCCACACCAGGTCATCACAAATTGCCTCATTCTTCAGAGAACGGGGATTCCCCTCCCCCACTATTGATGAGGCTCGCACCAGGGTCTCCTCCATACCCCGCAACACTGCCCTCTCTCCCCATTCCCCCACTCTCAAACAGGGCAGAGTACCCCTGGTCCTCACCTTTCACCCCACCAGCCGGCAAATACAACACATAGTCCTCCACCAGTTTCGCCACCTCCAACGTGACCCCTCCACTCGCCACATCTTCCCATCTCCCCCCCGTCTGCCTTCCGCAAAGACCGCTCCCTCCGCAACTCCCTTGTCAATTCTTCCCTTCCCTCCCGCTCCACCCCTTCCTCGGGCACTTTCCCTTGCAACCACAAGAAATGCTACACTTGTCCCTTCACCTCCCCCCTCCACTCCTTTCAGGGACCCAAGCAGTCCTTCCATGTCCGACAGAGGTTCACCTGCACCTCCTCCAACGTCATTTACTGCATCCGCTGCTCCAGATGCCAGATGATCTATATCGGTGAGACCAAGCGGAGGCTTGGCGATCGTTTCGCCGAACACCTCCGCTCGGTCCGCAATAACCAAGCCGACCTCCCGGTGGCTCAGCACTTCAACTCCCCCTCCCATTCCGTATCCGACCTCTCGGTCCTGGGCCTCCTCCACGGCCAGAGTGAGCAACACCGCATGTTGGAGGAACAGCACCTCATTTTCCGCTTGGGGAGTCTGCATCCTCTGGGCTTGAACATTGAATTTTCTCAATTCTGTTAACCCTTGCTGTCTCCTCCCCTTCCCACCTCTCCCTCAGCCCTCGGGCCCTGGCATTCGCTCTCTCTCTATCTCCCCCCCCCCCACCCTAGTTGCACTAGCTTCTCATTTTCACACCACAAAGACCTTACAATGTCTTGTTCCCTTTATCATCGATACTTTTTTGCATATCTTTCATTCATTGTTCTTTATCTCTCCACATCACCGTCGATATCTCTCGTTTCCCTGATCCCTGACCAGTCTGAAGGAGGGTCTCGACCCGAAACGTCGCCTATCTCCTTCGCTCCTTCGATGCACCCGCTGAGTTTCTCCAGCCTTTTGTGTACCCTTTTATATTTAGTTCCTAGTTTTGTAAAATGACCATTAGAAGTGGTGATCTGATTTTGAAAATAAGTTGGTAGGAGATTCTCAATATGAACTAAAATTTGGTAGAGTTAACAGTATGCCCTCTTCTTCTTTATGTGGCTGAACAACATAATAAAAATCAAATGATTATTTTACAAAAATGGGTGATTTATTAATGAATAAATAGTCACAGGGAGAACAATTTACAGAATTGTAGAAAAGAGTCAAACCAGCACTAATAGAATTAATCTTTTAAATATCAGGCATATTAGGCCAAATGGCTCCTTTCTGTTCTGTACCATTCTTTCCTTCAGGTTTCAACTTCCTTTCCTGATGCATGTTATACCATTACTGGTAGATGCTGCTTAATCACATACAAATTGAAGAAATCTATGTTACCCATTAGTGTCTCACCTTCCTGATATTCAACTGTGTGTTTTTGATTCTGAAAGACCAAGTAATTTCCCAGAAACTAGCTCCAATTTTCATTGTCTAAGTGGAAGCAAATCCCACTAAGGGAGCAAAATTAATCCCATTAAACCAATCTTCTGCAGAAATCCCCAGTGGCAACTTTGACTACATTCACATACATCTCACAGACTATAAGGCCCTGATAAAGTAGTGTCCTGGGTAGGAGTTGCTGATGTATTCTCTGACAGCTTTTAAAGCTATCACTCACATACTTAAAACCTATTCAAGAGATCAGGTTGACAAATATTGATAAATGATTTCCCGGCATTATATTGAATGGCATACTGGTGTATTGCTACAACTGACTTTCCCATTTAATGGGTACATTTCTCTTTGTTTAAAATTCAGAGTTCAAGGGCATAATGTCTTTCTATATAATCAAACATTTGTGTTGGTTCTGTAATTCTCATATGACCTTTCCATGGCAAGGAAATTCTCATATGACCTTTCCATGGTCCATTCCGGACCTCATAAAGATTCACTAAACAGAGATAGCACAAGGCAGCATAGTTGCAAGGTAGGAGAAACAGAATTGTATTTTGGATACTTGTGTTAACCATAGATTGTGTCTCACTCATCCTATCAATGTTTATTAGTAAGAAATACCACTAAAACTTAATGAACATTTACATTTTCAAATGGATTAAAATGATCTGACATATACTGATTTCAGAATGTTTTATACTTTGTAGAATTCAAAGGGAAAATGAAATAAAAGACGACCAATAAATGATGAATATAAAACAATTCATTATTAACATATATTTTAAATACAGGCATACTAGCTGGAACAATTTAAACACAGCTTTACACGGTGTAATAATTTATGAACTCAACTGATAATTCACTTGGAGATGATATTTAAAATCGTAATTTAGTGGATTTCTTTTCTACATTGTCCTTTTGGGGACAAACACAATGAATATAATGCATCAGCTCAAACTCAGCACTCATTTACTTAACCTAACACTTTTCCGTTCCAGTTTCAACAGTGCTAGAGCACGTTTTCCTGTCAAACTCTAGTCCCATCCTCCAACAAATATGGTTCTGGCTGACTTTTACTATACCTTACAACTGATCTGATAAGTTATTGCTGAAAATTCTTGATAATAAGAGATTGAAACTGAATTTACAAAGCAGTAATTTTCTGCATTGTGAGGTAGTAATGGTAGAGATGTAATGCTCAAAATATTGAAGTAATTAGAAGCACATTTTGGCAACAATGCAATGCACTTACACCTTCATATTGTCTATTTATTGGATGAAACTAATGATGAATTTCCCTCCAAATAAACTTAAAATCTGGATTATTAGCATCGATTGAACTTTGAAATGTAATTCTCTGAATTCAGGCACTGTTCATTTATCAGCTCTCATGGATTGTGATTTCATATTTTATTTGGCTGTTGTTTTGTTGGGTAAATCACACTTTGTAGGCACAGTTTATACAGTTGGTACAATACTCAGTTTCTTAGCACAGATATCATTCTTTAAAATTAGATGTACATAAACAGTTTAAATAAAGGTGATTAAGTGGTCTGTAACTGAATATTAAACTAATAATGATATTTAATTGAATTTATCTTATTACACTTTAAGGAACCCAGTGCTTGAGTTTGATTAAATGATCCTGGTGTGTTCTTCAGTTTTTCTTTTTAAATATTAAATTTACTTGCCGTCAGTGTCTCATAACCATGATGCTTTGCATCCATATCTTAACATTATTCTTATTCAGCTTTAGTTTCCCTTTATTTTTTGGATCCTTGACTTCCTGAGCAACAGACCCCAATCAGTGAGGATAGTGGACAAATCTTCCTCTATGATAATCATCGCAAGGTTGCATTCTCAGCCCACTTCTCTACTCCTTATACACACACGAGTGCACAGCCATGGACATATCCAATTCAATTTTCAAATTCACAGACGGCACCACCATTGTGGGCGGGATATCAAATACAGGAAGGAGTACAGGAAGGAGATCAGGAACCTCTTGTCGTGGTGTCGAGACACCAACCTTTCTCTCAATGTCAGCAAGACAAAGGAGAAAGTGATCGACTTCAGGATGCAAAATGAGACAAATGCCCCAGTTTGCATTGAGGGTGCTGAAGTAGAGAAAACCTAAAATTCCTAGGAGTCAAAATCACCAACAATTTTTCCTGGACCACCCATATTGAAACGATGACCAAGAAAGCACACCAACGCCTCTACTTCCTTAGAAGGCTTAGGAAGTTTAGCATGTCCCCAACAACTCTCACCACCTTCTACAGATGCACCATAGAAAGCATTTTATCAGTATGCATCACACCTTGGTTTGGGAACAGCTCCACCCAAGGCCGCAAGAAATTGCAGCGAATTGTGGACGCAGCCCAGACCATCACACAAATCAACCTCCCTTCCATTTACTCAATTTATACCTCACACTGCCTCAGCAGGCCAGCAGCATAATAAAGGACGAGTCGCACCCTGGTCGCTTCCTCTTCTCCCCTCTCCCTTCGAGCAAAAGATATAGAAGTGTGAAAATTCAAACTGGGGCATCTATACCACTTTGCTTCCTGAAGTCGATCAGTATCTCCTTTGCCTTGCTGACATTGAGAGAAAGGTTGGTGCCTCGAATCAGGGACAGTTTCTTCCCAGCTGCTATCAGGCAACTGAATCATCCTACCACAACTAGAGAGCAGTCCTGAACTACTATATACCTCATTAGTGACCCTCTGACTATTTTTGATTGGACCTTAATAGCTTTATCTTGCACTAATTGTTATTTCCTTATCATGCTATACACTGTAAATGGATCGATTGTAATCATGTACTGTCTTTCCACTGACTGGTTATCCCGCAACAAAAGCTTTTCACTAAACCTTAAACTAGTCTACACTGACAATAAACTAGACTTACATAAACTATACAAAGTAATTTTCAGTTTGAAGATTTGTTTTTAGTTGTTGCACAAAAAAACTTTGATCTTGGTGATATGTGAAATTAAAGGATAAATAGTCCATAGAACATAGAAGAGCACAGCATAGGAACATTCCCCCAATGTCTATGCTGAGCATGTTGCCAATTTAAAGTAATTCCATTTATCTGCACATGGTTGATATCCCTTTTTTCCCTACCTGTTCATGTGCCACATAAATGTTGCTATTGTATCTGCTTCCACCACTTCCTCTCGCAGTGTAAAAAATACATGCCTTGAAAATCTTCTTTAAGCTTCCCCTCATTTTCAATCTATGCCCACTAGTACTTGACATTTCCTCACTGGGAAGAAATGACTGATTATCCACAGTATCTATGCCTCTCATTGTTTTACATACTTCAGGTTGCCCTTTAGCTTCTGACGTTCCAGAGAAAACAATCCAAGTTTGTCCAATATTGATTGATAGGAGGTTTTTCCTTTTGCCACATTTTTAATTTTCACTGTTACATTCTTGAGATTCTAAGCAATTAGAAATACTTTAATTCTTAAAACAGGTGGTGAATAATGGAGTGGCATGAAATAGTTTATTGGCTGTTAGCTTTACAAGATTTTAACATTACGTGATTAATACTTAAACAAGTAATTAACAATTTGGAATAAATTGCTACTGTTCATTCATGAAATTATTATTATTGTTAATTATCAAATAAGTTAAAAATCAGCAAGCTTGTACAAAGATTGATGTTGTTTTCTGCATTTATCCTGGTGTTAGTGTACAGTGAAGATGATTGTTGTGACTGTAGGTAAATTGAATCTAACCTGCAATTTGGGGAAAAGCTCTGGGAAGTGATAGCTGATTAGGCTATTTTTGATTTTTGTCATGCAGAAGCCGAGAGATCCCTCCATAGGTATTGCAATCAGCTTTATCGGTTTCCCTGAAGGTGGTCAAAGTTAGAATATCTCTGATAATCTAATACTGGCACAAATATTGATTGTACACCTTATGCACTTCCAAAAATATGCTTTTTTCATTTCACTTTAACAATATTTGCAGTAATTTTATTATTTGAGTAGTTTTGATGTTTTTTTAACTTTTAGTGAGATATGGAGTAGCTTGAGATAGTTTTATTTACTGTTGTTCTTAAATATTATAACTATTAACATTAAAAACAAGTCATTAAAATATTAAGTACATTATTATATATTTGTGGAATTATCTGTGGTTATTAAACTAATAATCAGACCATTAATGCCATGGTGGACTTTATTAGGATTAAGGTTGGAACAAATAATCTTTTCATCCCATGCTTATTACATGTAAACATGCTCCATAACTGACTTTAATTTTACTTAACAATCAAGTTTTTGTGTAAATGGGATAAATGGATATGTCAGAATGAAGAAAATGTGTTGGGTAAAAGTGAAATATCATTGAAAATAATTGCAAGAAGCAGTTCATTTTGGTGGCAGTAATTTCTTGAAAAGCAATAGGATATCAATTACAGAAAGAATCATGTGTTTTCCAGTATTTTTCTACAGGTAGTGTTGCTGGCCAGTGGAAACTGAGAACCATTAACTTACATCAGAAAGATCCTCTATTTCGGAACCTGATAAGCACTGCAGCCTGCAAACACTCATTTATTTTAAAGATTATTCAGGCTAATGACCTCTTTGGAAGCTCAGGTAACCTCCTGAGAGCTCTGTTTACAAATCCACCCACTCTTCAATATTTTTATAGCATCACTGATTTTTGTCAAACAGTCAGTTCAGTGGGAAATCTGATTCCTAGATCTAGATCTTAAAATGAACCTGAAAGCACTTGCTTTCGAGTATTAAATGGCTTGATGGGTGACAGTAAAGTTACTTTTTTAAAAAGACAATGTTGTTAAAACTGTCATATTGAAAAATAACTTTGGACTGTTAATACCTTTTGTAGTTTTTTTTGTAGCTTACAAAGAAACCAAAATCTCACCCATTTTTTTAAATTGTCAATCAATAAGTACGTGGGAAATTATATAAACAAAAGATAACTGAGTAAAATCATTCAATGTATTTTCTTTATTACGATTTGGATGGAGATGATAAGCTGCATTGTTGTTAACAAGTTAAAAATTCTCTAAAATACTTGATGAAGGTATTAGATAATAATGGATTAGATAAATTCAAAATTATTGCAATATTATTTAAAAATGCAAATCATAATTTTAGAGTTTTAGAGTTTTTAAAAGTACAGAAAGAGGTCATAGCCTCAGAATTAAAGGAAGGAGATGAGGAGAAATGTCTTGAGTCAGACGGTGGTGAATCTGTGGAATTCTTTGCCACAGAAGGCTGTGGAGGTCGTCAGTACATACAGTATTTTTAAGGCAGAGATAGATAGATTATTGATTAGTACAGGTGTCAGAGGTTATGGGGAGAAGGCAGGAGAATGGGAGTTAGGAGGGAGAGATAGATCAGCCATGATTGAATAGCGGAATAGACTTGATGGGTCGAATGGCCTAATTCTACGATCACTTACGACCTTATGGCCACCCTGTGTGTGACAAGGTTGCTGCTCAGGTTGTTTTTAAATCTTTCCCCCCTCACCGTAAACCTATTTCCTCTAGTTTTCACTTGCTGTTCCTGGGTAAAATCTTTGGCTATCACCTTATCTATGCCCCTCATGATTTTATAAACCACTATGTACTCACCTCACCCTTCTATATTTGACAAGATTTCAAGGATAGTGTAGGAAGGAAATAGCAGAGATGGTTCAGTGGTCCTGAAGATAGAATTTTTGAGTAGAAGGAAAAACAGGGATTACATGTTTTATATCTGTGCTATGTTTGTTTGAAGAATATTTAATGCCTTTGGTAATTTCAAACAAGAAAATGTCTTCCATTTTATTACAGGGAAGACAGAAAGTTATTACAGGTGACAGAGGACATTCATCCTATGAAACAATAAATTGCAACCAATATTATCAGGATCAGTGAGCTACGTAATTGTAGAGGATTAATTTTAAACTGTTCTTAGCAGAACAGTTCAACATATTAACCAACCCTGTCAATTTGGAATTGTCGACATGCCAAGTAATTATCAACCCAAGGCACTTTACAAACTATTAATTTCTTGTTATTTAAGTTAGATAGGTAGTTAATTTGTGCATAGCAGGATTTCACTGGCAGAAAGTTGGATATGTTTTTAGTTTATCTGTGTTTTATGACATTGCACGAGGGAAGAATATTGGGAGAACTTCCTTTTCTTTTAATGGTACCTTGGGATTTTTGTTCTATATCCAGCTCAACATGCAGTGACGATTTCAGTTTAACCTCCCTCAAAAGACAGCATCAGTGACAACATTATGCTATTTCTGTACTGCACTGAATAGTCTGAATAGGTTATGCTTATGCCCAAATCTGGAACTGGATATGAACCAAGGGGGAGAGATACTACAAGCATAGTGATGTGTAGCATTTCTTTAATAAAATGACAACTTGTGGATAGAGCTGGAGAAGGCAGATATTGCTTATGTTTGTGATAGTCAAGAGTGGTTATTTTAATATGTCCTGAAACGGTACAACAAAATTCTTATTTTATTCTTATTTTATTGTTGAATTGCAAGCCATTGCTGATTTGTTCACTGAAGAACGTGAGAAAATATCTTCAAGTTTCTTAGCAGTTTCAATGTTTCTATGTTTAGTATCTTCAATGTTTCTATGTTTCAAGTTAAATCCCAAGGCACGGAAATCATTGGATTCACAATTTAACATAAAATACTGGGTTGGATTGTGTTGATATTTGCCAGTGGTCCTTTTTGGAGCTGCTGGCAATCAGGCATTGAAGTTGAATTAGGTGCTGAACTATCAATGCACTGTGAAAGTAAATGACTAGGTCTATGGACTGTATCGGAAGGCTGAATCTATCAGCTTGCTCTGCTACTGGATTTCCCATGGAGGCTAATAGAAGAGGTGAGATTTGCTTGGAAATGCTGGGGAATTCCCATTTCAATCTGAAACCTAATGGTTTTGGTGGAGATTGCAGGGCATGGTGTTAGGATGTAAATGAGAAGGAGATTAGTTTGTCTTTTTTGGTTTAGCTATAGATATATTTTTTACTATTTATATGTGATTAGGTATTCTGGTTAACTTTTTTCTATTTTTAATTAACCTGTCCAAGGGTGTTGCCAGTCTCTTCGGAGAGCGTTGCACAGGTGCTCCCCACTCTCGGCCCGTGGTGGGGTTCACCACCTTGAGCGAGACGCTAGTGTATCCATAGGTTTGGACAGCTTCTCCTCCCAGTAGGTTTTAGGTGGCATGCTTCCACATCACCACGTAGCAGCGGCTGCTGTACTGGAAGCCAAAGACAAAGCCAGCATAGATTGCAGTCTGTGTTGATGTAGAAGGTGCCACTGAAGTTGATGCCGTTGAACTCCTCAAATCCGACAGCAAGGCCAGGGTCAGAGTTGGCGATCTGCAGTAACTCCCTGCCCTTGTTGCGCTCTACCCAGTTAGGAATGATCTGCATCGTCCCCTTTGGAACTTCTTCAGGTCAGTCTCACTGATGGCGCTGTTCTCAGGGCGCATGTCATAGATATCTGGGATGTTGTTGTCAAAGTCGTCCTTGCAGGTGTCTCCTCTGCTGTCACCATCGGCATCGATCTGATCAGGGTTGGGAATAAAACGGCAATTGTCCTTCTCATCAGAAACTCCATCATTGCCATCCTCACCAATGTCCTGGTTGTCATCACACTGATTACCCACCAGGTCTGAGTCATTGTCTTCCTGGATAAGGTTATGCATAATCTCTTTCAAGAGGACCATCTGTTTCAAAATGTTCAGCTTCTCTCTTTCTAGACCCTTGGTCAAATGCTCAAAATGCTTCAAGATTGTTGATCAAATGTGGTTTGTCTTTCTGAAGTTGTGACCAAAGGCTTTGCACTTCCTCCTGATCTGTAAAGATGTTCTTTCTTCTGCATGAATCAGCTTTACATGGCGCTGCAGGTAGCGATCAATCAGAAACACCTTGTTACATCCTGGGTGGGGGCAAGGTCTTTCACGCACCTCTTCATGCTGCTCTTTTATGTGTTTCTTAAGTCCGTCAACTCCTCTGTAAACAGCACACCAACCCTTATACTGACATTGATACATGGTGGGGAAACCTTCCCTTTCCAAGTTTGACTTTGGTTTCCGGCCACGTTTTTGCCCAGATTGTTTCTTCACATCCTTAATATTGTACTTCTTAACTGGTAACTTACTCTACTTCTTCCAATATGGTTGAAAAGACTCATCTGAAGAGCCATTCGTAACTTTTATTTATCTGTCATCTTCACTTGATAAATACCTTTCAGAAAGATCACTGGACTCCAATCCATCCACAACATCATTTCTTATAGAACAAGTTGCTTCATTGCACGTAACTGATTTTTTTACATTTAATGATTGAGTTGCATCTTGTACCTGAACATTTTCCCAAGAGCACTCTGTATATTCAGGATCTGAGCGCAAGAACATATCCTTCTTCAATGTGGATTCCAAGTTGTCCACATCCACCGACTGCAAAGTGGCTCCATTGTATGTACAAGGCTGAAAGTCTGCTAACACTGGGACAGGTTGATGCTTCGCAACATTATCACCCTCACCATTTACAGTCACTGTTCCATTCCGAGGTGAAAGGGTTATTGAACCTCCAGAACTTCCTCCATTGAGTCCTTATTTCTACTGGATGGGCATTGTCCCTCATTCAAAACAACGCTGCGACTTGAATGCATGTCCAGGCTGTAACTGTGCCAAAGTGGAATCCTGCCTCACCACAACTCCAACTAGATTCTTCCCCTCTGTTATCAGGGTTCTGAACAGTCCTTCCAATTTCTAGGATTCTGCCTGATTCACCTCTACCCAATTGCAGACTTTTGACTTTGTCTCTGGAACTGTTGTGCTATAATGCTCAGAACTATAATCTCCACACTAACCTTTCCTTTGCACGACCTATCTTAGGTGAGCCTGGCTTGATTGCATTTATTCACGTTAATCCTTTGTGTCTTGCTGACACTGAAAAAGGGTGCAAGATTCTTTAGACTGATCATTTAGCTGTTGAATAACTATTAACTGGGTTCCTGCTTAATTAATGTTTTTATACTTAGCTGATTTGATTCAATTTCAATAGGTTTGTTTTTATCTGTATTCTGGGTCAAGGGATGAACCATGGGCATATGAACATTCAAAATGTGAGCCTTCTCGAACCGCTTCTCACATTGGTCACAAGCAAATGCAAGTTCAGCTTCTTTCTTGTGCTTGGTCATATGGTATTTCAAGGACGCTCTTTGCCTGCACTGGAAACCACAAACGTCACACTGCAATGGTTTTGCTGCAGTACGGCACATTTGTTGAACTGACAGGTGTTTCCGCTGTTTGAAAGTCTGTCCACATTCATCACAAATGTAGTTTATTTTCACAAATGGAGTCGTTCTTTCTCCCAAGTTGTCCATCAGCGTGTGAAACCAGCATTCTTCTTCCTTCTCCATCAATGCCAACTGGCTGTCTGGTCCATCCCAACTCAGCTCCTCACTTTGATCACTGCTGGGATTTACCTCAATACAGTTCTGTAAATGAGTTGCACTTCAAAATCAAGGCTTTTTAACTACACAATCTGATTGCTCTCCTTCAGCTGCTGTGATGGAAGCGAGATGGTCATTTTCAGACTGGGCTTTGATGAGCATATTTCCCATCTGTTTCAGCTCGGTCTGTAGCCCGGGGATAAGCTGCCACCTTTTTCTGGTAACTACAAGAACCTGTGGTAATGGATCCATCTTGGTCAGTGTTATAAAGGTAAGGACAGTTGTCAGCCTTATTCAGGACATCTTGGTGCAGGGGTGTTTCCCCAAGTCCAGCCCATCTGGGCCAACCTCAGGATAAAAAGTAGGGTCAATAGCCCCATTGTCCTTTCTTGGTTCTCCTCCATTTACCGTTCTCCTCCATTTACAGTATCAGATGTCTCCAACGCGGGTAATCTTCAATCTTCACGGCAGTTGATGTGGTAGTAGCACCTGGTACAGTCCTCTCCAACACAGTCCCAATTTTGGCCGATCCTAGTACCTTATCAGTACATAGTCTTCCAGTAGTATGGACTGTGTCTGTGTTCAACTGGCAGTGGCTTTTGCGCCTTATATCCCTGTGAATGCAAAACCGATAAGGTTCTGCTTAATTGCTGTGCGTATGTAATTAATTCATTGCTATGGGCCAGTGGGTCATAACTAACTTCCACACTCTTTAGTGTCCTATTCATTCCCTCCACTAATCCAGAATGCTACGGGTGGTGGGGGATGTGAGATCACTCTTTAACTACCTACGGCAGGCCCATTAAAAATAGATCATTATTTTTAAAAAACAATAAAAAAAATATTCCCAATTGTTCCAATCGATCTCCCCAAATGTACAATTTCAAATTAACAGATTTTGTTCTGACATAAAGGCATCCCCAATCTCATCTAACACATCTACCTGGATGCCACGTGGCCATCGTGGAATTCAGATCTCTATTTGAACTCAATTCAAAGGGTAAGAAATAGGAAGAAGATAAACTTAAAGTTAAGAGAAAACAAAGAATAAACAATTAATTTTCATAGATTGCAAGCTGGTTCTATGACATCCTATTTCATCTGACATGGACCATTTCATCAAAAGGGGCATATATATGAATATATAGATATAGCCTAGGACTGGATGTCAAGTATCCCAATAGGCTTTGGGAGAAATGAAACAGACAGACCAAAACCCTGAACACAGGAAAATGAAGCTGCAATTATCTTGGCAGCATAGCCTTGAAAAGAACTACCAGCTCTCTAGTTTGATAAGAGACAGAACTTGGATGAGTGACAAACCGAAAGAACATGAAGATCTATCTAATCTGATAAGCGACAGAACTTTTGATGAGTGACAACTTGTAAGAACATCTTAGAACAAATACTTCCCTTCGAACATTAAAAGAAAACTAGTACAAAAGAACGGCAAAACATTAATCAGGTACACAAATTTATCCGAGAGGAGTTAGCCAAAGTGGCGCAGCCCCCTCGTTTCCAGAAAAGGTTGCGTGGCACATTAGAGACATCTCTCTGTATTAACTTTACATTCCCCTCCTTTGTCTGTCAGAGCTGTTCTGTTTAAAATAATCTTTGTTTCTGTGGGGACCAATTTGCATTCCCCCGGGGAGACTTTGTGAACTGGGACTCGGAGGGCTTGCAAAAGCCCTCTTCTTGTTGGAGTGAGAATTTAAAATGAACAAAGGGAGTAGTTTAATGTAATGGTGGGTGGGCTAATGTTGAAAACGGGAGTGGTCCGAGCTGTGTGGACAATTATCCAGATTGTGATTGGCCACCTCCCCCTTCTTCTATAGACAGAGTCGCCATGCCAGACATAGGGTCTATAGAGGACTGACCGGTACCGGGTTTGTTCTCCGAACTCTTATCAGAGCTTTCTTTCTCTGTATTAGCTCTTATCTCCGATTCCTCTGCCCAGTGAATTCCATCTGAAGTACTTTCATCTTTTAATAGTTCAGTCTTTATTCCATAATTCAATCCCTCTTTTACAGGTGTAATCCATCCAACTACTATCATGCGGCTCCACCCACTTTTCTGTCTCTCTCCCTCTCTCTCTCTCTCTCTCTCTCTCTCTCTCTCTCCCTCATTCCATATTCCTCCTACTGGCCAAGACACATTACTCAAATGTTTGGTCAATTTATAATTCAATATTCTATAATCCTTGTTGTCCTTATGAAACAAATAACACATGCGTTGTGCTGCCGTCTTTCTGTCACTCTTATCCACATTATTTCCATGTCTATCCAATCTCCAAATGACCACTTACTTAATACACAAATTGTAACACATTTTTTCAGCCTATTATGCCCGATCCTTTATATTAGTAACAAACCTTTGTAGTCTGTAATGCCCAAACCCTGGCTACTCTCTCTGGCAGCAAAGTCACAACAGTCTTTTCAAAACACTGTCTCTTCAAGACACATTGTCTTTCCAATACACTTCTTTTCAAGACACCTTGTCTTTCTAATACACATTAGTGACAAAAACTTTGTAGTCTGCCGTGTCCAATCCTGTACTTGTAACAAAACCTCTTTAGTCTGCAGTGCGAAATCCTTTACTTTACTCAATACACAAGTGGTCTTACCTTCGCTGCCTGCTTCTGAGGATCTTGTCTGGAACCAGATCAACCTCAGACTGAGGGACCTTAGTTTTTTTCGGGAGCTTTCTTGGGAGGCCGGACTCAAAGGGTCCGACTAGAGCTCAGTTTTCTCCCCTTCAGATCCTGGTCAGCTGCACCCTCTTACTCAGTCATCTGCTGCTGGTCCCAGCGAGATCCCTGCCGACTATAGCCAAATGTCAAAATTTGTTTCTTAAAAAGCAGATAGCAACAAAATTGTTAAATGTAATCTTTAATTGATTCGTTAGACAGGAGTGGCAAGATCTACAATTAGCACAAACGTTGCTCAGTGCTTCTTGGGCTCCATTCACAGAACAAAGGAAAGTTAGCACAATTATACATTTTTCTTATCAGTAAAACACTCCTACCAAGTCTGAATATGGCATGACTGAAATATTCTATCGCCTTTCAGAATACAGGAAAAGCTGGGTCCAAATCAAGCTCATCCAATACCAAGTTATTACTTATCTCTGGAGCGTCAGCTTTTTTTTTCAATCTTGGCTTCTTTATGGCCTTGAAAGAAGCACATGTTATTACTGCAGGCTTCCATCTTAATGTCTTTATTGAAAAGACAACATGTCCTCCATATTGTGTTCCATATAATTTGCAAAATCATTCAGACATGGCACCAAGCCATTCTTTTGTTCTACTAGACCATGCTTTTGTAGAAGAATGACTTCATTTTAGATTTGACTATTAGATTTGACTATTAGCTCTTTCACATGGATAGGAGGTTTAGAGGGATATGGGCCAAACACAGGTAGTTGGGACATGTTGGTCAGTGTGGGCAAGATAGGCTGAAGGGCCTGTTTCCACGCTGTATGACCACGACTTCACACTTATAGTCCTGGGATTGAGTGGGTGGGACCTGGTACTTAGGCAGAAGAAGGATTTCGAGATTGCTTGGGCACTCACTCAAAGAAAAACATCAGCTCGGACTGACATGGGTTAGGTCCTCCCACACGTACCTCTGCTCTAGCTGCTGCCTTCTCTTCTCTCTCTGCAGCTGTCTCCACTGCGCTTGCTACTGCAATGGATTTACCCACTACCATTGTTATTGTGATGTGATTCAATGCTTTTGTTGCACCCTGGCTGAAGGGGTGAAAGATTGCAACCTTCACGTGGTCCGCCCTGTTTCGACTAATGCAATCAACTCGACGTGCACAAACAGAAGAGAGAGATTGGATTTAGTGAGGAGCAGCTGAATTTAGCTGCATAAGGTGGCTTGTTCCTGCTGTTGTTGGAGGGAAATGTCTGTCACATGTCAGGACTCCAGGCAAGCAGTACCAGAGTTATTCAGTCCCTTACTGGGAGTGGGTTTTCTATCTTTCCCTAGAAGGAATACGTTTTCCCCTTATTCCAAATAAAAGAAGCTGCATAGGTTAGAGTTTACCTACATTCACTTATACATGAAGCAAACTACAGAAAGGTCAATTTGATAGTCCTACTTATATTGGGAGGTGTAACAAATATTTATAGAGGTTTCTCTCCAGCTGGAAAACACACCTCCAAAAGAAGAATTTGCATGCTCCCAGAAGCAAGGTTGGTTGGACATTGAATGTGACTTCCTCAAGATCCCAATTAAAGATACTGATGCAGGAAGATTCAAAATTCAATCTGTGCCACTGCCTTGCTCAACACATAGGTAGCTTTATGAAAGAGGCCATGCCACACTCACGAGCTTTTGCAGCTGAAACAGTCTATTTGAAACATTAAAGGGACAGAAAATAAATTACTTGAGAAAAGAGAGTTATCAAAATGTGAATGAATTGATCGCCGTATAGTTATTCTTCCAAGTATGGAAAAAAATAACATAAGCTGCAGTACAGCTGCTTCACATCTGGCCCCCTCACCTAAACAGTGAGGCTTATAAATCTGTTCTGTGCTCTTAATTAGTATTCCTATAATTTCCACTCTGTGCACAGTTATTCATGGGTTTCCAAAATAAATACTCTTTACTAAAAGCCAAGAGTCTTTCGGAACAAACTCTCCTCTTTCCTTTACCTGTTTTTGAGCTGCAGAAATTCAAAATGTCATTTGGAACATGCAGACCTGTTTTTTTAAAATAGCAAAGTCCATATGTGTGGGCTTCTCAGTGGAATGCTTTGGCATATTCTGAATTAATTTTAATGCCCATTCCTTTCTCCTTATCCTTGCACATTAAAACACACTCATGGAAATAAACAAATTGAAAATTATTCAGTATCCTAGCCGCGCTTCACTATCATTATTTTCCCCTCTATTTTTCGTAAGAAGTGGTTAAAATTGTTGTTAGTGACTACACCGTAATGATAACATTGGTGGTACTCCAGTACACATCAGATGGAATAATCTCTAAGAACTTGATATGCAGTTGCATAACATTCCTGCACCATGTAACTTTCCACTTTGTTCCTTTGCCCAGCAGTACCAGCTAAGTACATTTTACTGAAGTAGATATGCTCAAAGGAAAATGTTCAAAAATGTTAAAGCTAAGGTTAAGGTGCCGCCACAATCTACTACACTAGATGTTTTTATTTGATGTAAGGCAGATTTGTAACATGTTATTGTTAAAATAAAAGTAGCTTATTATTGGCTGATACCCTTTCATTGTAATGCAGGCACAATCCCCCGACTATTATTTCAATATCCGCCATGTATTGGTTCCATCCTGCCAACAATTAAAATTGAAATGGCTGTCAAACAAAAACTCTGAAAAAGGCATGATTGCCCTATCAAATGGTCTGCAAAATGAAAGAAGCAATTTTTTGAGTTAACTCATACACATAAGGAATGGTATTCAGGAGGTGATAAAACTGATGCTTGGTTTTGTGCTGAGTTAGCTGCCCTTTAGCCAGAATGGTGGTTGAGGTGCCATATAAAGGTTCAATGTATTGGCAGAAAATCAGCCTGGCATTTTTTCCTGGTTGTTATCCAAGTCGCATCTCACAAAGTTTGCATATGTAGACATTAGGTGAGGCAGAAGCAGACTTGGCTGTGGTCCACTCCCACCCACGCATTTCTAATTTGCAAAAACCAGGACTCTGTACTTCCGCTTTCTCTGAATATCTTTCTTCCTAACTACAAGAATAGATACATACAAACCGAAGACCAAGTTTACAAGACATAACATTATAGATAACAAATGTAACTGGGACTGCCTTGTTTTTGATTCACTGGGCAGTCCATTCTCTTGCTGACAGTTCTGGAATGGGAAGTACCTGCAATTCAAAGCCCACTCTGTTATTTCAGCTGGGCTTCACCTGGACGCAAGTGTGTTAGAAGCTAACCCGATATTTGCCTTTAGGTTTTGACCACAGTGTAGTGCTTCTAAATTCCGCGTGAGGATTATACTAGCATTCTTGGCAACGTATGAAAATCCACAGTGACCACATTCTACCTTGTTTGTTATTTCACTGAATACAAAGCAGTGTATTGGGTTTAAGCATGCTCTGGAATATCTTTCTGTTTCATTAGATTTTCTTGGTAAAGCTTGGAAAAGAGGCAGGAATGAGTCTTTAAAGTATTTCATATTGTGCCTACTTAAGGACTACTTAAACAGTGTCCATAATACGACAATCCCCATTCCCAGCAGATAAACTTAGAATCTCTGCAGTGGCAACATTGATAGTACAGACATAATTTGGGCTAGTTTACAGAAGTGAAAATATTGTGGACCATACAATACAAAAAAGAGTCAGCATAATAGAGCAGTGTTGTTTAAATCAAAATTAACATTCGAAATATTCCTTGTAATATTTAGGGCGAGGCTTAGTGGCTGAAGGGTGCGTTGCTGCTTACATTCAATTGTTCCCACATAAATTACAAACTTACGTGGATTTATTGTAAGTCTCTGACATGCTGATTGACAGATGAGAATGCATTACTTTGGGAATTCACCTGATTATTTTCACACGTTAGACTTGGGAATGGATTTCCCAGTTGTATCAATGGGGATTATTGGCCTCAGGATTAGAGGATACAATTTGTATTTTACTTATTTTTATTTTAATCTTTAAAAATAATTTATTGGTATTTTAATACTTTATAACATTTAGTTTTAATCTTATTGATTATGTACAGCAATTTTAATGTTTTTTATATATCTAAAAGTCAGAGACGCTTAAAAGCTGTCAACTGAGCTTCACAGGTTTTGACAGCAAGTAATGTTTTGCGCCAAGCTTTGCATCAGTCATAGTCTGGCATTCCAGGGATGGCAGTAAGCTTCTTACTGAGTGGGATGCTCACTGCTGAGCTCTTGCCACGCCTCAACAGATGGCTTCTAAGAGCCAGCAAGAGCCGGCCTCAGCGTCCGACTGAGGTAAACTGTGAGCAGGTGAAACAGTGGGTGGCATATCTGGTCAGTTGGCTGGGTGTGCAGGATTTGTCCAATTAACACAGGTCTAAACTCAAATACTTGAAAACTGGTGATAATGAAGAGGATGTTCGGCTCTAGTTGATAAAATGAGTAGAGGATCAATGGATTTAATCCTGAAATATGTGTGATGTGCATATTGGGAGGATTTATACATCATAAGTTATACACAATGAATCAAAGGTCCCTAGGAAGTACTGAGGAACAGAGGGTACTTGGTGTACATGCTCAAGGGTCTCTGAAGTCAACAGCAGAAGTAAAAAAGTCATTAAGAAGGCCTATAGGATCCTTACCTTTCTTAGTCAGAGCACAGAATACAGAGCAGGGAGGTTATTGTACAATTTGATAAAACATTGATTGGGACAAAGCTGGAATACTGTGTACAGTTCTGATCATCACATTGTAGGAGCCATGTGATTGCACATGTGAGGATAGCGACAAAACTCACTTGGATGTTGCCTGGGATAGAACATTTTAGTTATGAGGATAGGCTGGGTTTGTTTTCCATTGAGCAGACAATGCTGAGAGATCTGATTGAGGTGTACAATATTATGAGGGACCGAGATAGAGTAGAGTAGAGTAGAAAATGTCCCCTGCTAGCGATGATATCTATAACCAGAGGATATGTTTAAGGTAAAAGTAAGAGATTTAGGGCACACTTTCAGAAGTTAATTGTCTAGAGTATGGTTGAGGTGGAGAACATGCTGCCTCAGTGGGTTGGAAGAGACAGGTACTTCCACAACATATAACAGGTATTTGGAAAAGCACTTGTATCACCATGGCTTAGAATGCTACAGGCCAAGTGCTAGAAAATTCAAATAGTATAAATAGTGACTTGATGGCCAGTACATATATGGTGGAATGAAGATCCTCTTTCTGTGCTGTAGGATGTTATGACTCTAAAATGCATTTTGCGACTATTCTAGGAAAATAATAGTTTATAAGCAAAGCCCTCCTCTGTAAATCATGCCACTTGGAAAAAAATAACTCATATTTTGCTTATTTTAATTATTTATTGGTCCTGTCTAACTATGATATTCTTATTTGATGGTTTAGGCACCTCAGTAAAATTCCTGATCAGATGGATATGATTAATTTTCCCTTTTGTAAGACCACCGTGTGGTTTGTTAGTTTCCATTCACTTCCTTCTGGAAATTAAGTAAAAAAGGTAATGCTTCTAACAATTGGCAAGACAAATGATGGCTGTGTGAGGAATAGAACGAGGTTTACCCTGTTTTAATATTAAGAGTAGATCAATTTCTTGGGAAAATCTGTTACTGAGGTTGGGATTGGTGTACTAAGTAGAGGAAAATATCCTGAGTTTTAGTGACACTGCATCAGAAGTAGAAAGGGCTCCATTCCCCAATATTAATGTTCGTTAACTTGATAAGAAAATAAAGACACATCATAAAAGTTTATTTTGAAACAAATGACTTCCGATGCTTTTTGTAGATTTCACAATAATCATTTTCCGTTTGGATTGAGTTTTGGCTGCAGTTTGAATAGGCTGCAGGATTTATTGATGAGCAGCAGAGGGCAACACCATCTCAGTTTTCAAATTCAATCAGCAGTGAAACATTCACACCAGCTGCTGTAGTTCCAAATATATTAAATCAAGATCACTCGACATATGGAATTTCTGAACAATATGCACAGTATTGATCTGTTTTAAATAATTCCATGTGATGAAATTGTATCAGTTATTAATTTTTAATATTCCTTTATTTGTGAAACAAATGTAATAACTATAAATTGTTTTTGTTTTAATATATTATCTTTTGGGAAGGATTATTTTGGTAGATGTATGGGGGTATCTTAACTGATACTGTGCAGGAGGAAACAGGACCTTGATTTGGACATGTTGGCGTAGTACTGATTGCGTGACTTACGCTGTCCTTGGAATGAGGCTGATGACTTTGGCTTAGGTGTAACACAATAGTTTGATAGAACTTTGGCTCAGTACAAATGGTCATTTATTGGAAAAACACAGAAACATTTCCTTTAAGTCTAATATTTTGGTGTATTTTTGTTTAGGAATGTTTGCGCTGTCAACGGATTAGAAAATATGTGATTGTAAGAAGATTGATACAGCTTCTTATTTCCTTGTTTTAAAACTTTAGACCTCTATTATTTCATTTAAAGTAGTTTTGGCAGTAGGTTGGCTACGCTTCAGCAGTTATGAAGAGACATGATCTCCAATTGTGAACAGGAACATTCACTTGGGCATTATTTTCTTGTATATAATCGGTGTGCCATTGCAGTGTGGCTGTTATTAATCATAGATCTACTTCCATTTCTTGGGCAAGAAGTTCATTTACCTTGGAAGCTTACCATTATTAGAGAGTATGGACAAAGAGACATCCTACTACTTCAAGCAGAGATTTTTCTCATGACATTTGGAGTGTAGGAATTTTCAGGTGATAGTTCTTCCAGCCCGAGGAAACTGCTCTTCTGAAAGAACAATTAAAATCTTGTTTGAATTAAATATCCAAAAAGATAAAATCAATGTTGGTAACTGTTCAGCAGCTTTGAAAAGAGTGTGGCTCGAGTTTGTCACTATTTTAAACGACCATTCTATTTGGCAGTGATGTAAATGTTAATGAACTTGCCATTGAGATGTTATTATAGAGCCTATATTTTTGTGCTGCACAAAATAATCTGCTCCTTGTATACCTTTCTTAGTCTCCCATGGTGGCATATTATGCAACAGTGGTATTGGTTCTCCTCTTATTCTGCATTAGATGTGCTCATTTAAATACAGCCATTGTGGCTTAATTCTAACATATCATTATCTTCCTGTTAATTTCTGTTTCATCACTTTTCTGATCAGGTTATTGAGGAAACAAAACAAAACGGCGGTCACAGTGGCGCAGTGGTAGAGTTGCTGCCTTACAGCGAATGCAGCGCCGGAGACCCGGGTTTGACCCCGGTGGTGCTGTCTGTACGGAGTTTGTATGTTCTCCCCGTGATTCACGTGGGTTTTCTCCGAGATCTTCGGTTTCCTCCCACGCTCCAACGACGTACAGGTTTGTAGGTTAATTGGCTTGGTAAATGTAAAAATTGTCCCTAGTGGGTGTAGGATAATATTAATTAGCGGGGATCGCTGGTCGGCATGGACCCGGTGGGCCGAAGGGCCCGTTTCCGCGCTGTATCTCTAAACTAAACTAAACTAAACCTATGCCGGAGCGAGGTCTTTATATTTGCTCTCTTGGGGCAGTCAGGCCAGAGGATACTTAAAGGAGCAGAACATTTGAAAATAAGAGGAGCGTTTGAGCGTTTGAATCTAATGTCTTCCCCTTTCTCGGGTACTAAAATCATGAACTAGAACACCATTCCGCATTGGAAAGCGGTACAAAATGGCATCGTATTAACAACCTCTCTCAGAGACGTCCATTATAAACTTGAATCCTTGCCTTCTCATGTCCTTGTGTTTCATAGCACGACTTTCATTTGAAGATTGTGACGGCTAGAGGTTCCACTTGTCATCACTTTTGCTGCTGCCATCTCCACAGCACATAAACCATTCTGTGCACCTTGTTTGTTGAACCCTTTCTTTTTTTCCACTCACAGAAATTTGAAGGGATTTGCCATTTGGCAGTATCTCACCTGATAACTGATTGAATTGGGCAATTGGACATAGTAATGACTTATTTCACTTGCAGGTGAATTTCAGAATCTTTTCTTAATCTTGTCACTCGCACTCCTCCCTTCACATGGTGAATAGTTTGGGACTAATGAAAGGATTCATTAGTTTGATAACAGTGGGGAAGAAGCTGTTCTCGCCTTTGATGATACTTGCTTTTAGGAAGAAGATTATTAAAAACAGTTAACCAAAGGTTGAAACTTACTTAGGAAAATGCTTAGTGAGAATTTGTTGGTGTACTTTTTCAATAGCAGCTGAATCTAGAACAGCCCAAGACTCCAATATTGGCTCCAATATTTCACCTTCATCGGAGGATCCAGTTCAGTGTGCAGCACTGTTGATGATTCTGTCCCTGTGATTTAGACTTTCTTCCGCTTTCTGAGAGTCATCCACATCTTGATTTGACTAATCTATAGGTTCCAGCCTGAGACGTTGCTCACTATTACTCCACAACTCAGTAGGAAATTCCTTTGGTTGATTTATATCATATTTTAGATCTTAACTATTATCTATAAATGTTTCAATAAACTCTCCCCATCTTAATTCCACAAACCTCTCCAGCCCCACATCTTCTGTTAAGTACTTGTTTTTGTGACATTCCAAACCTTTGTTTTACTATTGATAGCAGTATTCTCCCTCCATGTTTTTAATCTCTGAGTGCATGTCCCTGGATCTTATCACCTTTCCATCACGTTACAAAATTGGCCTGTGAATTAAAGTTTCAATTGGTTTCAGTCAGTTTTTAATTTCCTACACACTCCTGTGATGTACGTTGGTGTATTCCTTATTCTATAATAGCAGCTCATCAAGCATTGCCCAGCATGGGAACATCTCAAACCCTAAGTAGAACTGGATTAATGCAGTTGTGATTAACATCTCTGGGATCCTTGCAGGCAGCATTCCAGTCTCTATGGGAATATTTCAGACCATGCTTCTAGATGGCGGCGCTGCCTTAGCAGCTGTGGCTTGCCTGCAGTCCGTCTGTTTTTTCTTTTTTTTGTTGTTCTTTTGTCCTGTTTTTGTTAAGTTTGGTTTATTAGGTTGTGTATCAGTGTTGGGGGGGGGGGGGAGAAACATGTTTTTAGTCTCTTCCTTCGGGGGGGATGCAAACTTTCTTGTCGTATCCCCTGTCTCCGTCTCCGTCTGTGCCGAGGCCTAATGGTGGAGCTGGCAGCCTTGGAGTAGGGCGGCGGCAGCGGCAGCGGCGACTCTACTTCGGAGCTGGAGTTTAGACGGCGGCGACCCGACCTCGGAGGCGCGGCTGCGGGCCCGGTGGACTTGGCCGCGGGCCGAGCGGACGACATCGTCGGGAGCTCGCAGGTCACAGGTTGATGACCTGTTTTCCAGAGCGCCCGCGGGACCCACCATCACCCGGCGGGTCACAACATCGGAGGCCTGGATCGCCTCAGCGCAGAGGGAAAACTTGGAGGGAAGAGACAGAGACTTTAAGACTTTGCCTCCATCACAGTGGGGAGGTGTTTGGTGAACTCACTGTGGTGGATGTTAAATGTGTGTTTATTGCGATGTTTTGTTATTTATTATTATATGTATGACTGCAAAGATTTTGTTCAGACCGAAAGGTCTGAATGACAATAAAGGATAATTCAATTCAATTCAATTCAATTCAATTCAATTAAGTGAAAGGACATTGGCCTGTGCCACCCAATTACCATTAACATTTATTATTAAAGTTGAAATGCAAGTTTGAAGCTGGTTTATATAAATTTGCAATAACATTTATTAAAATTCTGGTGTTGATCAGAAGGATGAACAATTCTGAAAGATGATTTAATTGATGCATTCAAAAATGATTTATGTGGAATTCAAAACAAGTTACAACAATCGTAAAATTTGAACTTGAAATCAAAAATATAGCTGCTTTCCAGTTGTGAATTCTGGGTCAATATATGAAATAGATGGTCAGTAAGTCTAGCAAGAAGCAACTATCAGGGAGGTAAACATAAATCAGGGAGATAAACAATAAACAAGGGATATGGGGAGAAAGCAGGAACTGGGTACTGATTTTGGATGATCAGCCATGATCATATTGAATGGCGGTGCTGGCTCAAAGGATCGAATGGCCTACCGCTGCACCTATTTTCTATGTTTCTAAATGAAGTACACATCACATATGATTTAATTGCCTGCTGGAACCAATGGCATGACACCAATTGCACCCATTTATTTGTTTTTTTCAGGTTTTGGATGTCGATAAGAAAGCTCATTTTTCATTGTTTTAGAAGATTATGGTGTGCTGTATTTTTGAACTACTGCAGTCTTTCTGGTGAAGGTACTCTTTACCCAATTGCTGAACAGAGAGTTGCTGGAATGAAACATGCCAATGATGAAAGACCAGTGAAATATTTCCACATTAGGATGGTGCCAAATTTGGAAGAAAACCATGAGGTGGTGGACACAATCAGACGTGTGATTAAATATGTGCAGATAGACGCAAATCCAATAACTCCTATAGTGTTTGACAGAAAAAACCCATCCTATTTGTTTGGCAGCCCATTTACTACAATGAATGTTGATATCCCCCACTAATGGTAGACGAAGGTGCAGTGCATACCCATCTACAAAATGAATTCTAACATCTTGGCAATGCTTCTCCAATAACATCTCACAAATCCATGGTGTCTTCAGCCAAGATGATCAGGGGCAACAGATGCATGGGAATACCATGTCTGCAGTTTTTCCTCTACGGTGTGTCATATTAACTTGGTAATACATCGTTACTCCTTATATGCTACTGGGTCAAAATTCTGAAACTCTAGCAACATTGTGGGACTACATTCACCAGACTGACTGCCGTGGTTCAAAAAAGTAGTTTACACCAATGTTTTGTCAGGGTCAATTAAGGTTGGATATGCCCGTGTTAATGATGCTTATATCGAACGAGAGAATATACAGAAGAGCATGAGTGGCTTAACACTTTACTCTTGCTCCCCCTGTTTCTAAACTAATATTTACAAACTAGGTTTGCGTTAATTCATGTAATTTTAAAATGTGGAGCGTGCCACTTGTTTATGAAACCTTACAGTTGATTGAAGAGTATCACAATTGAAACAAATTGGAGCATGTGTAAATAAAATAAACAAGGGGATATTTACGACGTCGCAATGAGGTTTTGATATTTTCATTCTTCTATTGTTTGTTGCTTGAAAATTACGTGATGAAAAGGGCCAAAGTATATTTGTAGAACGTTTAAAGTTTTTTTCCAAGAGGGATAACTAAATAAAAACTCTTTCAAAAAAGTTACTGGATTCTTACTGCAATGACTTGGCAGCCTCGAAGCTACTGACACCCCCAATAAATTGCTTCTTTTATCACACCCATCATATTAGTGCTCCGATGAGCAGGTGTTGCTTGTGGCATTTTTAGACTGAGAACCAGGTGAAACAACTCTCGCATTCTGGTACGGAAACAACAGAAAGTATCATTAAGGGCCTGTCGCACTTGGACGACCTAATCCACGAGTTTAGAAGACCCTAGATGAGTTGAAAAAAAATTCAAGGTCATGTTGACTCACCGAAGTAAAAGACCTCCTACGACCGCCTACGACTATGTCTACGACCTCCTACGCCTATGTCTACGACCTCCTACGACCCCCCTCGACCTCGGTCTTCCACACTTAAGACCAACTACGACTAGCTACGAGTGGAAAATGGTCACATGATAAAGTGATGTAATGTTTGCATTTTTTTTCTCTGGCCAGTTACCGACCTACGACTACCTACGACTACCTACGACTACCATCACGACCTACTTCTGCCTACCTACGACCTACCTACGAGTAAAAATGTCAATTTTTTCCATGCCACCCTTTTTTTTAACTCGTGGACATTTTTTATCAGGCTGGAAGAAAACACCGCGACCTACTTGAGGCCACGAGTACGCGGAGACCACCCACGAGCATGAGGAAAAGTTACGAAGATCTCCTACGACCTCGTGGCGACCATGCTGCGAGTATGGGACAAGGGGAAACTCGGCAGAGGTCGCCAATTAGGTCATGAAAGTGGGACAGGGGCTTAACTCTGCACAGCTACAGTATGACCTTAGACAGAATTTCCTTTATGGCTCTGACAACAAAATCACTAAATAAACAAGATTTTATCAGCACAACCCAAACCAGTTCTACTACCACTGCTGAATGTACATGATGGCATTACAAGTAAATTATATTAAGTGTAGCTTTAACCTTTGTGTTTATATGTTGTTATTACAACACAACCATTCAGTAGGGGCAAATTGCTCATGACCCCCAGTGATCTCCCCACAGTGCAATGATGGTAAATAGGATGCTCTGTGTGCAGATCAATACCAGGATAAGTCTGCAGATCTTATCTGCACAACACCTGCACAGCTGGTGTCTTGTTGGACAACTTTGAACTGCAAAACTATCTCCTTCATATATGGTATGATCACTGTGCTAGGGATAAAGAACAGGGATCTGAGATTAGTTGTTACTCGATGACTCTATTAGAAAAGTACCAAATTAAAGTATGTGGGTAGATACAATTGCAAGAAGGACTTCATTGGTGCTATCACTTATGTTAATAAAAATCTACACGGGCAAAGTAGAAATTCACATAACAATTTTAGTGTATTTTCTGTGCAAACAATTTCTTCCCCAAAATGTTTGTAGAATGTATTATCTGAACTTTAAATTAATTAAAATTAGCTAAGATATTGAGGTAGATATTAAATGATGTATTTGCTATAGTGCTGGCAGGTAGTCAATTCATTTTGAAGGGCTGTAATCTTGCGATTTTTTGCTACTTTGTGTGTATGTTAACCAAAGGAATTAAATGCAAGTGTGACGCTTCAGGGATAGGCACAATGATTCCATATATAAAGAGATGAATAATATTTGGAGACAGCATGGAAAGGATTGTGGCTGAAGTGGATGGCAAACAGAATAGGAGTTAAGCGATTAGTGATTGTAGATATTTAAATTAAGCACCTATTCTGAGGCTACGGGCTACACTTTGAGATACACTGTTATACAAATGCACTTGTAATGGAGCTCAAATTGCTGTACAGTTGGCATAAGACCTGCTTCATGGTACTTTAATTAGAGGCACCATGGAGAGGCTGCAGGCTATTCTCAAGGGGTAAAGGAAATGACAATAGTCACAGCCTGACAGGATGCTCTGGATGCAGGATGTCAGGATATGTCAATGTCTGAGACAAGTGGCATTTACACTATTTTGATGTAGGGGCCAGCTTCCGCAAGTGGAGAAAGTGTGGCTGCGTGGAGAATTCAGGCATTGCGAGTAGTTTAGTTCAGTTTAGAGATACAGCGTGAAAACAGTCCCTTTGGCCCACTGAGTCCGCGAGAACTAGCAGTCCCTTCACATTAACACCACCCTACACACACTAGGGACAATTTCACATTCATACCAAACTAATTAACCTACAGACCTGTACGTCTTTTGAAGTGTGGGAGGAATCTCGGAGAAAACCCACTCAGGTCACGGGAAGAACGTGCAAACTCCATACAGCCAAGCACCCGTAGTCAGGAGCGAACCCGAGTCTCTGGCCTTGTAAGGCAGTAGCTCTACTGCTACACCACCATGCCGCCCTATAGTTAGTTGGGCCCCACTCAGGGCTGCAAGTAAGATTTTCAATGCACTTTTATCTTGTGCTTGTGCATGCAACAATAAACTCAACTGAACTTTATTTTTAAATATTAATTGTGGGTTTGATTGCTTAACCGTCGAGAGCAAGCAGGAAGAGACAAATGAAATAATTTGTTAGTTAAGGAAACCTAAGCCATCACCAAACATAAGCTCTAAGAAAACTTGCAAAGTATTGGGGGACTTGCATTTTCTGTACATGCACCCTCAAAAATAAGCTTTTCGACACATCCAAGTCCATGCCAACCAAGCACTCATTTTTACACCAATTTGATGCTAACTAATTTTATTCTTCCCACTTTCCTATCAACTGCTACCAGATGCTATCTTTCACCAAAACACAAGGGACAAATTTACAGTGGCCAATTAATCTACTAACATTTTTGAGATGTAGGTAGAAACACACCGAATGCATGCAGTCACAGGGATAAATACAAATCCATGCAGACAGCAATGGAGATTAAGCTTCAACCTTGCATTGTTGGATGTGCATTCAAGGGTTTGGATCAGCAATGGTGAGGGACAAGCCACATATTTCAATATCATGATGTATGTGAACAGAACAGGAACCTGCAGATGAATTAGTACACAACATTGTGGAAATGTTGGCAGAGCGCTGCACCAGCACAGGTCACTTACATGCAAAATGTTCATGTTTGCACTGAAAATTTAAATTACACTGTTCCGATGACTTTGTTTTAGCAGACATGTGAATTATTTTTGTGGCCAACAGATTAAATATGTCCATGGAGGTTTAAATAAACAGCTTTAAGCTTGTTTGGATCTATATGTCTAGAGAGGTTGGCAATGTTGGAACTGATTTTATAAGTACAATATGGTGTCTTTAGCCAAAGCAATTGTGGATACATTTTGTTATATATAGGAGGTACACAAAAGGCTGGAGAAACTCAGCGGGTGCAGCAGCATCTAAGGAGCGAAGTAGATAGGCAACGTTTCGGGCCGAAACCCTTCTTCAGCACTTTATATAGTTGAACATAATAATAATAATAATAATAATAATAATAATAATAATAATAATAATAATAATAATAATAATAATATCTTTTATTGTCATTACACATAAGTGCAACGAGATTTGGTTTGCAACTTCCATCCGATGTCATAACTTAAACAACCAATAAAATTTAGGTTTAGATACACCGAGAACAAGGTTTGTAAAAAGACCACTAGAACAGTAAAACAGTCAAAACAGACTAAAGTGCAGATGTGTCTGTGCGACGTGACCATCCGAGGGAGACAGTCCATGGGGGTGGGGGGCACTCAGCAGGGCCGGTTCAGAGCCGCTGAAGCTGTTCCTGAGTCTGGAGATGCGGGCGTAGAAGGCCTTGTATCGTCTGCCGGAAGGGAGTAGTTCGAACAGTCCATTACAAGGATGAGAGGAGTCTTTATGGATGCTGACGGCCTTCCTGAGGCACCGTGCGTGGTAGATGCCCTCCAAGGCTGGTAGCGGTAGAACATATATAAATAGTAGAGATTATGTGAATACATTTCTTCTGCTTCTTAACAAAACTGCATATATGAGTCTTAAGAGGTCACGTGATTTCAATAAACATTAATGTTGGTGCATCGGTAGAGTTGCTGCCTTACAGCGCTTGCAGCACTGGGGGGATCCAGGTACGATCCCGACTACAGATGCTGGCTGTATGGAGTTTGTACATTCTCCCCGTCATTGCATGGGTTTTCTCCGAGATCTTCGGTTTCCTCCCACACTCCAAAGATGTACAGCTATGTAGGTTAATTGGCTTGGTATAAGTGTAAATTGTCCCTAGTGTGTGTAGGACAGTGTTAGTGTGTGGGGATCGCTGGTCGGTGTGGACCCGAAGGGCCTGTTTCCTCTCTATATCTCTAAACTAAACTAGACTAAACTACAAACAGAGGAAATCACTTAAATCCAGAAAAATAAGTTTGTATTGAAGTGAAAAGCAAGAATATTGTGGCAAGTCTAGATTTAAATATATTTGTTTCAAAGCTTGAAAATGCTAATTTCTTGTTGAGCCCTGACGCAGACATTCGTTTATATAAAGTATCATCAAAATGAAATAGAAACAGATGAAACTGAGGCATTGTGCTATGACAAAAGAAAGTACAAGAAATTATATTGATTTTCTCAAGTTCTTAAACAGAGGATCCAGACCAGGAAGACCAATTGTTGAATTTCTGGTCTATTTAAAATTCACAGATTGCAACTGGAGTGTTATCATTCCTGACCAGAAAATTGATGAGTTGACTAGATTCATTATCCAGGGATATTACTGAGTTAAAGATTCCTTTCTTTTCCCAAATCCCGGAAAGCCAAAAAAGCGTAAATGGCCTTTTCTTGGTATAATGAGTAAAATAATGTACCACAGTTTAATTTATGTTCTTGATAGAAAACTTAATTCAGTCAGTAGCTTAGATGCTGAGAGAATTTTGAGAATCTAGGCAAGAACTGTTAATTAAGAACTGCGTGAGGAAGCTTGAGAAACCTTATAATAAATAACACCTTTTATCATTTTTGTTTGGTCTTAGAATTAAATTTTCACAGAACAATTTTCTCACTTCTGCTCATTGAAGTGGTTTTCCAGTCAAACTAATAAGAACATGGTAGAGGGGCCAGATCTCATTCTTTCTTTGATTTAAATATTTCTCTATGTTTCCAATTTAAATTGGGTCTTTTTCTTAATCTGAAGTTTTAGTCAATGTAGAAAATTACACAGCGAGTTTGATAATTTGTTCATCACCATTGAAATTTGTTGATTCTTATTTTCCACCTTCTTTCTTGCCATAGATTAAGTTCACTTGAAGAATGGCATTGTAGTGTCCCTACACCCGATTTATTTGGAAAACAGAATAATGTAGAGGACAGATGAAGATGATATAGATGTGACCGTGTTGGGAGCTGGGTCAAGAACACACGAGCTCATAACCCATATTCATTCTACTTAGATTTTATGGTGGCATAAAACTATCCATATGAATAATAATGCACACATAAACAACCAAGTGAACTGAACACCAATGCACATGATCTGTTTTGCCAATCTGCCCCATGTACCACAGACGTTTTCTGTTTCTATGTTCTGTCGTTTTGCACCTGGAAGAACAGAGGTGCAAATACAAGTGAAATGAAAGGAAATCTATTTCTGTGAAATATTAGACAGTATTGTTGAAGTCTCAGCCCAAATGTTGATGAAAGTCGGGATTTTGCTTCTGACATTCAAGTGGGTACATTTGATGTTGTTGGCCAGGGGCCAGGGGCCAGTGGCAAAGCAGGATTCAACGTTGCTTCAGTCTACATCTGTTTTTTCTCCTGCCAATTCCTGCCACACTCTGTGGGAATAAACAAGATCCAACACAACTCAGATTATCAGTGTTCATGATCTGAGCTAAATGGTACACAATGCGTGTGCAATGCTGTACACTGTATATATATATTTTTTCTTTCTATTATTATGGGAATTCGCTTTTTCCAGCTCTTTTGTGTTTATGACATTCTGTGTGTTATTTTGTTTGCTTAAATACAGAATGAAGAATCCAACTGCAGATTGCCTCTAGATTTTCTTATAACGCACAGATGCCATTAAGATCGTAATGATTTTCTGATGTTAGCACATGTGCAATGGAAGATTAGAGCTTAGAATTAGGAAAACTGGAGTATCGTGACAAAGATTAAACAGTAACATTTTCATTGGGACATAGAAACAGCGTAATAGAGGTTTACTGTTTGCACATTGGAAAATCAACTATTTAAGGGAGCAGCACTTGATTGGGAATTAACAATGGTAGGGGTTGCTTTTGCTCACATTTTGTCCCCATGTCTTGACATTAGATATAATAGTTGCCATGCAAGTCATGTAAAGTTCTTTATGTTTCTCTGTACAAAGTAATACCATCACTGAAGAAGATGCATTTGTATATGGGAAGCAAGAGAGGAAATTGCAGGAGCCCTGGCTGAGATTTATGAGTCATCATTAAATACAGGCAAGATGCCGGAAAACTGGAGGGTGGCAAATGTTGTGCCTCTATTCAAGAACGACAGCAGGGGAAAGGCTGGGAACGATAGGCCAATGAGCTTAAAATCTGTGATCAGAAAGTTACTTAAGTGTATTCTGAGGGATAGAATATACGTGCAGTTAGATAGACAAGGGCTGATTTGGGATAGTCTGCCTGGTTTTGTATGTGGGAGGTCGTGCTCACAAATCTGATTGAGTTTTCCAAAGATGTGAGCAATAAGGTTGATGAAGGCAGAGCTATAGACTTGGAAATATGGATTTCAGCAATGTATTCAACAAGGTTCCGCATGGTAGGCTGTTCTGGAAGGTAAGATCCCATGCGATCCAAGGAGAGTTAGCTGAATGGATAGAAAATTGGCTTCATGGAAGGAAGCAGAGGGCGATGATGGAAGTTTGCTTTTTGGACTGGAGGCCTGTGACTATTGGTGTATCTCAAGGTTTCAGTGCTGTGTGTCATCTATATCAATGAGTTGGATGAGAGTGTACATGGCATGACTAGCAAGTTTGCAGATGACATAGACGTGGGTGGAATTTGTAGATAGTGAAGCTGGTTGTCAAAAATTGTAGCAGGATCTTGATCGGTTGGGAAGGTGAGCTGAGGAATGTTTGATGGAATTTAATACAGAGAAATGTGAGTTGCTGCATTTTGGGAAGATTAACATGGACAAGACCAACACAGTGAATGATAGGGCTCTGGGGAGTGTTGTAGAGCAGAGGGATTTAGGAATGCAGGTACATAGTTTGTTGAAAGTGGCATCACAAGAAGATAGGGTGGTCAAAAAGACTTTTGGCACATTGGTCTTCATCTGTCAGGGTATTGAGTTTAGAAGTTGGAAGGTCATGCTGCAGTTATATAAAACATTGGCGAGGCTACATTTAGAGTATTGTGTTCAGTTCGTGCACCATGATATAAGAAAGAGGTTATCAAGCTGGAAAGGGCGCAGAGATGTTTAATGAGGATGTTGCCAGGACATGAGGATCTGGGCTATAGGGTGAGGTTGAGCAGGCTAGGACTCCATTCCTTGGAGCGCAGGAGGATGAAGGGTGATCTTACAGTGGTGTACAAAATCATGAGAAGAATAAACGCACAAATCTCTTGACCAGAGTAAGGGAATCGAGAACTAGAGGTTTAAGGTGAGGGGGGAATGATTTAATTGGAACCTGAGCAGTAAAGGGCCTGTCCTACGGGCATGCGACCTGCATGCGGCAAGCGCGACCAAAATGGAAGCGGGGGTCGAGTGAGTGACGTGAAGTTCGAGCGAAGTCCGCGGGAAGTTCGCGCGTGACGTACGGCGTCAAGACGCTGCGTACGACAATAATACTTTCTATTTTGTTTGCACAAGGTAACTTCTGAAGCCGTAAACAAAAACTGGACCATTTTGAAATATGTTTCCCCTATTCTGCTTTCATTTCTGTTTTTGTATTCATTTTCAAGGAAAGAGAAATAACTTAGATGCATCTTGCTCATTGACAATACAATTTTTATGTACTTATCAGACGTTCATATCTTTGCAGTTCAAAAGCATATCATTTACAAAGGTATGTTTTTCCACATCACAGTTCGAGCGAAGTCCGCGGGAAGTTCGCGCGTGACGTACGGCATCAAGACACTGCGTACGGCATCGAGGCGGCTGCGGGCCGACAGGCCGTTGCCGCGCAGAATTTTTGAACACTGTCAATTTTTCAGAGTCCCGCGTGATGTCGGGACCAGTTCTGCACAACTCCATACGGCTCCGGCGATCGAAGTGGGTCCGGCCCCGCGAGGAGGTAGCTGAGGCAGGTACTATCACAACATTTAAGAAATATTTAGACAGGGACATGGATAGGACAGGTTTAGAGGGATATGGGTCAAACACAGGCAGGTGGGACTAGCGTAGATAGGACATGTTGGCCAGGGTGGGTAAGTTGGGCTGAAGAGCCTATTTACACACTGTATGACTATAACTTTTACTTTTCAAATGTCCTTATGCACTTTACAACCAGTTAAATGTTTCTGAAGAGTAAACCTATGCTAGCGTAGGAAATACAGCATGCAATTTTCAATCAACAAGATGGCATAATGACGCAATGACCAGATAAACTCTTTCTCTTTCCTATTGCAGTCAGTTGTCGAAGACCACCGAGGTTGCAATCTCTTCTTTAAAATGAACAGTAAGATTTTTTACCTTGACTGAGTAACATGGGGCCAAATAAAACGATAATGGAATAAAAGGAAGTTATCTAAAATAAATGTAAAGTTGAAAGGAAGTGCATTAAAAGGAAAATAATACAATGAGTCATTACCTGTGCAGATGTGAGCACTTTTAAATATGCTAACAATTTGATGTAGAGGAAACTTGACAAAGAACGGGAGTTATTTTAGTAATTTGTAATTCAGATTCAAACTGAAGAGGATGATATTACAAATGAGAAATCATAACCATAATCATAATCATAATCATACTATTAGCAATGAAATAACAATGAGAAGAAATTCTGAACTGGTTGCTGCTCTTACCGCTCAAAATAGGTAGTCAGAAGAAGAGCACATAAAAGTCTTTAAAATGACGATAAATTTGTGTAGGGTACACATAATGAGGATCATACTGCATAATTGCTGTTGTTCAAAATTTACATTAAAGATTTGGACAGATCAATAAATAACCAGACTATCGCACAAACCAACCTCCCTTCCATTGACTCCATTTACACCTTGCTCTGCCCCGGCAAGGCCAGCAACATAATCAAGGATGAGTCAGTCACACCCTGGCCACTCCCTCTTCTTCCCTCTCCCATCGGGCAAAAGGTACAGAAGTGTGAAAACGCACACCTCAGATTCAGGGACTGTTTCTCCCAACTGTTAAGGGCCTGTCCCACCAGCATGCGACTCCATGCAGTGAGTGCGACCTACCGTGGTCGCTTGAGCCGTACAGCCTCGCGGGGCCGGTCCCACTTCGATCGCCGGAGTCGTATGGAGTTGTGCGGAGCTGGTCCCGACATCCCGCAGGGCTCCGAAAAACCGACAGTGTTTAAAATCCCGTGCGGAACGGCGGATAGGCCCGCAGCCGCATCGAGGACGTGCGCAACGTCTCGACATCGTACGCAGCGTCAAGACGCTGTATGCAACATCTGGACGCCGTACGCAGCACGTGGCGTTGCGTGACGATGTCACCGCCCGGCGTGCCGTTGCGTGATGGCGCCACCGCCAGACGCCGTGCGACGTCCAAATTCACTCGGCCTGCCTCATGCCCAGCTGATTGGTGAGTATGATGTCGGGACCAGCCCCCGCACAACTCCAGATGCCTCTGCGGTTCGAAGTGGAACCGGCCCCGCGAGGCCGTACGCCTCAAGCCACCACGGTAGGTCGCGCTCACCGCATGCAGTCACATGCTGGCAGGACAGGCCCTTTATCAGACAACTGAATCATCCTGCCACAACAAGAGAGCAACTCTGAACTATTATCTACCTCTTTGGACTATCTTTGATCGAACTTTACTGGATTTACCTTGCACTAAACATTATTCCCTTCTGTATCCACAGTATACGCTGTAAATAGCTCGATTGTAATCATGTATTGTCTTTCCGCTGACTGGCTAGCATGCAACAAATGCTTTTCACTGTACCCTTTCTGACTGGCACTGAGAGGAAAAAATCAACATAATAAAGCAAGAAGATAGAAACCTTATGGTCAAGGGAGTTAAGTAGTAGAGGAACAAATAAATAAAGATAAATGTTAAGTTATGGACTAAGGTAAGCAACAGAAAAGTCTACTTCAACTCAGAAAATTAAACTGTTTTAGAGCGAGGGATTGAGAGATACAATCAATAAAAGCAGCATGGCAAGCCAAAAGAAGCAATTTGAAATATTAAGAGAACACCTGAATATCTCCATGGTAAAGGTTTTAAATGCAGTGATGTTATTTTGTTATCATAGATAGGAACCTGGTCAGGCTCCACTGAGCACAGTAGTACATGCTAAAATGGGGATGTAGAAAATGTAATAATAATTTAGAATGCTGTTACCAGAACTGAGAGCTTCAATGTATCAGAAAAAAAATGAATGGATTGTAAAGAGTGAACAGGTTAGAATATCTTTCTCTCAAAATGAGAGATGGCCTAAAAAAATATTTTTCATTGCTTGGACAGTGCAGATGTGGAGAGAACATTTTGCCTCATGGGAGAAACCTAATCCAGAACCACAAGAATAATATTGCTAATTTAAAATCCAATAAAGTAAAAGGAGAATGTATTTTTCCTCATAGGGCGTTCGGGGAGTGGAACTCACCACCAGAGGATGTGGAAGATAGCTAAGTGGATTCAGAAGGAAAATAGCTGAGTGAGGGGCAACTTTTTTACACAAAGTGTGGTGGGTGTATGGAGGAGGTGAGGTGTACGTCCAAATGTCTTAAACACTGTGTCATTACCTGCCAGAGGAAGTGTTTGAGGCAGGTACTGACTTAACACTTAAAGTGTTTAAGAGACATTTGGACAGGTACATGGGTACATGGATGGGACTGGTTTCGAAGGATATGGGCCTAATGCAGGCAGGTGGGACTAGAATAGATGGGGCCTGTTTGTCGGCGTTGGCAGGTTGGGCTGAAGGGCCTGTTCCAAGCTCTATGACACTGTGACATCACTGTGAGATCAGGTAGATGGAATGGGAGGAAAAATGTGCGAAGTATAAGCCGGCACAGATTGGGCCTAAGGTTCTGCCTCTGTGCTGCACATTTTATATAAATCTGCACAATATATGATTGCAAAGCCTGTAAAACTGAGATTGATTCTTAACATGCATTACAAATTCAGGAGAGGGGCTACATTATGGAGGGGTTACATACATTATGGAGCTTGGAGAGATGTGACTGTACTAGAATTGGTGCAGTGGAGATTCATCAGCATGTTGCCTAGAATGGAGTGTTTCGGTTATAAGGAAAGACTGGTTTGTTTCCCTTGGAGTGGAGAAGGGATTTGATAGAGGTATCCAAAATTATGAGGGACATAGATAGAGTAGATAGTGGGAAATATTTCCCCGGAGTAGATGTGTGCAAAGTGAGAAGGGATCGGTTTAGAATAAGTTCAGAGGGCAGCGAAGGAAGATATTTTTTTCACCCAGAATGTGTTGGAGTCAAGAGTGCACTGGCTGATCAGAAAGTGGAGACAGAACTCATATTAAATTTAAGAAGTATCAAGATGAACACTTGAATTGCCAAAGTATAGAGGCGTATGAACTGAATGATGGTAAATAGGATTGGTATAGATGTGCATTTGATGGTTGATCCGAAAGGCTTGTTTCTGGGCTGAGCTAAGACTAGTACAAATAAGGGGAGATCATTAAGGGTGTAACAGATGAAGGAAGGGAAAGCTACAGTGAAAGGTGAGATGAAATTGAGGGCAGAAATATCGCTGATGAGCATCCACACTAATTGGGAGCCGGTGAGCCAAATGCACTGTAAAGCCATTGCCACCTTCCCCTCAGCCAACAATGAACCATTTTACATGTCCTTAATCATGGCCTGCTTTGACCTGTTGTTTTCAGACGTTACATTCTCTTTGTCCCCATCCATATCTCCAGTTTCCCTCTCCCCTGACTTTCGGTCTGAAGAAGGATTGCGACCTGAAACATCACCCATTCCTTCTCTACGTAGATACTGCCTGTTCCGCTGAGTTACTCTGGCATTTTGTGTCCAATTGCACTGTTTCTCTGTAGTTTATTCAATATCATTCAAAGGATTGACGGGCAATGGGGGCAATGGAGGGCCGTAGTGAGAGATTCTACTTCTTGGATCAGACTCAGCAGGATCAAATTGTTATTTTATGGTTCTTTTAAATAATTAGTATTTGCTGTAATAATGGTTAACAAAATGGAATCATTAACATCAGGTCTTTGAACTGAATCCCAGATGAAAGACTTGAAGGAATAAATTAAGAATCTGGAAACCAAACATGTTTAACTTGTGGACCAATCTGCTACTCCAACTGATCTTTCTGTCCTAGATCTCCTCCATTGTCAGAGTGAGGCTAAACGCAAATTGAAGGAACTGCATCTCATATTTCACTTGGGCAGCTTACAGCCCAGTGGTATGAATATTGATTTTTCTCACTTCAGGTAGCCCCTCTCTCCATCCCCCCCCCCACCCAAGTCACACTAGCTTCTCATTCTCACCCTACAAACAGCTAACAATTACCTGTTTGCTTTATCATCGTTACTTTTTTTCATATCTTTCATTAAATTGTTCTTTATCTCTTCACATCACCATCTATATCTCTCGTTTCCCTTATCCCTAACCAGTCTGAAGAAGGGTCACGACCCGAAACGTCACCCTTCTCTCCAGAGATACTGCCTGTCCCGATGAGTTACTCCAGCTTTTTGTGTCTATCTTTGGCAATTTTACATTTGCTTTTGACTTAGGAAGGTCATACATGCAACATTTCAAATCGTAATGTATTAAAAATAAAGCTGTTTGTGGCAGAAAGTTGTGAATCTGTGGAATTCTCTGCCACAGAGGACAGAGGAAGCCAATTCACTGGATGTTTTCAAGAGAGTTAGATTTAGTTCTTAGGGCTAGCGGAATCAAGGGAAATGGGGGAAAAAGCAGGAACGGAGTACTGATTTCGGATGATTAGCCATGATCATATTGAGGTTGAAAACATTAGTTAAGCAGTGTTGCTGTCCTCGTTTTCCTTCAGTAAAGCACATCTGCCTGGTTTGTATAGTGGTTTCAAAATATGAAAAGTAGATGGTCAAAGATGAGATCAGCCTTTCAAGTCTGCACATTAATGTTATTTTCAGCGACTTAAGAGTGATACCAAGCATGTGTGAGAATGCACATTATACCATGCGCACAAAGAAAATATATCGCTAGATTGATGTTACCAGATGTAGGCATTTGAAGTCATTGCTACCATACTGAGTGATCTAAAATCATTTGGAATTGCTTAGACAGATTTAAAGTGATTACGTACTTAAATAATCAGTGCCAAGCAACTGACATAAAATGTTCTGGGTTTAATCACATTGCCATTTTCCAATTCCTCTAAATTTAAATTTCCTAACTGCATGAAAATTAATTCCTTCTTTTTGAAGTAGAGCTGAATCTGCTACCCATTAGCTACTGCCTGTCACTGTCCACCATTATTCTTAAAATAACTTACAATCATAGAATTGTTATGGCACAGAAGGAAGCATTCGGCCCACGGAGTCTGTGCCAATTCCAAGTGGAGCAGCCATGTCAGTTCCAAACTCCAATTTTTTCCCCTCAGGTCCAAGAATTATTCCATCTCATGTACCCATCCAATTTCCTTTTGAAAACTCTCATCCATCCCATTTCAACTTGCATAAACACTTTTCCCGATTGCATCCCCATTCTCATAAGTATGCCACCATTTTCAAGTTGTTTTCCAAAATCCTTAAACCATCTGCCAGTAGGAAGAGGTCACTTCACCCTGTCTGAACAGGTCTACATACAGTACTTATCTCCTCTCAACCTTTGCTCCATGGAGAACAATCCCAGCTGCTCCAATGTAACCTAATTGCTGCAATATCTGACCTCTGGGATAATGCCAGTAAACCATTGCACCTTTCCTGAAGTTAGCTGACTAGAGCTGGAGGCAATTCCCCTGTTCTGGCACTCCTTTTGTACTCTTCTTCAATTTATGAATCCCAGGATCTTATATCAAACCATTTCTCAACATCCTCTGCCAGTTTCAAAGATCTATGCACATAAACACTCATGTATCTCTGTTTCTGCTTACCCTATGGAACTGTGCTACTTGGTCTATGCTCCCTTACTTTCTTCCTTCTGCCAGTGTTAATAAATCGGTGCTGTCTCTCCTTTACTAACTATGACTTCCCCAAGTGTGCACACCCCCCCCCCCCCCCGATTATTGTTTCCAACTGAGGTTTAAGACGACTGATCTGTAGTTGCCTAATATATCCTTTTACTCCCTTTTTTTGAATAAGTGTATATTTGCCATTTCCAAATCCTCTGCACTCCTGTCTACCTATGGAGAATCTGAAGATTATGCCATGTCCTTCTGCAGCCTCTACCTCCGTCTCAGGATGTGTCCACTTGGTTTAGATTATTTGTTAGCTTAAAATATAGCCAATCTTTCTAATCCCTCTCCACAATCAATTTCCTCCGCATTCAATATCACTACAGCCTCTCCTTCTACTCAGGTTCTGGCAGCATCTTCTTGCTTGGCAAAGAGCGATACAAAAATACTCATTTAACATTCCAGCTATGCCTTCTGCATCTCTCTCTCTCTCTCTCTCTCTCTCTCTCTCTCTCTCTCTCTCTCTCTCTCTCTCTCTCTCTCTCTCTCTCTCTCTCTCTCTCTCTCTCTCTCTCTCTCTCTCTCTCTCTCTCTCTCTCTCTCTCTCTCTCTCTCTCTCTCTCTCTCTCTCTCTCTCTCTCTCTCTCTCTCTCTCTCTCTCTATCTCTATCTCTATCTCTCTCTCTATCTCTGTATCTATCTATCTCTCTATCTATCTCTGTATCCATAATTGGTCCCACATCTCTTCTACTACTTACTAATAATTTACATTCCTGGGGATTTATTTTTATGTTAACTGCCATACTCTTTTTCTACTTTGCCTCTGCTTGTTTAGTTTAGTTCTGTGATGCAGCATGGAAACAGGCCCTTTGTTCCGCCAAGACCACTCTGACCATTGTGTATGAAAGAACTGCAGATGGTGGTTTCAATCAAAGGTAGACTCTGACCATTGATCACCCATTCACACTAGTTCTATATTATCCATTTTCTCATGTAGTCTTTACTGACTAGGGACAATGTACAGAGGCCGTTGAGCCTACTAACCTGCACATCTTTGGAATGCGGGAGGAAACCGTGGCAGCCGGAGGAAACGAAACACAGTCACAGGGAGAACGTGCAAACACCACATGGACATCGCCCTTGACATTCTGTCATTGTCTTACTTTCATTAGTCATACTTTCCTTTTCACTTCGACAAGTGATGGCTTCCACTGATTGTCGCCAGAAGCTTGTGCCCCTTTCAGGACAGACGATGACAGCGAGGCCAACATTTGTAACAAGATGGACTTCCCCCTCAGAGCTGATCGTAATTAGCGTAGCTCTCATTGGAGGCATTCATCTGACATGCATTATGCAACCTTTTGTTCTCTTTCATAATGTTTTTAATATACATTCTCATCCAGGGTGCCTTGATTTTAGTTGTCTTATCTCCCCCCCCTCCCCTCCCCTTGTGGGAAGGCACTAGCCTGTACCTGAAACATATTCTCCTTACAGATCATGCCCTGTACCTTCATAGTTTTACCTAATACTATTTTGTTCCATTTTATTCTGGTAAGGTTCATTGAAGTTATCTATTTTCCAGCGTAGAATAATATTTCTTGTCCCTCACTATTATTACATTAAATCTTATTATCAGATGATCTTTGCTTCTCCAGTATACTCCCAGTACAAATTAAAATAAAACATATACATTATTTCTCCCTGAAAAATTCCAATTTAATCTGTGTATAAAATAGCAATGAATGCAGCCAAAAAAAGGATGTTTTTGCATTGCTGGCGAGCTTGGTAGATGGATTTCAAGACACGGTAATTATGACTATGTTCAAGAAAGGAGACAAGTTTGATTGCAGTAATTATGGATCGCTCCTCCTGCTTTATGCCACAGGGAAGGATCTTCCTCATCCGTCTCCTTCCAATGGCAATAATGCTCCTCATGTAGTACAATAAACAGGTTCTTCACCTTATAGAACAACGTACAGCATAGCACCAGTCACTATAGATAACCTTGGCCAGCTGGACTACACTTCTTCCCACCCTGCTTCCTGTAAGGACTCTATCCCCTACTCGCAATACCTCCAAATTCCTCTGTCTACGCTGCATCTGCACCCAGGATGAGGTGTTCCAAACCAGGGCATCGGAGATAGACAATAGACAATAGTTGCAGGAGTAGGCCATTCTGCCCTTCGAGCTAGCTCCGCCATTCTGTGATCTCTGATCATCCAACTCGTATGTACCTGCCTTCTCTCCATACCCCCTGGTCCCTTTAGCCACAAGGGCCACATCTAACTCCCTCCTAAATGTAGCCAATGAACTGGCCTCAACTACTTTCTGTGGCAGAGAATTCCACAGATTCACTACTCTCTGTGTGAATTTATTTTTTCGCATCTCGGTCCTAAAAGACTTCCCCCTTATCCTTAAACTGTGACCCATTGTTCTGGAGTTCCCCAACATCGGGAACAATCTTCCTGCATCTAGCCTGTCCAACCCCTTAAGAATTTAGTAAGTCTCTATAAGATCCCCCCTCAATCTTCTAAATTCCAGCGAGTACAAGCCAAGTCTATCCAGTCTTTCTTCATATGGAAGTCCTGCCATCCCAGGAATCAGTCTGGTGAACCTTCTCTGTACTCCCTCTATGGCAAGAATGTCTTTTCTCAGATTAGGAGACCAAATCTGTATGCAATACTCCAGGTGTGGCCTCACCAAGACCCTGTACAACTGCAATAGAACCTCCCAACTCTTGTACTCAAATCCTTTCAAAGGAATGTCCTTCCTCAAATTAGGGGACCAAAACTGCACACAATACTGCAGGTGTGGTCTCACTAGGGCCCTATGCAACTGCAGAAGGACCTCTTTGCTCTTATACTCCTCTTGTTATGAAGGCCAACATGCCATTCACTTTCTTCACTGCCTGCTGTACCTGCAAGCTTACTTTCATTGACTAATGAACAAGGACCCCCCAGATCCCGTTGTACTGCCCCTTTTCCCAACTTGACACCATTTAGATAATAATCTGCCTTCCTGTTGTTGCTACTAAAATGGGTAACCTCACATCTATCCACGTTAAACTGCATCTGCCATGCATCTGCCCACTCACCCAACCTGTCCAAGTCACCCTGCATTCTCATAGCATCCTCCTCACAGTTCACACTGCCACCCAGCTTTGTGTCAACTGCAAATTTGCTAATGTTACTTTGAATCCCTTCATCTAAATCATTGATGTATATTGTAAATAGCTGCGGTCCCAGCACCGAGCCTTGCGGTACCCCACTAGTCACTGCCTGCCATTCTGAAAGGGACCCGTTAATCCCTACTCTTTGTTTCCTGTCTGCCAACCAATTTTCTATCCATGTCAGCACTCTACCCCAATACCATGTGCCTTAATTTTGCCCACTAATCTCCTATGTGGGACCTTATCAAATGTTTTCTGATAGTCCAGTTCTCCCTTGTCCATTTTCCTAGTTACATCCTCAAACAATTCCAGAAGATCAGTCAAGCATGATTTCCCCTTCGTAAATCCATGCTAACTTGGACCGATCCTGTTACTGTTATCCAAATATGCCGCTATGTCATCTTTTATGATTGACTCCAACATCATCCCCACTACCGATGTCAGGCTAACTGGTCTATAGTTCCCCGTTTTCTCTCTCCCGCCTTTCTTAAAAAGTGGGATAACATTAGCTACCCTCCAATCCACAGGAGCTGATCCTGAATCTATAGAACATTGGAAAATGAACACATTCTTTGTGATGTCCTCATTCTTTAGGGAACGAGGGTTCGCCTCTTCAACTGTAGATGAGGCTTTCACCAGGGTCTCCTCTGTATCCCATAGCCCCACTCTCTCCCCTCCCCTTGTACTTTCCCTTGCAACCGCAGGAAATGCTTCACTTGTCGCTTTACCTCCCCCCTCGACTCCATCCAAGGGCCCAAGCAGCCTTTCCAGGTGAGGCAGAGGTTCACCTGCACCTCCTCCAACCTCATCTATTGCATCCGCTGTTCCAGGTGTCAACTGCTCTACACCAGTGCGATCAAGCGCAGGCTTGGTGATCGCTTCGCCCAACAACTCCGCTCAGTTTGCATTAACCAACCTGATCACCCGGTGGCTCAGCACTTCAACTCCCCCTCCCATTCCGAAGCTGACCTTTCTGTCCTGGGGCTTCTCCATGGCCAGAGTGAGTCCCACCACAAATTGGAAGGAAAGCAGCATAAAAAACTGACTCATATTTTAGTTAAAACGCCCTTGGTCAGATTTACATCCCAATTGAATGGTATAAGGAAGACATAAATGCCTGACAGGGGACTGTGGTCTCCAATAGGTAGTGGAAGTAGCTTTCTCCCTCCTTCCCCTCCCCTTCCCCAGCTTTTCCAGAGTCAGCCCACTGTCTCCGCTGACTCTTCCTTTCTGGATCTTCCACCCACCCGCAGCCCCCCCACTCCCACATCAGTCTGAAGAAGGGTCTCGACCCGAAACGTCACCTATCCCTTCGTACCATAGATGCTGCCTCACCTGCTGAGTTTCTCCAGCATTTTTGTCTACCATAGATACCTTGAATGATCTCATAAAACTTTGAGTCCATGAACAGAAATTTGGCTGTTGTCAAAATTATTTACTATTCTATATGTGGTGTATAATGACATGCAAACTATGATCTCAAACGATAGGTCCCTGACAGGCCAAATCCTGGTGCAGGCTGGAATCAAGCAAATGTAAGTCATCACACCAAACTTCTATTCAACATTTTTTCCTCAGTACTCCATCTCACACCCAAGAGGGTGAATTAAAGGAAAATATTCATTTTTCATCATCTTCATTCCATTACTACGATCTTGTAAACCTTTGACACAGTTTTGATTTTCACAGTTGGGTAAATACATCAGTCGACCTGAAGACAGATGTATGTTGACACTTAAATACTTACACAAAAAGAAAATGGACCTTTATTTCTAATCTGCTTCTGACAATGAAAATGGAAGATTCTGTTCGAGCCCTCATAAAACGAATCTCTTCAAATTTCTTGTATTTAAATTTTCTGAAACATCAAAGTTTGTTTGGCAGTATATGTGATATCTATAATGTTTAGTTTCGTTTAGAGATACAGCGCGGAAACAGGCCCTTCGGCCCGCCGCGTCCACACCGACCAGCGATCCCCGCACAATAACACTATCCTACACACACTAGGGACAATTTACACACACACCGGCCAATTAACCTACGTACCTGTACGTCTTTGGAGTGTGGGAGGGAACCGAAGATCTCGTAGAAAACCCAAGCTTTCACGGGGAGGACGTAGAATCTCCGTACAGACAGCACCCATAGTCGGGATCGAACCCGGGTCTCTGGCACTGCAAGCGCTGTAAGGCAGCAACTCGACCGCTGAGCCACCGGGCCTGAGGGAGCTTCATTTTCTGTTTCTCCTTCCGAATGGTTATACTTTATAACCCATGTTAAATTCAAACTAGATATTGAAAAATGTATTTTAGATCAAAGGGTTCAGTTGATTAATCAACTTTTAGGAATTATTAAAGCATCAAACTGTACTGGTCGATATAGAAATAAACATCATACAGCGACACAGGTGTTAATATGCACTGGGTTTATTTGGTGGTTTAAGGTGCGAATTATTTATTTTTGATGTGCATTATTATTGAAGGAAAAAATGAACCCATTATGTGATGTGTTCATTCCTATTGAAACAGAATATTTATTATTTTGTCACATACTTCATGTTGTTTCCAAAAATGTATGAACCCAGTGATTTTAGTGAAGGCATTACATGGGTTAACATCTATGCTCCAATAGCAGAGAGAAGAATTTCAGATATCAGAATTCCACTCAATTATTCAATTAGTTTAGTGCTGTTGTTATTTTCTGTGTTTTGTTCTTTGAAATGACCTGAAGTGGCTTTGATGTGTCCTCCAGATAATTAGACTAGCACTCTTCTAAGTTACTCTTCCCTTCAATCACTCTTCCAAGCTCTGGTTGTTGGTCAGTAAGCGTTAACTGTATCCACAATTAAAAGCAGTCTGGTATTGTCTGTGTGGACGTGTTCTCTTGTAATTAAATCTTCTGGTTAAAGTGGGATAAGCAGGGTTTTGATGCGGAATAGTAAACTGTACATCCTCCTGTCTACGTGACAATGCTACTAGATTGGTACTGTAATTGAAGATGCCTTCAATATTACGTTAATCGTCGGTTAATACGGCAAATGTAGCCAGTCCAACATGGCTAATTTTTACGTTTTCATGAATCACGTGCATCGTTTGCGTAACTTTCAACAAAAAAATCCCCAGTAAATAAAATAATGAATGATTACCGTTAATCTATATTCAGGATAGACACAAAAAAGCTGGAGTAACTCAGCGGGACAGGCAGCATCCCTGGAGAGAAGGAATGGGTGACATTTCGAGTTGAGACCCTTCTTCAGACTGGTGAGGCATAAGGGAAACGAGAGACATAGACGGTGATGTGGAGAGATAAAGAACAATGATGGAAAGATATGTAAAAATCTACATTCAGGCATGGAAAGCTCATCCCACATGATGTACATAGAGGTGATTTATCACATTTTTATGGTAATATTAAAATATGATTGAAGTCATCGTTGCTGTTCTTAAATCGAGCAATAACTTTCAGCAGGTGAATAGAAATTCTTAAAAAGTTTAGATAAGAGCACAGAGCATCTGTGGTATGAAAAGTGCCATATTATGTATTGAATGGTAACTTATCTGAAAATATTAAATTAGCAACAGGTTTAAAGTTAGACTTTTTTTTAAACACTATAAAACAACAATGGCCATCGCACCAGCAATAACACTATAGGAGATCATAAAATAAACGATACGATAGAACTTTATCCCAGGAGGGAAATTAATTTTCCGTCATAAAAAACACAAAATCCATGAAACATGAAAATAAAGTGACTAGTAGTAAGGCTTTGGGGATGTGCAAAGATTGAGGGGGGTCAGTCTCAGTCTTAGTCTACCTCATGACAGAAGGGGGGGGGAGTAGTAAAGTTTCATAGCCACAGGGAAGAAGGATCTCCTGTGGCGTTCTGTCCTGCATCTTGGTGGAACCAGCCTGTTGCTGAAGGTTCTCCTCAGGTTGACCAGTGTGTCATGGAGGGGGTGAGCTGTATAGTCCAGGATGCTCCGCAGTTTGAGGAGCATCCTCCCCTCCAAGCCCACCTCCCATCAATCCAACTCCGGGATGGAGCCAGCCATCCTGATGAGTTTGTTGATCCTATTGGCATCCACAGGCCCCAGCACACGGCAGCGAAGAAGATGGCACTGGCTACCGCCGACTGGTGGAACATCTGCAGCATCCCACTGCAGATGTTGAGGGAGTGGAACCTTCTCAAAAGGTTCAGCCTGCTCTGTCCCTTCTTGTACAGGGCCTAAGCGTTCCTGCACCAGTCCAGTTTACTGTCCAGGTCCACTCCCAGGTATTTGTACTCCCTGGTAAACTGCACATCCACACCATTGATGGAGACAGGGGACAGGGGTGTTCCTCTCCTCCTAAAATTCACCACCAACTCCCTAGTCTTGTCGGTGTTGAGCTACAGGTGATTTACCCAACACCACTCAACAAAGTCGTTGACTACACCTCTGTATTCAGCTTCCCTCCCCTCACTGATGCAGCCCACAATTGCAGACTCATCTGAAAACTTCTGCAGGTGACAGGAAGTGGAGTTATATCTGAATTCTGAGGTATAGATGGTAAACAGAAAGGGAGAGAGGACTGTCCCCTGTGGGGCCCCTGTGTTGCTCACCACCATGTCTGAGACACAGTTCCGTAGCCTGACATATTGTGGTCGTCCAGGCAGGTGGTTGATCCAGGAGCAATGGAGCATCCATCCACATCTTTGTCAGTTTGCTCCCTAGCAGTGCAGGCCAGATCATGTTAAAAGCACTGGAAACGTATAAAAACATGACTCTCACAATGCCTCCCGGCTTATCCAGGTGAGCATAGGAATGATGGAGCAGGTGGATGATGGCATCCTCAACCCCCATCTTTGCTTGGCAAGCTAACTGCAGTATAGTTCGGGTTTAACCAGGGGTCGCAGGTGAGTGAGCACCAGCCTCTCCAGGGAATTCATGATGTGTGAAGTCTGTAGTCATTGGAGGAGCTGGGGCGCGTCCTCTTTGGTACAGGAACCAGGCAGGATGTCTTCCACATCACAGGAACGCTCTCCAGGCTCATGCTCAGGCTGAAGATATGCTGTAGCACTCCACCCAACTGGCTGCCACACGCCTTGAATACCCTAGTGCTGACACCAGAGTTTGCAAAGGTCTGGTGGTGACACCACTAGAGCTTCCAAAGACAAAAACTTTGTCTTTTTCCTTGTTTTTTCATTTAAACTCTTTTGTTTGCTATGTTAACAATTATTATTACAGTTTGTAATAGGCAGAAGTCAACTGTCTGAAAAGAAATGAAACCCTCTCAACCTGTAACCCAATTAAAAGGAAGTCTAAGATCAAAAGGCGGTATATCTTGGTTACAGTTGATTCTGGGTTCAATACTGGTCTGGTAAAGGTTCACGTACAAAGAAACTCAGGGATAGCGTCTTAACAAGTGCTCCATTTGTGAAACGCTGTATAGTGGAGTCTGTAGTATATGCTTGAATCAATGGATATGATTGTCTTATTTACCAGTAATTATAATCCTTCAGTTTAGACACAAAATCATTGCGAAGGAAAAGGAAAGAAGGCAGAGTAATGGACTTAAAGAAAAATTAACCTGGTTACCGCCTGGCTCTGTAGAAAATGAGAAACTGCTGATACCAAAAATCAATCTCATTAGGAAAAAAATTAGTTCTAAGATGGGCTTGGATTTCAACTAAATGGGAAAACTAAAAAATACAGATACTAATCCTGTTAAATCAGACTATTCATCGCACAGCTGAAATAATTTTTTTAGTTAATTATATTATCTCTTTCTCAAAAGCAATAGTGACTGCTGTGTGTTCCTGTATGGTAGGGGCACCACTTGTAAAACATCCACGATATCATCATGAAACACTTCTCAACTTTTACATCCTGTCAATATGGTGTCAGTTTGTCTCAGTGCGCAATGTTTCACTGAAAGTAGTATTGACTGTGACCAAAAGACTGTTTGCCACTCATCCTTTGTCTCTCCTTTGGTTAGGATGCACGTACAGGGCGGGTCACATCACTGTTAGGTTCCATAGATAGATAGGGACCAGGTTTTTCTTTATCACAAGCACTGTTTAAGAATTAAATTAAAAGTAAACCCATATTAATTGAGACAACATATGCCCATGGTACTCTCAGTGGCAGTGGCACAGCAGTAGAGTTGCTGCCTTACAGCGCTTGCAGCACCGGAGACCCGGGTTCAATCCCGACTATGGGTGATATCTGTACGGAGTTTGTATGTTCTCCCTGTGACCACATGGGTTTTCTTCGAGATTGTCGGCTTCCTCCCACATCCCAAAGATGTACAGGTTTGTAGGTTAATTGGCTTGGGTTTGTATACTTGGTATAAGTGTAAATTGTCCCAAGAGTGTGTAGATAGTGTGCTATCGGGGATCACTGGTCAGTGCGGACTCAGTGGGCCGAAGGGCCTGTTTCCGTGCTTGTATCTCTAAACTAAACTAAACCGGCATTCCGAAGAGGTAGACTACAGTCCTTACTCTTTGATTTTAGACTTTACTAACGCTGCTTATTCACATCTGCCTGCTCAGTTCTAGGGTGATTGGGAATGAACAATAAATGCTGGCATTTCCAGTGATATCCACCTTTTGTGAAATAAAAATTAAAAAGTGGAGCTGTGCCTTGCCTGGACCACTCCTCCACCTCCACTCTGCACCACCCATGTCCTCATCAATACAACTCTTCAGCTTAATCTCTGTGACTTCAGATGGAAACAATGGTGGAGCAGACTGAATGTGAGAAGATCGATGTACCGTTGTCCATCTGTTTTCTTGAGAGGTCATTTGCAGGTTTGGGACACTGATGTCAACACTGGAAAATGCATTCAGTCACCACTGCCCCTCAGCCATCCAGTTGGCCTGGGCCATAGTCTGAAGCTGGCCCGTCTGAGGCAAGAGCTTAATCATCAACTATCAAATACATCTTTGCATAGTCAAACAGAAAAGCAGAAGCCTTCCTCAATAGCCAGGCAGCATGCGTAAACTGGCACTATGAAGGAAACATTGGAACCTACACGTTAAGGCAAGAAAGACACCCGTATTGTCACAAGTGTTAGGACTTATATGCTAAATAGTCATGGCAGAATTGAAACCTTAGAAATTATCCAGAAGGAGACAGTAAGAGTAAATGGCTCTGTGACTTCAACGGGATACAAGAGAAGGGAGCAGGAACCCAGAGTGTGTTATAGTATAAAATAGAATGAAGACTGAGGCATAAAGCCCCATGAAGGAACTGTAGTGAAAATGATTGCAAATACTCTTATAGTATTCAGTAATGTAATAAAGGAGAGTGCATATTGCAGTTATTGTAATGTACTTAATAGCCATATTTCATATGATTAGTTTACTGTGTAGGGGTGAGACTGATAGGGCAATGGTTATGGCCCATGTCATAAAACACATTCACAGTTATGAAGGCATCGTGTTGAATGATAACTGGAGAACAGAAAGTGAGGCCAGATTTGACTGAAGCCAAGATAGACACAAAATGCTGGAGTAACTCAGCAGGACAGGCAGCATCTCTGGAGAGAAGGAATGGGTGATGTATTGGATCTAGACCCTTGTTCAGACCTCAAGGTATGTCTACTTTGAAGAAGTTCTCCTCCTCTCTCTTCGACGAGAGTTTAGCAACATCCTCTCCCACTGCTCCCCCTCTGTGTACACATTTTGTCTGAAGCCAATCTGGGGAAGTGAACCACTGGATTTCTCAGTGCCTGGAGTGGATGTTTTGAGCTATCAAGTGAAGCTTGAAGTGAAAATCTCAGTGAACAATGAGACCAAGTGATTGAATTAATTTGTAATTAGTTGAATTTACAACTGTAGATTGATCTAAGTAGCTCATTGATAGCATAATATGTAATTAGTAAATGTCCTATAGATTTATTACCTTTTCAAGGAGAAGCTGTTTAGCACTTCTAAGCATAAGTGTATCATGTGGTATGAGTTTTGATATATTATTGTACGAGACCCAGCCACTATTTGAGAGATTACTGCCTTCAACAAAGGATGTGTTGTTGAAAGCTTTACCCCTGTATGTGCATTTGTGAGCAGCAAAACAGCAGCCTTGGTTCGAGCCTGGCGTGTGGCAACCAGGCAATGGCAAATCACGTGGCCATTCTACATTCTGATATTTCGCCTGAATTTAAGATAAACTGGTATTGCATTTGTAACTAGTTTTCCAATTTACTATTGTTCGCTTTGTGTTACCATCCAAGTTGATTTTCACCCCGAAAATTGACACAAAAAGCTGGAGTAACTCAGCGGGACAAACAGTATCTCTAGAGAGACGGAGTGGGTAATGTTTTGGGTTGAGACCCTTCTTCAGCCTCGACCCAAAACGTCACCCATTCCTTCTCTCCAGAGATGCTGCCTGTCCCGCTGAGTTACTCTAGCTTTTTGTGTCTATCTTGGGTGTAAACCAGCATTTGAAGTTCCTTCCTACACATGATTTTCATCCCTACTTGCTTTGTTAGAATGTAAGAAGTTTGACAGATTAGCAGATACAGTAGTAGGAAAGGTTTTGAATGATAGGGGTCAAATGTGGGCACATGGGATTAGCTGGGCATCTTGGTCAGCATGAAAGAGTTGGGCTCAAAGGCCAGTTTTATGCTGCATAACTCTTTAACTCCATAACACTTCAGATATTTTGAATTGCTTGTCAGGATGAAGTGCACATTTTTTAAACCTTCACAGTGATCTGTAAGTTAAAAATGATGAAAATGACAAATATTGATGTGATCTTTCCAGATTGTTTTCTTTCCTGTGTATTGCTTCGTGGTGAAATAAGAAACCAGTGGTGAAAACATTGTGTCATGTTCCAATTGCAGTATTATTTTAAGATGAAATTATATGTGTTAAATAAGAAAAGGATTACATAACTGCAGAAGCACAAAGACTGTTGAAAACAAAAGCTGGCCCCATTAATATCACATGAGGCCATGTTCATTTGTGGCTTTGCTATTTGTTTGTGCTGGATGGATGTTTCAGAATAAATAGGGTAAAAGAAAGATTGTATCCACATGAAAGCAAAGAATGCACTAACTGCAAGAAAGGAATTTTTGCTCAAGTGCTATTAAGTGGAGACCCGTTATGGGTTTGTGTGGATGATTTGATATGTTTGCTAGATCTGATCCTCCTCTCATTGCTTTCCTTACATTTGCTGAAAATGCAACATTGATGAAACATTAATGAATTAAATCGATGAACTCCTCTGGAGATTACTCCTTCAAAGAATACAAGTATGAATATTTATATTTTATAATATTATTAAAGTTTATGACCAAAAGAAGGCTCTTCTCTGAGGTAATACATTTTATTTTTGATTTTACACCATTTTGCTCTTTCGGGTTTAGAATGAAGATTAGGTTAAAAGCGAGCCTGAAATCCTCCATTCAAACGTAACTCCTGATTTCCTGCCTGAGACATAACATCTATTATAGTGGAACAGTTGTTAATCACCCACTTATGCCACATTCACCAGTTTAAATTCCAATATCACCGGCGACTCGAGATCATGTCGTGTCATGTCAAAAAACGCCTAAAATATTAAAATGCTGAAAAACAGCCCAGTCTGTTCAGTTTTTCTCAGTCTTAACCTTTATAGATCTGCTGATCCCTTTCTGGTTTGTGTGTAGCCACTGCTGCAGTCTGAATTACTATGAAGATCCCACATCATAAATTTATAACAAAGCCTTCATGCCAAATATTATGAAAACGGGCTGTCTTCTTAAATCCTTTTCAGTGTTGAATTTATAACGGAATTTTCTGTAACCAAATATTTTTATCCAAGTGCTACATTTGGGATTTTTACTATCAAGAGACCTAAATGCTATTTTTAAAACCTCAATGCATTAGATACAGAACCAGGAATGTCCTAACACACACAGCCTTTCTTTAACCAGCTGAACGGCAAGCTTGGAACGGCAAGTGATGACAAAGCAGGACTAGCAAAAGCTATATTTTAGAAGGGTGCGTGTTATTGAATTAAGAAATAAATCAAATCAAGCTGGCCTCCATTGCAGTTCAAAAGCAGACTACTGTGGATATTGGAAATCTGAACTGGAAAACATTACAGATTTGGTGTGTGTGTGTTTGTGTTTGTGTTGGTGTGTGTGTCTGTCTTTTATTCAATTTGTTTTTTATCCAAACCTTTTGAGTGATCTTTCTCATTGACCTGAAACATTGACTTTGTTTCTCACTCCAAAAGTGCTGCCTAACCGACTGTGCTGTATTCTGCTCTATCCATAGCTTTCCCTATCCTCTTTAACGAATAATTGCATTGAAATGTTTAGATCAGAGAGTCTTCCTTAAGGAAAATTAGAAAATAAAGGAAACAAATGTTGCCCATTAGCAAAGTGTAACATCCTGTACACTCCAAAACAGAGCTAAATTGAATGCTGGGGAATGTTAATTATACACAAAAATAAATATTGATATTAAAAAAACACCAATCCCAGGGCTGAAAAAAAAGCTGTTAAATCCATCGACCCACAGATGATTTGATAAGATGTTCCAAGTTACCCAGGCGTTCACAAGCAGAGGCAGGTAACTATGGAATATACTGGTGAACATTTCCAACAAATAGAAGTGGACATTTAAAACAATATCAGAAAATGCTAGGGATTTTCAATGGGTCACGCCTGTGGGAAGAGAAACAGAGTCAGGTCTTGTATAAGTCTGTTCTAAGGATCTCTGACCTAACAGAGGTAGGTCAACGAGTACAAAATAAAGCAAAAGCTAATGTGATACATACACAAAATGCTGGAGTAACTTAGCAAGGCTGGAGAATATGGATAGGTGACTTTTCGGGTCGGGACCATTCTTCAGTGCTGGCAGTCAAATTAAATCTGAAGAAGGGTCCCGACCCGAAGTCACCTATCCATATCTTCCTGAGATGTAGTCTAACCCACTAAGTTACTCAAGCACTTTGTGTCCTTTTTTGTAAACCTACATCTGCAGTGTCTTGTTTCTGTAAGACGCAAGGAAGGTTGGGGAGGGTGATATCTCTGATGGGGTAGAACTGGTAAGATGTGGGATAAGCTGCAAACAGGTTATCTGGTCTGTGAGTGAATATGACCAGTTAGAGAGGGTGAGAACATAAGACAAAATAATATGTGTGTTGTGAAATGCAGAGCAGGAGGACAGATCAGGTTGACCATGTTGGACACACCCAGAGAGTTAAAGAATGAAGGGAAAAGTACAAGCTGAGCTAATATTTCAGATGGATGTCTGATAAATCAAGTTACCTAAGTTGTAGAATCCAATATTGAGTTCAGAAGGCTGCAACATGTCCAGATGCCATTCTTCAAGCTTATGTCGGTGCTCACTCTGATAGTACAGGAGGTCATCGATGGTGGGAGTGAGAGCGGGATGAAGACATGGCAGACAACAGGAAGCTCAGAGTTGCCCCAGTGTGTACCTGAAACTGGCCACCCAATCTGTGTTTGGTTTCCTCAGCATAGAGACCACACTGTGAATACTGAATGCAGTACACTCAATTGGAAGAGACGCAAGTAATTTTCATAATAAAAAAATAATGACAGAATTGTGAGGTGAATTACATCTCAGGAGCTTGAATAATTATGTACAACCAAGATATAACAGATGTAAACATACTGGTACTATTTAAGGTACTATGTAGATGTGACTGCTCTCTGTATGCTGTTACTGTGTTTAATTATAGAAACATCCTTTCAGAGAATGTCTGTCTGTGTAAAGAAAGCTACGCTAAGAAATCCTGCTTTGCACCCTGTAAGTTATTTTACAAGTATGTACCTTTGCTGGTTTAAATTACTTGTTTAATTTAGAGATACAGCGTGGAAACAGGCCCTCTGGCCCACTGAGTCCATCGATCACCCGTTTACACTGGTTCAATGTTAACCTGCTTTCTCATTCATTCCCTGTACATCAGGGAAAATTCACAGAGGCCAATTAACCGACAAACCTGCATGTCTACGGAATGTGGGACAAAACTGAAAAATGATTGGGAGAAGATACCAAGACTCATAATATCAAATGTGTCTTCTGGTTTACATTTTGTGAACCCTTTAAACAGATTGTAGTATTTGGAAGGTAGACACAAATGCTGGAGTAACTCAGCGGGACAGGCAGCATCTCTGGAGAGAAGGAATGGCTGACATTTCGGGTTGAGACCCTTCTTCAGACTTGCAGTATTTGGATCCTAGTGTGAAATTGTCAATGTTGGAACATGATTTGGACTCAGAACCTGAGGATATAGAGAGAGGCAGGAGGGTTGGGGAGAGATGGGAGGGGAATATGGTGGGTGGGGGGGGAATAAAATGGCAGAGACTGGAAGCCTAACTGTATCTTGTAGCGTATGTAACTTTTGGCTGCAGTCATAAGAGAATATCAATAGAGTTAGAATGAGTAAGATATCATGCATTCTACATATAGTGCAGCCGGTCAGTGGCACAACCACTATCTTTGTTGACGTAAGAGCATCAATCAACCCTTCCAATAAAAATAAACGGCTGAGCTGCTACCGTTGACAAAGCTAATCAACCATAAGAAATTGAGCTGTTCAAAATGAGGACATTAACAATGGAGGATGTCATGTAATCAGGTATGACATTTTCAAACATCATGTGTTCAGATCTTCAGGAATGCTTCCAACAAGAACGTTTCAGAAATAAATTAAATGTTAGGTTTTGGTTTTAGTATATTCTGTGCAGGAGAGTCATGGAGTCATATTGCATTGAAACAGGCCTCTTGGTCTATCTCATCCATGCTAACCAAGATGCCCCATATAAGCTAGTCCCATTTGCCTGCATTTGGCCCATATTCCTCTAAACCTGTCCTATCCTTGTACCTGTCCAAGTGTCTTTTAAATACTGTTATTTAAATACTGCCTCAACTACCTTCTCTGGCAGCTTGTTCCATGTATGCACCACCCTCTGAATGAAAAAGTTATCCCTCAAGCTCCTATGAAACCTTTCCTTTCTCACCTTAAACATGTGTCGACTAGTTCATGATTCCCCTACTCTGAATTCACACTGTCTTATCCCCTCATGGGAGGTTTTAATTGAGTTTCACAATACTCACATTTGAATACCCTAGGAAGAATGTGAACATTCTTCAAACATATTGACAATGTGTTGAACATTACAGACAAGGTAGAATTGGATATTTAGCTTTGGTCCCCACAGTTTGAGTACACATTTAATCAGTTATGTGATTAAAAACATTCATTTCTCTACAATTTTAGTGTTAATTTTTTTCACATTTCATTTGTGAAGGAGATAATTACACAGGTACATAAAGGTGTTGTTTGAACTTAATTAAACACAGCCTACACATACTACACAAATTCTGGTCTAGTGGTCTTCATTTGAAGATCAGTTTGGGATCTCTGGTCAGCGTGGATCCATTGGGCTGAGGGCCTGTTTCTGCATTGTATCTCTAAACTAAACTAAATTAATCTCACAGGCCATCCAGTTCTTCTGACATTTGTTGCCATTGGGCCACTAGATGTTTGTCCTTATTGATAATACAGCAGAGGGTGCAAATATATAAATGCTGTTCATAACATTATGTTATAAAATCAACAATGTACTTCAATTTGTTATTGGGCTGAATACAAGAGTAAATGAGAGCTACTACTCTGAAGAAGGGTTTCGACCTGAATTACTCCAGCATTTTGTGTCCATCTTAGAATTAGTACTGTGTAGGAAGGAACTGCAGATGCTGGTTTAAATTGAAGTTAGACACAAAATGCTGGAGTAACTCAGCGGGGCAGCCAGCGTCTCTGGAGAGAAGGAATGGGTGACGTTTTGGGTCGATACCCTTCTTCAGAATTTTCAGAATACTTAGAATTAGTACTGCTGGGCATAGTTTGATTAGTGCACAGTGTTAGAATCTGTAAGTCCAGCGACGTACTTCACATTGAAGCTGGTCTCCGCCACGTTGTACCAAGGGATAAATATGGGGATTGTGGTTGTGGAGAAACTTCTGATCTCATCCACCACACCCAGTTGTTTGCAGGAGAGTAGGAGGAGGCCTTAAGGGAGCAATAAAGGGGATGCTTTCGGAAGAAGAATGGAAAATGAATAGAATGTTCATTTCTCCACCACCGCCATTCTTCACCATGATGCGCATCAAAACAATTTGACGTGACAAAATGTGACAGTAATAGCCCATCAAAGTCACAAGCATTCAGCTTTATGGACAAACTTCCTGGTCCAAAACCTTAATGCCCCTTTCTCAGGTTACCTCTCCCTCTAATCTTCAAGGTTTCTCGGAGTGCAAGGAACGCGACGGCTCTACTTTCAATGGGAGTGTGCAAGGAAATGGTCACATGATTTACTGTTGCTCAGGATGCACCTTTGGTTTTGTCTGAAAGCAAAAAAGGATAAAGTATCCAAAATTAAGCATTTTAAATACCACAGTGTTTGCCACTTCTGCGCATTCCCAGCAATATCAGAACCATTCTCCTGCTCACATGGTTACCCTATACTTTGAAAATACATTTTTATTGCCATTAAATATTTATGCAGAATTTTAGCTCTGAAAGCAATATCCGTATAACAGTGAGTAGCAAATGTCTTTAATCATTGAATCAGAGAGACGCAAAGAAGGACACCGCAATGAGAGCTTCTTCCAAGAGCTGCAGTTATATTAAAATTCAGTGGAGTTGTATTTATCACCTTGTTTTTAGGCAGATTTCAATGGGTGATGATGTTGCTGAATGCTTCAGCAGTATTTTCTTCTTGCCAAAAAAAAAAATTCCAGCTTATTTTGGCTTTGCACAATTTACAAACTGCCTGGTGACTTTATATTATGTGAAATGCTGCTACTGTTACTGCCACTGCCCCAAATCACATTCTGTTTTCAGCTCCAAGAGGCTTTGTGACAGAACTGCAGAGCAATGTTCATTTCCACTGCTGTCAATCTTGGAGATTTGGGAACCAATTCGTGAGGTTTCGTTTATAGTTTAGTTTAAAGGTGCAGCACGGAAACAGGCCCTTCGGCCCACTGAGCCCGCACCGCCCAGCGATCCCGGCGCACTAACACTACCGTACGCATATGGGACAATTTACAATTTTACCGAAGCCAATTAACCTACAAATCTGTTCGTCTTTGGAGTGTTGGAGGAAACCGGAGCACCTGGAGAATACCCACGCAGGTCATGGCGAGAACATACAAACTCTGTGCAGACAGCACTCATAGTGACATAGCTTCAGTTTGGACCTTGCAGCCAAGCTATCTAATTTTTGAAAGCCTAAAAATGACCAATATTTTCTAAAATAACATTTGTTTTGCACTCCACTCTCTTCAATTAGAACTCCATTTCAAATTTGCATGACCCAAGTGAATCAACACCCACCAATGCCTGCACTTTAAAAAAGATTTAGGCGATTTGGTATGTCAACAAATGCTCCCTTGTACCTCTACAGGTGTACAGTGAAGAGGGCATTGACTGGTTGCATTATGGACTGGTTCGGCAACTCGAACGCCCAGGATTGTAGAAGATAGCAAGAAATGGTGCACACTGCCCAGTCCATCATGGATACTGATCACCCCACCATCGACGGGATCTATAAGAGTTGCTGCCTCAAAATGGCAGCCAGCATCATCAGAGACCCACACCACCCTGGCTACGCTCTCATTTCATTCCTGCCATAGTTAAGAAAGTATAAGAGCCTGGGAACTGTAACATCCAGTTTCAAAAGCAGCTTCTTCCTTACATCCATCAGGTTATTAAACACTACAAACTACTCTTTGTCCATACATTCCAAATCTACAGTTCTACAATTGATGGGCAAGAACTCATTTTAAAGGCATTCCTGGATCAATATATGGAAATGTTACAGTTCTACAATTTATCAAGAAGTGCACAGTTTAGGAATAATGTTAATTATTCTGTTCCTTCTTAAGTAGAGAAAAATTACAAATCAGTATAGTCAAATAACGAAATAAATGAGAAATGTAATGTTTCTTTCTAACAATATTGCTTTTAATTTTATATCTTTGGAGCTTGTTATTTAGAAAGAAGGAACTGCAAATGCTGGTCAACAAAAAAAGACACAAAGCACTGGTCAGGCAGCGTCTCTGGAGAACATGGATAGGTGATATTTCACTTCAGGATATTTCTTCAGCTTGTTGTTTAGTCTAAAAAAATATATTTGTTCCTGGCCTGTAGCTATTATTGGTCAGGCTTGCATTTATTGCTTATCGTTGATTGCTGCTGATCTGTGTGGTTTGATAGTCCACTTTGTGGCACAATTATAGGAATTATACATGTTGACAATAACATTCGTTGTTTGTTGCCATGCCGATGTGGTTTACTGCCAGATTGGAATAGTATTCATGATTGGTAGCATTGGGCTCCAGAAACAATAGAGATTGTTAGTTATTTGAAAAAATGGTAACGTTTACACTCAGCCGTTTTGATTTGATCAGGTTGTCATCAATCTAGTGAGCAGAAGCAAAACCAGCAGAAGCCAAATTTCTCTCCTGCAATGCACAAGTGAAGATGGAACAAGCACGGCACAGGAGTTCTCTCATCTGCAACCAATGGTTGAAGGAGGGGATTTGGCGCAGGATGAAGCAGAAGAGAGCTCCACGGCATGTCTGGGAGAGTGAGGCCCGGAGTTGCAGCAGCGACAAAGCAAGGGCCAGAATGTACTGGTGCAAAACAGAGAACATAAAGTGTAGGGCACAGAGGGAGTGCTGATATGAGCAGCTGTAGATGGAGTGTAGGTATCTTAGATCCTGGTTGGGCCAGTACTGCAAGACCTGGAAATAGTGCTGGAAGCCATGTGCTGAAGAAAGACACGGGGCTGTGGCAGGGAGTCTGGGTCAGAACATTGTCAAACAGCAGGAGAGCACCAGGAATTACAGAGAGGCAGCAATGAGAGGGGATCGCATAATACTCCTGTTGGAAAGATGAGGAGAACTTCTTCATACTTTGAGAAAATTATCATTGGAGCAGTAAGATGGAGAAATGCCAACACATGACAACATAAGCGGCTGACCAGTGCTAACGAAGTGCACTACCATGCATTATCTATCATAAATAAACACAATGATAGGTACGAGTTGCAAATGAGAGCATCAGATTAGACCAAAAATATAATTAGTAATTAGAGCAAACAACATGTACGAGGAAAACAGAGGCTCATATTAAGTGCAACATTATTGTAATTCTTGTTCTTGATAAACTATTTGTTTTAATTGAAAACGAGTGTTAGTTGGAAAGCTAAATCGACTGCAAAATTGTCGAAACCATAGATGTTGTTTGCTTCTGTGGATTAATCTACTACCGAATAACTTCATCCAAAAAGAGGTTTAATTTACAAAATGGAAAGTGGTGGAAATCCTCTGCAAGTCAGGCAGCAATTGTGGAGAGCGAGATGGAGTTTATGTTTCACGTCTTTGTAACACAATAGGTGCAGGAGTAGGCCATTCGGCCCGTCGACCCAGCACCGTCATTCAATATGATCATGGCTGATCATACACAATCAGTACCCCATTCCTGCTTTCTCTTCATATCCCCTGACTCCGCTATCTTTAAGAGCTCTATCCAACTCGCTCTTGAAAGCATCCTTGAAAGAGTTGGAAAAGCCTGGAGAAACGTAATATCAGATATGGCTTTGCTTATTGTCCATGTCCACGTAGCTTATAATGTCTTTTGAAGTCTTCTGGGGCATTGGCCTAATTACTTTGTCTGGTGTTTATCTTTCCCACAAACTCCCTGTCCTTTCACGTTCTTCATCTCAGCCATTTCACATATTTTTACATTTAATATCATATGTTTGTCTAGTTTTCTTCTGAAGACATTCAAGCTACCTGCCGAAACTATATCTCTGCAATCAATCTATGACTGCTTTGGTGTCACCTCCTGCACCCACACACAACTGACTGACTTCATCCATTTCACCACTAACTTCCATCCGGCACTCAAATACACTTGGACCATTTCCGACATTTCCCTACCATTCCTTGACCTCACCATCTCTATTGCAGGTGATACACTCCTGACCGACATCCACTACAAACCAACTGACTCCCACAGCTACCTGGACTACTCTTCCTCCCACCCTGCTTCCTGTAAGGACTCCATCCCCTATTCCCAATTCCTCCGTCTACGCCGCATCTGCTCCCAGGATGAGGTGTTCCAAACCAGGGCATCGGAGATAGACAATAGACAATAGGTGCAGGAGTAGGCCATTCGATGTGATCATGGCTGATCATCCACAATCAGTACCCCGTTCCTGCCTTCTCCCCATATCCCCTGAATTCACTATCTTTAAGAGCCCTATCGAGCTCTCGAAAGTATCCAGAGAACCGGCCTCCACCGCCCTCTGAGGCAGAGAATTCTGGTCATCACAAATGGCCTCATTCTTCATAGAACGGGGATTCCCCTCCCCCACTATAGATGAGGCTCGCACACCAGGGTCGCCTCCATACCTCGCAACACTGCCCTCTCTCCCCATTCCCCCACTCGCAACAAGGGCAGAGTACCCCTGGTCCTCACCTTTCACCCCACCAGCCGGCAAATACACCACATAGTCCTCCGCCAGTTTCGCCACCTCCAACGTGACCCCTCCACTCGCCACATCTCCCCATTTCCCCCCCCCCGTCTGCCTTCCGCAAAGATCGCTCCCTCCGCAACTCCCTTGTCAATTCTTCCCTTCCCTCCCGCTCTACCCCTTCCCCGGGCACTTTCCCTTGCAACTGCAAGAAATGCTACACTTGTCTCTTCACCTCCCTCCTCCAATCCTTTCAGGGACCCAAGCAGTCCTTCCAGGTCTGACAGAGGTTCACCTGCACCTCCTCCAACCTCATCTACTGCATCCGCTGCTCCAGATGCCAGATGATCTATATCGGTGAGACCAAGCGGAGGCTTGGCGATCGTTTCGCCGAACACCTCCGCTCGGTCCGCAATAACCAACCCGACCTCCCGGTGGCTCAGCACTTCAACTCCCCCTCCCATTCCCTATCCGATCTCTCGGTCCTGGGCCTCCTCCACGGCCAGAGTGAGCAACACCGCAAGTTGGAGGAACAGCACTTCATATTCCGCTTGGGGAGTCTGCATCCTCTGGGCTTGAACATTGAATTTTCTCAATTCTGTTAACTCTTGCTGTCTCCTTCCCTTCCCACCTCTCCCTCAGTCCTCGGGCCCTGGCATTCCCTCTCTCTCTATCTCTCTCCCCCACCCTAGTTGCACTAGCTTCTCATTTTCACACTACAAACAGCTTACAATGGCTTGTTCCCTTTATCATCGATACTTTTTTGCATATCTTTCATTCATTGTTCTTTATCTCTCCACATCACCGTCTATATCTCTTGTTTCCCTGATTCCTGACCAGTCTGAAGAAGGGTCTCGACCCGAAACGTCGCCTATCTCCTTCGCTCCTTAGATGCTGCTGCACCCGCTGAGTTTCTCCAGCCTTTTGTGTACCCTCTCTGCAATCAATGTCTGGGCTCTAATCGTGTTATGTGTTTACCTTGTTTCCTATCTTTTTTTTACCTCTCATTTTGGATTCTCACAAGTGGAACTCATTCACTTCACATCTACACTGTTCACCATCTATTCATTTCCATCATTAATTATTTCCTGGAGGATTCTTGGACTTCCCAATGATGGACATTTAACTTAAGATCAGAACAGTTTTAAACACAATCTGAGCATCAGTTAATACCAGTTTGAGTGTGAAATAAACATCCATCTCAATTGACTCAAAAAAATAGAGACACATTTAATTTGGTAATCATGGTGAAAATACAAAAGTAAATAATACAAAAGATCTCACATCAATGTGCCCTAATCTTGATTACAGGACAACACATTCCTCTATCATGTGCTATTCTTATAATTGCGAATAGAATGCAATTCTGTATTTGATTGCGAGACAGGATGGCTACAATACTGAGTACTATATTCTGCACTCTGTATTTTTTTCTTTTGTCTACCTGTTGTACTTAAGTTTGGCTTCATTGTATTTATGTATAGTATTAACTGATTTGATTGTATAGCAGGCAAAATAAAGCCTTTCACTGGACCATGGTACACATGGCAATAACAAACCTAAACCTAAACGCAGAGTAAGAGCTGAAAAAAATTGGATTAAACTGCTCCAGTGTATTTAAGTTAAGGATATATATACAATGTGAAAAATATACATCTTCTAGATGCGCTGGGCCGCTTCCTCAGTGATGTGACCTGGGGTCATCGGGTCTCACAACATCGCCCAGGCGACCCAGCCGGGGTTGATCAGGCCCCGACTTGCGTCCCAGCAGCAACCGCCCATGGATCAGCCATCGTAATGATTACTCTGCAGGGGTTGGGAGACTCTAGTGCATGGAGGGACTGGGCTCTGTGGGGTGAGTCCTGGCCAGGCTCCTCCTGCGTCTCACCAGCTTCAAGGCCTGTGCGCTGCACCTCTTTCTGCTTCTCCGAGCATTTCATTCTCACCTGATATATATATATATATACACCACCACCAGGGGCGCCGCACGATTGGCAGCCCCGCCAACAGTCTTTGTTTTTTGGTCTTTTAAAAAAAAAATTTATGTGTGTTAAATGTTTGCGCAAATGTTCTCTGGTTTGTTTTAAGTGAGGGGTGGGGGAGGGGGGAGGGGGAGGGGAAACTTACTTTTCAGTCTCTTACCTTGCTGGAGTTGCGATTAATTTTTGGATCGCACTCTCCGGTTGCTCTGCGGCCTACCATCGATGGAGCTAGGGGCCTCCTCAGACTGACCTTGGGCCCCACCGCAGGGTGTGGACTTACATCGGAGTCGATCCCTTGCCTGGGATCACTCCAACCGTGGCCTGCCATCTTTACATCGGGAGCTTGCAGTCTCGGGAGAGGCCGTGGATGTCGGGAACTCCAATGTCGCGGAAGGTTCGACCAGCCCCGGCGCGGGGTTCGATCGTCCGTCACGTGGGAGCTGACATCCCCCCGATGCAGGAGCTCACGATGCGGAGGGCCCGCCGCCGGCTATGGGAGTCAAGATCGTCCCGTCAACGGAGCGCACGAGGCTCCCGACCGCGGGAGGGAAAAGGGAAGAGATTGAACTTTTATTTGCCTTCCATCACAGAGAGGAATGTGGAGGAGTCTCTGTGATGGATGTTTATGTTAAAATGTGTTTGTGTGTTCCATTGCTTTTCATTTGCATGACTGATTTTCAAATTAAATTTTTCGTATGTTGCAAACCATACTTGGCTAATAAAGTATGATTGTGATATATATATATATATATATATATATATATATATATATATATATATATATATATATAAATTATATCTATCACCTTTTGCTTTATACTAAAGGTTTGTCCTGCACCTTATAATTTACAAATGTGAGTATGGTACTAAAATACTACTCAGATCTTTCAATCTTTTAATTTTTGATACCAAACCATACAGTTTTGCCTTCCTCATCCGTCCTGTTTTATAAATGAAGCATGAAATGCTACTTCTGGGGATTCACACCTTTTCACATAGCAATCGCAAAGCTCATTAAGTCATCCATTAAAACCTCCACAAAAGAGCTACAGCTGATGCACTGGAGGCCTTTTTCAATCCCATTATCCTGTCTAGCCTGTTATTGTTTCTTCTGAAATGCTGTCACTTTCAGGCTATAACTGTGTCAGTCATGTTCTCCCCAACAACATGCACGTTACATGATGTCATAGGTAGAGTAATATTGAGAGCAGGGCCACAAATGGAGCATTGATGCGTAACTTAAGATGTATCAATCTCTTTTGAACATTCAGGTTTAATAAAGAATTAATTTGCCTCCTATATGTATACATTCTGCTATTAGGTTTAGAGATTTACATGGTATTCATATGATAATCACTCGGTCTGAATTGTGAGACTCCATGTCTTTTCTGAACCAGAGTCAAAGAAAGACCAATGTGAGTGAGCTGCCATTCTGTTCCTTGAAGGACTGATGGAGCTTGTTGTCTACACAACGTGTGAAAATAAGAGTGAGGAAAGATTTTTACTCCCTCCATCGGAGGTTACTTTCTCCACTAGATGGTGCAGCACTGCCCATCTCTGAACTACTCTGAACAAATGCATGTTATTGGGGGCAAGAAAAACTGTGGGGAATTTCAGGATAAAGCATAAAATTGCCATCTTGATTTATTAGTCGGGACTGTAATTGAAAATACAGATCAGATAGAAAATATAGCATTTAAAATGCAAATATTTAGCCAGAATGTACACAAACTGCAGATACAAGGAAATTGTGAGCAATTTTGGGCCCCATATCTGAGGAAAATGTGCTGGTGCTGGAGAGGGTCCAGAGAAGGTTTTACGAGGATGATCCCAGGAATGAGTGGATTAACATATGATGAGCATTTGACGGCACTGGGCCTCTACTTGCTGGAGTTTAGATGAATGAGAGGGGACCTCATTGAAACTTACCAGATAGTGTAAGGACCTGGATACAATGGATGTGGAGAGGATGTTCCACTGGTGGGAGAGTCTCGGACCAGAGGTCATCGCCTCAGAATAAAAGGACACTCCTTTTGAAAGGAGATGAGGAGGCATATCTTTAGTCAGAGGGTGATGAATATGTGGAATTCATTGCCACAGATGGCTGTGGAGGCCGTCAATTGATATTTTTAAGGCAGAGATAGATAGATTCTTGATTAATATGGGTGTCAGGGGTTATGGGGAGAAGGCAGGAGAATGGGGTTAAGAGGTAAAGATCGATCTGCCATGATTGAATGACAGAGTAGACTTGATGTGTCGAATGGCCTAATTCTGCTCCTATCACTTATGAATTGATGCAGATGCTGATTTACAAAAAAAGACACAGTGCTGACGTAACTCCGAGTCAGGCAGCATCTTTGGTGAACATGGATAGGTGATGTTTTGGGTCAGGTCCTTCTTCAGACTGGAGATGGCTCCTAACCTGAAACGTCACCTATCTATGTTCTCCAGTGATGTTGCCTGATCTGCTGAGTTACTCCCACACTTTTTTTAAACCAGCATTTGCAGTTCCTTGGAACTCCATATTCCTATGGGTGTCTGCTTGGATGTAGGTAGTCCAAATTTCAGTAGCAAAGATCACTATTATAAGGGCTGCACTGTGGCATAGCGACAGAACTGCTGCCTTACAGCTTTTTCAGCGCCAGAGTTGCGGGTTCGATCCCGGCTACGGGTGCTGTCTGTACGGAGTTTGCACGTTTTCCCCTTGACCGCCTGGGTTTTCTCCGACATCTTTGATTTCCTCCCACACTCCAAAGATGTCCAAGTTTGTAGGTTAATTGACTTGGTATAAATGTAAACTGTCCCAAGTGTGTGGTAGGATAGTGTTAGTGTGCAGGGATGAGTTTGATATTCAAAACCTTAAACCCTCAGTTTAAATCTTTTTCTTGGTTGGCCAATGCTGCGGCAGTGCATTCAAATGGTGATGAATTTTATCATTGACGTGTGCCTCTGTTGAGAGGTGGCTCTTGAGATATGGGAAGTAACTCACACTTTCTAGGGCCTTGTGGTGAATCTTCATTGTCAGAGAGAGGAGTTGTACGACAGATAACGTTGGCAGAGGACATTGTTTTTACTGACGTTGGGTGCAAGTCCTGCCCTCTCATTTGCTTCAGTGATTAACTCAACAATGACCTGTTGCTTCACCTCCAAACTTGTGCATCCGGTATACATGACAGTTCACCATGTAACATTGCAGACACGTCAAAGGTTTATTTAGTATATTCTTTAAAATTGACATAGCTATTATTCACTCCACATCTAAAACCAAAGGGTAAAATGGTGGACAATCTCAAATAGTGGAAAGAACAGGTTATACATTCAAATACGCAGCTCAAGTCATCAAAATCTACCTCGACTGATCTATATGAATTGTATTAATTGGAGTCGATTTACTAATCTTCCAGTTCATTTATATTCCCTGTTCATAAGACATTTGTAACAGTGCACCTAGCAATTTTAAATGTTCCAGCTTGAGTCAAGAATTTGGTAAATGTGATCATTGTTTGTAATTTGATTTGCACATTGCAATATTTGAAAATATTTACCCATTAAATTTAAAACAACCTTTTGTTAGATTGCATCTTTATGTACCAGATTTAGCACCAGAGGCCTGGGTTCAAACCTGACTACGGGTGCTGTCTGTATGGAGTTTGTATGGTCTTCCCGTGACCTGAGTGGGTTTTCTCTGGGTGCTCCGGTTTCCTCCCACACTCCAAAAACATATAGGTTTGTAGGTTAATGGGTTTGGTAACATTGTAAATTGTCCCTAGTGTGTTAGTGTAAACATCCCTGCCATAAATTATGCAACTTTGTCCTTCTGGTATGATATATGTATTTATACCCAAGGTGATTGATGGGCACACATCCAAGCCAACACTGCTTATTACACATTTGTGATACACTGATCTCTGTCTGTGCCTCAGCTCACTAGCTGCTGAAATTATCACCCATGAATTTATGATTTCTAGACTTGACTAATCCACTGCACTCCCGGCCAGGTGATATAATCTTAGTCTGAAGAAGGGTCTCGACCCGAAACGTCGCCTATCTCCTTCGCTCCTTAGATGCTGCCACCCGCTGACATATTTTCAAAACTGTTGCTCATCTCCTACCTTATGTCACGTCCTACCACCTATCCCAACTGCGGAAAAGTCAGTGGTTCCCACTTTAGCCTCGTTAGCTAACTCAGAACCTAAAAACCTAGAGTAGAGATAAATTCTTCTCAATCTTGAGGGACTATCTAAGGCATAGGAACAAAACAACTGGATAATATGGCAGCTTGAAGTTCTTTTCCATATTCTAAAGTCAGAATTTTGGGACAAGAAATGTTAGTCATGTTAGACGGCATTTGAAAGGTAGAGATATTTTTTTTTAAACAATAAATGTGCTAAATGTTGAACCATGTTACATAACCTGCTGGAGTAAAAAGACTTGTGAAGTCGTACTGATAGCCACTATATATGTCTGAAGGGTCACTATATCTAAAACTCTCATAATTATATGTTAGATTTGGCTGTGGAATACTTTTACTCTGGATATAAAATGGTTGTGAATACTTATAAGTGTTGGTACCTCTTATTACTTTTGGAAGCCATTGACTTACATTCCATTCCACCCACATACATCCTAAACATCCTGATCTTAATGTGTCTGGTTTAACGTTTAACAAGCAAACAAAATTTAGAAAAATAGCATGACGGGATCAGCTTAACTAATTAACATTGAACTCTTTCAACTTTTAAACATCAAGGTCCCAGGTTTTTATTTTTGTTGCAGGGGGGTTGGGGAGTTGACTGTTAGAATCAGTCTTCATCTTTTTTCTGGTTATTCATTTGACAAATCATCAGACTTAACATTTTTAAAGCACTCTTCTCGCTTTAAGTGATAAATCAGAAAATGACAGGGGAGAAATCTCAGTTGAAATTCACCCATTCAATGGGTATATCTAAAATGAATACTTTGATCTTTCTGATGAATTTCTAACATTGAAATACCTTTTGATGGAGAAGGTTTTTGATTAGTTTGCCAGATTTTTATTCCTTTGTGCACCATTCTTTTAAGCAATTGAAATAAAAAGGATGAAAATACTGTGGTATGGTACATTATCCCCACGAGCATAATTTGAAACATCAAATCATCCCTGGGGAAGTAGGGGCTAAAATTGCAATGCTATAACTTCAAATTGATTTCTATTTTTGATTTCAGCAAAATGCTGGCACACTGTGCACCTTAGTGTTTTATAGCTGGAAAGCTGCCACCTGGCTTTCCGACTTGAGGTATCATCTTGCATCATTCATTGTCTTTTAGCATGATGTTTCTATTACAAACTTCAATCCAGTGCCAGCAAAAATGATGCTTTCTGCAACCTCAGGAGGTTATTTCCTACCCTCATCACTCAAAAGTCATACTGATACCATTGAGAATTGAGAGCTCCATTACGATGAAGGTCTGTGACTGGCCACAATTGGTGATATGTTTATTCAGAGGTTGCAGATGCCTTTGGAAATACCAATACATTGTTCATCTCAAATTGCCCCTGAATTGCAGGAGCAGATGCCAGCGGTCCCTTCAGGTACCTCTGGCCGGGCTGCCAACATGTCACATCTTTTCCTTGCAACATTAACCAAGGCCATTCAGCTTACAGAGTTAAAACTAGCTCCTAGAGCAATCATGTAAATCTCAATCTGTCTCACATGCTCATCAACTCCAAACTGAATTTCTCTGCCACCCATCGCTATAAAGGGTAATTTACAGTAGCTAAGTAATCTATCAGTTATATAGTGATACAATACAACTTGCCCGACCAACATGTGTCAGCTACATCAATCCCATCTGCCTGCGTTTGGCCCATATCCCTCTAAACCTGTCCTATCCATGTACCGGTCCAAATATTTCTTCAATGTTGCGATTCTACCTGTCTCAACTACTTCCTCTTGTGATGTTGGAGAAAATTGGAGCACCAGGAAAATTCATCCAGGGAATATGCAAACTCTGGACAAGCAGCACTGGAAGTCAGGACTGAACCCAGATTTACCGAGGCAGAGTAGAGAGTACTATTGACTCACCCACTATGGGATACCATACACAAGGCCATCTATAATGCATTTCTGCCCTACCAACATCATTTTTACCCTAGGTTATAGTTTAGTTTAGCGATACAGAGTGGAAACAGACCCTTTGGCCCACCAACACTCACCTGTTCACTAGTTTTATGCTATCCCAGTTTCGCACCCTACATACTAGGGGCATTTTACGTAAGCCAACTAACCTGCAAACCTGCATATCTTTGGAATGAGGGAGGAAACCGAAGCACCCGCAGGAAACCGGAGCACCGGGAGAAAACCCACATGGTCACAGAGAGAACGTACAAACTCCACACAGAAGGTACCTGTAGTCAGGATCGAGTCCGGGTTTCTGGCGAAGTAAAGCAGCAACTGTGACACCTTTAGATGTGGAATGAATGAATCATAGCGATGTCAATTTCTTGCTCTATGTAAGGTCGCGTCCAGCTACATATACAATACGATATCCATAAAGGTATAATTTACAAATGCAATGTACTTCCATGTGCTTCCAAATATAATTAATGAATATCATTTCAGATCAATGGAAATAGAACCCAAAAGTGCAGGTTGCATTTATTCAGAAACTGTATTTTCGGATGTTTCGGATGTTTAACGGATGAAAAATGATAAGAAAGGATGAGGTAATAAAAGCCAATGGTCTATTCCATGGATAGTCAGGTACATGATCTTACACTCTGCTTCTGTTGATTGCAAAAGAGCATGAAGCATGTGATATTTTTGGGAGTTGGAGTGTGGCGGAGTACGGGCGACTAGGATTGAACCTCAATGAAATAGAAAAAAGACCATTAAAAATATAATGAAATACAATTTAAATGAAACTTGAACTAAGTTCCAGTCTGTAAACTGTTAAATCTTGGCTCTGAATTCATAATAGTTATTTCTATTGGATTTACCATTAATGTTGAGAATATCAACATGTCAACAATTCAGAATTTTTGTATGGTTTCTCAATGTATAGTGTTAATTGGTATACTTAAATAATAAGAGTGAATCACCAATTAGGTGAAACCTTTAGGAGGCCTTAATGTGTTTATATTGATGAGCAGAACTATAAAGATGATATAGATGCAGAGCATAATGGTACCCTGTTCCCCTTGACAAGTATATTTGCAGCCTCCTTGCGGGATAGTGTGATTGGCTGCAAGGGCTTGTACGAGGGCTAAATCCCTCCAGTGCCATAAGCAGAGGATGAAGTGATTACCTAAATGCTGAGCTGGACTGAAACATTGTTGCGTCTGGTCTGGCGGCTGGCTGCCATCCTAATCGCAGCAATCAGTATGGAGCCGGAGACACTGAAATGAGTGGAAGCAGCACGAAGGCATGAACTGTAGTTAAAGGCTGGGTCTGCCATAAGAAGAGGATTCTGTTGTTGAGAGGTTAATGTGAGTGACCTGTTCCTTCAATTAATAGGAGAACGGAGATGGCTCAGCTTGTAAACCTTACACTTACCATGCAGGAACATTTAAAAGGAAGAATATAAATGTTTTGCACAGAAACTGCACAGGAAACCCCACTGAATTCATAGTCATAGAGAGACTCATAGTGTCACACAGTGTGGATACAGGCCCTTTGGCTCTATCCAATTTTAGCCAACACATTAAAGAGGGGAGTTGTGTGCAGTGAAACATTTTAGCCAGTAGACCTGCATCCTTTATAATTACTGGTCTGCACTAGGCCATACATTGGTGGCAATTAACTCTTGCACATATTAGGTAAAAGATTGGTATGTACCATACCTTTTGATGGCCTTAAAATGGGCTCACAAAATACAAAAAAAGTCCAAGGAATAGTAAAATAAGTGGGCTATATGGCTACTAAAGACCTCAGGTCTCTGCAACGAGATGCCATTTGATGGTGAGATTTAGCTCCCTATCCCATCTCTTTCCCATAATCCTAATCTTCTATAATCCAAGGGACCTATGACTTTCATTATTCACCCACTGAAGTGTATATCACGCAGAAAATCAGATCCGAAAGTGAATGAAAAGATCACTGCTGATCACTAGTTTATCTTCACTGATTCCCCAACGGGATGTTCTGAATTTATTTTCTGATGTGCCTCATTGACTGAGAAGAAACAACATAACTGGTGTTGTAACTGGAGTAAAGATGCCAACTGATATGCTGCATGTGTCCCATCTTATATTCCATATATTAAATTTATATGTTATTTTCCAAACACATCTTTAAAAAAGGTATTATGGATACCAGAATGCAACAACAATCTGGCCAGTCTCACGGACATTTACAGTTGGCCAAAGTCAGATAAACTGTATGGTTAAAGGTTGGCTGGTGACCATTTGTAGCGGCACCTTTGGTGGCATGGTGGCACAGTGGTGGAGTCGCTGCATTACAGTGCTGGATACCCGTGTTCAATCCTGACTACGGGTGCTGTCTGCATGAAGTTTGTATGTTCTCCCTGTGACAGCGTGGGTTTTCTTCGGGTGCTCTGGTTTCCACCCACACTCCAAAGGCATGCAGGTTGGTAGGTTAATCGGCTTCGTTAAAAGTGTAAATAGTCTCCTGTGAGTCGGATAGTGCTAGAGTATGGGGTGATCACTGGTCAGTGTGGACTGAAAGGCCTGTTTCTGTGCTGCGTCTCTAAAGACTAAAGTCTGAAGTAAAACCTAACTTATAACCAATTTATTTCCAATTTAATGGCTTCGGCAAAGTATATTCTTGCATCGTGGATATTTTTTGTTGAGTGCGGGATTATGAGTTTAGTTTTAGCAAGTCTGGTAGTTTTTAGCCATGACTTATCACCATTTGTCTCTCAGCCCATTGGTAATCAAATTAGGATTGCCACCATTTTAACCTGAGATTAAAGCCAAGAGATTTGACTTCAAGATAAACAATCTACACATGGCTCCTCATTTAATTAAAGGTGAAACCCACTTTAATATATAAAAGAAAAATTCCTAAATGGCTTAGAGCCTTGTTCGAGGTATCTCAGTAATAGAAAAGGGTTTGCATTCAGCAATCGAATAACAAATGGATCAATAGTCTCCCTCTTCTGGAAGCTGATAAAGAAATGATGTTCAATGTATTTTGGATGCAGAAACAATAGAACAGGTTCTGGGGTGATGGCCACTGGGTGGGTGGGATGGTGGGTGACCATTTTCTGTATGTATTTGTATGTAATTTACTTGTGTTGTTGCCAACACTGGGTACACATCAGACCCATGATGGTCCCACAGGGGCGAGATTTCAGCTCCAAGAGATGCCATTCTGAGAAAAGAAGCTTTGTAACAAACTGGAAACAATAGATGGCATTGAAGGTCAAGCTGAGGCACGGGGTCATCGTGACTCCATCGTAAATTACCATACCAGACAGACAATCTCTTATTTTTGTAGTCCAACTTGTTCTACGTTCTTGGTGTATTCAAGAGAGAATTAGATATAGCTCTTAGGGCCAACTGAATCAAGGGATATGGGGAGAAAGCAGGAATGGGGCATCATTTTGGATGATCAGCCATGATCATATTGAATGGTGGTGCTGGCTCGAAGGGCCGGATGGCCTACTCCTGCACCTATTTTCTATGTTTCCAACTAGCTATGACAGTCGGAATTTCATCACCTACACTATTTTAAGTAAAAGTGAGCATCAAGCGTCACGGATAATGAGTCCTTTACTCGTGATGTTTGCAAAGTAAAGTTCCTGTCACGCTGCTAATTGGAAATTCTTCTAATTGTTTTATAACATATTATATATTAAGGATTAGCAAATATTTCTCGTGACCCACCTTTTCTTTACCCACATTCAAATTCTGGCCAAGATATGGAATCAATGCCTAACAAGGTCCACTGTCAAATGTTCTTCTGCACATACCTCAAAGCCAATCACTCATCACTGCCTGCTCATATTAACCAAACTTTATAACTTATTTCAGCAATTGTCTCATAGTGTTCAATAATGTACCCTATGCTACATTTATGGACCACATGGACACATTTCTCAATACCATTTTTTCAGAATGGTGTGTCAGAGGCGGCTTGGTGGCGCAGTGCTTGCAGCCCCAGAGACCCAGGTTTGATCCCGACTATGGGTGCTGTCTGTATGGAGTTTGTATGTTCTCCCAGTGAGCGCGTGGGTTTTCTCCGAGATCTTCGGTTTCCTCCCACGCTGCAAAGGTTTGTAGGTTAATTGGCTTGGGTTTGTACACTTGGTATAAGTGTAAATTGTCCCTAGTGTGTGTAGGCTTGCGTTAATGTGCAGGGATCGCTGGTCGGTGTGGACTCGATCTTCGCTCTACCTTTAAAACTAAAAAAACCCTAAAAAGTAGATCACACTCTTTGCCTCAATCACTTTATGTCATCTTAGCATCCAATTTATTTTCTGAGAAAAGTGAATATAATTTTTAATTTAATATGGGTGAACCCTTATTCTACCCTCTCCTAATACCTAAAAAAAACTCTCCATGCTGACTGGTTGCATCATGGCTTGATTGAGCATTAACGTCCTGCGCAATATTAATGAAAACTGTAACTACAGTTGAGAATAATGCACAGAACACATGGCCAATTATTTTGTGAGGAGGTGCACTGAGGTGATTTTTCAATGCAGTGAAAACCACAACCATTCAGCAATGTGAAATACTTAAGAATCCATTGGACATCCATTTTAAGTCTTTATAACAATTAATCGTTTCAAGTTATACAATGGTGGAAAAAGTGGTCAAAAAAGGCTTTTGGCACTTTGACCTTCATCAGTCAGAGTATTGAGTAAAGACGTTGGGAGGTAATGTTGCAGTTGTATAAAACGTTGGTGAGACCACATTTAGAATATTGTGTTCAGTTCTGGGCACCATGTGGAGATGAAGTCGGACCCTGGACTCAAGACCAAAGATCATAGCTGAAGACTTTTGGTTGACACCCGCCCGCTCGCTCGCCCGCCCGCAATCTCTGTGTCCTTCTCTGTGCCTCTGTGTCCCTCTCTGTGCCCCTCTCTGTGACTCTGTGCCCCTCTCTGTGCCTCTGTGTCCCTCTCTGTGCCTCTGTGTCCCTCTCTGTGCCTCTGTGTCCCTCTCTCGCTACCCCCTCCCTCTCTAGCCGTGCCTGCGAGTTGGGGGCTATGCATGAGTGGACAGGGCGAGGGATGGGGCAAAAGGAGCGAATGAATAATATTAATATAATATCAAGGGGGTGGTTAGTGTGTGTGTGTGGGGGATAGTGTGCGTGTGTGTGTGTGGGGGGGGGGGGTGGGTAGTATGTGTGGGGTGGTCAGTGTGTGTGTGTGACATAGTAGGCCACCCCCCCTCCCCGCAAACGCGCGTTGAGGGCACCGGACCCAATGGGTCCCACTTGGTCTGCTTATTTTTTAAGGGGAAATATCTCTCAACGTCTCGCTGCAATCAAGGTTTAGCTCAGGTATGTTCACATGATAAACATAATGCTGCCAAATCTTCCAGAGTATGGCAAAACTCAATGGCAATGAACTGGCCGAGTTTATATGGACTCATTGAATAGGGTGTCAAATATCCTGTGATGGATGCCACTCCATCCAATTCCGCAACCTGACGTCCAACACTATAATGTCCATTGCACTACTGAGTGAATATGAGAGCTTAAGTATCATAAAATGAATAGACTTCATGCCTTTTAAGGCCATCGACTTGCAGTGAAAATCTTGTTGTCTATGATATAAAATCTTCAATGGATTCCTAATTGCTTATTCCCTTAAATAGAGAATGGGTGCAAATCCTGCCGTTCATACTGTGACTCCAACATGACATGTGGCTCACTATACTGATTGTTAACCCTCTTTTTATTGTGGCTTGCAATTCTTCCAAACTCATTGGTGAGAGTTGGAATAGGAAAATCAGGATGAGCATCTGTCAGAGTTTTCTTGGAATGTCATTGACCTAAAGCATTAAATGTATTTCTCTCCACAGATGCTGCCTGACCTATTGAGTGTTTCCAGTTTTGTTCTGTTTTACTTTAGACTCTGAGCGAATAGGTTGTGCTGCGTCAAGAAAGTTATGCTAATCAATGATCTTTACCTGTTTCCCTTTAGTCAAACTGTTCAGCTGATATCTCAATCTAGGTGCCTGACTTTCCTCAAATTGCATCACTTACTTAACTGGTGCTCTGACCTGATCATTGACAGGGTCACGCTTCTTTCATGAAACCTTCAAAGGATTGTATGTTTTATATAAAAACCGCACAGCAGGCAAATAAGGAACACCTTTTTTTGATCATTTGAGTGTCTGGCACTTACACAAGTGCACCATTATGTTGAAAAGTCTTCAAAGCTACTGAGGGAGCCAGATGGGTAGTGTTTCTTTTCCCCAAGGCGGGAGTACACATCACTCCCTTCGCGAGAACGCTCTTCACTTATGCAGGTCCCTCGTACTTGGTTCAGGTAGAGCTGAGGAAATCCTAAATGCTGCAATTAACATTAAAATCATATACCAAGTCAGCACAGACAATGATATAATTCTTGCTAACTCGATCCATTCACAAAGTTATTTCAATTCGTAACACTTTTGTTTGGCAGTACTATTCCTGTTTTGAACCGTTTTAATTGAGCCTCATGGACTTTATTGTCTACTAATACAGACCTCAAATAAAATACCTGGAAAAAATAGATCAAAGTGGAAGTCAGCAAAAATTTACTGAGTCAGATCTCAATGGATTGTCCTCGCCATCCAGAATGGATGCCCACAATCCTGGCATGCCTGCATTTATCTGGCCTTTCCCAAAATGGCTCCTCTTACCTTCAGTCCCCAAGTGAAGTCCTCAGGCAATGTAGGATGAAGATCCTGTTCCTTGAGACCTTTGACAGAAGATATATCTTGGGATGGGTCATCGGCTTCCCTGGAATTATCTTTTATTCTAAAGGTTGCCGAATGGCTCTGACAATCAAAAAATTTCTAAAAACCATTAATTTAGTTTAGTTTATTGTAACGTGTACTGAAGTACAGTGAAAAGCTTTAGTTGTGTGCTAACCAATCAGCGGAGAAGACAATACATGATTCCAATCGAGCCATCCACAATGTACAGATACAAGACAAAGGGAATAACGTTTAACGCGAAATAAAGTGCAGTAAAGTCCAATTAAAGGTAGTCCGCAGGTCTCCAAAGATATAGATGGTAGCTCAGGACGACTTTCTGGCTTGTTGATAGACTGATTCATTTGCCTGATAATGCTGATATAAGTAATTAAAAATGCAAATTAGTCACATTTTAACATTACATAAAACACTGAGAAATAGTTGAAATGTTATAATGAAGCAAAATAATTTGGAGAAGTAACTTACCTTTCCCATTGCCTTCTAAATCTACTCTTTACAAAACTCATTGAGAGCAAAGAGGTCCTAGACTGGGTACAGGATCTCAGTTGTTATTGCCCAGAATTACAGTGAGGTATCCCAACAAACTGGGCCCTGCCACTGTGCTCCACTTGGAATGCCATCACTGTGTAAAGTGGTAGTTTTGGCATTCAGACCAAGTGTGGAAGCGTGGAAGTTAGAACTTGCTTCACTAATCAGAACCATTACCCACAGCCAATATTGCACTCATAGAATGTTTATGAAACAGCAGAGTTTGTCAAGTGTACAGCATGACCTTCTTCTGATGATATAATGAAGTGATTTTCATTAGTAAATTAATTAACAACAAACTAAAAAATAACAAGAGTGAAAAGACAAGCGGACTGCTGGTAGGGCCGCCATCTCCCCCGTGGCCACGCCCCAAATCCCCCCCGCTCGCCTACCATTGGGAAGAAGGTACAGAAGCCTGATGCAGGGACCTGCTTCAGGAACAGCTACTTTCCTACAAACATCAGATCTTAACCCACCTGCACAACTCTAATCCTACCTCAGCAATGAAACACTGGGGCACCACCATGGACATGTTTTCTAAGTATGTTTTACTCTAATATTTCATTTTCTGCTATCTTTTTTCTACTTACTGTCTTGCAGAATTTATGTGTAATTCATGTATTTGTATGCTGCCTGAGTCTATGTGCCTATGGGGTTACTGCAAGCAGGATGGTTCATTATACTTGTACCTCACTGAACTTGTGTATGTGACAGTAAGCTTGACTTGACTAATATGAAAGCTGTCTCTTACTTAAAGATTGATGGGAATTCATTCCCTGGCTTCATTGGCATCAGCTGTCAATGCTGGTTACACAGGCAGCTTCTGGAAGAGATCAAAGTGGAGACATCTGCCTTACTGGTTGTAGCGCCCTGGTGGGCCCTGGAATTGAGATTTAGTCTTAAAGAAGCATTAGCATGGCTGTCATTGATGACTGTGTGGGCTGTGGAGCTAGCCTGAGCTTGGCAGACCTGGTCCAGCCATTACTAGCTGATTTCTGGAGACCAAAAAGACTGCAGAGTCTGGAACAAAAAGAGAATGCTGGAAGAACTCAGCGAGTCAAACTGCATCTGTAAACCTTTTTTACTTCCATGGATGCTGCTTGACCTGTAAGTTCTTCCATGGTTCTGATTTTTGGAGAGATTCCTTAAGCTAGCATTGGAAATGTAATTTGCACATTGGCAGTTTTAGTCACTTGTACAAAGTAAAAACACCAAAAATTTAGAAATGGCATTAATAACTGTGCACATTTATGTCAGCGCTTCCTGTTGCTCGTTTTGCCTGTTCTGCACCCATAACTCAAATCCACTTTCAGCCACACTAATTTCTGTGGACCTCTGTGAACTTGACGTGGAATATTATTGTCTTTACTAACCTACAAATCCCCACTTCTTTGGGATGTGGGAGGAAACCAGAGAACCCGGAGGAAACCGATGGAGAATGTGCAAACAAGGTCAGGATTGAACCCAGGTCTATATTCAGGAACAGCTGTGAGTTAGCAGTTCTAACAAGTGCACCACTGTTTACTGACATGCAACATTAAGAGCACACCAAAACATTAAGAGCACACCAAAAGGGCATAAAATGCTTCAAGATACAGTGTGCTGCTGAGATTAATTGTAGAAATAGAGGGATGTAGATTATGTGGAAGCAGGTAAGAGTAGGTCTTGGATCATGTTCAACAGAGACATTGTGGACCGAAGTGCCTACTCCTGTGCTGTACTGTTCTATAGATTAAGATTATAGAAATACAAAATGCTGGAGTAACTCAGCAGCTCAGGCAGCATCGCTGGAGAAAAAGAATAAGCGATGTATCGGGTCGAGACCCTGTACTATACTTATACACTGTACTGTTCTATGTTCTCTGTATGTTGAAATCATTTTGTAGCCTTTGCAGGTTTTGTCCACTTTGCAAAATAACGGAGTCCTTTTTATCTTTATCCTTCTGAGCAATGTGCCTTGTGTCTCAGGACCTGCTAATGTGTTAATGACTCAGCACTAGAAAAAACCTCCAATGTCACAGTGGACAAAATATGTGTGGGCTAAAAATGAGCTTCAAAATTTCAATTTATTATAGAACTGTTGTGGGCTCCAGAGATTTTGGATCAAGGGGCTGGTGACACGCTGCTAATCAACAGATATTTCTATAATCTTAATCAGGAGAAAAGGGTGCCAAAATTCTTGTTTCCCTCTCGTGTTACAAGATTTCCATCAGAACTGAAATCTTTTATGGAGACATTTGCGAAATCAATTAGCTTTCCTTTTCATTCCGGAACGACATGGAGTAATTCCAGTTGTGAACACACACAACCTTGAGGAAATTATTAGGTTTAATATCAGTGGGTACAGCATAATGCCACAGCTGTCAACAAGTGCTTCACTTTGGAAGTACACATACGTTTTTCATCTGGGTTTTTCGCATTAACATTTTGCACCGAGATTGCTTGCCAGCTATGTGCTTATAATTAGTGCAGAGTTAGGTGCAAAGGATAAATTTGTCCAATTTTAAAGAAAAATGGAAACTCCATCCAGTTGGAAAAAAAAGGTTGATACATACAGTGAGCAATCGAATCTTATATATGCAGATTTTGTCCATTAATGGATAACCATATAAAATTAGAAATATTTGGCTCTTATCCTATTTATATCATTTTCAAATTAAACTTTATAGTGGAGCAGCCAGAAATAGAAAATCCCATCAGAGGAAACCAATGTCAGGCCACGTTGGTCAATTTGATAGAAAGACGAAAGGCATTAAGCAGGTGTGCAAATCACACTCAGCAGAAAGCTTTCCCCCTTGAAGATAGGCACAAAATACTAGAGTAACTCAAGGGGTCAGGCAGCATCTGTGGAGAAAAAAGCAGGTGACATTTCAGGTCGGAATCCTGAGTTATATTCTGTTCAGCTGCTCCGAGTAAGAATTTACTCTGAAGAAGGGTCTCAACCCAAAGTGTCACCCATTCCTTTTCTCTAGAGATGCTGCCTGTCCCGCTGAGTTACTCCAGCTTTTTGTGTCTATCTTCGTAAGAATTTCATTCTTCGATCTGGGACGTATGACAATAAAACACTGTTGACTACTCTAGCATGTTGTGCCTATCTTTGGTAATAACCCAACACCTGCAGTTCCTTCACATTTTGTTTCTCCATTGAAGGTAGTTTCTCAAGATTCTCCAATACTTTGACCAATTTGAAAAATTGAATTGCAGTCAAATCAGAAGGAAAAATATCTGATGTATTAGGTTAGTGAGCAGGGAAGCCATGCAGTAAAGGCAAGAGATCAAGCCGGTCAAAATATGAGCGAACCCACAGGCTGTGTGAATGTATAGGCTGCGAGAAATAACAGATAAAGGACTGCAGGAGTTAACCATGTTTTCAATGACTCCATGATATTTTTGATTAATCATAATACTGTGAAATTCACAAAGTTTAATTCAGTTTAGTTTATTGTCATGTGTACTATGGTACAGTGAGAAGCAGTAACAATCAGGGCTCCAAAATAGCTGGATTCATCCCCAAAGTCTTTGGAAATACATAATGATCAGATTTCAATTGACTTAAACCCTCTGCAGTGTAATGAAGTGGCACAGCTTGCAGAGCTGCCACCTCACGCCTCCAGCGATCTGGGTTGCATCTCCTGATCTTTGGTGCTGATTGTGTGAAGTTTGCATGTTCACCCTGTAATGCATGGGTTTCTGTCGGGTTCTCCAGTTTCTTCCCACACCCCAAACATGTACAGGTTATTAGGTTAATTGGTCATCGCAATTGACCTCTAGAGCAGGTGAGTGGTTGAGTCTGGAGCGAGTTGGGGGATGTGAGGAGAATTAAATGGTACTCATGCAGGAACGGTCTTATTTGAGCGCATGATGGCCAGCACAGGCTTGGTTGGATACGTGACTTTACGATCTGGAACTCCGGTTTATGATGTGCCTCAACAACTGGTTTGCTTAGAAAATGGCAGTTAATCAATAATAATAGTGCAGTTAATTCAGACTATCTAAACAACAAAAATAAAGACGGAGCAATTGAAAGGAATGGGAGAGGTAGAGGGAAGATTTGGAACTTATATTTTCCCACTGCCATTAACTCCACTGTAACTGTACCCATTGAGGGTAGGGAAGATTCAAACAAGAGGACATGACATGAGAATTAAGGGACAGAAGTTTAGGGGTAACGTGAGGGGGAACTTCTTTACTCAGAGGGTGGTGGCTGTGTGGAATGAGCTTCCAGCAGAGGTGGTGGAGGCAGGATCGATTTTAACATTTAAAAGTAAAGTGGATAGGTATATGGACGTGAAGGGAATGGAGGGGTATGGTCTGAGTGCAGGTAGATGGGACTAGGGGAAAACAAATGGTCGGCATGGACTGGAAGGGCCGAGAGGGCCTGTCTCCGTGCTGTAATTGTTATATGGTTATATGGTTAACTGTGTAACTCCCTTGTAATTATTTTTCTTCACCTGGAATATAAATTCAATTTGTCACCATAGAACATATTAAAATTGCATCAAAGCGATGGCACAAATACTAGATGAGTAAAGAGGGCATGGAGGTGCTGTGGGCTGCAGGTGAGAATTATTTTGCAGGGTGAATTCTTTTTGAATTCTTGCTGTGAAGATAAAAGGGAAAGCTGCAATAACAGCTGATAATGGCTGTTGGGTGGAACCCCAATCAAGAAGGATAATGAGGACAGTGACCAGAAGGATGGAGACAGGGTATTGTAGTGTCAGGCTCTGCATTATGATTATTATACATTCTCAACCTCAAGGAAAGGTGTATCATCACAGAATAAGGAATTCTAGCCTCTTGTCATTTTGTAAAATCCCTGAACCAAACTCTTACGGGCCTGTCCCACTTTCACGACTTAATTCCAAATCTCTGCTGAGTTTAGAGGACCTGGAAAAAAAATCAAGACTGTGGTAATCTACGAACACCTACGTCCTTCCACGACTGTTCACAAATTCCTACAAACTCCTACGAGTATGTCTACGAATTCCCACGACTATTTTGATGCCCTCCTTACGAGTAAAAAGTTGCAATTTCTTTCATTCCGACCATTTTTTTACTCGTGGACATTTTTTATCGGGCTGGAAAAAATGTCCCAACTTACCTGATGCCACGGGTCCCTACAGCTAGCATAACGAGCCGCTACGATATGTCTACGAACTCCTACGACCTCCTACAGACTCGTTACGAACATTCTGCGAGTTTGAATCAATGGGAAAACTGGGGAGAATTTGTGAATTACCTCGTGAAAGTGGGACGGGCCCTTTACAAGAATGGCAGTTCAATCACCACCACTCCTACATTTATATAAAATATGGAAAATTACTAGTGCAGAGCAAACCACCTCGGGATTAACCTCATTTTTTGCAGCACTGCTTCTAAATATATATTTTTTCTAATCATATTGTTTGAATATTAATACCCCCGTGACCTGCGTGGGTTTTCTCCAAGATCTTCAGTTTCCCCCCACACTCGAAAGACGTACAGGTTTGTAGGTTAATTGGCTTGGTAAGCGTAAAAATTGTCCCTAGTGGGTGTCGGATGGTGTTAATATGATCGCTGGTCGGTGCGGACCCGGTGGGCTGAAGGGCCTGTTTCGGCGCTGTATCTCTAAACTAAACAGCAGTTCCTTCCTAGCCATTAACAAACAACTTGGCACATCTGGGTTAAATATTTGCAGGCATCAATTGGTCCTGATGCACTGACTTACTGCGTGCCAGGGAACTAGTCCATCAGTTCATGTAACCCTTAGATAAGAAATTTAGTCCTGAGTACCTGTGCAATAGATTAGTGTGTGTGCGCGCGCGCTGTTCTTGGCTTCAGGGATAAATTTTCATTGACGAAGGCTGTAGAGTGGTTAGGCAACTGGACAAGTAATCAACAGGCCAGGACTAAAGGTCCAGAAAGGCAGTTTCCAATCATATCTGTGCAGATGGTTCATTAAATAAAATGAAATTAAAAATCTGATGTGAAAATTTGGGAATATGGAATTACGGAACCGTTGGATAATAAAGGGCTGGTCTGGCCAAAATCTGACTCCAGACTCATAAAGTGGTCATCTCTCACTGTCCTATGAAATGCCCGAGTCAGCCACTCAGCTGTGGCAAACGGCCACACCTCCCTGTCTGCCAGCATTGTAGGAGTATCGTCACCACAAGGGCTGCAGGGTGGTGACTCACTGCCACCCTCTCAAGGATAATTAGAGAGATACATTAATTGTCAGCCTTGCCACCAATAAATACCCTTATAATTAGACCATTAAAAATAAGTGCCATTCAGGAAGTGTGCAGATGCAGGAAAAAGGGAATAACGTACAGTGCAAGATAAAGTCCAGTGAAGTCCGATTAAAGGTAGTCCGAGGGTCTCCAAAGAGGTAGATGGAGGCGCTGGACCACTCTATAGTTTTTGATAGGTGAGAAGACCGTTCAGTTGCCCGATAACAGCTGGGAAGAAACTGTCCCTGAATCTGGAAGTGTGGGTTTTCACACTTATGTACCTCTTGCCTGATGAGAGGGGGGAGAAGTGGGAGTGACCGGGGTGAGACTCTTCTGTGATTATGCTGACGGCCTTGCCGAGGCGGAGTGTAGTGTAGATGGAGTCAATGGAAGGGAGGTTGGTTTGTGTGATGGTCTGGGCTGCGTCCACAATTTTCTGCGCTGGGTTTAAGGTCTTGATCACCAAATTGCATTGTTTTCCCTGGAGCGTCAGAGGCTGAGGGGAGACCTGATAGAAGCATATAAACTGTTGAGAGGCAGAGTTAGTGTAGACAGTCAGAACCTTTTTCCCAGGGTGGAATTGTCAGGCTAGAGGTCATAGAAATAGAAGGGCAACGTTTAAAGGAGATGTGTGGGCAAGTTTTTACACAGAAAGTGTGGTAGGGCCTGGATTGAGGTGCCAGAGATGGTGGTGGAGGCTGATGTTTAAGAGGCTTTTAGTTGGCACATATACACATATACAGGGATTGGAGGGATATGGATGGTGTGCAAGCAGAGGAGATTAGTTTAACCTGGCATTATGTTCATCATAGACATTGTGGGCTGAAAGGCCTGTTCCTGTACGTATGGTCATAAGGTCATGTAATGGGAGTAAAATTAGGCCATTCGGCCCATCAAGTCTACTCCGCCATTCAATCATGGCTGATCTATCTCTCCCTCCTAACCCCATTCTCCTGCCTCCTCCCCATAACATCTGATACCTGTACTAATCAAGAATCTATCTATCTCTGCCTTAAAAATATCCACTGATAGCCTCCACAGCCTTCTGTAGCAAAGAATTCCACAGATTCAGCACTCTCTGACTAAATAAATGTCTCGTCATCTCCTCCCTAAAAGAACGTCCTTTAATTCCCAGTCCAAGACTCTCCCACTAGTCAAAACATCCTCTCCATATCCACTCTATCCAAGCCTTTCACTTTTGTGTATATTTCAGAGGTCCCCCCTCATTCTTCTTTACTGCAGTACTGTTCTATGTCATATCTAAACAATATACAGTATTGAAAGAGGTAATTTGGCACAAACATTTTATTCTGGTGCTTGCATTCCATGTGAGCATCATCTCGTCCTTCCTCATCTAAATCTTTTGTTGTCATCTTCAATATTTCAATCCTTTTGACTCACACCTATATTTTCATCTCTGGCCTTTGTCCAACCATCTTCCTATTAAATAACCCTCCTCACCTGTATTGGCTTATTACCTGTCAGGCTTTGTCCTGCCCTCCTCTCCTCAAGGATCCTTCTTTCCTCCCCCCCCCCCTCCATAATCAGTCGAAAGGAGGGCCCTGAGCTGAAATGTTGCCTATCCATGTTCTTCAGAGATGCTGCCTGACCCACTGAGTTACTCCTGCACTTTGTGTCTTCTTTAACAGTGATTGAATTATTGGCAGATCATGACAGAGCTGAGGAATGAGGAGAGAGATGGAGTCTGCTGTTTTTGAGGGGCTGAATGGAATTAGTAGAATAAATAAAGGTTCCACCTCTGAATCTGTACTGAACTGATCTTAAGCAAAGAACCTGTGCATCTTATTGGCACACTATCTTGACGGTATCCCGAAATCAACCTTCACAAACATGTAGTTAATTGTTTCCTTTAATTTCCTCTTAATGCTGAGTTTTGCAGTACATGTTGGTAAATAACATATTTAGTTTAGTATAGAGATACAGCACGAAAACAGGCCCTTCTGCCCATCGGGTGCACGCCGACCAGCGATCCCCGCACATTAACACTATCCTACACACACCAGGGACAATTTTTACATTTACCAAGCCAATTTACCTACATACCTGTACGTCTGTGGAGTGTAAGGGGAAACCGGAGATCACGGAGAAAACCTACGCGGTCACGGGGAGAACGTCCAAACTCCGTACAGACAGCACCCGTAGTCGGGATCGAACCGGGGTCTACGGCGCTGTAAGGCAGCAACTCTACCGCTGTGCCACAGCGTCGCCGATTATTATTGTAATGAAATTATTGTAATGCAATTGTATTATTATAATGAAATTATTGTTTCATATAAAATGAAATGGCATCTAGACAATTCGTTAGGGGACTCCTGGTTTCTGTACAAAGGTAACAATCAAATAGTTGTTGACCCTGTTATTTAACCTGCTTCTCTCAATGCAAGGCAACATAGCAGAGATTTTTTAGTGTATTAAGTTCCTGGGAATACAATGGATAGGAAAAGCCTGCTGTGAACACTCAATGCCAATGTCATCACATTGGTCGCTAAGGAAGGCTTATACTGACTTTATTACAACACAAACACATTCCAGAAGTCCAGCTCCACCGCTCGTTTTGTTTAATTACTCTTCTAGTTTTAAATGTTTGTTTTGCTGAGAGATAAACTTCACAACTTCACCATCAGTAATTGTGTAACATACTCTGCATTTACAGTAGTTCTTTCCAAGGCTCTGCTTTACTAAGTAAAATACATCTTTCAAGGTTTCCACCTTGCTGGATTAAACTGTTAGTGGTATAGACACTATTTTACAGACTGCAAAATAAATAGTATTTTTTTCATCAATAATATTCATCTTCGAAATAGCTATTCGAAAAAGCTTTTTCAATGTACTCCCTGTCGCTATGACATGCTGTGATCCTGCCTCTGCCATTGAAATAAATATATTATTGTGCTCGCAACTAAAATTAGCTTTGATCACAAAAGGGAGAGAGATCAAGTAAACTAGAGAGATAACGGCATTAAAAATGCAATATGATTTAAGCAAACAAAAAAAAATCTCTCCAGTTGAAAGAAAACTGATGGTAACTTTTTAAACACTCTATAATTTCTTCAACAGAATTCTTGCAACATCAGCATCAAAGATCTGACAGAAAAGAGATGCAGAAGCTGTTTTATTTGTCCTTCCTCAAATGCACTAAAATCTCATGACTTTGAAAAAATTAAAAATACATTTAATGAATGAAACCTTTCAGTTAACAACAGCGACATAAACTAACATTTGAACTCAAGGAACAAGTTTGATTTAAAGTTGCCTTCATCTGCTGCGCCAGCAAGACTGTCTAAATTTTGAAAAACGGAATCATCTCGTGTTTTTTTAAAACTTATTTCCTGTCACAAATTCAATGGCTTTTTTTTGCACTAAACATAGTCAAAAACTTGTACTTACATAGAAACATAGAAAATAGGTGCAGGAGGAGGCCATTCGGCCCTTCGAGCCAGCACCGCCATTCATTGTGATCATGGCTGATCGTCCGCTATCAATAACCCGTGCCTGCCTTCTCCCCATATCCCTTGACTCCACTAGCCCCTAGAGCTCTATCCAACTCTCTCTTAAATCCACTAACTTCACTAACCAAAAGGACTTATCAAAGACTGATGAAGTTTAGTTCAGTTTAGTTTTGAGATACAGCGTGGAAACAGGCTCTTGGGCCCACCGAGAACACACTAGGTACAATTTACATTTACACCAGGCCAATTAACCTATAAACCTGTACGTCTTTGGAGTGTGGGAGGAAACCGAAGATCTCGGCGAAACCCTACGCAGGTCACGGAGAGAACGTACAAACTCCATACAGACAGCACCCATAGTCAGGATCGAACCTGGGTCTCTGGATCTGTAAGGCAGCAGTTTTACCACTGCGCCACCGTGCCTCCCTAAACTAAAACAGAAATAACTTTAATGTTATAAAGTTAAGATTGTTGGCACTCTATATAGAGCTCCAAATTGGTGTTAAAAAACAGGCTTGTGTCTATCTTCGATGGGGAAACTGGGCGGGTTGAACTGCTGAACATGGTGGAAAGGATTATTTTCAACTTCAATAGTAAACTTTATTCAAGAAAAAAAAAACGTACTAAAGAACAAAGTGCAAAGGTCTACAACCATAATGTTATGAGGTAGATTCAGTGTTGCTGGTGTTTACATTGTAATGCAAAAAACATCTCTTTCTTTTCTTACATAGCACCATTGCCACTCGTCTGAGCCTGTGGGATGATACCCCCTTCCATGGCTTGAGGGGATTCCCAATGCATTCTGTCTCTCAATGTCCAGTAGTGGAAGGAACCTTGTCTATGGTCCTTCCACATAGAGTTCTTTGCATTGAGCATTGCATTGCTTTGCACTGAGCTTCAATGCATCCCCTCAGCATGTACTTCTGCAGTCTGCAGTGTGCCAGTCAGCAACATTGCCTTACAGTGCTGTTCACAATTTGGGGAAGCCAAAGAGCATCTTGGGTCTGCGATTTGGTCACCGATTTGATGAACCTCCAGCAGTACTTGATGTCCATCTTTGCATATATCCCTGGGATGGCACGACTTCCATATGAAGAAAGACTGGATAGACTTGGCTTGTACTCGCTGGAATTTAGAAGATTGAGGGGTGATCTCATAGAGACTTACAAAATTCTTAAGGGGTTGGACAGGCTAGATGCAGGAAGATTGTTCCTGATGTTGGGGAAGTCCAGGACAAGGGGTCACAGTTTAAGGATAAGGGGGAAGTCTTTTAGGACCGAGATGAGAAAATCGTTTTTCACACAGAGAGTGGTGAATCTGTGGAATTCTCTGCCACAGAAGGTAGTTGAGGCAAGTTCGTTGGCCATATTTAAGAGGGAGTTGGATGTGGCCCTTGTGGCTGAAGGGATCAGGGGGTATGGAGAGAAGGCAGGTACGGGATACTGAGTTGGATGATCAGCCATGATCATATTGAATGGCGGTGCAGGCTCGAAGGGCCGAATAGCCTGCTCCTGCACCTAATTTCTATGTTTCTATGTTTCTATGAAAAGCCTGTAGATCAGAGAGTTCCCTGTTACACAGCAGCTCAGGATGAACCATGGCAAGGAACCTTGCATCCATCGCAAGACCTTCTTAGCAAATCCAGTCTGCAATGAGGTGAGTCACTTCCCATCCCAGCCATCCTAAAGGATATCCTGAACGTCCAGGAAGGATCTGACTGGGAGGGCCCCATCTCACTGCCAGCCAGGTGAGGTATTGGTGCCTCTTAGTGAGTTCTAGCAAGAAGACATTCTGCCAGATGATTTGAACAGTCTGCTCAGGGAACCGACCCACAGGCTCCACTGAGTCCATGTCCTGCAGTGGCTACAAGAGGTTCCGTGCTGACCACTGCCTTATGAACTTGTGGTCAAAGATGTGGACTGGCACATTACATGGCACAGCGCCAGGCCTATCTTTCACAATGCCTGGGACAGGTAGAACCTTAGAACGTGGTGGCATTTGGTGCCCATGTACTTTGGCTCCAAGCAAATCCTGATGCATCCACACGTGAAAGAGGCCATCAAAATCCTGTATTAATTAGCTCTGGACTCCTCTGTTCTGCACGAAGATTGAGAGTGGGCCCTTTGACAGGTTCCCACTGCAGCAAGCATGTCATTGTGCACATTCCTTCAGCTTTTCTCTGCATCCGAGTGGTCAAGGATGGATTCTTGGCATTGGGCTCCATAGGTGCCTGCTTTTCATCAACATCTTCCCTGTGATTTAGGGGACTACTGGTTTCCACCTCCTCCTCCTCCTCCTCCTCCTCCCTCCTCCCTCCTCCCTCCCCTCCCCCCCCTCCTCTCCCCTCCTCCCCCTCCCCTGCCCTCCTCTCCCCTCCCCCTAATCCTCCTCACCCTCATATGTATCAGGCCCAGTGTTCAAAAACCTTGGCACCCATTCTCTCCCTTGCTGTCCCAATCGTCTCTATTTCCTAGAAAGAAAATACTTTTTATTACCTGCTCCAGCCACAAAAATCAAAATGTAAGTGACCTGACCAGTTTCAACTGGTGCAAATCACTTATGTTGTTGCAATGGTGTGTACCACCAGAGGCACGCACACTAACACAATACAAATAAGCACACAGATTTGTAGGCATGCATTTTGGCTCTGGAAAGAGGTTGTGGCCTTTCTATCACATTTACATAATCTATTAATTAAATGATTGTGTTGGTAACAAAATTATTGCAAAGGATTCAAACTGCAGCGCAATTTGGCTGGTATGTTCCAATGAAGGGCGACATTCATTTATTCTGATGTTTTACCTGGGGTACTCTGGCAAGCCACAGCTGGGAGAGATTCAGCAGTTTCTTTGTCCAAACAGTTTCAGCCTTTAAGGTCGGCAGCCTAGGTGAAGCAGTGAGTGAGCGGACAGTGTAATTACAGGGCACGGAGCTGATTTTTTTTTGGAAGGTTTACAGCTTGCGGATGTGCAAGGGAAGTAGTACAGGCATATGACAACAAAAATTTCCTTCCTGGCCTTAATAAGATGGGGCAAGGTTATAGGGAATGAGGGGATTAGGAACAAAACGTTCGTTCAGTGGTTGAGCCTGCCTGACACGACACATCCAGTTCTGCGAGAGGTATTTGCTGTTTAAATTTGCAAAATGAAAATAAACCAAGGGCACGTGTGTTGTACACAGTCCTTCTGAACTAATAAAACTGGCTGCTCTGAGCAAAGAATTCTCTCATAAATGGCTTCACCTGACATAACATTTCCTTATTTGGACAGCGTGTTAATAAAAATAACAGGAAAAAAGCCATAAAAGTATCAATTTTAACTACATGTCGCTGACCAGATTCATTTCATTAAGGATACACAAAGTGCTCACAATTACAAGTGATAAGACATCAGTGGAAATTGGTGAATACCTTTATAAGGTGGCGTTTTCAAAATCGTCTGTTCTGGAGGAATGTGGGTGAATATTGACGAACTTCCAAATGTCCCCTGGTTTTATCTTAGAATCAAAGAAAAATATAATGATGAACGAGGTTGTTCAACCAATTGTGTCTGTGCCAGTTGAAAACGAGCTATCCAAACCAATCCCACTTTCCAGCGTAAGGTACAGGTCACGCAGCAGGGCATGACTCTTCAAATACATATCGATGCATTTAAAGAAAAACGTGGTAAGTATTTAAAGTCGCGCAGCATGACGAAAAGTAACTTCAGCCCACCGGACTTAGCACCTATTAATACCAATGCCATTTTCCAGCTCTTGACCCATGGCCTTCTGTGCCATGGCGTTTCAGTTCAGTTGAGCAGATTGTCACGTGTACCGAGGTACAGTGAAAAGCTTATGTTGCGTGCTAACCAGGCAATCAAGTGTTCATCTGATCATTACTTAAATATCATGAGAGCACCTGCCTCCAAAAACCTCTCAGGTCATGGTCTCCAGATTCCATCTACCCTCTGAGGAAAAATATCTTCTTCAGATCCCCACTAAGTCTCCGGTCTCTTGAAGTGATGCCCTTTGATTATAGATGCCTTTGCCAAGGGGAAAAGAGACTCATTAACCACCCTCATAATTTTGCCTAGCTCAGTCAGGTCACCCTACAGCCTCTCAAGACTCTCCTCTTGAAACATTCCAACCCAGGCAATATCCTGGTGAATTTCCTCTGCCTCCTCTCCAATCCTCCACAGAGCGTGGTGATGAAAACTGCACTGAGTCAGTCTGAAGAAAGGTCTCGGCCTGAAACGTCACCCATTCCTTCTATCCAATGATGCTGCCAGTCCTGCTGAGTTACTCCAGCAATTTGTGTCTATAATGATAAATATAGTTATATCATAACCTCCCTGTTTGTTAAATTTGTGCTGAAGAGGCAGATTTTCTATTAACCTTCATACCTGTGAAAGAGCTAATAGTCAAAACTAATAGCCAAATCTAAAATTGAGTCATTCTTCTACAAAACCATAGGACTAGTAGAACAAAATATGGCTCGGTGCCAAGTCTGAATGACTTTGCAAATTATATGGAACACAATATGGAGGACAGGTTGTCTTTTCAATAAAGACATTAAGATGCCAGTCTGCGTAATAACGTGTGCTTCTTTCAAGGCCATAAAGAAGACAAGATTGAAAAAATAGCTGACGCTCCAGAGATAAGTAATAACTTGTTATTGGATGAGCTTGATTTGGACCCAGCCTTCCTATATTCTGAAAGGCTGCAGAATCTTTCAGTCATGCCATATTCAGACTTGGAAGGAGTGTTTTACTGATAAGAAAAATGTATAATTGTGCTAACTTTCCTTTGTTCTGTGAGTGGAGCCCAAGAAACACTGAGCACCACTGTAATTTTGCCACTTCCGTCTAACGAATCATTTAAAGAGTGCCATGGTCTACCTTTAACAGTTTTTGTTGCTATCTGCTTTTTCAGAAACTAACTTTGACAACTGGACATGTACCCCAAGCTCTCTCTGTTTCTCAGTACTTTCTAGGGCCCCACCATTCATTGTGTATATCGTAGCTTAATTAATCTTCTCAAAATGCATACCTCACAACTTTAGGAATAATTTTCTTACCAGAATGCTGCCTGGATTAGGAGGTATCAGCTACAAGGAGAGGTTGGACAAACTTTTTATCTGGAGCATCGGAGGCTGGAGGGAGCCATGATAGAAGTGCATAAAATTGTGAGATGCAGAGACAGGGTAGACTGTCAGAACCTTTTTTTCCCAGGGTGGAAACGTCAAAGATCAGAAGACATAGCTTTAAGGTGAACAGGGGAAAGTTTAAAGGAGATGTGTGGGGCAAGTTTTTACACAGAGGATGGTGGGAGCCTGGAACATGCTGTCAGGGGGGATGATGGAGGCAGATACAGTAATGGTGTTTAAAAGGTATTTAGATGGGCACATGGATGTGCAGGCAATGGAGGGCTAAGGATCATGTACAGGCAGACGAGATTAAGTTAGCTTGCCATCTTGTTTTCTACGGACATTGTGGCCCGAAGGGCATGTTTCTGTGTTGTACCTTTCTAAGTTCTAATTGCATCTGCCACTTAATCAACTCAGCAATAACTTGCAGCCGAAGACCACTACTCCCTTCACTATCAACAGCACCCTCTCTCCAGGTTAGCCAAACCTTTCTCTGAGCCAATATTCTCTAGTCTTAACAACATCGTCAGAAATCACTTCCGCACTCATGCAAATGTGATCATGCCTTCCCTATAATGTAGTGACCAGAACTGTACACAATACCCAAGCTGTGGCCCATGTGATGCTGTGTATAACTCTAGGGTTACCTTCCAGCACTTACATTGTGTGTCTTTCCTAATAAAGAGATGCACATGACACTTTCAATGCCTTGTAACTGTATCTTTTGACTGTTGGCAGACCAATTTCCCTCCAGGATAAATAAAGTTGTATCGCATCGTATGTGTTCTAACAACCATCTCCCATCCTGCTGGCTCTAAAGATTTATTGCTGAGCACTCCTAGGCTGTTCTGTTCCTCAACACTTCCTCAACTTCCCACATTGTGTATTCTTTTCCCTCGCTGTGGTTCTCAATATAAACTATCTCAAGGCTCTCTGGCTTAAATTCTATTTCGTAATTTAGTTTTCAATATACCTCACCATAGGTAAGCACACATTAGCAGAAGCTATTGGGGATGAAAGGAGAGGGAGAGAGAAAAAAGATGAGAAAACAAGGTGAAAGAAACCAAAGTGAAGAGGGAACTGGCAATTCCTAACAAATTAAAAACACAATGAAATCTGATAATAGACAAACAGAAAAATGTGGCATTGGTTTTCTGTCATTAGCATTGAAAGGATCATTTGATCTTTTAAAATATGAACTTTAGCATATTTTTTTTCAATGTTTGGATTCTCCTAAAAGCATTTAATATTTCAATTGAAGCAAATGCAAAAAGAAAAAAATGCTCTTTGAAATACCAGTCATACCATTGATCTCTTTATGGGTTTGTGGCCTTTGCACCTGCAATATCAAAAGGAATTGTACTTCCGTGCTGTTTGTAGCTTTGGCTCCACACAGAATTGTATTCATTTTGGGGCAGGATGACCTGAATTGAATTCAGTAACTTTCCCCTCCCTGCAAGTCCATTCTATGAGTTGGCCTGAGTTAATTCATGGTTATTGCATTAACTTCCCCGCACACTAACACTATCCTACACACACTAGGGACAATTTATAATTTTACCAAAGCCAACTAACCTACAAACCTGTAAGTCTTTGGAGTGTGGGAGGAAACCGGAGCTAACCCACGCAGGTCATGGGGAGAACGTGCTAACTCCATACCGACAGCACCCATAGACAGGATCAAACCCGGATCTCTGGCGCTTCTTCTTTCGTGTAGCGTGCACAGCCTAAAGTTGTAGGTCAACTTGTTCTATTTGATCTTCTGTTTGTCCACGTCAAATTGATTGCATTAGTCGAAACAGGGCGGACCACGTGAAGGTTGCAATCCTCCACCCCATCTCTGGCGCTGTAAGGCAGCAACTCTACCGCTGCGCCACCGTGTGCTGAGTTTTGATTTATCACTCAAAGCTTCACGGAGTGTACTTCAGACAGATTTGATGTCAGCCTTTGCCTCACAGACCCATTACCAGAGACCAATATAGGAGGACACAGTTGTCCAGCTGGTAGAGATGCTGCCGCTCAGCGCCAGAGACCGGTTTGATTCTTCCGGGTGCTCCCACATCCCAAAGACGTACGAGATTGTTGGTAAATTGTCCCCAGTGTGTCGGGAGTAGATGCGAAGGTGAGATAACATTGAAACAAGTGTGAACACGTGATCGATGATCGGTGTGGGCTAGGTGAACCAATAGGGGCGGCTTCAATGCTGTATCTTTAAACTAAACTAAACTAAACCTCTAGGACTCTTCAATGGCATTTTCTACACTGAAATGCAGTATTCAGCAAATCAACATTAATGGTGTTTGCAATGTATACAGATTGATAAAGGACACACAATTTTGGAGTAACACAGCAGGCTAGGCAGCATCTCTGGAGAACATGGACTATCTTCTCAGGAGATGCTGTCTGAACAGCTGATTTACTCCAGCACCTTGTGTCCTTTTGTGTATTAACCAGCATCTGCAGTTCCTTGTTTCTATATACAGATTGATAGCCTGACTATCATTGCAGATATTCATTGTTTGATTCACTTTAATAAATGTCATGGGAGATGAGGAGAGAGGTACTGAGCAATTCTCAAGTGCACTTCTTTGCTGAATAAATCAATGCCATTCACTAATTAGAGACGGATTTGTGAGCTGAACCACCTTATACCCATGGAACAAAGCTTACACGAGGGGATTTATTTAGATAGGACAACGTTTATTATTTTAAAATATTGTTTACAAAATGATGCATTCTCTGAATTAAAATGCCCCTTTTTTGTTGATCTCAGCACACCACTGAATCTCTTGCAGGGTAAATGGCTGTGCAAACAGGCACGTGCACGGTTTAGCAACATTACCACAGTGAGCCTCAGACTCATAGGAATAAAATTAGACAACAAACGATTTCCCGTTACCATGTCCAACGGAGCAGGAATGCAACAGGTGTCAGGGGACACAGAAGTCTGGCTATAGCCCAAATTTCTGGATCTCTGCCACTTTTACGACTGAGACTAATCTCCTGACAGAGTCTTTCGACTGGTCTGTGTACCTAAACACGATCAGTTTTTTTTGCAGATTGTGTGAAATGAAATCACTGGCTCAATGCGAATACTCTCATTCAAACAACTGCACGCAATGATGGAGTTACACGGTGGTGAGGATTAAAACGTGCGGCATCTATTTGTCTCTTCGAGGCAAACAACACCTCTCTCTATTGATCACCTGATACACTCGGCAGTTTGTGAAAAGCTCATCGGGGTCTGTGAGAGGAAGTAATATCCATCTAATCTGCTCTCCGGGGGAGAATAATGTAGGCCTCAGGGGAACAGATGGGCCGCCACTATCATTCACTCCAGTAACCCAGCAAGAAATGCTGGCTGCTCCTCAACAGAGCAATGTCGGTAATCTGTGAGTGCCACAAGACGCACTGAGAGTCAGGAAGGAAGGAAAACAAGAGGACTTGGCCATGGCTACGGTAGTTTGAGCCAATCAGACAAGAACATAATATCAAACAAATGCAAGGCTGCCCGTATGTTATTCCTTTTAGAGAAACTCAAGGGGATATATCATACAGAGACTCCTATTAATGAGGCAAAAACTGCTGTTTACTTATCTCTCTGATTTATTACTTTGCACTCTAACAACCTCTCAGAGCAATATCACCAAGTGAAATATCCAGCTCAGAAGCTGAAAAATTCTCCTCGCATGAAGGAGCCACAGTAGTTTGATTAGAAAAACAACCATTCTCCTTCTGAATGTTATAAAATATGCCTTTATTTAAACCCTTCACTCCTTTCAGCACCGGCTCTTACTTAAACTCCCCGTAGATTGTGACTGCATTGCTGGCTGTTACTCAATAATTGTTGCCGTACTATTGAATGGTGTCAGAAAGGGCGAAGCAGGTTTCGTTTTAGCCATCCCACAAATATTATGTTGCATATAATCAAAATATTCTTTAAAACATTGAATTTTCCAATTGAACCGCAGCAACTTGCTTTCCCTGCCCCTTTCCCTCCCCCTCCTTCTACCCCCCTTTCTTCCCCCCCCTTTCTCCCCCCACCTTCCCACCTCATTTCGTCCCTCCCTACCCCCTCTTTCTTCAATCATCCCCTCTTTCTTCCTCCCCCCTCCTCCAACTTCTATCCCTCATCCTAAGCATTCATTCCCCCATCACCATTGCACTGTAGCTCCAGTGCATGTAATCCATTAAATGCACTGCAGCAATTTGCAAAGGCTACTTTGATAGTTGCTGACTCTTGCTATCTGGATAGTATGGCAGAGATGTAATTGGTTTGACTATAACAAGAGGAAGAAGATTGAACTTTATTGCCTTCCATCACAGTGAGGAATGTGGAATCCGCTGTGATGGATGTTTATGTTAAATTTTATATGGTTGTGTGTCTTGTTGCTTTTCACTTACCATGGCTGTATGGTAACTCAAATTTCACAGTACGTTAATTAGTACACATGACAATAAACTGACCTTTAAACTTTGAAACTGAGCCGTGTAGGAAGGAACTGCAGATGCTGGTTTGCACCGAAGATAGGCACACAATACTGGAGTAACGGCTGGACAGGCAGCATCTCTGGATAGAAGGAATGGGTGATCAAGACCCTTTTTCAGACCACTCCACCCAAAACGTCACCCATTCCTTCTATCCAGAGATGCTGCCTGTCCCGCTGAGTTATTCCAGCATTTTGTGTCTATCTTCGGTATAAACTGAGCTGGCTTGACTTATAACCATATAACAATTACAGCACGGAGACAGGCCCTCTCGGCCCTTCCAGTCCGTGCCGACCATTTGTTTTCCCCTAGTCCCATCTACCTGCACTCAGACCATACCCCTCCATTCCCTTCACGTCCATATACCTATCCACTTTACTTTTAAATGTTAAAATCGATCCTGCCTCCACCACCTCTGCCGGAAGCTCATTCCACACAGCCACCACCTTCTGATTAAAGAAGTTCCCCCTCACGTTACCCCTAAACTTCTGTCCCTTAACGTTTTGGGTGGAGTGGTCTGAAAAAGGGTCTTGATCACCCATTCCTTCTATCCAGAGATGCTGCCCTGTCCCTTAATTCTCATGTCATGCCCTCTTGTTTGAATCTTCCCTACCCTCGACTTGATTCATCATGAGAGAAATGTAGCCTTTTAAAAACGTGTTACTTGAAGGAATTGGTCAAAAGTGGACAAAGCTTCCACATTAATTAATTTAAAGGCAAATCTTGCATGTGAACAATTTCACTATCCTTTAAAGAACCACCTTCAGTCAACAGTCTCAATATAATGATAAATGGTGGAATTCCTTGCTACAGAAGTGGAATTCTCTGCCACTGCAGTGGAATTCTCGGCCACAGAAGGCTGTGGAGGCCAATTCACTGGATGTTTTCAAGAGAGAGAGTTAGCTCTTAGGTCTGAAGGAATCAAGGGATATGGGGAAAAGCAGGAACGGGGTACTGATTTTGGATGATCAGCCATGATCATATTGATCGGCTCGAAGGGCCGATTGGCCTACTCCTGCACCTATTTTCTATGTTTCAATGTTTCTATGTCCAGTTTTGCAGGGGTTTATGACGGCAGTAATAATCTTAGCTGATCACTCATCAAATACCTTTTACATTATTGATTATTCCTTCCTTAACTGTCGTTGTAAAACACTTTTAAAATCCATGCTGATGTGCTGTCAATTACTCTTTCAATACAGAAATTCAATTCATTTACTGTTGTGAATAGACATAATTATCTTAAGTTGTTTCAACTAGTCCCATAGGCAAAAACGTATATAGTTCTGTGTGAGTTATACAATCCTTTTAAGTAAATAACATGTATGCATATGTTTATTTATTAATTGTCTTCTGAAACATAGCGACAAATGGAGGCAGTGGTTGGAAGACGAAACGTTATTTAGGTTCTGTGACCATAATGATTTTTTTTCCCCCCTTGCTGTGGCCGAATCAATCCTCTTTGAGCACAGGGCTGGAATCTGTACTGGCATAGGGTCTTCTTCTTCTCCTCCTTCTTCTTCTTCTTCTCCTTCTTCTTCTTCTTCTCCTTCTTCCTTCTTCTTCTTCTTCTTCTTCTCCCTCCTCCTCCTCCTCCTCCTCCTCCTCCTCCTCCTCCTCCTCCTCCTCCTCCTCCTCCTCCTCCTCCTCCTCCTCCTCCTCCTCCTCCTCCTCCTCCTCCTCCTCCTCCTCCTCCTCCTCCTCCTCCTCCTCCTTCTTCTTCTTCTTCTTCTTCTCCTCCTTCTCCTCCGTCATTCTCCTCCTTCTTCCTCCTCCTTCTTCTCCTCCTCTCCTCCTCCTTCTTCCTCCTTCTCCTCCTCCTAAAGTTGTAAGGCAACTTGTTCTATTTGATCTTCTGTTTGAGCACGCCAGGTTGATTGCATTCGTCGAAGCAGGGTGGACCACGTGAAGGTTGCAATCTCCCACCCCATAAATAGGGTTATGTGCAGGAAGGAACTGCAGATGCTGGTTTAAACCAAAGATAGACACAAAGTGCAGGAGTAACTCAGCGGGGCAGGCAGCATGTCCTGAGAGAAGAAATGGGTGACTTTTTGGGTCAGACCCGTCTTCAGACTGAGAGTCAGGGGAGAGGGAAACAAGAGACATGAAAGGTATGAAAACGAGCGAACAAAGGGGATGAAGTACAAGGTAAATGTAGAATAGATCATTGTTAGCTAGGGGAAGTACACAACAAGGCATACAATGTAAAATGTAATCAGGAGGACAATCAGCCTGGTTGGAGAACTAGGATGGGGAGGGATGGAGAGAAAGGGAAGGCAAGGGTTACTTGAAATTATTTTTAATTTTATTTATTTATTTATTTATTTTTATTAGACGCAGTGTAAACCGCGGCATATGACATAATACATTTATTGTGCAGCTTCCATTTTGATTTTAACAAAGATGAAATAGAGAAAGAGAGAAAGAGCAAGAAAGAAAAAAAGTGGGAAAGAGAGTGAATCTGTAAGAATAGAACCCCTAAACTACCAAATGAGTGTAATCAAAGAGCGAGTGAGTAAAAAATAAAAAGATAAAAATGAAAAAAAGGAAAAAAAAAACCAAAAAGTGTTGATATACCTGCTTCATTTTGGGTTACTTGAAATTAGAGAATCAATATTCATACCACTGGGTTGTAAGCTGCCCAAGCAAAATATGAGGTGCTGTTCCTCCAATTTGCATTGGGCCTCACTCTGACAGCGGAGGAGGCCCAGGACAGAAAGGTCAGTATGGGAATGGGAGGGGGTTAAAGTGTTTAGCAACGGGAGTTTCGGTAGGTCTAAGGTCATTGGGATAGGAAAGTACCCAGATACTAAACTCATCCCAGTCAGGAGTCTGGAAATTGTAAATTGTAAATATTGTACTGTATTGTAAACTGTTTCTTTGGCATTCTCTGCCATCCTGTTATTAGTTGCATTTTCCAGCATCTGCAATTTTATTTGTTTTCCATTACTGGTGAATTTCTGAGATGGCTCCAGAAATGTTCTCCAGGGTCTTGTTGTGGACCTTTGTCTTCAAAGGGCTGTGCTGCACAATGGGGAATGTTGGGACAGGACTTTACTTTCCTTAATTTCAAACGTAAGGCCCATTATCTGCAGAGCGTCAGTGAATCAGTCAAGGATCACGTGGAACTCCATCTACGAATATACACAGATGCTGTAGCTTGATGATTGAAGAGGGGATAATCTTGGTCATATTGAGGAGACATCAGTTTCCCATTTGATCTGTTTCTCCAGCAGGGAGACTGTGCAGGCAAGATGCAGTATTGCTTAGTTGAATGCTCTAAATATTGTTACCCTAATGATATTCATTTCAATATCTTACTACATGTATTATTTAACAAATGTACATTTACGTTGAGCAAGGGTTCCCAACCTGGGGTAAATTTACCCCCAGGGGTAAATTTCACCTACCCAGGGGGTAAATTTGTTGATTCTGGATTTGTACATATTTTTTCTCATTGACTGACTGTGTTTGGTTCTGCTATACTGGTATCTGTTCATCATTAGTTGTTCATAAATAAGTGAAATAATATTGTTATGTGCTATTAAATTTGCCTGTGGTAAACGGGAAGAAAAATGTTGGGAACCCATCACTTAGAGCAATATACAATTTGCTGGAAGATCTCAACGTGTTTTGGGGGTGGGGGGAGAGAAAGAATTGTTGATGTTTTGGGTCAAAACCGTACCTCAGGACTATGTGTAGAGAGGGAAGATAACCAGTATAAAGCGGTGAGGGGGAGTGGTGAGAAAGAGATAGGGTTGAGGATGATGGGACAGGATAGGGAAGGGGAAAAGTGATGTTGGAAGATGGAAAGATGATAGAGGCAGACAAAAAAAATGGGCAGATGGGACCAGGTGTGCAGAGGATGGTGAATCTGTGGTGTCTAATGGCGTCCTTTAGTCAGAGGGGGGTGAATTTGTGGAATTCTTTGCCACAGAAAGCCATGGAGGCCAAGTCAGTGGATATTTTTAAAGCAGAGATAGATAGATTCTTGATTAGTGAAGGTGTCAGGTCATGGGGAGAACGCAGAAGAATGGAGTTAGGAGGGGGAGATAGATCAGCCATGATTGAATGGCAGAGTAGACTTGATGGGCCGAATTGCCTAATTCTACTCCTATTACTTATGATCTTATGAGGAATGGGGGAAGGCGGAGAGATCTAGTTGGGTGATAAGCAACAACACAAAGGCTATTAAAACTATATTCAAGTTTATAGCTTTACTTTAGAGAATATAAAGTTTAGAATATAGTTATAGATACAATATATATCACTATCAGAATCTATATTAGTAATTATATAAACAATAATCACTAATTATAGTCACTATATAGTTATGGAATATATAGATTAGCTCAACTGAATCAAAGGCTATTCAATTCAGTTGAATTTGTTCCATAAAGTTAAACAGTGCACGGCTTAGTGGGAATGAACTAAGAATTCCTAACTAGGCCAAGCATGTCTTGCGTACAGTAATTGTACTAGCATGCAGATTAATGAGGTAATGAATGCAGAGGTGGAAAATCAAAATGGTAATGAATGCATTCAGACATTTGTTTGGGCCTGAGGGAAGGATGAGAACTAACAAAATACAATTAACTGCATACCTGGTTGATAATCATGATGCAACATATTCTGGGTAACAGTCAAGGGTACAGGTTACAGTCACGTATTTCCATCAGGTGTGGCTGCACATGCATCTGCTGACAGCCTGTTTTCTATGCATGAATTTTAAACTGTTGAAGTAGCAGCCTTGGTGGTGGTGTCTGTTCCCGATTGAAGGATCAGAAACCGGAATATCATCCATGGAAATGATGAGGTTGTTTATGCGTTTTCAGATTGGTTGCAGGCTATATTTTCAAAACGATAAAAATCTTCCACTGTACAAGATCGCATTGCTGAATAAATTATCAGGCGATAAATAATTAAATAATTGCTGAGAAGTTCTTTTTAAAGTGCCTTCCCAAGCAATCAACGTCACCTTTGCAAATTCCTCTCCGCAGTCGTTCCACAAAAATAACAGAGCTTTTTCCCCCATTATCAAGGATAGGCATTTTTAATGTCCGTGAAAAAAAAACTTGAAACTGGTTCCCATTGTGCTGTCCCTCTCAAAGTCTCAGTGTTGAAGTTTCCTTAGTCCCTGTGCTTTGTGCTGTTTCACAAGAAATCCAGTGTCCATGTCCTAGTGATTTAAAATATGGTTTAACTTGTTCTAGTATTATACAGCACGTGGCTGAAACATGGCAGTCATGCTAACATCCCTTACATACTATCATTTTATAATTGACTCTCATTCTGGCTAACTATTATCAAGTGCTTGGACTTCATAATACCTTGAATTTGCTTGCCAATCTATGCCGCCCAATTTGTTCTTATTCTCTTCCTGTCCTTTTCCGTAGTTGGTGGTATCAAATCCTATTGGCAGTATTGAATGGGACTTCGGGAGCAAACCCAGATAGAAAAATTAGGAGTGGAGCGCCATGGGCAATCTGAGAACTCTCCTAATCATTTTGACGGCACCCTGCATCCAAACCCATCTCCAGCCTGCATGACTTTTTCTTTCCACTCCAACCAAATGCGCTTGGATGGCAGAGTGAGGCTAAACGCGTAATGACTCCTCCAGTATAATCCAAGTCACATGCAATTCAGGTCATCGCGTCCTATGGCAATGGTAGAGTGGTCTGTGGTGGTATCAAATATTCCAGCTTGGAGCTTGGTGTTTCGCCAAACCTCTTTTCATTCCCTCCATTTTAGTTTTGTCTTGTCTTACTCCTAATCTTGAGAATCTTAAATCAGGCTTCATATTTAACAGTATTGTTATGAAATATATAATAACATCAACAATTAACCGTGCCATAAGTATAATAATTCTCTTCCTGAACCTTCTAACTATTGGTTTCCACAGAACCGCTGCTTTCACCATATATGTGGCGATTACCCTAATGTTTTAGACAGAAAGTGTGGAGTAACTCAGTGGGTCAGGCAGCATCCCGGAGAACATGAATAAGTGACGCTTTGGGTCGAGACCCTTCTTCAGACCGGAGTGTCTGGGATGCTGCCTGACCTGCTGAGTTACTCCATCACTTTGTGTATTTTATTTTGTAAACCAGCATCTGCAGTTTCTTGTCCCTAATTTTTCATGTGTCTTTTGAGATTTGTTACATTAAAAATGCCTCATCACTGAATGTCTTTGCTTGCTTACCCATGCTCAATGTAGGTAATGTTTAAGGTGTCTTTGTCTTCAGTCTGTTAATAGGATGAGGGTGATTCATTCTTTGAAGATTCCTTTCAAAACTGTTTCCTTGTGTGCATCCTTCACTAGGTGGGTATAGGGTCAAGTTTTGTTTCCATCATTATCCCACCGATTACTGCAACACACTCTTTTCATTTTTGGAAAAACTTCAAGCGGAATATAAGATTGTTTTTAGCGTGAAATTTGTAACCAGAGAGCGAAGGAAATACACATTTTGGGCACTGTGATTGTTAAGAAGTATCATCCATCAACAAAATGGAATCCGTGTAACTGGCCAGAGTTTTTAATGTGTAGCAAAAGCTCTTAACTTTGATCAGGCCTCTCGTCTAACAGCATTATTATTAAATATATAATCACATCAATAATTAACTATGCAATGAGTTTAATAATTAACTAGCTCTCTTGCTTGGGAAATTGCACAGAAGTACTTAAATATCTGAAGTGAAAATACAAAGCATTTTATCCTTTGTTACTGCTAATTCATATTTACAGAAAAATTGGCTGCACCTGTGGAACAATTCCCTGTTACAAAGAGACTGAAGTGTTGAATAGAAAACTTCAATGTAGAAATACAACCAGGCATTGACGATGACATCCTTTTCTAAGATTATCTAGTAAAATTCTAACCTAAAACAAATGCATTAGAGAAGATGTGTAGGAAGATAAAAAATAAGTAAAAATGACAGTGTGGGTCCTCCCTAGGTACTCTGACCTGCTCCCACACTCCAAAGACGCGCTTGTTCGCAGGTTAAGTGGCCACTATAAATTGTCCCTAGTTTGTAGGATAGAACTAGTGTATGGTGTGATCACTGGTCTCGGTGAAGAAGGATCTCAACCCAAAATGTCACCTATTGCTTTTCTCCAGAGGTGCTGTCTGACCCGCTGAGTTACTCCAGCTTTTTGTGTCTATCTTTGCATTAAAGAAGATCTTTCCTTGGATATTGACATGTATAAATTGTGCACATTCATATCCACACCTTGAGAATGATATTTTACTGTAAGGTCATCTCACAATTCATCACTGACATTAAGATAAATAATCAGTGTACTATGAAAGATGACTGGCTTGAAACTTTAACTCTGCCTCTCTCTCTTCAGAAGTTGCCTGAACTATTTCAACATTCTCCGTTCTCGTGTTATGAGCTGAAATTTCTGTAAAGCCACTTGGTGTTTTCACCAAAGATAGACATACAATGCTGGAGTAACTTAGCGGGTCAAATTTACTCCAAGTTATTCAAGTTACTCCAGCTTTTTGTGCCTATCTTCGGTTTAAATCAGCATCTGCAGTTCCTTCCTTCCTACACATGGTGTTTTCACCAGCTTCTTCCCTACCTATTGAATCCAATCCTGTCCCGTGGTGGTCCCCAAACACAAACTGCTTCAAGGTAGCCAGCTCCAAGCTGCCGCGTGAGGCCCTGAGCAGCTTGTTCTTGGTCATTTAAACATGGTACCTGCAGCGGTATACAGCAAGTAGCAAGGTTTCACTCCCGCCACAACATAATAATAGGTTGCTGCAAAAATCATTAACAGAATTTATTATCCCTTTAGTTGGCATTTCCAGAATTTACATTTACGAATTGCCAAGACAGGTTGGATTCACAGGCAATCCAGGGTCAACAGAATTCCCAACTGCCACCCGTGTGTTACAGATAAAGAAATAAAGGATTCTCTTTCTCTTGCACTCTACTATTTGTGTCGCAGAATGAAACAGCACAGAAACCTGCCCTTCAGCCAATGAGTCCGCGCCGACCATCACTTAGACTAATCCCATTTTATTCTCCTACTAGATTTCACCACTCACATACTTTATATCAACGATTTGGATAAGAATTAATGCATGATTAGTAAATTTACAATTGACATGAAAGTGGGTTGCATCGTGGATAAAGAAGATGGTTATTGAATATTGCAGCAGGATCTTGATTAGTTGACCAGGTGGGCTGAGGAATGGTTTATGGAGTTTAATAGTAAGATTAAATGAGAACTTACCAAGTTCGAAGGTTGATCTTTGTTTTGTGAGGAGTTGCGGTGAGGGATTTCGTGAAGACCCCGCCAGCACGCATGCGCGACATTCTTCAAAGCAGCGGTGTGGAATCACAGAACGCCCCATGACTGGAGATAGTAAGATTAATGACGTAGAACATACCAGTTGACCTTATGATAGAGGGTTGGGAGCGGAGGGCACGAAATCCCTCACCGCAACTCCTCGCAAAACAAAGATCAACCTTCGAACTTGGTAAGTTCTCGTTTGATTTTATTTCGGAGTCGCGTGAGTGACTTTGTGAAGATTTCAAAGCTCTGTGATTTCACGCCCTGGACAACGTCCATGATATCACACTGCCGCAATACTGATGGAGGAAGGTTGTTAATGCATTCCAGACTGAACAGGCTGAAAAATAACGCACATATATTAAGACAAATAATAACAAAGCAAAAGACCCCTAATTCGGGGACAAATCATTGACGGAGCGGCTCCCAGCATGGCTTCCGCGAACGTTGCGGAGGCGACCATCGGCTTATTGTAGAACCGCTGGAAGGTTGCTTCACTGGCCCAGCCCGCGGTGGCGAGGATGTGGTCCATGGGCACCTCCATGGCCATCGCCGCTGATGTGGATGCAGCCCTGGTAGAGTGAGATTTAAAAATGTTAGTATCTACTCCTGCTGCACCCAACACCGCCCTGAGCCACCTTGCGATAGTCTGCACAGTCACCCGGTGATGTGGTTGTTTGTGGCTGATGAGGAGCCCCTGCTCCATCTTCCGGATGGTTCGTGTTGTTCTGATGTAGTGGCAGAGACAGGTGGCTATGCAGAGGGTGGCATCAGTGGGGTATGCCCGAAATTCTGTGCTGCTTCAGCAGGTCCTGTACAAAGAAAGTTACCTGAGCAGGGGTGGAGACCATGCTATCCAGCCGCAGCTTCTGTAAGGCCTGGACACGTTGAGCTGTAGTCAGTGCCATCAGCATCACCACTTTGAGGGTGAGCTTATCGAGTGGTAACTCTGTCATAGGGGACCACCTCCTCAGTAGGGTCAGTACTATCCCTACGTCCCAGGTGATGTTGTATCTGGGTAGTGGAGGGTTGGTGTTGAACACTCCCCTCATGAATTTGGACACCAGGTGGTTTGAGCCTACACCTATGTCCAGGTATGAGGACAGCGCACTCCTGGCGCTGTTGATGGCACTGTAGCTGAGGCCCTCATCGTAATGAAGGCCCGCTAGGAATTCCAGGACATCAGGGATCATGGCCGAGTTGTAGGTCGCGTTGGTACGGGAGCAGAAGGCCTCCCATTTCCTGACCTGGGTGAGGTACTGCCTCCTGGTTGATGCTCGGCACGATGCTGAGATGAGGTCCATGGCTCTGGGTGATATGCCAGCCTTGATTTTTAAACATTTTTTTATTTTTATTTTATTTATTAGAGGTAAATACATCAATGTACTTCACATATATATTGTTACAATCATTGTACCCCATAATTTTATGGCTTTTAAAGAAAAAGAATAGAAAGATAGAGAGTGAAATAGGTGAAAAGAGTTGTGATAGTGAAAGAACGTGCCAAAGGGGAGAAGAAACCCTTGGTCAAAGAATTAGAGAAGGGGGTTAAGGGATAGACCCAAAAAAAAAAGAAAAAAAGAAGGGAAAAAAAAGCCAGTTACTGTGTTATGTATATCACGCAAAAGGAATCCACCAACTCGATAGTTGAGATGAGGTTAATGGCTCTGGGTGATATGCCGGCCTTGATAAGCGACTTCTTTAGAACCTGCAAGCCAACAGGTTTAGGTGACCATGGCACGGGTGACTTTCCCCCGTAATGGGGTTGGTAATCAATTTGGGGTTTTTATCAATGTGAACCCACGGACGTTTCAATATTTGGAGGACCACCGGGTACCATGGCTGTGTAGGCCAGTCGGGTATGATCAAAATGCCTGTAACAGAATCCAGTTGAATTTTCTGCAACACCCGACTGATGAGGCAGAAAGGGGGAAATGCGTAGCAAAACCATTTCCCCCAATGGAGAGAAAAAGCATCCATAGCTACTGCCCCAGGGTCTGGTTCCCAAGACACATACTGGTGTTGGTATCTGATGGTTCAACCTGGACGCAAAAAGGTCTATATCTGGTGTGCCAGTTAGCTATAATTTCAGCAAAAATTTGGGGGTTCAACATCCACTCGATGTTATCATTGAACACTCGTGACCTGGTGTCCGCCACTGTGTTGAGCTTCCCTGATAGATAGGTCGCTGTTATCCAAATATTTCTCTCAATGCACCAGTGCCAGATTGTGTTTGCCAATTCGTCACAAGATAATGACCTGATACCACCCATATGATTTATATAAGCCACCACCGTGGTGTTATCTATTTGGAGGCGGACATGTAAATGCTGTAAGTTAGTGCAGTATGCCCACAGCCCATGGAAAGCCCTTAACATCTCCGGATAGTTTATCCCTTGTGTCTGGAGGAGGGTAGACTTGTGAGGGTCCCATCTGCCACCACAACTGGACATGGTGCCAGTTGCACCCCAGCCTTGTGCGCTTGCGTCAGTCTGTAGCACGACTGATGGGTTGCTAACAATGATGGGTTTGTGACACTCACTAATATTGTCAATCCACCATTGTAGCTCAGCTTTAGCCTTAATTGGCAGCCGTATCGGTCTGTCAAAGTGCCCAGCATTTGCTTTTAATGCTGAGATCTTTGCTCTTTGTAAGTTTTGGTAATGTAATGGTCCGAATTGCGCAGCTGAGAATGCAGCTACCAATTTCCCAATTACCTTGGCCGTCTGTCTGATAGTCGGTACCCTGGCACAAGCAAGGCTGTTGCATGCTTCTTTTATGTCTGAAGCTTTGTTGGTCGGGATGGTGATCATCATCCGGTTTGTGTCAATGGTGAAGCCCAGGTAGTCCATAACTTGAGACGGGGTTAGTTTGGATTTGTCTGGATGGGTGACAAACCCGAATGTCTTGAATAAAGATTTGGTTGCTGTGTCTGCCAGCTTTGCTAATTGGAGGGTCTGTCCCACTATAAGTATATTGTCTAAGTATGCCATGACGCTATAATTCTGTTGCCTGAGGATTGCCAATATTGGTTTGACAATTTTGGTAAATAGTCTGGGGGCTGTGGTTAACCCATTGGGTAAGGCTTTGTATTGCCATAACTGTCCCCTCCAGATAAATTTTACGAACTTCCTGTGAGATTCTATGATGGGGACTGTATAGTATGCATTTTTTAAATCAATGCAAGCCATAAAGTACCCCTGGTAAAGCAGCTGCTTAGCTGTTTCAAAGGTTTCCATTTTGAAATGGGTATATTGTACAAAAGTGTTCAACTGGGTTAGGTCTATGATAATCCGACACCCACCATCTTTTTTTGGTTTTTGTAAAGATGTTGGACACAAACTCAAGGGGTTCGTGTGTCATTTTACCTATCACCCTTTGGCTGCTAGCCGTAGAATTTGTGCATATCCCTCTTTTATCTCTTGTTGAGAGAGCGTAAATGTGCGCTGAGGTTCATGCTGTGTAGGGGGAAGTTTTCCATATCCCGCTGGACTAGTTGCTCCACCAAGACCTCTAACCTTGCAATGCGACCGTCTCCGCTCCTCGCGGTGGACAAGCCGACTTCCCCAGGCTCTGCAATTTCTCTGGGGCTTCCACGAGCGGGCCACACCTCCATAAGGTGCAGACTAGGGTCTGGTGGTAGGTCGTCGTGGACAACTGCTCCTGCAGACCCATACGACTCCCGCACAGACATACCGCTAGTCGGCCTTCGAGTGGACTGTGGCGGTCCCCCTGCCTGGTAGGAAGGCAGTGGAGATGAGTCGGCGCCGGCCCCCGGTACCTGGCTCCCCGAAGTCCGTGCAGGCTTACCTCCACTTCTGACATATATCTCCGTGGAGCTGCATGGTTGGCAGCTGCCAGAGCTAAGCTGGTCGACCGTGTACTGCTGCCACCGGCGCCTTTGACCGCAGCCTGACGCGGCGTTGTGTCGGCAGCTCCTGCTCCTGCAGGGCTGCTCGATGCAGCAGTAGCTCTGCCGGCCTGCCCTACGGCAGATATCCCCGGCAGCTGTACGTGGCGTGCCGCGGCTGCGGGGCTCCCCTGTAGCGCAGTCGTTACCCGGCTTTGCCCCCGTGGATCCTGAACAACACGGGGTGATGCCACGTACCTGTTTGCTCCCCCGCTTCCTGGGGGATGGGGGCACGAAGTCAGGGTCTGGCATTTCCTGCTCCAGTGCGGACATCCTTTCCGGAGATAAGTTGGGCGCTGGTGTCACTGATGCGCCCAACCTCCGCCCAAATTCCCCCGGCTGTCCGGTTGCTGCCGGTGTTTCTCGCAGCTCCGGAGAAAGTGGCTGCTGGCCTGTTGGCGTCCCGCGGCGCTTGGGAAGCTTCCCCTTCCCTTTTCCTTTTCCTTCCATTGTCTTGTACCTGCAACCAGCTTAAGGTTAGTGTACTTACCTTAAGGGCCTTTTTGAAGGAGCTGTGGAGAGAGCGCACTCCCCCCCCAGCTTGTCGACAGCAAATGCGAGCGACGATATGTCGCGCATGCGTGCTGGCAGGGACTTCACGAAGTCACTCACGTGACTCCGAAATAAAATACAGATAAGTGTGAGAAGTCAAACCGGGGTAGGACCTTCCCAGTGAATGGTAGGTCCCTGTGGAGTGTTATAGAGCAGAGAGATCTAGGAATGCAGGTACATAGTTTCTTGAAAGTGGTGTCACAGGTAGCCAGCGTAGTCAAAAGGGCTTTTGGCACATTGGCCCTCATCAGCCAGACTATGGAGTCATACAAGACATTGGTGAGGCCACATTTGGAGTAGTGTGTTCAGTTTTGATTGTAGGAAAAATGTTGTTAAGCTGAAAAGAGTGTAAACAAGATTTATGAGGATGTTGCCAGGACTTGAGGGGCTGAGGTATGGGGAGAGGTTGAGCAGGCTAGGACCTTATTCCTTGAAGCGCAGAAGGCATGAGGGGTAATCTTATGGAGGTGTATAAGATCATGTGGGGAATAGATAGGGTAAATGGACAGTCTTTTACCCAGAATAGGGAAATCAAGAATCAGAGGACATAGGCTTAAGGTGAGAGGGGATAGATTTAATAGGAACCTGAGGGGCAATGTTTATGGGGTCACACAAGTTTCATCCCATCCCTTTATAAATAAATCTATAGCCCCTTCCTGGATAATTAAAGTAAACAATTTGTAATATCCTTAATTATTGCTTGATCAGCCATTTTATAATGGTGTTTATCAATTTCTTGATCTGTTTTTAAGTCACTTTAGGCTTTTCCTTGCTTTTGATTAAAAGGATTCTTGGTCCTCAGACTAATATATTTTATCTCTAAGGTAATGCAGAAGTCATGTTTTAGAAATATTAAGATCATTGTTTGGTGGTACATGTTGCTTGTCTACCTGCATTCTAAGTTTTGCATGAAGGCTTCATGTTCAGCACAGACTTTGTAGGCCGAAAGGTACTGTTCTATATTCTGCATCAGAAGAAGAGTGCATTGGTGACCTCACCACTCCCTACCTGGCCCCATTAAATCCTGGGTAGTTAGATAGTGTTGTAGGCATCGTGGAACTACTTGTTATTGTCCAGGAACAACCCAACTGCAGTAATTTGCAGTGCAGCTAACTTCACAGTCGTCGTGAGATGGAGATGATAGAGGAACACCTCATCTGCCAAGACTACAAGCTGTTGACATTGGCCCGAAAGTCCTTTGGAAACTCTTGTTTTTTAGATTTTCTTTTAGTTCTGTTTTGACAGCTGGGAGGCATCCAAAGTTAGCAGTCCACTCACATGGAGGTTATACTCGTTAATGTGATCAGATGAGCCTTTGGAGCAGTATTAACATCCGCTGCTGTGGGGCTTATGTTAGTTACAATTGTCATGTGTTAATTGGCTTAATTTGTGTTTTAGTAAGACTGTGATAGTTCATTACAGTTGGATGTAATTGGATTTGAGAAATAAAGTCCTGGGTTAATTGCTCTGAAGTATGGGATTCCTGCCAATTAAATTATAACACCAAGTGCACATTAATATTTTGTACACAAAACAATGCTGACTCGTAATTCATCTTAAATCAGATTTCAAGTTTCTATCTGAATAGTAGACTGTCTATGGAGATAATAGAGGGGCAAAGCAATCCATTGCCTTTTGGGAACATCATTCTTAGTGCAAGTGTAATTCATCTGAGGAGGTAGAAATGAGGAAACCGCAGAAGCTGGTTGATACACAAAAGGACACAAAGTGCTGCAATAACTCAGAAGGTCAGGCAACATGTCTGGATAGGCGACGTTTAGGGTCGAGATCCTTCTGAAGAGACCCTCCTGACCTGCTGAATTACTCCAGCACCCATGTCCTTATGTGTAATCATTTGAAAATAGATCTATATTCACCTTGCCTCAGTAACCCAGAACAAATGTAATTGTTCAAAATTAAGTGGAATTTCTAATTCTGTATTAAGGTCATAAGGTTAACTCACAACAGGCCCTGTATAGACTCGAATTAAACCCAGGCCCGTAAAGTCCTCACAAAATGGTGACAATGTAACTCAAACCACAACCATGCTCTGCAGTCTAGTCTGAAACCAATTCAGTGGTCAGAGTGTCTATCATAGCATACTAAGGAGTTTAATTTGTGTCCATTGTATGTCATAAGTCATAAACCATAAGTGATAGGAGTAGAATTAGGCCATTCAGCCCATCTATTCAATCATGGCTGATCTATCTCTCCCTCCTAACCCCATTCTCCTGCCTTCTCCCCATAACCTCTGACACCCATACTAATCAAGAATCAATCTATCTCTGCCTTAAATATATCCACTAAATTTGCCTTCTGTGGCAAAGAATACCACAGATTCACCACCATCTGACTAAAGTATTCTAAAGTAATTTAAGACTAAACTACTGTAATATCTAAGCCTAAACATCTACAGACATAGCCTGTGTCAGGGTTTTATTATAAGGTCTGTCACAGATTGAGTGGCAACTTGCGCCCTGTGTTCAGCACTTTAAGAAGCTCCAGTCTAGGGATTAGACTTCTTAGATTTTAGAGAAACGGCGGTGAAACATGCCACTCGGCCCACCGAGTCCGCGCCGACCACCGATCCCCATACAATAGCACGATCCTACACACTAGGGACAATTCACAATTTTACTGCAGCCAATTAACCTACAAACCTGTACATCTTTGGAGAGAGGGAGGAAACGAGAGCATCCAGAGAACACCCATGTGGCAGGCACATGCCGTGAGTAATTACTCAGGGTAGGCACTCAGTCGGATTTTAAAAAAAACGCGCATGCGCAGATTGTTCTCTCCGTAAAAATAAAAAATAAAAATAAAAACAGTAACACGTCAATTTGCCCAAGGCTTCCTAGTCTCCTTTATTCTGAATTACTGAATGAGGGTGGGGGGGGGGGGGGGGGGGGGGGGGGGTGGGGGTAAGGGTGATGGCAGGTGGAGAGATGGTGGGAAAAACGGGAGCACACAGGGAAAAGTTGAATCAGTTGTCATCTTATTGAATGACAACACTTGTTCAAGTGACCAATGGGGGGTGGACAGTTCCTTTCACAGTGTATGGGGAGTCTGTGCCAGGGTAAAGTTTCGGGAGAGCAGGGCTGTTGAGAATGAGGGGGTTGGGGATAATGCCAGTACCTCACTCACTTACCGCTGCTGCGGTGCTCCAGGCGTGGAGCCACCACACTGTACGCCGGGGATAGAAGCAGCTCGGGAAGCTGCGAGCGGCCGCCGGGACCCGGCAGTCAAACTGTCTGCCACTTTAGCGCCTTCTGCCAGCCTGCTAACTTCTGCCAGTGCTCTCCGTCTGAACACCTCTCACCATGTCAGTGGCTTCCTGCAAATCCTTAAATTCCACAGCCTTAGTACCTCAATCGCGCTGTCGGAATTTAAGGATTTGCGGGACATGAGTGAGGCCGGCAAGCGGCAGGAGAGAGGTTTTGCACGCCTCCGTGCAAATGGCATGCTCCCGACCCCTCCTTCACAACATTCGTGCCCTCCCCACAGCTTTACCCCGGGCCAGACTCCCCAAATGCTATGAAAGGAGCTCTCCCCCCACCCCCATACCCCGGGAAGTACGGTATTTAAAAACATAAACAAAATGTACTTACCACATTATCGGTACACAAGCTCCATTCTTCTCTCCCTGTTTCCTAAGATACACTTAAAATATTGCCAATCCATATTTGAAAACCCCGCCAAGAAACCAGCGCTGCGCATGTGCAGTAGGCTGCTGCGCCTGTGCAGTGCTGCAAAGGCAGAATTTCTGCTGCCTTCAGCCCCGCTTGAAATTGACGCGTGAAGCAGCGCTGACGGCACGTGGGCTGCACAGACCTTCAAGGGTTACAAGTGATCTTCAAGGATGAAAGGCACGGAGAATTATGCCTTCCTAAGAGATCGATCTCTTAGATAGGCATAATTCTCCCATGCCTTTTTTATTTATATTTAGTAATTACTATGTTATAATTTTAGTCAGGGTAGGTAGTGCCTACCTTGCCTACCCTGACGGCACGTGCCTGCCATGTGGTCACGGGGAGAACGGACAAACTCCGTATAGACGGCACCCGTAGTCAAGATTGAACCCGGGTCTCTGGTGCTGTAAGGCAGCAACTCTACCACTCTGTCTCTGTGTTTTTCTAAGATGTAAACAACTATTTGACTTAAGAGATGACCTCAGAACCAAACAATGTACATCCTAAATAATAGGTCTTCAAATGACGGAAGTCAGAATTAAGCCCTAGGAGCCCTAGGCGAATGTAAATGCAGGAAAGATTCTCAACTGAAGCACATTTACTCACTCTTTCACAATAGGCCTCCATTAGGTTAGGTATGGAATTATATCAAAGAATAGTAAGATTAAACGAGAACTTACCAGTTTGAAGTTTGGTCCTTATTTTATGAGGAGTTACGATGAAGGATTTCGTGAAGACCCCGCCAGCACGCATGCGCGACATTCTTCAAAGCAGCGGTGTGGAATCACAGATAACAACAATGTCTGAAGATAGTAAATTTAAGAGACTCTAATATACCAGTTGACCTTATGATAGGGGGTTGGGAGCGGAGGGCACAAAATCATCTCATCGCAACTCCTCATAAAATAAGGATCAAACTTCAAACTGGTAAGTTCTCATTTAATCTTACTATTTTACTTCGGAGTCACGTGAGTGACTTCGTGAAGATTTCAAAGCTCTGTGATTCCATGCCCTGGACCATGTCCATGCTCACACACTGCCGTAATTATTGATGGAGGAAGTATTTTAACGTATTTCAGACTTGAACAAGCTGAAAAATAATAACGTATTTGTTAATACACCAATAAACCCCTGAACAAGGGGACAAATGTTTAGGGAACAGCACTTAAACTGACTCCGCAAACATTGCGGGAGCGGCCACAGGTTTGTTATAAAAACGCTGAAATCTAGTTTCACTGGCCCAGCCCTCGGTTGCGAGGACATGATCCATGGGTACCTCCATGGTCCTCGCCGCTGATGTGGATGCAGCCCTGGTAGAATGAGATTTAAAAATTTTAGTGTCTATACCTGCTGCACCGAACACCCTGTGCCAGCTGGAGATAGTCTGCACCGTCACCCTGTGATGTGGGTTTTTATGGCTGATAAACAGACCCGTCTCCATATTCCTGATGGTGTGTGTGACATTGATATAATGTCGGAGATAGGTGGCTATACAGAGTCTTACATCAACGGGGTATGCTAGGAATTCCAATTTCAGTCCTGTAGTTCCAGGTCTGTGTTGTTTAAGTAAATCATCTATAAAGAAAGTCACTTTATTGGGGGTCGAGACCATTCTATCCAGTTTTAGTTTCTGTAGTGTCTGGACCCGTTGTGTTGTGGTCAGTGCCATTAACATCACCACTCTGAAGGTGAGTTTGTCCAGTGGTAAATCCGTCATCGGCGACCAGCTCCTGAGTAGGGTCAACACCACCCCTATATCCCAGGTAATATTATATCGTGGTCGGGGAGGGTTGGAATTGAATATACCCCTTATGAGTTTGGATACCAGCTGGTGAGATCCCACTCCAATGTTGAGATAGGATGACAGAGCACTCCTGGCACTATTTATGGCACTGTAACTGAGGGCCTCATCATAATGAAGGCCCGTGAGGAATTCCAGCACATTGGAGATCATAGCAGAGTTGTAGGTGGTCTTGGTCCGTTACAGAAGGCCTCCCATTTCCTTATGTGGGTGAGGTGATGCTTCTTTTGGACTCTCTGCACGATGCTGTGATGATGTCCATGGTTCTTGTTGACAGCCCAAATTCCAGTAGTGGCCTCTTCAGAACCTGCAAGCCAACAGGTTCAGATGACCATGGCACGGATGATTTTCCCCTGTTATGGGATTGGTCCCCAATTCGGGCATTTGGTAACCTGTGCCCATGGTTCTTTTATCATGTTGAGGACCACCGGGTACCATGGTTGTGTGGGCCAGTCGGGTATTATCAGTAAACCTCACGCAGAATCTAGTTGAATTTTCTGCAATACCTGACTGATGAGGCAGAATGGGGGAAAAGCATAGAAAAACCATTTCCCCCAATGTAGTGAGAACGCGTCCATCGCCACTGCCCCAGTGGTTCCCAAGAGACATATGTTGGTATCTGATGGTTTAACCTGGACACAAAGAGGTCGATATCTGGTGTTCCATATTTGGCTATAATTTTAGCAAATATTTGGGGGTTCAACATCCACTCGATGTTGTTATTAAATACTCGTGACCTGGTGTCCGCCACTGTATTGAGCTTACCCGGAAGGTACGTAGCTGATATCCAAATATTTCTTTCAATACACCAGAGCCAAATTAAATTTGCCAATTCATCACAAGATATTGACTTGATACCACCCATATGGTTTAAATACGCCACCACAGTGGTATTATCTATTTGAAGACGGACATGCGTATGATGCAGATTAGTGCAGTAAGCCCACAGCCCGTGACATGCTCCCAGCATTTCCAAATAGTTTATACCTTGTGATTGAAGAAGAGTGGACTCGTGCAAATCCCATCTGCCGCCACAACTGGAAGTGGCGTCGGTAGCTCCCCAGCCCTGGGCGCTTGTGTCGGTTTGTAACACAACTGATGGGTTTGATATAATGATGGGATTAAAACAATCACAAATATTGCTAATCCACCATTGTAACTCAATGTTTGCCTTGTTTGGTAGCTGCATAGGTCTGTCAAAATGTCAGCATTCCCTTTTAATGCTGAAGTTTTGATAGTGTAACGGCCCAAATTGTGCAGCTGGAGTGTAGCTACAAGCTTCCCAATCACCTTAGCAGCATGTCTGATAGTCGGTTTCCTGGCGCAAGCAAGGCTGTTACATGCCTCTATTATGTCTATTGCTTTGTTCCCTGGGATAGTGACAATCAGAAACCCATGCATCCCAGAATGTACGCAACCTCCCTCCTACTTGTGAGGTTATACATGCAGCACTCCCAAGAGAACCAGACCCCCTTACCTCCATGGTTACCGGCGGGGCTTGATGTTCTGGGCTTTTGTGTTCGCTGTGTTGCTGGGATGTGGGGTTGGCGCATCTTCCACGCTGGTCGCTGTGGGCCCTGTCCTAAAAAAGGCTTTTGTTGATAGGGTGCGACCGGTGGATAGGCTCTGATTGCCCTGTCGGGTTGAACCCGAGGCCTGTTAGATGTTGCGTAAGGATGCTGTCTGCGATACGCCGGTGGCCTGCTCGAGGATAGTGGTTTCATCAACCTGACCGCTTTTGCCTCCTCGTCCAGGTCTTTTACCTGTTTTGGCAGGTCTTCACCGAACAGTTGTCTCGGTGGTGGCGTAGCAGAGGCTTTGCACAAACCCGCAAATTTTGGGTTGTGAGTTGGGCGGATGGAGCTCTTGTGAAAGCAGTTTATTTCATATTGTGTATTACACAGCAGCGCTAGTGCGTCCTGCTGCTCCTCCGTCATGTCCGTCCCGTCTATGGACCTGACAAAGGCAGAAATGCCTGAGGTCAACAATTTCAGGATTTTCTGTATTTTTAATTCCTGGGCCCTGATCCCGGGACTGATGTTACCCCAGATGGGTGTGTTGACGGTCGGGACATTGAGCGACACACAATTATCCGAGCTTTGTACTTGTTTGTAGCTCCGTGAGCAACTGTCCCTGCAGCTGGTGTGTGGTTAAGTAATTGATGCTGGCCGCTAGTTTGGGCTGAAGAGGTTGCCCTGATTGCTGATTGGGTGAATTTTGACACTACTTCCAGTAGTTCCTCTTCAGGGATCTCTGGCAACATCGGTTCTTGTGCCAACCCATCTTCAAAGTCAGCTAACGGCTGACTTCTGGCACTCCCTATTGATGAGGGAGAGATATTAGGTGGTTCTGCTGTGTGTCTCCTAGGTCCTAGGGACACACGCTCTTGATGGAGAAGGTCCCGTTCGAGCAGCTGCTCGACCATTCGCTGCATACGAGCCATGCGACCGCCGCCGCTATCTGCGGACGGCAAGTCGACTTCCCGAAGTTCTGATGAACAACTGGGACTTCTACCATCGGTCCGCACCTCGTCGAGGTGATGTCTCAGGAACCTAGGTAGGTAGTCGCTGCCTGCCGCTCCTGCGGGGCTACACGACTCCCGCGCGGATTTGCCACTTGTCCGTGGTCTTCCGGACTGAAGCTGTGGAGTATTGGTGCCAGCCGCTCCTGCGGGGCTACTCAACCTCCTGCTGGTGTATCCGCCTGTCTGGTGTGACTCCAGCGGTGATGAGTCGGTGCCAGCCGCCTCACCGGGGCTTCCCCGACATTCGCGCGGGCTTGCCGCCAGTCTCGGTCAAACGGGACTGATGCGACGGTAAGTCGCTGCCAGCCGCTACTGCGGGGCCACACGACTTGTATGTACTACCACCGGCCCGCGATCTGGCGGACTGTGCCGGTGGTGAGTCGGTGCCGGCCGCTCCAGCGGGGCTCCTCGATTTCGGTGCAGTTTTCCCCCTGGTCTGCCCTCTGGTGACCTGTAATAGAGGGGAAATGGAACGTGCCGTTGAAGTAGGCACAGGTCTACGCACCTTTTTACCGCTGGCCCGGTGCTGTTCGGGTGAAAGCGGTAGAGAGTCAGGGTCTTGCCTACCCTGCTCCCGCGCGGGCCTCCTACCAATGTGCAGCTCCCTGGCCTGCTGTGGTGGAGAGTCGGGTCCTACCGACTGAACGGGGCTCCCCGACTTCCGCGTTCTTTTCCCAGCCAGCGGTGCGGGTGCTGCCGGTGCAGCGGGCAGCTCCGGGGATTGCTGCCGCTGACTCCTGTCCGAAGTCCCGCGGTCCTTGGAGGCATGCTTCGATGTCTTCATTCTGGTCTCCTGTCCATCGTTTCTGTAAGCAAATAAGTCTACTACAGAAACTAACCAACTCAAGGTTAGTATAGCTTACCTGAGGGCCTTTTTGAAGCTGCCGGTGGAGGAGCGCACTCCCCCCCCCCAGCTCCCATGGTGACCAGACTCTCATGCGGGAATATAGACTGCCGCTAATGGCAAGTCTCCACTTCCAGGCGTTGTGCCGCCTCCGTTTGAGTCAGGGCCCCGCCTCTGTCTTCGCTACCTCTACCGGGTAGCGTTGCCGTCAGTCCGCGGTAATCCTGCAGCCTGCGGCCTTGAGTCGGAGCTCCTGCTCTGCCTTCGCTACCCGCGAATGGCAGTCTCCGAGCCCGGACCCTCCTGGGTCAACGGGCTTGCCCGACTTCCGGGTAGCGTTGCCGTCAGTCCGCGGTGTTTCTGTGGGTTGCGGTGTTGAGTCGGGGCTGCCACTCTGCCGTCGCTACCTGCGAACGGCGAGTCTGTGAGCCCGGACCCTCCTGGGTCAACGGGCTTGCCCGACTCCGGTCTGTTTCCGCCGCCGCTGACTGCCCGCGTCCAGCGGTCCGCAGTCAGTCTCTCAAGGTGGCCCGTTGTGGGGTACTCTGTGCTCAGAGTCCCTGAAAGAAAAACCGATCTCAGGTTAGTTCACCTTACCTGCAGGTCCATTCCGGTGGAGGAGCGACCCTCCTCCCTGCCTGTCGCTTCGCATGCGGTCGACGATATGTCGCGCATGCGTGCTGGCGGGGTCTTCACGAAGTCACTCCGAAGTAAAATTAATGATTGATTCTGGTCCCCCAATACTCATGGGACAAGTTTTTACCTGAACTAGTATAAATTAAGCACAGACTAAAGGGGCCTGCCCACTGTACGAGCTAATTCAAGAGCTCTCCCGAGTTAAAAAAAAATCAAACTCGTGGTAAGCACGTAGAATATACGTAGCTGGTACGTTGGAGCTAGGGACTCTCTTAGCGGCTCGTAACGTCAATGACAGGTACTCGGGGAACGCGGTAAGCCCGGGAAGACTCATGAAGATTTTTCAACATGTTGAAAAATGTCCACAAGAGCCCCGAGTACCTACGAGCGCCTATTACCATAAGTCTCCAAGTTCGAATCAGGGGAAACTCGGGAGAGCTCTTGAATTAGCTCGTACAGTGGGACAGCCCCTTTATCAGTCTGATTAGCCCTGATCCAATGCTTGTTTGTTTGAAATTTGTGCTGCCCCTCTTATTCCTATCGCTATACTTGTCCCCTGTCCCTTTAATATTAAGGAATTTCAAAATGTTTCTCCGAAATGCTGTGATTGAGTAAGGAAAATATTTCAAACAATGGTGAATTCTGAGCCAAGAACAGAAAGAACAGAGCATTCTATTGCCACTATCCTGGCAACGCATTGTGTTGTGTATAATACTGTGGAATGTAATCAGTGAATGATAAAGATCTTTCTTTTTCTCTCTTTAATCTGCTATTACTGAAATTACACTGGCGACAATTCATTTTCCTTCAACACCTTGAAGTGAATTTAAAAATAATTAAAATAGGAAGAACTCTTTCATTTCATTCTCGTACTATTCAGAGAAGAAATCAGTTATTAATGTAACTGTAGAAAATAAAACGTCATTATCTTGTTAGTTAATTTCTAATGGTGAAACATGAACATGTTGAATCTACACTGATTTAACACCAGCGCCAGCAAGTTAATTCTGATGAAAATTATGGCCTCAGTTTCAGATTGAAAAATCTGTGAAGAGTTAGACTCGCAAACTGAATGGCTTAATAAAGTTACACTGTTTGGAGAAGAGATTTAATGCTGAGGGGGAAAAGTAACCTCCAAAGACAAAAACATTTTAGTTGGATAGGGTGGAAATGCAAATGTAAAATGTCAAACCTTCCAGGCTCATATTGATTGTGTATTAACAGGTATGGGGGTAAGGGTGTTGGGTTGGGCATGGGGAGAGGAGAGTGGTTGGTCAACTCTCTGGAGTGCATGTCTAAGTTCGATATTTTAATGAGTTGGTACAGCTACAATGTCTTCCCATCATCTATTTCGAACGTTGGTTGGCTGCTTTTCCTACATATTGTGAAAGCATGGGAGCCAAAGTGAAGTGAGGATCTCTGCTTGTCGTTTGTGGGCCCGGGAGAGTTGGGTGTTTTTGTCATCCATGACTCTGGACAAACCAACTTATCTTCTGCAGAGACTGGATCCCATCCTTGCATCCAATGCCCATCTGAAGTCTTCCACCGTCTGCAATTTACCCCTGTCCACCGTCCCCTGCACAGTACTACATGACTTGCATGCGCAATCTGTGATCTTTCTCAGTCTCCCTTCAAAAAGTTCACATTCACAAATTATAAGAGTAGAATTAAGCCATTCGGCCCATCGAGTCTTCTCCATGATTCAATCGTAGCTGATCTCTACCTCCTAATCCCATTTTCCTACCATCTCCCCATAACCCTTGACACCTGTTCTAATCAAGAATTTGTCTATCTCTGCCTTAAAAATATCCACTGACGACCTCCACAGCCCTCTGTGGGAATGAGTTACATAGATTAACTACCCTCTGGCTAAAGAAGTTCCCCCTCACATCCTTTCTAAAAGAGCACTTCCTCTGGTCTTTCCTATGATGTTTCCTGCCATCTTTACCAAACCCTGACTAAATTGCTCATTATCTGCTTTCAACTATCTGGCTGTGGCTAGATGCCATTTGAATGCCAAACAGCCCCTTAGTTTGGCTGGGTGTGGCTAAGATAGGGGCACCAAAAATACTCACCAAGCCCGGTTGTTAAATACAGTAGAACCCGAGTCCCTGTGAACCTCTAATGTGAGTTGCTAATGGAAACAACCAGTACTGTACATTCCTCGTGCTGGTGCTTTTCCTCAAGGTGTCAGCTAGTAGAAGTGAGGGATCGAGAGTGTGTTTAATGTCCAGGTCAGAGGAATGTCAGTCAGGAATTTGGGAGGCAGAGTTATAACACTTTAAAGAAAATCATAGACAGAAGTTGAAATATTTCAATCTAATGAATTTGGTTCTGTAAGCTTTGAGTTGTGAACTCAAATATTAATTGGTTAAACCTCATGGTGGCACCAAGGTCTTTTTTGGTATATTTATAGCTTTATAACGCAATAAATCTGGCAAAAGGTCACCAACATACATGCTCTGTATCACCTACATAATTTTCAAATCTACACTATTCCAACTATAATAGGAAAGGTCTAGGGCGATCTGAAATGGATGTGGGCAAAATGCAGGCAAATGGAGACAAGCTGACATGGGGCATCTTGGTTAGCATGGACGAGTTCGGCTGAAGGGCCTGATTTCATGTTTATGACTATGACTGTGATCTGTCACTTGAGTAAGTAAAAATAGTTTTTGAAGGAAATTCAACCATGACAACTTAATAAAAGAGCAACCAAATTCAGGTGGAGGGTAAATCAATATGAGCTGACACAATTTTTAACTGAACATGTGAGGAGAAGACAGCCTATTCACATCCTAATACATTTAATGTATGGCAGTAACCTGGCAGGGGTGCTTCACCGGGTGCAATCATGAGCAATGTCTAACCTGTCCAGTAGCAATATTTCAGCAATCGATCTCCGAATTCTTAGAATTTTTAAATAGCATTATTGTGGTTAAACAATAAAAGTCAAATGTCATCGAAAAATCAGGGAAAGTGCAGACAAATTACCAACTAAACTTCTCTGAGAACCTGGATTGTTCATGATTGCAAAAGGTTCCAAATGTAACTTTTGTTCCATACTGTTAAGTGTTTGGCATTACAGAGTTATTGTGTAATGGCTGCATTTAATCCACGTGACCATGTTTTGTGTAATGAATTTTATTCATGAATAGTCTACATTTAGTTCCATTTGAGCATTTGTGGGCTGACGCATGCTCATGTCCAGCCTATAATTGTGCGTACTCATGGAACCAGTAATCACTATGATTAAAACTCTAATTTTGTCGCAAGATTAACTTATTTAAAGCCGTAGTGCCACACTGTCAAATTCTATTATTGTTGGTAAAATGGTTTGCACTTGCTAAAATCCTGTTTCAAACACAATTGTCTTTCAACAAACTTCTCTACAATTTATTCTCATTGTCAGGCTCCAGCACCATTTAAGAATTATTTCTTTAAGCAATGGCCACTTTCACTTGTGATAAGTCTTGTAAGGAAATCTTTTTTTAGAACATTTCACCCCAGAGTTGTAAACATTTTAATTTTTCAGCAACTCAGCCACTCAGACAATTAGAAGGCATTAAATTCCTTGGAATTTACTGGCCCGTACACTTTACAAATTAAAAACTCCATCGAAACCACGATAAAAAAGCGACAAATGTAATGCGAAACCTGTTTTGTTTTCATCTTTTTATATGCTCTTGGATAAGGCTTATTTATTATGTGCTTCAAAGATTGGTTTCCATCGATGTTGTAGATAGATGAGACATATAGAAGCTATTTATTAGCACCACGGGTTACATTTGGCTCATTCACAGTTACATTTCAGACATTTCTCACCAGCACATAAACCAAATTGGCAATTCCCACCAGGTGAGTGACAGTATTAATTGTTTTTGAGCATTCACGGGTGCTTTGTTAGGACTGTTGCCAATAATAACTTTAAATCAACTACTTTGTGTTTTGTTTGGTAGTGTTTAATGTAAGTATAATGTGGGTTCTCCGTTGTAGTTACATTCGTAGTTCAGTATATCTATCATTGAGGAGGGTAAGAATAAATGGAGGTTTTCCGGGATTATACAGTAAACAAGCTACAGTTTTGTAGCACAATTTCTAACCCTCCCCCTACCGAGCAGATGGGAACTAACAAAACTCTGAAGTCTAGACTTTCTGCATGGGTGACCCTGCCCCTGGAGTTTTCTGACTTGCCCTCGACCACTACTGACACATCAGTCGGAAGTGATACTTGAAGTCATTTGCACTTTTCCATGCCGGATGCAAGGATGAATCATCACTCTCTGGCACCCGGGGCTGCCACGGGCAGGCTAGGGATCTGCTAAAATGTAAATGGCCAAAAGGTTCACCCTGCCATTCTTAAAAATGTGCAAATATTTTGACATGTAAGCCATGGCACATGAGGCCTTCAGCTTCACTGCACTGTCACAAGCCTTTGCAGGCTGCTGCAGCTGTTCTCCAAAGACTCGCTAACAGATCCCTGGGTGGATTCCAAAAACCCTGCCAAGATAGCCTATATAACGAGGCTCCGGAAATCACCTACAACCTCACTGCAGGCGTAGTCATTCTGTTCACCACCGCTGCGGATGACCTTGTCACTGAAGTGTGCTTTTGAAAGAGAACGTCAATGATTCCCACTTATCCATGTCTGATTGATGTTGCCAAGGCACTGGTTAGTAAAATTACTCTAACCTACATAATGAAAGAAGCAATGCTGAGAAATGTTGGAACATTGTTATGTGAAGGCCAAGACACTCACAGGAATGATATATAAACTTTACTTTAGACTCTACAGATACAGCATGGAAACAGGCTCCAGAGCTCGCTCTAACCAGTGATCGCCCTATACACTAACACTATCCTACATACTCGGGACAGTGTACAATTTTACCGAGGCCAGTTAACCTACAAACCTGTACGTCTTTGGAGTGTGGGAGGAAACCAGAGCACCCGGAGAAAAGCCACATGGTCACAGGGAGAATGTACAAACTCCATATAGACAGCACCTATCGAACCCAGGTCACTGGCGTTGTAAAGCACAACTGTGCCGCCCCTAAGCCTTGTTGAGGAAGATCAGTTTCTGATTTAATAGGATCCAGAGGGTGGTGGGTGTATGGAATGAGCTGCCAGCAAAAGTAGTTTAGGCAGATATAATAACAACATTTAAAAGAAATTTGGGCAGGTAATAGATAGGAAGGATTCAGAGGCACAAGGGCAAATGGGTCCAACTTAGATGGGACATGTTTGTTGATATGTACGAGTTGGGCTAGGAAGCCTGTTTCCATGCTGAATGACCCCATTACTCAGTTTCTAGAGTTGGATCTCAGAACTTTGCTTTCACTTGTCCAGGTTTGGGTTTGGCAAGAAGCAACTACCTAAGCCACCAGCATCACCACACAGCTTCTGATCGGATATAGTGGTTGGAAATTGCAGAAGATAATTCTATTTACCATCAAGCTCCTCCGTAAAGTATTGCTGAATACAATTGGCAAATATAAACACAGTTACTGCTTGGCATTTTATTTTTACTCTTACATAGTATTTTCATTAAATTGACTTTGACAATTCTCTCAAGATTAATAATGGCAGTCATTCCAGTATAAATTCTCTTTTTCTCCTCATGATAACATTAGTTAGCAATTTTGCTGTGAAAAATTTAAAGAGAAGCATTTTACGTTCTTACTGCACAGCTTAGTCAAAACACAATTCCTTCTTATTTCATTCAATTCTGGTTCAATCATATTGCGATAACTAATTTCTTTACACAAGGAAATGGTAGAAAGTTTAATGACTAGAACTTTTGTTTAATGAACTGTGAAGTGGTGAACTGATGGATCAATGAAAAGATTAGCATTTGAAAAGGTGAGAATTAATCATTAATCTACAGAATAAAAGCGCATTTTACATGAAGACTCCAAAGAACACATTTTATCGCCAAATTTTCATAAATATACGGAGAGTATTTGACTTTAAAATAAGCTGTACTAAGTGCAATAGACAGTATCCACAAAATGGAAAGCATAATTGATATTTATGCATATTTTGCCATATGTTGTTTTGTTTCATATATAGATGGCACAGCACATAGTCACACTAATTGGAACTGGGTTAGACTTTGCTGAGGTTATGAATTAGGCAAGATATACTGTAATTATACTGTGTGTTATGTGTGAGCATGGCACGCTCACTTAAACACAAATAGTGATCAACAAAGGTGACTCAGCCTTTTGTCAGGGTAATGGAAGCTTCTTCAGACATGGGGTTAGGGGGGCTTCATATATTGACTGCCAAACATTGCTGAAAGTACTTAAGAACTGCAAATGAGCAGAATAGGTTAAGCAAATTTCACCTTCCAAGGACTTTGTCATATGTTCACCCAAAAACAAGACACAAAGTGCTGGAGTAACTCAGTGGCTCAGGCAGCATCTGGAGAACATGAATAGGCAACATTTCAGGCCAGGAGCTTTCTTCAGACTGAAATGTCATATTTTCCAGAGATGCCAATTTATCTTCAAATTGGAGAATAAGAGCAAAAATCAAGAGTAAAGTGGATGACATCTCCCAGAAACGTTTGGTATGGTTGCACTATAGAATGGTGTGTCAGCACCAATTTCTGTTCTATAAAGAGATAGAACTATGTAAAACTCAGGAAGTGAAAAGGACACTTGAGCATCAGGACATTCTCAGCCATGTTATGGATTGAGTGGGTACGTCCCCCATTCTAGGGCCAGTGAAGCAGGACTGTAGATGGGTTTAATCCTGCTATGGTTTCTGGCGTCACCCACATTAATCAGTGCAGGTTTGTGGCAGGAAGTGGAGTACCAATCAGCCGTCAAATGTCTGCCTGTCACAATTATTGGAGCGAACGTTGCTACATGGCAATGCATGGGGCAAAATTAATCTAAAGTCGGACTAAAGGTTGTGGTGACTTTCATCCTTTTGAAAGGTTTTGATTTAAAAAAATGGTAACAAAGCAACTTAGAAGTGGTAGGGTCAATGGATGGTGAGAGACCAGTGCATATAATAATAATAATAATAATAATAATAATAATAATAATAATAATAATAATAATAATAATAATAATAATAATAATATATTTTATTGTCATTACACATAAGAGCAACGAGATTTGGTTTGCAACTCCATCCGATGTTATAACTTAAACGACTAATAAAATTTAGGTTTAGATACCCTGAGAACAAGGTTTGTGAAAAGAACATTAGAACAGTAAAACAGTCAAAACCAAAACAGACTAAAGTGCAGAAAACCAAAACAGACTAAATTACCCCAATGCCTGAATAATGCCAGACCATGCTGTTGTGTATGTAGGCTGTTGTAACCAGAATAGTTTTGGAATGCCAGAACACCTCGCCTATCAGCCTGAGAGGAGGTAGCAGTTCATGGCAATGCCGGATAGGACCAGGAAACAAATGCCAGATTGGACCAGGAAGTCAGAGATGCAGCTTATCATACGTTCATCTTTCCAAAGCTGTGTTTTTCACACATGCCTGCAATTTATTTTGTTGCTTCCCATGCATACTTATGCACATCCCAAGTACATTACATCGTAGTAAACCTTGGCACACAGACATCTTTGAAGGACTACTGAAAATCATAGCGGAGTGATTTCTTGCTGAGACAGACAGCGTGATATATTTGCCTAATTGCAAATATACCATTTCAGTACAACCCCACTATTTCACACAAGAGTGTCAGGCTCCTGAGTCCCTTTGGTATTTCTACAAAGAGGAATCGGTGGATTATGAAATGTGTAGGAAGGAACTGCAGATGCTGGTTTACACCGAAGGTAGACACAACATGCTGGAGTAACTCAGCGGTACAGGCAGCATCTCTGGAGAGAAGGTATGGGTGATGTTTCGGGTCGAGACCCTTGTTCAGACTCCTCGGTATCCTTCAAAATGAGATGGCATGCAGGTTTTGAAAGGTCTCTTCCTTATTCAATCACACCTCGATTTCTCACAATTGTACAAACGTCACGTACAGTATATTACAGGAAACCTCTATTTCAATATGTACTTTAAAGTTACTATTTCAACATTTGAAAATAGTATGCTCTACCCTCACTGTGCTGAACAACATATCAAACTGCATCTTTTCTCAAATGGTTGCAAAGACTATTAGTGGGTACATTCAGTGTGGAGAAAGCAGTTGCTGGTTTGCGATGATGACATATTTTGGGTCACAGTGAGCAGTTGAGGAAGGAAACATTGGCATGGCATAGATGAAACAAGAACTGAAGTACAAAAGGAAGGTATTAAAAACAACAAGTGATATAATTGCATGGGCACAAAGAACTGGAGTAACTCAACGGGCCAGGTGGCATCTCTGGAGAGATGAAATGGGTGGCGTTTTGGGTCAAGACCCTTCTTCAGACTGGAGAAGGTTCTCGATCCAAAACATCACCCATTCCTTCTCTCCAGAGATGCTGCCTGGTCCGCTGAGTTATTCCAGCTTTTTGTGTCTATCTTCGGTTTAAACCAGCATCTGCAATTTCTTCTTACACATAAAATTGCATGGTTCTTGTGAAGTGTTCCCACAAACCATGAAGTTTCCTACAGAGCCATTTAAAACACACAACTCAACACCAAATGACCTGGCAAAAATAACATGGCACAGATATATTGAATCAATCGATTGATTGATTGATTAATTGATTGAAAGATGGAAATGGGCCCTTTGGCCTACCGAGCCCATGCTGACCATCAATCAAGCGTTCACACTAGTCCCATGTTATCCCATGTTATCCCACTTTCCCATCTACTTCCTACACCCAATTCCCAGAGCCCAATTAATCTACAAATCCGCCCAGAGCCCAATTAATCTACTTACCTTGCCTGAACTTTAAGGATAGTGACAGGTTGTACACTGTATGGATTGGGTGAGAATCCTATATAGATCTTTATATACATCTTTAAACATTTGGTTGGAGAGATTTTCCAGTCTGATATGTTGAACAGTAGTCAACCATAAGGACAACTCACATCAAAGACAGCATGTCCTCTTCATATCACATCCTACTCTGATGAAGATATATTGACAATATCTTAGTTTCCAATACATTTTGGAACCCTCTATCCGAAAACACTACGAGAGTATCTTCACCAGAAGTGTTGCAGTGGCTCAAGACCACTTTCATTTTGGGGGTAATTGGGAAGAGACAATAAATACTGGCATTGTCAGCAATGCTCCCATCCCGTATACTAAAAATAAAATAATATCCTTGCTGATCTGAGTTCTAATATTGTCAAAATATCTAATTGAACCCAAATCATCTGGTCAGAGTCTGCATCGAGCCCTGTCGACAACATTGTCTTAATGTCCGAGAGACTGCTTGATGTTTTATTGATCAGGAACGATCTACTAATTGTTGTTTAAGAAGGAGGCACTGTTGTACTTGATCTGTAACCATTATGCATCGCATACCTGGGGAATGCTTAGAGTGTGTGAGATAATAGATTATGATGAATTCCAATATCTGTCCGAGATGGTAAGAAGCATTTGAGTTAAGAAAACATGTAGGTCCCCAAATGTACTTAAAGTACAATCTCAGTTGTTCATTTAATTTAATACATATAATCTTTAAGGCACTGGTTGAAGAGCATAGGTATTTTAGAAAGGTTATGAGAGCTAGATTATATTGATGAAAGGTAATATTTGTTTCTCATCAACTTGATCGACAGTTCAATTGCGTAGGGCCTAACAGAAGGTCGCAGATCAGTTTGAATGCCTCATAAGGGTTCTGACCTTCTTCCTTCTGTCATTGTAGGAGAGTCATCTCCGGATGGATTCAGTTTGGATGCAGTGATTTCCGATCCTAATTCAGGTGAGATATTTATATATTTTTGTTTAGTTTAGTTTAGAGATGCAGCGCAAAATCAGGCCCTTCGACCCACCCACCAACAATCCCCGCACATTAACACCATCCTACACATACCTGGGACAATTTACACATACACCAAGCCAATAAACCTACAAACTTGTACGTCATTGGAGTGTGGGAGGAAACCGAAGATCTCAGAGAAAACCCACGCTGTCACGTGGAGAACGTACAAACTCCGTACAGACAGCACCCGTAGTTGGGATCGAACCCGGGTCTGCAAGCGCTGTAAGGCAGCAACTCTACCACTGCGCAACGTGCTGCCCGTTAGATAGTGTAAACCTTCCATCTCTCCCCTCCATCCCCACCACTCAATTCAACCTTGGGTGTCCATCTTTGATGATACACTCTATGTTCTGCTATTGGGGATGTTGGGTGCCTGATCCAATGTCCATCCATGCACTCACCATTAGTTCACACCCACACTGCTCCAATGCATTTACATCTTTATTTTCCAGTCGCAAATACTAAAACCAGACTATCTCATCACTGTTGGTAAATAGATATTGACTGCAACATTTTCTACCTTGCCACATTTAAATTGTTTTGCGAGTCATTTGCAGCTGCTGAAATTGTGAGTGACACCATAGAAAAGCAAGTTCTTCCTTTCACTTTCATAGACACCACTACAACATTTTGAAACAAGGATCTGCAGATGCTGGTTTTCAAAAACAAGGCGCAAAATGCTGGAGTGACTCGGAGGGTCAGGCAGCATCCCAAGAGAATAAGGATAGGTGACCTTTTGGGTCAGGATCCTTCAAATTTAGGCAAGTTTACTTCTGCTTCCTACTACTGAGCACCATTCAACCCTGCTGTGGCTCCAGCAATTTATGATTACTCCCAGGTTAATCCCTAATGCATTGCATGAGACATGCAATCATCAGGTAGACATTATGCCTCTTGTCTACAGATTTAGGTGTGCTCTTTTTAATAATATGTTTGAATCAACACAAGTAAACATCTTGCCGTCAATCATCAGGCTCATGAACCACCTTGCATAACCCTAACTACAACTGTACCTCAGCACTGAACTGCCACAGACATTGTACTACTAATGTTGTATTGCATACTTTATCTTGCAATCTTACGGCCTGGTTTACCTAGATTAAGTGATAATTTATTGTATGTTTATTGGCAGTATTGTGTGTTTAATATGCTTGTGAAGGTGCAGCAAGTAAGAATGTCATTGTCGGTATATACAATAGTTAAATACGACAGTTAAATGCTCTTGACTTGTGACTTGACTCTCTTGCAGTAATTGCGGTGTTAGCCTAGAGATTCTGCACCCCTACCCAGGTGCACCAGAATAGCACAGATGAGAAGGATCATTGACATCCTTTGGCTTTGGCCCATTTCATGAAAGTTCAGTGTACATTGGTTGCATGTTTTTGCAATGAAAATGTGCAACTTATCCTCTCCTGCCAAGGCCAGGCTTGGTATCGGAGTGTGCTGTGTGGGTGTGGGAACAGAGGCTGACAGATTGATCTGGACCAGAGGCTATGGGGAAATCATCATAAAGGATGTAGTTTGCCAGTTGTTTGCTGGCAGGGGTCAGGCAGGAGGCTAAGTGGGAATGTGATCTAGCGGGGCTAATTGGAGATTGGGTATGTTGAGATGGGTTATTTTAATGCAAGGAAGTATCCTCTGACACACCTTGCAACGCTCCAAGGTTGGCATGGTAGTTTTAAACATGAATGTGGTCAATGATAATAACAGATGAACAGTTAGGGAGTCAAAAGTTACAGAGAGGAGGCTGGACAATGGGGTGGAGAGGTAAAAATAGATCTGCCATGATTGAATTGCGGAATGGACTTGATGGGCCAAATGGCCTTATTCTACTCCTATTGTATGTCTTATGGTAATAAATAATCTAGAGTTTCAAAAATAAACAAGTCACTGTTAATTACAACTATACAAAATCTACTAATTAGTTTTAGTCAACTGTGAAGTTTTGTCTAGTTAACTAATGTTATTCAAGGGAGACAATCTCCCACTCCCACCCTTACCCACTTTGACCTAAATGTGACTCGAACTATATCAATATAGCTAACTCTTAGACATTCTTTGAACTGGTCTAACTCGGTTCAAGGCGATTGGGGAAGGTTGATAAATGCTGGTCTCACATTCAGAGACTGACATCGAGTGCTGCTGGTGGGTCATCAACTCGGTAAAAGACGCCCTTTGGTCTGCCCGAGCATTGTTCACCACCCAGCAGAGCGAGATGTCTGTCAGGGAATGTTGCCGACTGGCCCGCTGCAGACTGCAGGAGTATGTGCTGAGGGACGCACTGAAGCTCGGTGCAGCCAACGCCAAGGCTCGGTGGGGGATGGCCACAGTCTAACGCCCTTCCACTGCTGGACATGGGGGGTACGGTATGGTGGAGACGCCCCTCAATATAAGGGAAGGTATCCCACGCCACTGTGGCACGAGTGGGGGACTGATTTGTGGAAATTTGGGGGAAAGAAATGTCTAAACTGTATTGATCTATTGTACAGCCTCCGAAAATGTTGGATGGATTTTCCGCAAGGTTAATGTATTGTATATATTTATCATTCGAATAAAGTATATTTTGAAATTAAAAAAAAATAAAAAATAAATGCTGGTCTTGCCAGCAATGTCCAAATGCTGGAAGACGAAGAACCAACACAGTGGAACAGCTCTCGAGTTGCCACCTCATGGTGCCAGTGATCCTCCTCCAATCCTAACCCCCAATGTTTGTTTGTGTGGAATTTGCATGTTCACCTGTGACCAAATGGTTTTCCTCTGGGTGCTCCAGTTTCCTACCATGATGGTGTAGGTTGGTAGGTTAACTAACCACTGTCAATTGCCCCAAGTATGTGGATGAATCTAGGGGAGTAGTAGAAGGAGAATGTGGGGAAAATAATGAGATAAATAGGAGTATTATAAAAAATGGGGCTTGATGGACAGTATGGGCGTTAGTGAGCCAGAGTATGAGTCTACTGCATCCGCTGCTCCAGATGCCAGATGATCTATATCGGTGAGACCAAGCGGAGGCTTGGCGATCGTTTCGCCGAACACCTCCGCTCGGTCCTTAAAAACCAACCCGACCTCCCGGTCGCTCAGCACTTCAACTCCCCCTCCCATTCCGTATCCGTCCTCTCGGTCCTGGGCCTCCTCCATGGCCAGAGTGAGCAACACCGCAAGTTGGAGGAACAGCACCTCATATTCCGCTTGGGGAGTCTGCATCCTTTGGGCTTGAACATTGAATTTTCTCAATTCTGTTAACCCCTGCTGTCTCCTCCCCTTCCCACCTCTCCCTCAGCCCTCGGGCCCTGGCATTCCCTCTATCTCTATCTCCCTCCCCCACCCTAGTTGCACTAGCTTCTCATTTTCACACCACAAACAGCTTACAATGGCTTGTTCCCTTTATCATCGATACTTTTTTGCATATCTTTCATTCATTGTTCTCTATCTTTCCACATCACCGTCTATATATCTCGTTTCCCTGATCCCTGACCAGTCTGAAGAAAGGTCTCGACCCGAAACGTCGCCTATCTCCTTCGCTCCTTAGATGCTGCTGCACCCGCTGAGTTTCTCCAGCTTTTTGTGTAACCCCCAGAGTATGAGTCAGTCCTGCATCGCTCTATGACCATGATGAACAAAAAAAGCTGACCAATATGATCTTTCTAAATTGCCAGGTGAGTTTTTTCTCCAGTGATATAAAATGCCTGGGAAGAAATTAGTATTGTGCCTTACTTTAGAAAATAAATATGTTTTTTCATTTGCATAAGGTTGAAAAGAATAATATAATTATACAATGAACTTTTCAAGTTGTCATCCTTCTGAATTATGATGCTAATTTGTGATTAATGCTGTTATTGTTCTGTAATTCACAAGCTTCGGTAATTGCAAATAAATTCTTTGCTAAGGTGGAGCTGGTCAGAGTGCATCCATTACAGTCTGATTCACTCCCGATTGAGCAACATCTGTATTTTGTTCCAGATTGGACACCTGAGCTATTCTCATAGGATTTCTGGAGTAAAGGAAGAGAAAATATATCTACTTTTCTTACAATATTTGTGCAAGGTTGTTGCAGGTTTAAATCATTGCAGGTTTGCACATAATTGCAGGTTTAAATCACAATTGCGTGGTATATTGCAAAATTGATTCATCTGAGCTTCCTCCTCAGTTCAGTTAATTTATTGTCATGTGTACCAAGGTACAGTGAAAAGCTTTTGTTGCATGCTAACTACTCAGCAGAAAGATAAAACATGATTACAATCGAGCCATTTACAGTGTATAGATAGATGATAAGGGAATAACGTTTAGTGCAAGGTAAAGCCAGCAAAGTCCGATCAAGGATAGTCTGAGGGTCACCAATGACGGAGATAGTAGTTCAACACTGCTCTCTGACTTGTGGTCGGATGATTCAGTTGCCTGATAATAGCTGGGAAGACACCCTCCCTGAATCTGGAGGTGTGCACCATCTCAGTGCCAGTCTTCAGTCAATTTCATTCACTCCACATGGTACCAAGAAATGGCTGAGAGCAATGGAAATGGCAGAACTCTGCAGGACCAGCCAATATTGCAGATGAAGGAATGCATTCATGATCTGCTCTTCAGAACTGGCTGCATCTCTGATTAAGCCTAGATCTAATATGCTCCAGACTGGCATCTCCCTGACTATTTGGGAACATGCCCTGTTCATAAAAAAATCAGGTTTGATCTAATTCAGCAAATTAGTGCCCAATTAGTCTACTTTCAATCATCAGCATGGTGATGGAAGTTATTGCTGACATATTATCAAGTAGTGCCTAATCACCAATAGTCGACTCACTGAATCCTAGTTTGGTTACACCAGGATCACTTGGATTCAGACTTCATCACAACCTTGATCTAAACGTGGAGTGAGGAAATCAGGAGTTGAGGTGAGATCAAGGTAACATTTGTCTAAATGTGGCATCAAGATACCCTTGTTAACCTGAAGAAGGTGGACTTCAAATGAAAAGTGTACAAGGAAAGATTAGAGACCTATCTTGCACGATCAATGATAGTTGTGTTTGCTGGAAGTCAATCATCTCAGCCCCAACACCTCACTGGAGTTTCAGGTCATAGTATCAATTTGGAGAGTAAGGTGAAGTTTTTAATAGGCTGAACATTTTAGTATTCTGAAGGAGAATCTGCACGTACCATCAATTGGTGTTTATATCACAGAGAATCACCAAAACTGTTCTTGAGAAGCACTTGCGGTGATTCGGCATTTCTTTTGAAATAACTGAAGAACATAGTGGAAGAGTTTTAATGCAAGAATAAAGATATGCTCCGGTAAGAAAACCATAGGGCAATGTGAGAATAAAGACGACCTTCGTTTTCATCTTTAGGGTTAGGAAGTGGAAGTGAGAGGAATGGGGAGAAAAGGAGCACCTACAATACTAAAAGCAGTGGAGCTCATTATATTGCGGTTTAGGCTGTTTAATTCTCGATCCTGCAGATACTGCACCTCTGACTTAAACTCCTATATTTTATTAATTTTAACCCAACTATCATACCAGAAATGGGTGGTATTTTTTACTGACTCAACTAATTGCCCAGTTGCTATAATAGCAACTCTAATTTCTAAGTTTTATTTGAAAAGTCCATATAGGAGGAAGAGGGGCACACAGAAAGCAAATGGATGCCTCATGAATGAATGCCTATTGGTATTGTATGATGGTCTTGAGATCCCATTGACGTCAACTGAATGGTATAGAATTACAGCCCACATCCAGCTTCTCAGTGAAAGCAGCAGGAATGCCTTTGAAGAAAGTACAAATTGCATCTATTCCATGCCTTTTCTGATTCTTTCAGGATGCTGCAAAAAATAAATTCAGCCAATGCCTTTGAAGCGTTATCCCCTTTATCATGCATCTGTACACTGTGGCGGCTCGATTGTAATTATGTATTGTTTTTCTGTTGATTGGTTAGCACGCAAAAAAGCTTTTCGCTGTACCTCGGTATACGTGACAATAAAATAAACTCAACTACTGTTGCAATGTTGGAACAATGGTAGTCCATTAGTAGACATCAAACTGAAATGTGGTCGTGAACAGATTAACAATCTTAGTAATGCAAAGTGAGAGATAACTATCTTTCAGAGCAAGGGACCAACTCCTTTGTTCTTCTTTGAAAAGATTTGTTGGACATTTTACATCTACTTGAGTGAGTTGTTGAGGCTTTTCTGTAATAACTTGTCTGCGAGCCCAGGAACCAATTGATGTTACACAGGAGGGCCAGAGAAGAGTTTTGTATTTATTAAATAATGTGTGCGGCTGCAAATCCTCAGTTCATAGAGATTGCTTATTGTTCTGTGACATCTACCTCTAGTTCGCTCTTTCAGAGGAAGGATGAAAGATCAGGAATAAGATCTCACATTATTTCTCCATCTACTTGTGCTGCATTATTCCTGATGTAAAACTGCATAGAATTCTAGTGATAAACATGGTCACCTAAGAATAGAGTACAAGGAAATGAATAACACCATATCTGCAGCCACTCACATGTACGTATGGCAGCCATTTGCCTTTCCACCTCACTGCACATGGCCCCGCGCCTCTTGAGGGTGTTTTCTGTGTTAGTTCCAGATCCTGGGGTCAAGTTTCTACAACTCACAATCCCAGCCATCCATCCCCAGTGCATCTACCCTCCACCAACTTCTCAAACCACAACACCATCCTACTCCCCAGCGATTTGCTTCTCGCTCACCTTATTGATAAGTTTTAATGCAAGAATCTTCAGAGGAGATTGTCACCTCCCTTTAAAGGGAATGTATTTCTGCTCCATGTGGGTGTCTGCAGATCTGTCACTGAAACCTGCAGCATGAAGGTGACCAGCGTCCGCAGTTCTGCTTTCTTGACCAAAAGCCAAGCTGACTTCCCATTCTTGACTATTTGGATCAAGCCTCCAACTCCCTTCTTGTTGGCTTAACAAAGTAAACGTTGAATCCAGTTTTTGGAAGGGTGGAGTTTGTGCAGTTCACTAGAGGGCAGGTTTGTGCTGTTAGTCTCGCTTCCTCTGAGACCTGGACCAAAACTGCTTGCAGTTAAACATTTCCATTTGTCCCAAGCAGAATACACCAAAGGCTCTATTTGCTAACAGTACTCGTTCAGGAATGATATGGACGGAATGTGAAGATTACAGGATAAACAAGCAAAAACCCAAATGGCCATAAGTTTGTGTGCAATTGTATGGGGTTTCAAAGCTATGGACACGATCAATGTATGAGTTTGGCCTTGATTTAAGTCCAGTTTTTTGCTTGTTCTAAATTAGGATGAAAATGCAAAATCACTTAAAGTGGTCCCAAGGTCTGAAGAAGGGTCTTGACCCAAAACGTCACCCTTTCCTTCCCGCCAGAGATGCTGCCTGTCCCACTGAGTTACTCCGGCATTTTGTGTCTATCTGCAGTTCCATTTTTAAAGAATATGGAACCAAATTTAAAGAAATGGGAATGGGAAGCTAATTTAAGTGATTCTAAGATTTGTTTTGAATGAAACTACTCAGATTGGGCAACTATATTTTCAAGACTTCAAAAATATTCAATCATATTCTGTGAACAAAAATGTGAGGATTTGGTAGAAGCAGGGAATTGTTAGGATCTGCAATGGAATGGTAGAAACAGAAATAGTGGCAGCTTTAGTTTAGTTTAGTTTAGAGATACATTGTAGAAACAGGTCCTTTGGCCCACTCTATCCACGTTGATCATCGATCACCCGCTCACACTAGTTCGATGTTATCCCTCTTTCGCATCCACTCCCTGCAAGATAGGGGCAATTTAGAGCGATCATAAACCTGCAGGTATTTGAGAAGTGGGAGGAAACTGAAGCACCCAGAGGAAACTTATGCGGTCACAGGGAGAACATACAAACTCCACACAAATGGCATCCAAGGTCAGGATCGAACCACAGGGTCTCTGGCACTGTCAGGCGGCAGCTCTACCAGCTGCGCCATTGTGCCACCCTATAAATCTTTAAAAGTGTGCTGGAAACATGTTTCAAAAAGGCACATTTACACAAAATGGTTGTGGTAAGGTAAGTCTTCTTATTAAACAGTGGAATAGTATGCGTAGGAGACGTATGCTTTACTTCAGCTCTTATGGATTTCCTAGGTTCTTATAATGGACTGCATTAATTTGCATGTTCTGCAAAATTCTACAGCCTAGAAGTTAAATTTCATATCTCTTCTCCCCCAGTGTTACGTGAATGAAAATCGATCACCGCCCTCACTTTCCCGTGCCAACACTAATTTTTATGTGGTTTTATGTGACTTTGGTAGTTGACTGGGCATTTACTGGAATAATTCACTCTTGCTCACATAATACCATCCGTGACAGCCACACTTAGGGTGAGATCATGCACAGTGCATTGCGGGAGAAATCAAAGTCCTCCTGAAGATCAGACAATTCTGATACCCCTTGCAAAACTTAAACTGCTGGAGCAACTCAGCATCATCGATGAGGGGAAAGGAATTGACAAATGCGTCAGACTGCTACCCTCCTTCACACTTTCATATCTTGCTGCTGGGTTAGAACCCCTGTATGGTTTTGATGTGTTGTTATGTTATCGTTGGGTTATCTCTATGGATCAAAGAAGGTTAAGGGGAGATGTAGTGGAGATGTATGAGATCATGTGTAGGAAGGAACTGTGGATGCTGGGTTTAAACCGAAGATAGACACAAAAGCTGGAGTAACTCAGTGGAACAGGCAGCATCTCCAGAGTGTATATCTCTTATATTTCGGCGAGATCAAACGTAGACTGGGCGATTGTTTCGCTGAACACCTTTGCTCAGTCCTCCTGAACCTACCTGATCTTTCGGTTGCTAAATACGTTAATACTTCCCATTCCCACTCTGACCCTTCTGTCTTAGGTCACCTCCATTGTCAGAGTGAGGCTAAAAGTAAATTGGAGGAAAAGGCTAAAAGTAAATTGGTGGAAAAGCATCTCATGTTTCGCTTGGGCAGCTTGCAGCCCAGTGGTATGAATATTGAGTTCTCAATATTCATAACAAGTAACCTCGCCATTCCCTCTCTCTATATCCCTCCCCCATCCAAGTCGCACCAGCTTTCACCCAACAAACAGCTGACAATGGCCTGTTTCCTTTATCATCGTTACTTTTTTGCAACGATGAATCTTTCATTCATTGTTCTTTATCTGTCTACATCATCATTTATATCTCTCGTTTCCCTTATCCCTAACTAGTCTGAAGAAGGGTCTCGACCCGAAATATCACCCATTCCTTCTCTCCAGAGATGCTGCCCATCCTGCTGAGTTATTCCAGGTTTTTGTGTCTGTGTATAAGATCATGACAGGCTTAGATAGGGTGATGGTAGCTGTAGCCATCAGCAAGTGGTTCATGGACCAGGGGGCTCCCAGTTAAAACAAATTGTGCCAAAGATGTTAAGGGGGCGTGAGGAAAACTTTTTTTTAAGAGTAATTTTAGTCTGGAACTCTGAGCCTGTAGGAATGCTGGAAATAGAATCAATCAAGCTTTTAAAAAGGGATTGGATGAGTTTAGGCAGTTGAAGGTAAATAATCGGCAGGGTTTACGGGAAAGCACAGGGAAATGGGACGGAAAATGTTTCAACCAGGAGCTTGCATAGACTCCATGGATCGAATAATCTCTTTCCACACTGAAACAATTCTATGATTCTAAGTTATGAATGATTTATATTTCTGCACGTCACGAATACTGTTCCTGCTATGGTAGTGCTTGATGTTGGCAAAAGGCTGCTGAAATGGAAATGTTTAATTCTCTAATGTTGATAAGCTCTCACTTTACACCATAAGTCACTGGGCACAATAGAAACAATGGCAGCCAAGGAAACACAGGTAACGAAAGCCTCATTTTTAATAAAATGTACATATTGTGCAGTTATGGTTCTGAGCAATGATATCAATCTGGAAGTTTGTGCAATGTCAGCATGACCGCCGGCAAGATTCTGCCGGTGCTCAGACAAAGAATACTGTAAAACTGAAGTCATTGTTCATTTCTCTAACACTATATCAGCTCCTGCGATATTACTCATAACCAGACAATAAAAGGGTTTGCCAGCTGCCACACTCTGTCATGCCACTTTTTAATATATTTCAAAAAATTATCCATTATAAAACATGCTTTGTAAAAAAATATTATATTTCTACAGGCCAAGGGAGTTCAAGGCAGCAGCACAGACATGTGATGCCACTGTGGTCATCAGTCACTCAGCCCATTCATTAATCAGTTCTTCACCATATGGTAGGTATGCTGAGTTCTGATTCAGAAACATAGAAACAAAGGAAGTAGGTGCAGGAGTAGGCCATTCGGCCCTTCAAGCCAGCACCGCCATTCACTAGGATCGTGGCTGAGTATCCAAAATTAGTACCCCGTTCCTGCTTTCTCCCCATATCCCTTGATTCCGTTAGCCCAAAGAGCCCTAAGATTTGCAGTGGAACCATCTCTCGCTGCTGCTTCTGTGAGTTATTTGATAAAATGGAAGCACAGAGATTCTGCTTTCTCGGCGAGTTTGTCCTGATCTTTATGAGTTAACTTTGAAACATAAAGCTGGAAAACTGAGAGCTGTGTGCAATGAGGGGAACGGAATAAGAGCCTGGGTTGGATGGTTTGCTGGAACGCCTCAGCGCAAAGATAAGCACTTATTGACAGATTATTACGTATTAAATCTAATTGTGTCACTTGTAGGCTCGTGCCTCTTAAGGGCTCTTAAAAATAGCGGAGTCAGGGGATATGGGGAGAAGGCAGGAACGGGGTACTGATTGGGGATGATCAGCCATGATCACATTGAATGGCGATGCTGGGTCGAAGGACCAAATGGCCTACTCCTGCACCTATTGTCTATTGTCTATTTGGAGATGTGAACCTAACGCCCATATCGACTCCCACATCATTATGTATAAAAATGTTTTGAGACCTGATCCAAGTCTTTGGTCTTCAGTGGTATAGAGTTTTGGAGCAGATGATCTTCAAAAAAAGCAAAGCCAAATTGACATGTTCTTCCATACAGCAAAGAGCTCCGAGGCCAAAGAGTTTTATTCCCTAGATTATATAAAATCATTGGCATAGAATAATATTGGGAATTATGTGCTCCACAGACACCTTACAGTGTCAATATTTGAAGATAGTCATCAGTGATGTCCTTATTTGAAAAGTAAAGAAGATGCATGTGGTGCCTTGCAGTAGGTGTCCACAATCAATGATGTGCAAACATTGTATGACCGCATTAAATGTACATTTATTTTCATATTTTCACACATTGGGGTGGCACTGCTGCTGCCTTACCGTGCCAGAGACCCGGGTTCGATCTTGACTACTGGTGCTGCCTATGCAGAGTTTCTACGTTTTCCCTATGACCACGTGAGTTTTCTCCGGGTGCTCCAATTCCCTCCACCATTCCAAAGACGCACAGGTTTGTAGGTTAATTGTCTTCAGTAAAATAGTAAATTGTCCCTAGCGTGTAGGATCGTGCTAGTGTATGGGGTGATTGCTGGTTGACATGGACTTGGTGGGAAGAAGGGCCTGTTTCCGTGCTGTATCTCTAAAGTCTGAAATCTAAAGAGGCCATTGAGTCTTTCCTGTGTCCGTCAGACCCATTCTCCCACTGATTTCCCTGTAAGAAGACTAAAGCTGTGAACAGACACTCTCATATATAACTGTTAAACAAATCAGCAATGTGCCACCTTTATCCTCAGTCTGTGAGTGTTTTGCATTGCAACCTTTTCTCCTAATTTGTATTTTAAAAGTATTTTCATATTTCTTTTCAACGTAGAAGGAGAAAGTTCAACCCATCAAGTCGATGGCTGCTCTCAGAGCACTCACATCAGTCACATCCCTCCACCTTTCACCGGTAACCTATACTCTCGTATGCCCATCAACTTCCCCAGTTCTTGTGCCACAAACCTGTGCCAGAGTGATTTACTTTTGTCAATTAATCTGTCAGCTCATCTTTGGAATATGGGGAAAAAAGTGGAGCAGCAAGGGAATCCCACATGGTCACAGAGAGAATAAGCAATGTCCACCCAGACAGTGTGTGAGGTTCAGATAGCTGGAGCTGTACAACAGCAGCACTAACCGCTGTGACCCTATGCCACCTTATCGCTATCACTCTGGCAATTGTAGGTCATTCACAGTTACATTTATCATTGGATGCTGTAAAGATACCTCATCATAGGCGATAAAAAGACAAAACCATTGAAGTGGACAATTATAAAAATAATTAGAAATTACCACAAAGCACATTTCTTGAAGGGTCTCGACCCGAAACGTCGCCTATCTCCTTCGCTCCTTAGATGCTGCTGCACCCGCTGAGTTTCTCCAGCTTTTTGTGTAACCCTCGATTCTCCAGCATCTGCAGTTCCTTCTTTAACACAAAAGCACATTTCTTGACACTTTTCCAAGACATACAGTGATAGTCATAGCGTTATACATTGTGGAAACAGTCCCACCGACCCAACTTGCCCACACCAACCAACATGCCCCATCTACACTAGTCCCACTTGCCTGCGTTTGGCTCACATCCTTCTAAACCTGTCCTGTCTATGTACCTGCATATGAATGAACTGCAGATGCTGGTTTAGACTGAAGATAGACTCAAAGTGCTGGAGTAACTCAGCAGGACAGGCAGCATCTCTGGATAGAGGGAATGGGTTACGTTTTGGGTCGAGACACCCATTCCTTCTTTCCAGAGAGCTTGAAAAGGGACTCGACCCGAAATGTCACCCATTCCTTCTATCCACAGATGCTGCCTGTCCCGCTGAGTTACTCCAGCATTTCGCATCTATCTTCTGTCCATGCACCTGTCTAATTGCTTCTTAAACATTGCATCATTAATCAACTGTTCCTGTCTTTTTTTACTGATCCATAATGTTTAAATTAAATGCTATTTACATAACTCATTGCTAATTGTGAATGGTGCTGTTGTTGACAGATTAATTGGCCACTGGAAATTGTCCCTTAAGTGTAAGTGAATGTGGAATCTGAGAGGAGTTGATAGCAAACCAGATAGAATAAAAGTGGGCTTTGCGTAGGAATAGTGTAAATGAATACTCATTAGCCAATGCAAACATAACGAGCCTAAGGGCTTTTTTCAATGTGTGATATGATACAGTGTGATATGATACAGCTGCACTTTAGTGTTTGTATATTCCGTGTCCCTTGCAATTCCTAATTCTAATGAATGCTTCCCTTCTGTGGAGAAGCATTTCCTGGCTGGCTGACGGATTTCATTGGCAGCCTGCTAGGCTTCTGGTGCTCCGTGCCTCCCCTTTGGTGCTCCGGGTCAGAATTGGGCATTTCTGCTTGATTGGTCTTGCTGGCTTTCATTGACTCTGTGGCTATATCTGGTGGCCTGATCTGGATTTGCTGTCGGCTTTAAGAGACTGTGGTCTTTTTGAAGACTGCCTCTGGCACATCATACATGCTGGTCATTCCCTTGACTCATACATTGATCAGTCTGAGAACTGCTCCAAAACATGTGAATCTGACATTGATTAATGCAGTCTCTAAGCACGTTGAAGATAATTAAAAATAAACTCATCCTTTAAATTAGCTTAACAAAGCACTGTGAACATCATTGGTTACACGTCACTCTGCCTATGAGCTATACTACAAAGGACCACAATAGGCTTCAACAAATTTAATCCATAGAATACATTACACTAATTCTGATTTATCTTAGTTTCATTTAGTTTAAAGATACAGCGCGGAAACAGGCCCTTCGGCCCACTGCGTCTGCGCGGACCAGCGATCCCCGCACACTAACACTATCCTACACACACTAGGGACAATTGAGAAGCATACCAAGCCAATTAGCCTACAAACCTCTACGTCTTTGGAGAGTGGGATGAAACCGGGGATCCCGGAGAAAACCCGCGCAGCTCATGGGGAGAACGCACAAACTCCGTACAGACAAGCTTCCGAGGTCAGGGTTGAACCCGGGTCCCTGGCTTTGTACGACAGCAACTCTACCGCTGCGCCACTGTGCCCCACATTTATCTGTCAATTTACATTACTTTGATAGTTTTGACAATTGTGTTACTTCCAGCAAGTGACAAATCAAATTGTATAAATGATGTACATGTTGGAAAGTTCAAATAGAAAACAGTAAATACTAGAAATACTCAGCAGTCTTGGCAGCGGCTCTGGAGCGAGATGCAGAGTTAACATTTGAGGTCAACAATTTTTCATCTGGTCTGAAAAGCATGAGTATATTACATAAGTAAATCTTTTTTTATTAAAGCTGCAGTTATATATATTTCCTCAGTTGGTTATTCAGTTGACAGCATCGTCTGTGCGCAGCAGAGGGGGATAAAGCAACAGTGACAATAAGGTTAATTTGATCGTTTTTGATAGTGTTGTAGAACATGGCTTATTGCAGGGAGAGAGTTTCCTGATGCATATTGTCAATGGTCAATCACTCGTTCACATCTATTAGATTTGTTATTATTTAATGTGATGATGTTTAATGCATTTAATGGGTAGGTATCTTGACCCAAAACGTCACCTATCTCCATGTTCTCCAGAGATGCTGCCTGACCTGCACCTTGTGTCCTTTTGTGTATTAACCAGCATCTGCAGTTCTTTGTTTCTCGGTAAGGGATGGCATTGGCACCTTTTTGTGCAGGCATTGTGGGCCAAAGGGCCTGTTAATGTGCGGTATTGCTCTATGTTCTATGTTGTACCTTCCATTCCCTACACACAAGGGGAATTTTACAGCGGGAACTGGATTTTGCCACTTAGCTGTCCATCTGGGCACTCCATTGATTTTATCCTGCAGTGAATTATTGTTTTCATCTGCAAATTGTTTTTGTAGATATTTATTTTAGCATTGATTTGAGCCCTTTGAGAACAGGCCACCTCACATGTAGCTAGTGAGAGGAGGGTGAAAAACGAAGCTTTTGAATCTGCAAGAGTTTCTGCAGAGCGACAGCTTGAAGATCTTCTCTAGAATGTAAGGATGACCAAGAAACTCTAATGAATAATTTAAAGCCAGTCAAGGTGAATTATCAACTACTAGCCTGGGAAGGTTATTTCAGAGATACAGAGCGCAATCAGGCCCTTCGGCCTACTGTATCCATGCCGACCAGCAATCCCCGTACACTAGCTCTATCAAACACATTAGGGACGATTTGCAATCTTTACCGAAGCCAATTAACCTACGGTCCTGTATGACATTGGAGCACCCGGGGAAAATCCACATGGTCACGGGGAGAACATACAAACTGCGTACAAACAGCACCTGTCGTCAGGATCAAACTCAGCACTCTGGCACCTGAAGGCAGCAACTCTACCGCTGTGTAACCTTGTCGTACCTTGAGTTCAATAGAGAGAATAGTCTGGAGGACCAGAGGTGGGAATGTGTGGCAAGGCTGGAATGTAGTCCTTGTACAGTCCTGTGTATCTCTGTATTTAAAGATTCAATTGCTGAGGGTGAATATTTCATTCATTTTTAGCATTAAGCTCTAGCCTCAATATATGAGTCTGTTTCAAGCTTTTTTCAGCGTATTACATTACCACATATAGCCCTGGAAAATAGCTTTAAAATTCCCCTTTTCCACAAAGGCAACTTTTCAAATGCCTGCTTTATCATGTAAAATTTGGATAAATGAAATGCCACGTCTTTCCTGAACTGGTCATAGCCTCATTTTTCTTTGCATCTCACTTCAGTTGTATAAAGCCTTTCAGGAAGTAATTCTGCTGAACTGACAGCCGACTCCACTGCTGTTAAAACAATCCTGGTTAAGTCATTAAGAGCAATTAATGTGGAAGAGTGCACCGTATGAAAACATGCATGGAGCCATTGTGACAGGCTGATCTACTGCCTACTGAACAGGTAACAGAACGGTTTCAGCCCCACTCACTTCTCAGACCAACTGAGAGTGGGAAAGTTACAAAGGCTGTCCCACTTGGGCGACCTAATTGGCGAGTTTAGAAGAGTTTGAAAATATGACATGTTGAAGACCTCCTTCGACTATATAGAAGACCAGCTTCGACTAGCTATGACTAACTTCGGGAAAATTGGACACCGAATAGAGGAGAGTGAAGACGACCTCCTTCGATCTCCTTTGACCTCCCTTCGACTATGATGAAGACTGTCTACGACTACCTTCGACTACCCTCGATTACCTACGACTAACATGCCGAGCCGACCAACTACGACTAAACCTACGAGTAAAAAAAGTATCGATTTTTTTCATGGCGACCTTTTTTTACTCGCGGGCATTTTTTAACATATTGAAAAAAACGCCGCGACCTAGCGGAGGCCTCGAGTACGCAGAGACCACTCTCGAGAATGAAGGAGAGTTACGAAGACCTCCTACGACCTTGTGTCGACCATGCTGCGAGTATGAGTCGAGGGCAAACTCCCCAGAACGCGTGGATTAGCTCGCCCAAGTGGGACAGGCCCTTTACAGTCAGAGACCCAGGTTTGGTCCTGACTATGGGTGCCATCTGCACGGAGGTTGTATGTTCTCCTCATGACCGCATGAGTTTTCACCGAGTCCTCCAGTTCCTTCCCACACTCCAAAGACAAACAGGTTTGTAGGTTAATCGGCTTTGGTAAATTTGTAAATAGTTCCCAGAGTGTAGGATATTGCTAGTTTAATTTTTAGTTTAGTTTAGTTTAGAGATACAGCACGGAAACGGGCCCACTGGGTCCGCACCGACCTGCGATCCCAGCACACTGTCCTACACACACTAGGGTCAATTTTACATTTATACCAAGCCAGTTAACCTACAAACCTGTACGTCTTTGGAGTGTGGGAGGAAACCAAAGATCTTGGAGAAAACCCACGCTGTTCACAGGGCGAACGTACAAACTCCGTACAGACAGCACCCACAGCCAGGATCGAACCCGGATCCCTGGCGCTGTAAGGCAACAACTTTACTGTTGCTGGTACACAGGGATCGCTGGTCGGCATAGTCTCTGTGGGCCAAAGGGCCTGTTTCAGCACGGTATCTTGAAACTAAACTAAACTATACTAAAAGAAGTGATGCTGCTCCTTGTGAAGACATGCAGCAGCTATCTCTGACAGAGGTAGTTCATTGCCATTTTGGCTACGCATTCATTCAGCATGCTGATATGGCTGCCAAAAGAAAATGACAGCATTCTGCTTACAGATTTGTTTTTAGACATTTAAACAGAAGTTGGTAAATCTGGGTTGTCCCTGGAAACGAAAGCGACGACTTGTTTGTATTCTGTGTTTTCCTCCAAGTTAATCTGTGCCATCTGTGATGATTTCACAATACACTGTAAGTGGCCCAGAGGTTAGAAATCTGCCAACAATAACAAGGATAACCTGAATTGTGCCTTTAATGTTGCAAGATCTCCCGAGGCTCTTCGCAGGAGTGTAATCACCTAAACTGATGCCGGGTTTTTCATCTGTCTTCTTCAGCCTCAGCTGGGGCCAGGAGGGCAACATAGCTGGTGGTCAGGGGAACAAAGCTTGTGGCCTGGACCAGAAATAATTGGAGCAAGCCGATTGTCTTCAAGTGAGCTGGTTCAGATCACCTTTACATTCTAGAATGATCTGCAGCTATTAACATTTACAAGGTTGGTGATCTTTGCTGCCACTTCTGCAACATGTTGACCAAAGATTAAGATTATTTGGCAGTGAATCACAAGAACAGACTCCCAAGACATCTCCCCGCAGTTCCATGAAGGCCCTAGCACTCCCAGAGCAGAGTACCCTGGAGGAGGTCTGGGCTGATCCCTGTGGGACTAAGTGATTGAAGGGTTCAAGTCTCCAGAGACCTTTGTCCCCTCTCTCACCTTTACTACCATTCTACAATGGAATGCTAGGCAAACCCAACGTTTAAGAAACATTTGGACAGGTACATGGATAGGACAGGTTTAGAGGGATATGGGCCAAATGCAGGCTGGTGGGATTAGTGTAGATGGGACATGTTGGCTAGTGTGGGCAAGTTGGGCTGATGGGCCTGTTTCCATGTTGTATGACTCTATCCATCAAACATTTTCAAGCAGTTGCATTTTCTACCAGGGTCTGGAGTTCATTGCTAATCAGACGCTTTTCTCTGTCATATTTGCCTGACAATCTAAATCAAGAGTCAGGAGTGTGTAATTGTCGGGCATACGAACTGCAGATCTGGAAAGTTATTCCAGCACTTTGTAGAACACAAAATGCTGGAGTAATTCAACGGATCAGGCAGCAGCTCTGGAGGACATGGATAGTAGGTTTGGACCCATCTTCAGACACTTTAATTGTCATATATACCTCGAATGGAACAATGGAATTCTTACTTGCTGTGGCTTAACATAATAATTCATCAGATAAATATAAATAAACAATATTGCAATAAACTATCAGTTATATTAGGTACCAGCTCTTAATAGTGCAAGCCAAAGTATATTGTGTGACCTTTTACAAAGTTCATAGTATTTCAGTGTTGTACTTTGTATTTCAAGAGCCTGATGGTTGTTGTGAACTAGTTGCTCTTGAACCAAAAGGTAAAGGTTTTCTGTCTCCTGTCCTTCTTCCCAATAGTAGCTATTGGGAAGAAGGTAGTGGTGCAGCAAATGAAGTGGTATATCCCACATTGTATTCACCCTACAAGCACTGGTTGGAGCACGACCAGTTTTATGAATAGACACATTCTTCAATGTAACCATTGAAAACAATTGGGTGCATTGTAATTCCGTACATCTCTCATTGTTCCTCTTCTCCATTTTGAAACCGCTTCACCAACACCAATTTTACAAATATTACTAGACCTAAACAGGAAGAATTACAAGGCCTAGTTATTCTTGGATTCTATCAGCCACCATGGCCTACATTAGGCTTATTTGAACTATGCAACTGGCTGGAGCCGTACCACACTATAATAGACCACTATCAGCTTCACCACAGATGTATGAGGTAAAAATAATAGGATGGTTGATCCAACCGATGGATTATCTGGATTTTGTGATAATAGATATTTCTCAAGAACATACCATACTTGTTTGCCAGCATCACCTTGCCAAATTCTTGGTTAAGTAAATCTTACCAATTTTGGTTTCAGTGGAAATATTCATTATGTAATAAGAGTACTGTCAACAACGAGTCTTTAATTCTGTGGCATGGCATAGGAATTAAAGAGAATCAGGCATTTTGGTCATGAAAATGAAAACTAACACATATTCTTTGATATTGGATTCATCCCACAACGAAGACCAGGAATTTCTATTTAATGAAGATAGTAATCAAAGAATCAAGTTTACAGAATTTTACCATATCTGCCACCTAGCATTTGTCACTAATGACTTCCTTAATGCACAGCATATGGAACTGACCTGTATCATTGGCAGATAAATCAACCAGCTTTAAGCTCCCAAATGGCTATTTTGTATATCGGTTTAAAAAAAAAAAAATCCATCTTTCATACACATGTAAAATTATACTGCCATTTAATTGGTGAAGGAATTTAAAAATAAAAACTATTGAACTTCTGGATACAATCTACATCCGCATGGGGAATTGTAGGATAGCCGATTTAGGCCATTTTGAGAGGGATCAGGTTAAGGTCACCTTTCAAATAGCTTCTCTCTCCTTTTGATATATTGTTTAGTTTCAAAGATTATCCGTTTTGTTGTGCAATTGTCCAAGTTTCTGAGCATTAAAGGGATGTTGCTGTAAATTACTATTTTGCCATACACAAACAGATATTTCTAAACATAAATTGTTAGATTAATGAAGATATTTAAAACAATTTTGTTTTTGTCTCAAAACTTTTACATGGCAGGCATTGCTGGGCCTTTCCTTCAATTAGCTCTGTTTTTATTGTAGAAAATGACCGCAGGGCTTCAATTTTTCGCAATCCTCGAAGTGAAATGAAAAGAGAAATGGAAGTGCAAATAGAAAGAGAAAACACGGTGCCTTAGGGAAGAAGTTTAGTTTAGTTTAGTTTAGAGATACAGTGTGGAAACAGGGCCTTCGGCCAACCGAGTCCGCACCGACCAGTGATCCCCACACATTCACACTATCCTACACACACTAGGGACAATTTACACATACACCAAGCCAATTAACTTACGCACCTGTACGTCTTTGGAGTGTGGGAGGAAACCGAAGATCTTGGAGAAAACCCACCGCGGTCACGGATACAAACTCCGTACAGACAGCACCCATAGTCAGGATCGAACCCGAGTCTGTGCGCTGCAAGTGCTGTAAGGCAGCAACTCTATCGCTGCGCCACTGGGGTGCAGTAATATAATGATCACTTGATCTAATATCAAAGAATATGGGTTACCCCAAGTAAAAGAAGTTTGTCATGGAGAACGTTAAACATGAAATTAGAAAATGTGTTTCATTTTTCTCAGTACATTGGAGGAGATCATTTGGCCCATTAATTCCGTGATAACTCTCAGAACAATCTCATTCCTGCATTTATCTCCTGCAATCTATTCCCATCCAGCTGCTCAAAACCTTCACCGTGATTCTAACCTCCACCCGCATACACAACGGGTAATACACAAAAGCCAATTGACATCCCAAGCAAATGGCGCGTCTTTAGGGGTGTGGAGAGAATCCAGAGCACTTGGGAAAAATCCACACTCATTGAGAGATCACATAATTTCCACACAAGCAAGGTCAAACATGGTCCGCTGGAGTGCTGAGGCAGCAGCACTACCTCCCGCACTATCGTAGTTCAGACAAATGAGCCACATCTTTCCAAAATGATTAACAATTTGTGCCATCAAGCAATGGCACCTTTCGTTTATGTAGTTACCTCAGGTGGAAAGAAAGGTTCCAGTTTACGGACGAGTTTGTAGCCCAACAAAAATGATGCTTGGCCAAAGATGGGAATATTGACCAAAATGTTTATTGAAGTAACTTTTACAGGAGCAAGTGAACCATCCTGTACCACATACTGCAGGTATATACTTTATGGAACTGTAAGAATACTTATGAAATGCAATTCATTCTTGGATTACTGTGACATCCGATAAACCTAAAGAAAGCTGATGGAGCAGAAAATACAGGATTGCATCAAAACAGAGATTCACTGTCTGTGTGGATATGCTTTAGAATTACTGCCGCCTCCTTAAAATATGTTGAATGTAAATTACAGGCGTAGAAAAATGAGAAATTACCCCTTTCTGTTGATTTGGCATGTATTATTTGAGAAAATATCACATTTTTTTAGAAATTCTTCAACTTTAAATAAACTTTCAGGAATGAGATAGTAGGTACAGGAAGGAAATGCTCTCTTTCTCTTTGTCTATTAATGCCGGTGAAATTCCAAAAGAGTAAGCACTTCTTACTGCAGATGGAGATATGATGGCCTTTTGCATATCTCCTTTAAACCTAGCCCCTCTTACCTTAAAGCTATATCCCGCAGACCACCTGGAAAATTGTGTGCAGTTTTGGTCTCCTAATCTGTGGAAGGACATTCTTGCTATTGAGGGAGTGCAGCGTAGGTTCACCAGGTTAATTCCCGGGATGGTGGGACTGACATATGATGAAAGAGCGGATCGACTAGGCTTGTATTCATTGGAATTTAGAAGGATGAGAGGGGAGCCATGATCACATTGAATGGTGGTGCTGGCTCCTGCACCTGTTGTTTATGTATCTGTGTATAATAGACACTGATAATTTATTTTCATTATTAAATAAATCACAAAGCACATGCTAGTGAATCGGCCGCCACTGCCGTCTGAGGCAGAGAATTCCACAAATTCACAACTCTCTGTGTGAAAAAGTTTTTCCTCATCTCAGTTCTAAATGGCCAACCCCTTATTCTTAAACTGTGGCCCCTGATTCTGGACTCCCCCAACATTGGGAACATGTTTCCTGCATCTAGCGTGTCCAATCCCTTAATAATTTTATATGTTTCTATAAGATCCCCTCTCATCCTTCTAAATTCCAGTGAATACAAGCCCAGTCGCTCTATTCTTTCATTATATGACATGTCCATTCCTTTCGCAACTTGAACATGTCCATCAATATTTTTGTCTTAAATGATGTCAACAATGTGCTGGAGTAGGGGGGTTACACAAAATGCTGGAGAAACTCAGCGGGTGCAGCAGCATCTAAGGAGCGAAGGAGATAGGCGACGTTTCGGGTCGAGACCCTTCTTCAGACTGGTCAGGGATCAGGGAAACGAGAGATATAGACGGTGATGTGAGAGATAAAGAACAATGAATGAAAGATATGCAAAAAAGTATCGATGATAAAGGGAACAAGCCATTGTGAGCTGTTTCTGGTGGGAAAATGAGAAGCTAGTGCGACTAGGGTGGGGGAGGGAGATAGAGATAGAGGGAATGCCAGGGCCCGAGGGCTGAGGGAGAGGTGGGAGGGGGAGGAGACAGCAGGGGTTAACAGAATTGAGAAAATTCAATGTTCAAGCCCAAAGGATGCAAACTCCCCAAGCGGAATATGAGGTGCTGTTCCTCCAACTTGCGGTGTTGCTCACTCTGGCCATGGAGGAGGCCCAGGACCGAGAGGTCGGATACGGAATGGGAGGGGGAGTTGAAGTGCTGAGCGACCGGGAGGTCGGGTTGGTTTTTGCGGACCGAGCGGAGGTGTTCGGCGAAACGATCGCCAAGCCTCCGCTTGGTCTAACTCAGCAGGTCAGAGACCATCTCTGGGGAACATTGGTAGGTGACATCCCCTGACTCTCAGTCTGGAGAAGAGTCTCAAACTGAAACGTCACCTATTCCTTTCCTCAAGAGATGCTGATTGACCCGCTGAGCGACTCCAGCTTTTTGTGTCTATCTATAGATAGACGTATCGGGTCGGGACTCTTCTTGAGTCTGAAGAAGGGTCCCGATCCGAAACATCACCTATCCATATTCTCCAGAAATCCTGTCTGACCCGCTGAGTTACTCCAACACACTGTGTCTTTTTTTTGTAAACCAGCACCTGCAGTTCCCTATGTTAAAACACTTTTGCCTTGGCAGCTGATGAAAATACACCAGCTAGTGACTGTAGACTTTTTGTTGTAAGTAAAGCTCGTAATCCTTTGTATAATTCTAGTACATCTTCAGGGTGATCGTGATTCCCCTACAGCAAACACCCAAATCTACATGCGGATTTCCAGATGTGGCTTCACAATTATCTTGTAAAGAGTCATCATGATCCTTTTTGCTTTTGTTTTCCATCCTTGACAGTGTAAAACCAAAAGAACATTTCGCTTTCCAAGAGGTTTAATCTTATTCTGCTCATCCACACTTAGGCTCTGTAACCATGTCCACTGAAAAATATTGCTATTGAAGTGAATTTCCATTCTTTTGATCTTGTTCCACAAATGTCCGCATAGTTTTCTGCAATATGTGGCACTTGCTGTATAAAGCTCCATTTCCCTGATCGTTAGTGCAACACCTCTCTGCCCTTCTAACCTTCTGCAAAATGAATTCACACAGAAGCGGAGTGCAATGTGTACACAATTTAAGCATTGCATTTCCCCCTAACATTGCTGTGATTAAATCAGTATCTGTTGGATCAGGGACGGGGTGCATCTGTGGTGCGGGACAATTATTTGTGTTGTATTATAATTTGATGACAGGGAGTGACAACCCTGTAGCTTCTGAAACAGAGTTAACCTGTTGTTTAAAATAATTCAACAGCTGAGTGGTCATGAGCAATACCATGAGGGATCGCCACTGAACTGAAAATAAATGAGTAGGAAGGAACCACAGATGCTGGTTTACAAATAGACACAAAATCTGGAGTAACTCAGCGGGACAGGACAGGCAGCATCTCTGGAGAGAAGGAATGGGTGATGTTTCGGGTTGAGACCCTTCTTCAGACTGAAACCCCTGTCAGGGGAGAGGGAGTCTATAGATATAAAGGGTAAGATGTGAAAAATGTCAAATCAAAGCAGACAATGATAAGGAAATCAATAGAATGAAATGAACCATTCTATATTTCCTTATCATTGTCTGCTTTGAAAGTAAATTAGTTTAGTTTAGTTTAGTTTAGTTTAGAGATACAGCGTGGAAACAGGCCCTTCGGCCCACTGAGTCCACATTGACCATCGATCCCCGCACATTAACACAAGCCTACACACACTAGGGACAATTTACACTTATACCAAGTATACAAACTCACGCCAATTAACCTACAAATCTGGACGTCTTTGGAGTGTGGGAGGAAAGCGAAGATCTCGGATAAAACCCACGTGATCACGGGGAGAATTTAGAAACTCCGTACTGGCAGCATCTGTAGTCAGGATCGAACCTGGGTCTCTGGCGCTGCAAGCACTGTACTGCTGTGCCAATTTTGCCGCCATTGCTCAAGGGTTATGCATGAAACCATTCATTAAAATAGGAGTTGACTTGTGAGGTGGGAGATAATAAACTAGATTGATCAAAATTTATTTCCTGGAAACTCGAAGCCTCTCTATGCAAAAAGTAAGGTCAAAATTTAGTAAAAGTATGGGAGAAAATATGGTAAAGACTTTTTTTTTGTCTACACGTTCATTAATTTTCAATCTGAGTTGATATATGTTTAAGAAACGCGTTATTAAGGGATGTGGAATTGGATTGTAGACCAACCATATTCACGCTGAAGAGCAAAAGAGGACGAAGGTGCCAAACTCCTGTTGCTATGCTTCTATAATGGTAACATTTAATAAATCCAATAAATGTCTATTGTACTGTTTAATTTACGGTCATCCATAACCATGTGATTTATTGAAAGCTGCACTTGTCTAGTAGCAATGGGGTCACACCTCATTTATTACGCAAGGCTTCTTAACACCCAAGAATATAAATGCAGAGTTATAAATATTTCTAAAAATCCTAAACACTTCAGAGATTAAAAGGCATACAAGATTTTTTTTTTTAACTGGGTATTGAACCATAGGCTGAAGTATTGATTTGAGTAAGTTTAAGCTTGCTTGCCTTTACTAGGATACAGCTGGCTGGCACTAACATAGTCACACTAGGGCACATGCAGGAAAAAACCGACAGAGCCAGAGTTACCTGCAAAATACTATACTTGGTAGCTTATTATGTACAGAGAGGCCACTGGAGACTGGAGTGTTTTTGTGATTCAGAGTATCCTGCTCTCTCCTCAAGCAGACCAACAACAATAACAGTAAAACAAAATGGGAATTTTTAAAGTATGGAAAAGGAACTGTTTTAAAGCCACCTCTCTTCAAATCAAAGGGTAAATACACTTTTTAATTGGCACGTTTAGTTGTCTTAATTGTAAAATGTATATCAAATGCTCCAGACAAATGAAGATTTGATGTTTTAAAGGATTTTAATTGCAGGCTCAGTTAGTCAACGGAATGAGATGTTGTCTCTTTAATCTTGCATTTTTCCAACCCTTCATTTTACTGTGAATCTTAATTGTTTGCATGCATCTTCCAGTAATAAAAGTCTCTGATCTTTCTGCGTCATGTTGAGGAGATCTGATTTAAATCTGCTCGCAATAATCTGGATCCAATTTGAGAGGATGTACTTTGGAAAATGTAACTTGATTCCTTCTCTGTTTCTTCAGATATGCTACAGCAAACTTTTATGCTTTAAGAACCAAGTCCATTTATTCAACGGCTAGCTACTATTGCTCACAAATCGTTTGTTATATTGCATTAAATTCGCAATTTGCTTGTCGCCAATTGTTTGCATGAACTTATGCCAAACTTGTGCCTTTTGTGATCCAGAGGAATTTCCATTCAGAAAACATATTTAAATAACCTCTCAACTGAAGGCAAGAGTTACAACATTACCAAATGTGAGGAGGATGTTTAAGACGCCTGGATATATTATTTCAAATGTCCAGAGAAGAGTACCTTTCTCTCAAAGATTACCTGTCTATTCATGGCATTTAGCCCATTTCACTCGTACCATCTTTCAGAGATAAACAATTTATTTATTTCCCATATTAAAAAAAAACTTTTACAAATACTTACCAGCCTAGAGATTCTTCCATTCTGCAAAGGAACATAAAACTAATGATGTCAAGAATCTCAAGTCTGTTTCATGTGTAGTCCCTCCTACGCCAAAATAATATCATGTGGGAGAATTTCTTGATGCAAGGTTTTCACAGAGGTCTTTGCTCTACAGATTTAGTGGAGGAAGTCAGGTAAGTTTTGGGTCACAATGTTGGGAGGATTTAGTAGGGCCGAGAGGATTGGTTTGGGGAAGAGTGATAGATATAAGGTTGAGGTTTAAAGTTTGGATTAAAGCATTGTTGGAATGGTTTAGGACTTTCAAAGCCGGCTAGGGCTTTGATGGTCAGTGATGCGAATGAGAGGGTGAGTGACTGGATCTGTTTCAGTGATGGGAGGGAAGGTCAAGAAAGTTATCCAATGATTGTTAAAGAGGAAAGTTAATACTTTTGTTAATCCAAATCAGTTGTCAATTTATGGAAGACACAATGGGTATATCTTAAACATTCCTGTCCATGGACCTAGGCGTCAACTGTATGATTGAATATGAATAATATTTGTTGAATACCTGTATCCATTATATACACATTGAGAAAATATAGAAGTCACTGACAAGACCAGAATTAATTTCCAACCATAATTGCTGTTGAGAAATTGTAGATTTCATAATTACTATTGTGTGGGAAGGAACTGCAGATGCTGGTTTAAACCGAAGATAGACACAAAATGCTGGAGTAATTCAGCAGGACAGGCAGCCACTTTGGAGAGATGGAATGAATGGGTGATGTTTCGGGTCAGGGGAGAGGTAGATACATGGATAAGGATGTGTAAGGTGTGAAAACAGGACAAAGGGGATGGAGATCAAGGAAAATGTAGAATAGATCATTGTTAGCTGGGAGAAGGTAACAACAAAGCAAACAGAGATAAAATGTAATCAGAGACAGTAATGGGCCTGTCCCACTTAGGCGACTGCCAGCGACTGTCAAGTTGTAGCAGGTTGCTGAAAAACCGGCGACTGAAACAGCGATTGGAACGGCGACTGTCAGAGTGGAACACACACTCACACATACACACATCGCTTCCTTCACCAGCCAGTTATGCAGGCGGGGGACAGGGCAAGCAGGGGAGCGTGTCTGAGTGAAATTCACACGGTGCAAAACCAATGTGATACAGACACACACCACAATGAACGGGAAGGTTGACGCTGTTAGTAAGACGGTGAAAGCACAGTGAACGGGAAGGGTCACTTAAGTCCTTCAAAAGAGGGGGAGAGAGGGGGGAGCAGAGGGGAGAAGGGGGGAGATGGGGGGGAGACGGGGTGGGGAGAAGGAGTGGAGACAACTTTGAAGAAGCCAGAGATACATGGCTGTGAAGCTCAGCGGACATTAACATTACCAGTTGGTTATCCTTGGTTCTGAAAACTACTGTTTAAGTTTTTTTTCTCAATGAGCCAATGAAATTCACCGGTCAGCACCGGCGACAACCTACAACAACCTACGACCTCCTGGCAACCCACTACCACTGCACCTACGTCACGAGAATTATCGCTACACTCCATGGCGTCAAAATTCCGGTCGCCGCTAATTGTTGAAAAATTAGCGGCGATCAGTATGAAGCCGCGACTAGTTACGAGAATGGGGGAACTACTCACCACCACGCAGGCCACCTCCGGCGAACATGTGGCGACCTTTTGGCGACCTCATAGTCTCCTGTAGTCACCTAAAAAGTCTTGTAAGTGGGGCAGGCCCATAAGACTGTTATCTTATTTTTTCAGCAATCCAAACATACAATTATTTGAAGATAGACACAAAATGCTGGAGTAGCTCAGCGGGACAGAAGCTGCCTTTTGTGTCGATCTTCGGTGTAAACCAGTAGTTCCTTCCTAAACATACTATTTGACTCTTTGATTAAACTTTGGTGAAGTTGCTCAAAAAAATTGTGATGTTTCCAGGTGAAGTTCAAAGATTGCAACTGGGGTCACAGAGTCACTGTATTATAGTCTTATGACCCTGTGTAGCTTTATACTCCTGTTCTAAATTATTGCCTCCATATTTACGTTGGATACTGTCAAGTAAACCTGTTAGTGGAACAAATATATCTCCCTCTACCTCTACATTATGCTCTAGATCCCATGCTAGCTGGGGAGTTCAACTATAGCATGACAAAGTCAAGCTTCTTGGGAATCCCTCTTTCCTTGCTCTGTCTTTCATCTGTCCAGAACCACTCTGGAAACTAGTGAATGTCAGAGATTTGGTGCTGAAAAAGAAAGCACCACTTGATGGAATTTCTCAGCCAGTAACTTTCATTTGAAAAGCTAAAAATATTGAACATATCACATATCACTAATTCATTTTCCCCTATTTTTGCTCAAAATGGGTCAGAGGAATTGTAAGTTTTGTGTATGGACCTCCATTTTTATGACATCCCACCAAACCGTGGTTCAATTGTCCTTTCCCGAACACAATCAGGTACCTGCTATGCCCTCACCTTTATCCCAGTGCTGGAAGCACCCTTTCAATAATGGTCCCTTTCACCGTAGTCCCTAATGATTGATTCTTCTGATTTGAGGTTTGAAACCCCTGGCCTCCCTTGCCCCACAACCTTCAAGTTTTAGGTTTGTTTAGTTTAGAGATACAGTGCTGAAATAGGCCCTTCGGCCCGCCGAGTCCGGGCTGACCAGCGATCCCCGCACATTGACACTATCGTACAACACACAGGCCTATTTACAATTTTACCTAAGCCAATTAACCTGCAAACCTGCACGTCTTTGGAATGTGGGAGGAAAACAGAGATCCTGGGTAAAACCCATGCAGGGCACGGGGAGAATACACAAACACTGTACATTCATCACCCGTAGTCAGGATCGAACTGGGTCTCTGGCGCTGTAAGGCAGCAGATCTACTGCTATGCCACTGTACCCCGCCCAATCTGATTTGTTCTACCATTCTCCAACAGTAGAGTTAATGGAGATGAGATTTTTGTTTGCTCAAGTGTACATAGTCTGTTCTATCATTGCTGACGTCTTAATCCTTGTGCATAATCAAATTTCACTGAGATGAGGGAGGGGAACCTCACAGAAAGTGCTGCATAAACACATCTGTCTGGGTATTGAAGAATTTATACACCATAAAATTTCCACCAAATTTTAAAGATGATTCAATTTTGCTTAGAAACATGGAAAAATAGAAAAATAGGTGCAGGGGTAGGCCCTTTCGGCCCTTCGAGCCAGCTCCACCATTCAATATGATGGCTGATCTTCTAAAATCAGTACCCCTTTCCTGCTTTTCCCCCCATATCCCTTGATTCCTTTAGCCCTAAGAGCTAAATCTAACTCTCTCTTGAAAACATCAAGTGAATTGCCCTCCACTGCCTTTTGTGGCAGAGAATTCCACAGATTCACAACTCTCTGGGTGAAAAAGTTTTTCTTCATCTTGTAAATTTAGTTTAACTTCTTGGCTAATTTCCTGGATGGAGAGGGTTTAGAGGGATCTGGGCCAAACGCAGGCAGGTGGGACTACTGTAGATGGGGCATCTTGGTCGGCATGGGCTAGTTGGGCCGAAGAACCTGCTTCTGTGTTCTGTGACTCTATGACTCTAAAAAATCTATCCAGGATTTGTGGTCCGAGTCAAGAAGAAAATATGGAGTATCATGATATAAATTAGATGTTAAATCCAGGAGATACCTCTAAACTATATGTGTATTTATTCTTTATAATATCATGTTAGATTAAATTACAGGGTGTTTTTTTTCACTCCAAGCCATGTGTTACTCTTAATGTTAGACTAAAATGAGCCAATCTCTGGATTTCAAAACATTGCTAATAATGTTAAGAAAACGATCTGAATGATACGATTAATTTTCCTCCCTCTGTGTAGGATAGATCCCAGTAGACAGGAATCTGCGAGTAAAATGTCTTTTGTGGCTTCAAATTATACAAAATTGGCACAAATTCTGCAGTCTCCATGCTGTTTCTCGACTGAGGTTATAACATTGGTTTCAGTTGCGTTTCTGACATGACCATAGGCATTTGATACCCCAGTTAGGCGCAATAAAGTGCTTCATTATCCTTACTGTTCACCTCAGCGGCATTCCGTAAAATCCAACAGGATATTTCTGAATGTCCTGGTTATCACTTTGAAAATTATGAGCAGGTCTAAGCAGCAAATCCATCCAGTTCATTCAGTTTACATCACTGATGCACAGAGGGAAGCGGATAATTCCAAAGATAATCTTCCTTTTGAGCTGAACGTACATGTGGTAAGAATTAATAACGCAAATATTTAAACCATAGACTGGACTATTTCCCATGATATTTGATCACATTGTGTATGTGTGTGTGTGTGTGTGTGCGTGCGTGTGTGCGTGCGTGTGTGCGTGCGTGTGTGTGTGTGTGTGTGTGTGTGTGTGTGTGTGTGTGTGTGTGTGTGTGAACATGTTTGAATATTCATAAGTTCATAAGTTATAGGAGCAGAATTAGGCCATTCGGTCCATCAGGTCTCCTCCACCATTCAATCATGGCTGATCTATCTTTCCCTCTCAACCCCATTCTCCTCTCCTGCCTTCTCCCCATAACCCTTGACATCCGTGGTGTCCCCGTAAGTGTATACACGCCATTGTGTGTGTGTATGAATTTCACCCAAGTATATCACTGAAAATAAATATTTGGATTTATTTTTGTTCAACAATTGACTTCAGTTTATAAACCTTAAAAATGCAAATGTCTGCTGGCTGGTCAGATTACCCCAGAGATTAGAAAATAACACAAGGCCTACTGGGAAAATGAATATACGGTTCTCCCAAGACACTCTGGGGGGATTAGACATTCACCCTCTGTTTTGCAGCTGCTGTGAGTGAACATTTATACCGATTGGATCAAGGCGTTTGGATATAGAATTAAAAAATAGTTTCATATTAATTTTAAGCCTATGTATTTGTCATTCTATTGTAGAAATTCTAAGTGCAGGCATAAACAAGCAACTTTCTGGCATGGTGATATATAGATGCTGAACGTAGTGTTACTCTGCACAGTGTGGAAGAAAGATATATGAGTGGTTTGCAAGCATAGCCTGCAAAAAGCACTCTCTGAGGAAGGGTCTCAGCCTGAAATGTCACCCATCTCCAGGGATGCTGCTGAGTTACTCCAGCTTTTTGTGACTCTCTTTCTAATATCTGGATCATGCTACTTAAGAGTCAAGTCAAGTCAAGAGAGTTTATTGTCATGTGCCCCAGATAGGACAATTAAATTATTGCTTGCTGCAGCACAACAGAATATCGTAAGCAAAAAATACAGAACAGTTCAGTTCAATATACACATAAATAAGCAGATAAAGTGCAATAATAGGCTGTTGCAGTTCAGAGTCTGTTTGTTGGTGAGTTTAATAGCCTGGTGGCAGTGGGGAAGGAGCTGTTCCTGAACCGAGATGTAACAGATCTCAGGCTCCTGTACCTTCTGCCCGATGGTAGCGGAGAGATGAGTGTGTGGCCAGGGTGCGGGTAAAATGCCACCAGCCAGTGTGTGGGTTGGCTTGATCCTGATTTCTACACCGATGCATTGTAAAACAGAAGGGCAAGATGCTGTGCAATGGACCACTCACTACACTGCTACAGCCAGGGATGGAGTACAAGTGTATTAAGCTGTGGGGGTTAAATAGAAGTGAACTGTTGGGTCCAAATATGGAGTACAAATGTATTCATAGAAACATAGAAAATAGGTGCAGGAGTAGGCCATTCAACCCTTCAACCCAGCACCGCCATTCAATATGATCCTGGCTGATCATCTAAAATCAGTACCCCGTTCCTGCTTTTTCTCCATATCCCTTGATTCACTAAGAGCTAAATCTAACTCTCTCTCGAAAACATCCAGTGAATTGGCCTCCACTGCCTTCTGTGGTAGAGAATTCCACAGATTCACGACTCTCTGGCTGAAAACGTTTGTCCTCATCTCAGTTTTCAGGATTCAGCTGTGGGGACTAAATAAACTCCGCAACCGGTTTGTGAGATTTACATCAGTGAAGGCTGAAGAAGGATCACGACCCCGAAAAGTCACCCATTCCTTCTATCCAGAGATGCTGCCTGTCCCGCTGAGTTACTCCAGCGATTTGTGTCTATTTACATCAGTGAAGGCTGTAGTGAGCAGTGCAGCCCATGTGAATGGATTTGCCAACCTTGTGTGAAATGACAATTGGTGGTGAGTGTTTTTTCATTGTCCATTATTTATTATATTCCGACATAGTATATTACTTTATACTATTCAATTACCAGTTTAAACAATATTTGAAGGCTTTTGAGCTGTTCTAAAATATATTTGACCAACAGGGACAGTTTAAAGCAAATCGAAGCCTTTGATAACAGTGAGCTGGCAACAGGCCATCAGGGAGGTGTATAAATGGGGCCTGGGCATCTGTCGCCTGCAGTTTAATTGCCACTTGTGGACCACTCCACTTCCTGGGGGAACAACAGCAGGGAGGCCTCCAGGGCAATTGCATCCATGGGGCACGATAAATAAGTGCAGTTCCTGGAATATAATTGAAAGGAAGCATTGACTGTCTTGGGTACAATTGAGTCCAATGTATGTAGCCAGCTAACCTTGACTGCTAAAGACAGACACACAATGCTGGAGTAACTCAGCGGGGTCAGGCAGTTTCTCTGGAGAGAAGGAATGGGTGACGTTTCGAGTCGAGACCCTTCTTTAGACCTAAAGAAGAAAATAATGTGATTTATCAGCATTAGTAGAAACAGATTATTGATGGTCGGGGTAGACAGTGTGTTGAAGAGCTAGTTTCCATGCTGTTGGACTCTATGATTCTCTCTTTGCCTAGGTATGGAATCAGGGTATTTCAGAAGTGGGGGCATGGGGTGCAGATAAGAAGTGTCAGGTTGCAATAAATATACAGGCCCTCATTTGTGGTTCTACAAGCCTGGACTAACTAACCAACCAATTAATTAACTAATTGACTAACTCTACTAACCCACAGGTGATATTGCTTTCAGCGAGGCAAACTAAATGCTTGATACCAATGCTTCTATGTAATCCAAGCATTAGGAATATTTTAGACAAATGCTATAGCTCATCTATAAAGTTTGGTAAGTGGAACAGTTTTAAAATAGTACCACAGAAGACTGGTCCTTCCTATGGCAATATTCTCTTTGGTGAATTATCTATCGCAGGGTTTTAACGTTCTATTGTATTTAATGCAGAGGCAGTGTAAAGATTCTATCACTGTAATATTAATACCCCAGTGGAACTGAAATATTTGGAGACTTGCTTTTCTGTCTCCTGATCTAACTGTAAATCTCTGGTGCCATTGCTGATCTGTGTGACCTGCTTGTTGCTACATTTAATTCATGAAAATAGCCAGAGTGTCTGTCAGCAGCATATTTAATGTTTGGCCATTAGCAAATTATGGAATCGACAATTAAAAGATAAGCCCAAACATTAATAAACAAGTCAAACATAAATACAACACTGAATATTTTAATGCAAGTGCACAACTAACTGTACATAAAACAAGTGTGTAAGGAATACCCATAATCTATTTTGCATTTCTTGTAACAGTTTAGATTGTACATCTGATAAAATAAAAATCTCCTTTGTGAATCCTAAGCTGTAATGCAAATTTGTAAGGTCCACAATAAAAACAGAAAATAGACACTAAATTCTGGAATAACTCAGTGGGCCAGGTAGCATCTCTGATGAAAAGGAATAGGTGTTGTTTCTGGTAGGAATCCTTCAGACTGAAAGATAGAGGTGGGGTGGGGGGTGGGGGGACTACAAATGCCCATTGCAGTTTAGTTTTCACAAATATTATTTTTATATTATCAGATGGAGGTGAAGAAAGGCCAGAACAAATCAGGGCCGGCAACAGGACGGGTACCAACCCGAAACGTCACCTAGTACTTTTCTCCAGAGATGCTACCTGACCCGCTGAGACACCCCAGTATTTTACATGTATCTTCGGTATAAACCAGCATCTGCAGCTCCTTCCTACGCATAAAAATATTGTCCGTTACTATAACAATAAGTTTCTCTTTCTGCGGGTGCTGCCTGACATGCTGAGTTTTTCCATCACTTTTTTGATTTTTTTTCAGATTTCCTGTTTTAAAAAAACAATGTTCTTTCGAAAAATTTATGCCAGGAATTTGACTTTTTCAGAACTGGGGCAATTTGCTGGAAGAAGCCCTCAGATAATTCTTTAGGCTTCAGGACTTAATCACCTGGCTTGGTATTTGCCCCCGTTTATGAAAAGGAATAGTTGAATTGAGCCAGGCTATCCTTCTGGCACTTAGCTACGGAAGGCAATAGTGATGTTAATGGATTGGACTTGGCTCAGATGTGCTGAGAGACTATTTGCTTAGCTCTGCTTAGCAATCTTTTAGTCTTGATCATATTAATAGAGCAATAGAGTTGCAGAAATATAGATAAATTAATATTTTTCGGAGCTGCAGCCATTCCTATCAAGCAATGAATGAGTCCCCTTAGACCTGTTCTCACTCTGCATTATAGTCTAGAGAAATGCTTTTAAGATCTTTAGGAGCAGAATGTGAAACAGAGCAAGGTGGTGTTTTCACCAGTGGCAAAGCCGGACTGATGAATGAGTTCTCTAATGCTGTAACGTATCCTGGATATAAAACAAGAAGCTGAAGCTGAGTTTCAAAATCAATAAATACAACTACTTAATCAGCAATCAGGCCCATTCAGATCAATGCATCACTGAAGGAAATGCAGACAAAGACACGCTCACACAAGTGAAGTGGAGCCATTCCACAACTCCTTGCCTCAACATGATTACATCTCTGTTCTGATGATCTGGCAAAAGCACAAATATCCTTGCTATAAGTCACAGAGAGGTATCTTTACTTGAAGAATTGTTTCTATTCCCTTTCTTGCTCTCAGCCATTGCTGACAGTTGACTTTGGCAGCAAAATGTGGGTTAGATTCGTTCTTAAAAATACTTGCGTTCACAACAGAAGTCTTCAAATGTACATTTAATCTTCAGTCAATGTGAATTCAGCAAGTAGAGAGTACATTTGTTGTGGTCCGCTGGTGTATTTTCTAATGCCCTGCCTCAGAATTGTTTAGGAATGAAAGCAAACTATTTTATGTATTTATCCTCTGAGGACATTCTCGGAGTCTAGAATGACTGAAGGCCTCCACTTACATGATGTCAACTCTGGATTCACTCCAACAACCAGGCCAACACTGAGGAAAAAGATACTGGGCTCAGTCAGAATCTTGAGCCTTCTCTCCCTTTTATATGTGATTCTCCACTTCATGTCATGTCCTTCTTGAATGATGGTTTGCTGTATTACACCCTTCCTGAAATGAAAAGTAAAGCTCCTAAACTTAATCACTGATAGAATAAGACCATTAATAATGCAGTGTCCGTTTAGTTTATCATCACGTGTACCATGTACTGAGGCACAGTGAAAAGCTTGAGTTGCGTGCTATCTCGTCAGCGGAAAGAGAATACATGATTACAATCGAGCCATTTACAGTGTGTAGATAAGGGAATAACGTTTAGTGCAAGGTAAAGCCAGCACAGTCTGATCAAGGATGGTCTGAGGGTCACCGAAGGGGTAGATAGTAGCTCAGACAGCACTGCTCTCTGGTTGTGGTAGGACGATTCAGTTGCCTGATAACAGCTGGGAAGCTGGGACAGAAACTGTCCCTGAATGTGGAGGGGTGCGTTTTCACAATTCTATACCTTTTGCCTGATGGGCGAGGGGAGAAGAGGGAGTGGCCAGGGTGCAAGAGTGAATTACCAGACAGCCACTTACTAGGGGGACAGCAATCTGTGTTGAAAGATATAGAGTCTGAAGAAGGGTCTCGACCCGAAACGTCGCCTCTCTCCTTCGCTCCTTAGATGCTGCTGCACCCGCTGAGTTTCTCCAGCTTTTTGTGGACTCTGTGTTGAAAGATATACCACCTTGTACTGCATTTATGGAGTGTGAGTAAATAAAGCTGCACTTAACTGCCCTTTTACCTTGGTGGAAATTAGTAAAATCTTGTCATTTAGTATACACTTTAAATATCTTAATTAATTAGGGTTTGTTCTTTTTTTAAATTATGTAATCTTTTATGCAATATTATAGCTTGACTGCCTGACTGTGGGAGAGGAAGCAAGGAAGAGATAAGACTTTTTTTACCTTCCATCACAATGAGGAGGTGCCTGGAGGAGAGTCACTGTGATGGATTTTTGTGTTAAATTGTATTTAATTGTGTGTTCTGTTGCTTTTTTACTGTTATGACTGCATGGTATTTCATTCAAACTTGTTTTTGAATGACACATAAAGAAATTAAATTCAATTTAATTCAAAATCATTTGAAATCCCCTTAATGGACTGACACGCAAGGAGCTACGTATTGGATGGCCTCCAGTTTTCCCATACTTTGTGTCTCTCATGTGGGTTTGTATTATGCTGGCACTAGTGAGTAATCTGTTGTTTATCTGCCAAGCCTTTGTCAGTGATATGCCGAAAAATTGGACTGGTCAGATGTAGGTGTGCTGAAACGTAGGTTCAATGCCAACACCAGTTCAGGACTGATTATTTGCAAGCACTCGATTTCTCAGCCAGGAATTAGTGGTGAGTCCAGAGAACTGCCATTAGGAGCTGCATGTTGTGCTGTCATATCACAACATAAATCACAGGGAAGTCTTCAGATCTTGCTGGAGTTCTTCCTAAAGAGTCCACAGACCAGCTTCATGAAAGAGAGGAAGTGCACAAGGAAGGGGAGGAGCATGGTGATCTTTATGTGTGTGTGTGTGTGGCCACCTCCAACACAATTGCCTGTCCTGTCCTGACCCGACCCACATCATTGCAATGTACAGGATGATGGGTGAGACACCATCAAGCACTGTTCCCAATGGGACATATTCAGAGACTGACATCGAGTGCTGCTGGAAGGTCATCAACTCGGTGAAAGATGCTCTTTGGTCTGCCCGAGCTCCCAGCGGAGCGAGATGTCTGTTGGGGAATGTTGCCGACCGGCCCGCTGCAGACTGCAGGAGTACGTACTGAGGGACGCACTGAAGCTCGGTGCAGCCAACGCCAAGGCTCGGTGGGGGAGGACCTATAGTCTAGGGTCCTTCCGCTGCTGGACATGGGGGGCAGGGTGTGGTGGAGATGGCCCTCAAAATTTAGGGAAGGGATTGTACGCCAGTGGGAAGGGTGGGGATAAATTTGTGTACTTTGAATGTATGTATAGCCTCCGAGAATGTTGGATGGAGTCTTGTAATGATCATGTATTGGATATATTTATTTCTTGAATAAAGTATATTTTGAAATTTAAAAAAATCGAGCACTGAGATGCATAATATAACAACGCCACAAATGTTAATGGACCAGAGGATGATGAATTCACAAATAACATTTGTATCGTAAAATCAGGCTAAATGATGCTGTGATCAAAACATCAAAGCTAGAATGTAGACCCTTTAATTATTTTCTCATTGCAGTTCTAAACAGCTTGTGCTCCTTGTTTTCATTTGACAGCCACCTGTTTCTGCTGTCGTGGGAGGTCCAATTTCTGATCGGTAGCGGTGAAAGCAGATCTGAATCTGTCCCACGTTTGCTATTACAACACACTACGTTTTAGAGTAAAGAATAAAGAATAACACACTGTCTTAGAAGAAAGGGGAGGCCATTTAAGACTGAGGTGAGAAAAAACGTTTTCACCCGAGAGTTGTGAATTTGTGGAATTCCCTGCCAAAGAGGGCAGTGGAGGCCAAATCACTGGATGGGTTTAAGAGAGAGTTAGTTGAAGCTCTAGGGGCTAGTGGAATCAAGAGATATGGGGAGAAGGCAGGCATGTGTTATTGATTGTGGACGATCAGCCATGATCACAATGAATAGGGGTGCTGGCTCGAAGGGCCGAATGGCCTCCTCCTGCACCTATTTTCTTTGTACATTTCTATGTTTCTGACAGTGGATGAATGCGATTGGAGTTTAAACCATTGGCATCCAGGTTGATATGGCCCAAGATGGAAGAAAAGTTTTTTGGGGGTTTTTAATTGCTAGACACAGCATGGAAACAGGCCCTTTGGCCCAACAGGTCCACGCCAACCATCGATCCCCGGATCCCATTTGTTCTGTGGTTCCACTTTCTCATCCACTCCAGACACATTAAGTGCAATTTTTACAGAGGCCAATGTAACTAACAGTTTTTGCCATGTGGGAGGAAATCAGTACACCTGTAGAAAACCCACGCGGTCACAGGGAGAGCGTGCAGATTCCACATAGACACCTGCTGAGGTCAGGATCGAACCAGGGTCTCTGGCGTTGTTCCGCTGCATCGCGGAACACTGTTGACCATTTGATTCAAAGAGAAAATGACTTGTGATAAGCTATGGATGTTTCCCCACTTTATATTATGGCATTGTGTTGCCCCTAAGCTTAAACTCATAGGCAACTCACAGCTAAGTAGGTTCTAAAACAGTTGCACCGTAGCGTAGGGATAGAGTTGCTGCCTTACAGCATCAGAGACTCAGGTTTGAACCTGGCTGCGGGTGCTGTCTGTACGCAGTTTGTACATTCTCATTGTGACCCCATGGGTTTTCTCTGGTTGCTCCGGTTTCCTCCCACACTCCAAAGACATATAGGTTTGTAGGTTAATAGGCCTTGGTAAAATTGTAAATTGGCCCTGGTATGTAGGATAATGCCCGTGCATGAGGTGACGGCTGGTCTGCGTAGACTCGGTGCACCAGCGGGCCTGTTTCCGTGCTGTATCTCCAAAGTCTAAAGTAAAGTCTAACGCTGCTAAGGATGTCCTGCTTGTGATCAGGGGCCCCTTTGCTGCTGCTGGTGAACATTGTTACCAGTGAAGAGCCCATCCTGTGGACTCAGGTATAAACCACAATCCATTGTCCCTGTTCAGACCTTAATATTTCAGACGTACAGGCTTGAACTTGGATATTAAAGTTCAGTAAACATGGTTAATGATTTGGTTACAGGTACTGCTTCCCCAAAAGATTTTCCTTCAGCTTCATTAAGCTTAATTTCATCTCTTGTAAGAGTTTGGTTTGGATCTTTATTAATGACTGAACATTTTAAAGATTATCAGTAATTTTGTGAAATGTACTTTGTGGCACTTATTGAGTTTAGTTTATTGTTATGCACACAGGGACAAGCTTTTGTTGAATGCTAACCGATCAGCGGAAAGACAATACACAATTACAAACAAGCCATCCACAGTCTACAGATACATGATAAAGGAAAATAACGTGAATAACATTTAGTGCAAGATAAAGTAAATGCCCCTAAGCTCAAACTCGAATGCTAAACTAAGTTCATAGCTGCTCAAACTCAAACTCATTGATAAAAATACATCTCTTGATGCTCCTGAACGCATCATCAGTGATGTAACCTGGGGTCATTGGGTGTTTCGGGTCTTTGAACATCAGACACCCTCTCCCAGGCGACCCAGCCGTGGTTGATCAGACCACGACTTGTGTTCAGGTGGCATTTGCCATGGACCTTCTCTCCTGATCCAGAGCCATCTCGAGGCCTTCTCCACTGCCTCTGTGGTGTTCTTGATGGCTCTTTTCCTCACCTTTCCGTTGATGCCCAGCGCACTCAAGGCTTTGTAGAGCGATTGCCCTGCAAAACCTCTGCAGCCAACCTCGATGGGCATACACCTTGCCTTCCAGCCCTGCTTACGGCAGTCTATGACCAGCTCTTAGTACTTGGTCATCTTCCTCTCGTGGGCCTCCTCTAGCCGGTCCTCCCACGGCACTGTCAGTTCCAACAAGACAATGTTTTTGGTCGCCTCTGAGACGAGGATGATGTCTGGCCTCAAGGTGGTTGTGGCAATGTGCTGTGGGAAATTCAGCTGTTTCACCAGGAATACAGAAAGCTGCCAGTCCTATGCTGTTGCCAGGATTCCTGACTGATTCCTGGCTGCTGTGGTTCTTGACAGCTGCACTCCGGCCTTCACGGATCAAAGATAGTCCGAGGGTCTCCAGTGAGGTAGATGATAGCTCAGGACCTCTCTTTAGTTGTCGGTAAGATAGTTCAGTTGTCTGATAACAGCTGGGATATTATAACAGCAATGTTATAGCGGAATGACATTCATTTTGAACTCCACCCATATCCATATGTTGTATAACTGCTCAAAGACTTGTTGTCAACCAAAGTAGTTTTTCTCAGGATCTTTGATGTCACGTACAGATTTTGTGATGTACAATATTATTATTTGTTGCTTCACTATACATCGTGGCTGTCTTCAACTCTCTATTCCCACGTAGTCTCAACAGTATTGATCTGTACACTTCTGAACACAGGAGTGGGAAAACCTTTGATCTCAGTGCTACAGGTTTAGTTTAGTTTAGAAATACGGTGCAGAAACATGCGCCGACCAGCGATCCCCATAAATTAGCACTATCGTACACCCTAGGGACAATTTACAAAATATGCCAAAACTAAATTAACCTACAAAGTTGTACGTCTTTGGTGTGAGAGCAAACTGGAGCACCCGGGGAAAACCCACGCGGTCTCGGGGAGAACATAAATGTACAGACAGCACCCGTAGTCTGGAATGAACCTGGGTCTCTACCACTGCGCCACGGTGCTGCCCGTGTGAAAACTATGGTTGTACTTCCTTGTTACATTTGTTCTATGGGAAAGAATTCTTGCTTTTCTGTTTCCTCCTTATAGAACGGTTCACAGCTTCTCAAATGCATTCCTATTGTTCATGCCATTAATTATAGCATAAAAACTAGCCTAACACCAGGAACTGGCATTGATAGAATGGTTCAGCTGACATTGAAACATAGAAAATAGCTGCTCAAAAGCTGACATGTTTTAGTTTATAGTTTCAGAGATACAGCGCGGAAACAGGCCCTTTCGGCCTGTATGTCTTTGGAGTTTAGGAGGAAACCGAAGATCTCGGAGGAAACCCAGGCGGTCTCGGGGAGAACATACAAACTCCTGAATTTGGATCTACAGCAAGCACTGTAAGGCAGCAACTCTACTGCTGTGCCACTGTGCCACACCTTTATTCTTTATTGTATAGATTAACATTGGGTAAGTTCACTAAAGACTGAATGTCATGGATGTAATATTGCTTAGATGCATATTACATCCATGAAAACATAAAAATTACTGTAATAAAAATAGACTAAGCCATTTAGATATTTAGATCAGTCCTAAATAATTGTTTAGTAATTCTTGAACTTGATTTCTGTTAATATTTTATTGATGTAACTCGGCTTTTACAGGTAGACAAAAATGCTGGAGAAACTCAGCAGGTGAGGCAGCATCTATGGAGAGAAAGAATAGGCAACGTTTTGGGTCGAGACCCTTCTTCAGATTGATCAAGTCCTTTTACAGGTGATTGGTTGACAGTTGCATTTAGTTGTTTTTTCAAAGTGTAAATCATAATATTTGTAATTTGTTTAATATATTTTTTGTGGGAATTTGAAGTGAAATTGTTTTAAGCCAAGCTTGCATTGATTAAGAAAACCAACTCCTTTGATTTGATCCATCTACTTTATGTTTATTTTATCATCAACTATAGTTTTTACACATATTATTACTTCTGTAACATTCAATGAACCGAACTGTAATAAAAATAATGGGAATTGAAACCAGTCTATAATTTCTGAATGTTCTTAGCATATAAATAAGAAGTAGATTTAGACTAAACAACCACCGTGAGTTCGCAATGAAGGAGGCCACTTAAATATTTCATAAATGAAATGACGGCTAGAAATAATTTGAATGCAAAACAACCTCATTAGCTATTTTCTTGCTTGCAAACCACGGACAATCAGTCCAAGGAGAAGGTGATATAATTAATTGTCAATTAGGCAGTGGTATTCAAGATAACTATGTGTTGTTGTCAGTGATATTACCTAAAGTGTGTTGTAGTGGGTTTAAGCTTATTGTGCCCCAAACCACTAATTCCTGAGCTAAAAGCAATCATTTATAGACTTATGTGGTCGACTAAAGCAAAGAAATCAACCATGGTGTTCCCGACCACACAGAAAGAACGCGATCATGAACTTACACATTATCCATTATACTCCATCGCGGGAGACGCAAGGAACTGCGGATGCTGAAAACTTGCATAGAACACAAAGTGCTGGAATAACCTTGCAGGTCAGGCAGCATTCCTGGAGGACAGGGAGAGTGACTTTTTCAGTCAGGACTTATCCATGTGGTCCAGAGATGCTGCCTACGTAGCTAAGTTACGAACTTTGTGTTCATATTCCATTGCTATTGTTGACTATTCCTTTAAAGTTCTGAGGATCAAGCAAACAAAGTCACTACTGAAATGTCTATGGGAGTACCAGATTTCTCCAATAAGAGGTGACATTCAAGAGGCTAGTAGTAGGGAGCACCTTATATTGGATAATTAATTGAAGTGTATGTATCGATCATGTATTGTCTTTCCGCTGACTGGATAGCACGCAACAAAAATGAAGCTTTTCACTGTACCTCAGTACACGTGACAATAAACTAAACTAAACTAAACTAATAAACTAAACCAAAAGTATATAGTAACTGGCCAAACTGAGATAAAAGCATACCATACTATATCTAGTGGGTGCCACAGGCATTTGGTGTATTAATGTAGAGGGCAGAATGTGGTTCTCTAAATGTTACGTGTGAAACTGTTCATTTATGTTAATAGTAACACTTGAATTTGATTAACATGGATTAAGGTAAAGATCAATCAACGGATGTCACGTGGAAAAAAATAGTTTTTTTAGAAATGTGAAAGTAGTAGTCTGCACAGCAAAATAATCAGAATGGGCATCTGAAATACTTTTGGGATATTCCAATCATCTATAATTGTGATAAATCCTAATGGAAAAAAAAAATGATGATATCGACAGTATGAGGAACCTGTGTGAGATTAAACAGCTGCATATTAATGAGTGGTTGGATTGTTATCATAAGTGATTAACAGTGACATTGAAGTGGTCATGATTAAATTACGCTCTGGAAATCACTCTGTTTTTCTAAAATAATTCTGTAATTATAGTTTTGGCTCTTTCTATCCTAACAACAACCGTTGACTTGGGTATAGATTACTGGCGCAAGGCTGTGTCTCCTGCAATTATTTGCCACGTAACAGTTAACCACCTGGAGGACCAGTCAGAAATACTGTGCAAAGAAAGTTATTTGTTTGAAACATAGGTTTGAAATATTTAAAGAAAATGTCTCCACTTTCACAGCAATCGACTCTTGTCTGATCCTGGCTCTTGTTTTTGATTTCTGAAAGTCTCGATTTAAGAAAGTCTTTCACTGGCCTTTTTGAATTAAACTTGTCTATCTCAGCTGATGAATTCGTGCTGCTAAAACCAGATTATTGCAATGCTCCATTTGTATTCTGGTTTTCACTTATCTTTGTTGGAGATCGGTATGTGAATAACTGTAAGCTTTTCTGAAATACTAATCAGATGGGCTTCTGAGTATAACAGCCGGGTATAAGAAATAAATGTTGGAATTATTCATTCTTCAAACCATCTCTACATCAAGAGGATTTAACAGTGGTCAGGGTCTGTACGATTAAACACAAAAAGCTGGAGTAACTCAGTGGGTCAGACAGCATTTCTGGAGAAAAGAAATAGATGACTTTTTGGGTTGAGATCCTTCTTCAGACTGAGAGTCGGGGAAAGGGAAATGAGAGATATAGATGGTGACATAGCGAGATGTAGAACAATTGAATTAAATATATCCAAAAATGTAACAATGATAAAGGAAACAGGCCATTGTTAGCTGTGGGCTAGGTGAAAACCAGTTACAGACCATGAGACTTTGAAACTAGTACAACAACTTGGGTGGGAGAAGGATGGGGGGAGAGGGGTGCAAGGGTTACTTGAAGTTGGAGAAATCAATACTCATACCGCTGGGTTGTAAGCTGCCCAAGCAAAATATGAGGTGCTGTTCCTCCGATTTGCGTTTGGCCTCACTCTGAGGAGGAGGCCCAGGACAGTACCTCATATTTCCCTGGAGATGTTTATGGTCAGGATTAAACAAGCTTCGTTGTACTGCTAAGCCACAGTGCAGCATCATGTAGGAATTGATGTACTTTGGTAACTTATCCTGACTTGAATGATGAATTAAACGTTTCCATTCTGTAGTGGGTATCAGATTTGCCTTGGTGTGGAAAGTTCTGGGTGTTAAGCTCAGTAGAATATAAGTTTAGTTTATCAATAAAAGAATATTAAACACTAAGACAAAAGTGCAGTTACAAAAATAAATCTCCATTAATCTCCATTTGATCCACTGTTATCCAGTACATGAAATGAATACAGCATGCATTAAAGGCTTTGTTCACAGAGTGTGTCTTAAAATTGTAACTTTAGGAGCAAGAATATTACTGCTCAGGCATATTGAAATTTATGCTGCTGAATTAACCAATTTTTTTTTTCTAATTTGTACTTTCTTTGTTTTTGACAATTGCTTTTATATATTTGCTGATACTCCTGAATTTGAAAATTCACTTGAGCACTCATGCCCAGTGGTGGAACTAAATCTAACAGGTATTTCAGGATGATCGTATTGACAGTGTGGACAGCATTGCCTCTTGTCATTCAGTAAAATTCTATTACTTGTATGATGAGGTCCGGTCGGGGGGAGTTCCCCCTACGACGGTACCATATAATCCCGTGCCACCTGCTCCATGGTCGGATAGTCAGCGACTATACCGTCTCCCCCACCGGGTTTGCCAGGTGAAGAGGGGGCTGTGGACCCCTAGCTGGACCAAAAACAAGACCTGTCAAAGGGTGGAATGAGCTCCTAGCGAGCCAACGGCCATCCACACTTCAGTAGAAGTTGCGATCACTGTCGTACATAGCATTGTAAGGTATGATGATAAAGCACACACACACACCAAAATCCTACACTGAGATGGGTGTTGATGCAGTGATGACACCAAACATGTGATCGTGTTCACTTCACGCAGATCCATTAACTAATGTGTTTTCAATAGAGCTATCAATTTGGTAACACAACTTAGTAAATGCGATCTTTCTCTGAAACCCTCGTGGCCATCTAGACATGATAACATTTTTGTTTCAAAAAAATATTTGGTAAAGCCAACGCTGGAATGTACAAGTTACATCCCGGTTTGTGCTGTAGCTGTTGTCGCATCTTGTGAAGTCTGTAGGACGAAGCCGGTAACTCCTCACTTCCTCACGCGGAGACAGCCGCTTATTGAGTGTTGAAAAGAAAGGAATAAGCACATCACAACCTGATGTATTTCTTTAACCAAAAGGCTTATTCTGCAGCACAATGCAATTATATTTAGAATATTGTCATCAGAGCGGCACTGAATAATGGAGGAGTTGCTCTCATGGGTTGTCAAGCTCTAATCCATTGTCAATCTTTAAACTGAAACGTCTAATGAAATATGTTCAAAATATATCGCAATAGCATCAATATTGATTTATTAATGCTTGGGAATGCTGCTCTAATTGAATTGAAATCCAGGAAGTCAGTTAATGTAACTGACAGTGATATAGGAACCCAATCTCCTGTGGCATAGGCAATTGCGACTTCTCCTTTGCTCAGTGCTGTCAGTCGAATAAATAGTAAATCAATTTACGTTTCACTCAGACACAGAAACAGTCCTTAATCTGGACTTTGTTATGTAGATTACCTTGAATAGCACAAATGATCTGGGCTTAATTTATAGTTTAGTTTAGAGATACAGAGCGGAAACAGGCCCTTCGGCCCACCGAGTCTGCGCCGACCAGCGATCCTCGCACTTTAACACAAGCCTACACACACTAGGGACAATTTACACTTATACAAAGAATACAAACCCAAGCCAATTTACCTCCAAACCTGTATGTCTTTGGAATGTGGGAGGAAACGGAAGATCTCGGAGAAAACCCAGCAGGTCACGGGGAGAATGTACAAACTCCGTACAGGCAGCGCTTGTAGTCGGGATCGAACCTGGGTCTCTGGCGCTGCATGCTCTGTAAGGCAACAACTCTACCACCGTGCCGCCACAAAGGGTCTCCTTTCATTCTAATCAGTTTTATTTAATCTAATTTGAATTGTTAAGCTGCAGAAACGAGGAACTGCAGATGCTGGTTAATACACAAAAGGACACAAGGTGTTGGAATATCTCAGCAGGTCAGGCAGCATCTCTGGAGAACATGGATAGAAACATCACCTATCCACGTTTTCCAGAGATGCTACATGACCTGCTGAGTTACTCTAGCACTTTGTGTCCCTTTGTGAGTTGTTACACTCGCTGTTCGGGCTATAGCACATCTTCCAGTCTAAAGCTCACAAAATCCATTTGCTATTATAGACATGGGCTTTGTATTTTCTTCACAGAACAATTTATTTTGCCTTCTGTACACCAGAGGTTATTGAACGATTGGCTGACAAAACCTGCGATCATTGAGGAGAAAGGTTGAATGTAACTACAGGGTTTGTGAGCCCTGAAGCAGTTTATCTGACCTCAGTGTCCTACAGAGGGGTCTGTGGTTTAATGCCCATCTGCACCGGTATCTTTTCTCTAAGCCGCAACCTCATGCTGTACGACCTTCGCTCCTCCAGAGTTCAGTACCCTTGGGCGTCTCTGTGCCTGATGCCACCTTAAGAAAAGGATAGGAAGGCTGAAATGCTTCAATCTGCCCACCCATCCTCTACCCCACTCCCCCAATACCCAGGTGTTATGGTGAGAGTGAAGTGTCAGTAAGGTGAGTTATTGAAGGCAGGACACTCCCGTCCCAATCTGATCCCTGCCAGTTTAGATGATTCTAGGCTGCCTTAAAGGAAGCAGTGATGAGCATTAGCAATCCCTGTCCTTTCACTTGCAAATATTCATTACCAATCGCTCCACTCTTTTAAACCACTACTCCTGCACTAAGTCTTATCTCCTTTATCCTGAATCTGTATGCTTTGGATGGCTTGATTGTAATGTACACAACAAAAAAAGCAATTCACTCTACCTCAGTACACATGGCAATAAACAAATCTAAATCTCAACTAGATGCTGTCTGACCCGCTGATTTCCTCGAGCACTTTTTATTCCACTCCTTGGAATGAGGATCTTCTTGCTGCAGCAGGTTCCGTATTCTGTATAACTTTGCACTCAAAATCTCCCTGTACTTTGGCTATAACTTGAGAAGTTGCAGGGCTGAAGGAGCAATAATAAGGGAGGAGCGATTCAGACAGTATCTGTCTAACGAGGCTGCCGGTGAACAACTCACCTGGCTGTACTACCAATAAACACAACCGCAATCCTCCGTACACCAGAAGCTCCTCTATTACTGACCATCACAATAACTTAAAATGAACATTCAAAATCAAATTCTTAAATCGATGCAGAGAATTATCCAACAAATCTATATTATCTGTACAAGCCAAATCTATATATTGGTAAGTATACAAGACAAATCTATATTAAAGAAAGAACTGCAGATGCTGAAGAATCAATTCTGTTAACCCTTGCTCTCTCCTCCCCTTCCCACCTCTCCCTCAGCTCTCGGGCCCTGGCATTCCCTCTCTCTCTATCTCTCTCCCCCACCCTAGTCGCACTAGCTTCTCATTTTCACACTACAAACAGCTTACACTGGCTTGTTCCCTTTATCATCGATACTTTTTTGCATATATTTCATTCATTGTTCTTTATCTCTCCACATCACCGTCTATATCTCTTGTTTCCCTGATCCCTGACCAGTCTGAAGAAGGGTCTCGACCCGAAACGCCACCTATCTCCTTCGCTCCTTAGATGCTGCTGCACCCGCTGAGTTTCTCCAGCCTTTTGTGTACCCTATATTATCTTAGTGCTTGTTTTTCATGTATTTGCCTGTTCTACTGCTCCTGCTCACTGTATCCCTTTATCCCTGCTCTCCATGGTTGGCAGAAGGTGACTGCACTCAGAGTGGAACATTGCTGGCAGCTCTAGAGAATTACGTTGAACAGGCCCGGCTTTCTCTCGCGGGGAACAACCTGTGGGATCATAAATGCCATCAATCTACAAGCACAGAGGAGATTATACATGGCAGATGCAGTATAATGTGGATAAATGTGAGGTTATCCACTTTGGTGGCAAAAAACAGAAAAATAGACTATTATCTGAATGGTGGCCGATTAGGATGCAACGAGACCTGGGTGTCATGGTACACCAGTCATTGAAAGTAGGCATGCAGGTGCAGCAGACAGTGAAGAAAGCGAATGGTATGTTAGCATTCATAGCAAAAGGATTTGAGTATAGGAGCAGGGAGGTTCTACTACAGTTGTACAGGGTCTTGGTGAGATCACACCTGGAGTATTGCGTACAGTTTTGGTGTCCAAATCTGAGGAAAGACATTCTTTCCTTAGAGGGAGTACAGAGAAGGTTCACCAGACTGATTCCTTGGATGTCAGGACTTTCATATGAAGAAAGACTGGATAGACTTGGCTTGTACTCGCTAGAAATTAGAAGATTGAGGGGGGATCTTATAGAAACTTACACAATTCTTAAGGGGTTGGACAGGCTAGATGCAGGAAGATTGTTCCTGATGTTGGGGAAGTTCAGAACAAGGGGTCACAGTTTAAGGATAAGGGCGAAATCTTTTAGGACCGAGATGAGAAAAACATTTTTCACACAGAGAGTGGTGAATCTCTGGAATTCTCTGCCACAGAAGGTAGTTGAGGCCACTTCATTGGCTATATTTAAGAGGGAGTTAGATGTGGCCCTTGTGGAGAGAAGGCAGGTACAGGATACTGAGTTGGATGGTTAGCGATGATCATATTGAATGGCGGTGCAGGCTCGAAGGGCCGAATGGCCTACTCCTGCACCTATTTTCTATGTTTCTATTTTCTGTGAACCTTCTCTGACTCCCTCTATGGAAAGAATGTCTTTCTTCAGATTTGGACACCAAAACTGTACGCAATACTCCAGGTGTGATCTCCATATAACCATATAACCATATAACAATTACAGCACGGAAACAGGCCCTCTCGGCCCTTCCAGTCCGTGCCGACCATTTGTTTTCCCCTAGTCCCATCTACCTGCACTCAGACCATACCCCTCCATTCCCTTCACGTCCATATACCTATCCACTTTACTCTTAAATGTTAAAATCGATCCTGCCTCCACCATTTCTGCTGGAAGCTCATTCCACACAGCCACCACCCTCTGAGTAAAGAAGTTCCCCCTCACGTTACCCCGAAACCTCTGTCCCTTAATTCTCATGTCATGCCCTCTTGTTTGAATCTTCCCTACCCTCAATGGGAAAAACGTATCCACGTCAACTCTGTCTATCCCTTTCATCATTTTAAAGACCTCAATCAAGTCCCCCCTTAACCTTCTGCGCTCCAAAGAATAAAGACCTAACTTGTTCAACCTTTCTCTGTAACATAGTTGCTGGAACCCTGGCAACGTTCTAGTAAATCTCCTCTGTACTCTCTCTATTTTGTTGACATCCTTCCTATAACTAGGCGACCAAAATTGTACACCATACTCCAGAATTGGTCTTACCAATGCCTTGTACAATTTTAACATTACTTCCCTATTCCTATATTTTTTTTGCAGAACCGATGTCCACAACGACCGTGGAGGTCAGCCGCAACTCGTCGCATCTCACGCTGAACTGCTCCACCGTCAGCGGCTGCCCCGTCACCTACTGGTGGGAGCGGCGGTCGCAGGATCCCAGAGTGGGGAACGCCACCTATCCTGGAGCCGTGCTGTACCTGCCGAACACGGGGCAGCTCACCTGCACCTACACCTGCGTCGCAGAAGATTGCTGCAGCAGCCGCGCAGTCCCTGCAACGCTGCACTGTGACGCCCTGCCCAGAGGTGAGTGGGTCAATGCTGGGTCTCTATCCGATGGGAGAGTCATGCAGGATGGAGCAGGCCATTTGGCCCACTCCTCCCTGTCCACCAACATGCCCCATTTACACTAGTCACCTGTCTGAGTTTGGCCCATATCCCTATAAACATTGCCAGAGGGAGGCACGGTGTCGCAGTGGGTAGAGTTGCTGCCACACAGCGCCTGAGACCTGGGTTCGATCCTGACTACGGGAATTGTCTGTATGGAGTTTTGCACGTTCTCCCCGTGACCTGCGTGGGTTTTCTCCGGGATCCTCCCACATTCCAAAGTCGTGCAGGTTTGTTGGCTATTTGACTATAATAGTAAGATTAAACGAGGACTTACCAGTTCGAAGTTTGAACGTTATTTTGTGAGGAGTAACGATGAGGGATTACGTGAAGAAGGCCCGCCTGGCGCTGGAACGGCATACTTCAAAGCAGCGGCATGAAAAACACAGAACACAAATAGCCGGAGTAAGATAGTAAGGCTCATCATAGTAAAAAGGCTCATCATACCTTATCTCATCACCAAGACCCTGTACAACTGCAGTAGAACCTCCCTGCTCCTATACTCAAATCATTTTGCTATGAATGCTAACATACCATTCGCTTTCTTCACTGTCTGCTGCACCTGCATGCCTACTTTCAATGACTGGTGTACCATGACACCCAGGTCTCGTTGCATCTCCCCTTTTCCTAATCATCACCATTCATCTCCCCTTTTCCTAATCATCACCATTGCCACCAAAGTGGATAACCTCACATTTATCCACATTATACTGCATCTGCCATGTATTTGCCCACTCACCCAGTCTATCCAAGTCACCTTGCAGCGTCCTAGCATCCTCCTCATAGCTAACACCGCCCTCCAGCTTCGTGTCATCCGCAAACTTCGAGATGTTGCATTTAATTCCCTCGTCCAAATCATTAATATATATCGTAAATAGCTAGGGTCCCAGCACTGAGCCTTGCGGCACCCCACTAGTCACTGTCTGCCATCCTGAAAAGGACCCGTTCACTCCTACTCTTTGCTTCCTGTCTGCCAGCCAGTTCTCTATCCACATCAATACTGAACCGCCAATATCGTGTGCTTTAAGTTTGTATACTAATCTCTTGATACAAGATTTTGTATACAAGATGTACAAGATTTTGGTTGATGTACCAAACATCTCAATGTGCAATGTCTGAAGAAGGGTTTCAGCCCGAAACGTTGCCTATCTCCTTCGCTCCTTAGATGCTGCTGCACCCGCTGAGTTTCTCCAGCTTTTTGTGTACCCTCGATTTTCCAGCATCTGCAGTTCCTTCTTTAACATCTCAATGTGCAAGGTGTGTAGGAAGGAACTGCAGATGCTGGTTTACACCAAAGATAGACGGAAGAAGTATGAAGAAAGGTCTTGAGCTAAAACATCACCAATTCCGTCTCTCCAGAGATGCTGTCTGTCCTGCTGAGTTACTCCAGCATTTTGTGTATATCTCAATATACAACCTTAGTTGGGCATCTTGATTCCTGTATTGTTTCAGGGGCTACTCAGTCACAGAGTGGTCCGTAGCTACTAATTATTTAATAGAAGTCCCTCAGAATATCTTTTATCTGACTTTACTGGACTTCATCTTGTGCCTAAAGTTATTCCCGTTATCCTGTACCTGTACACTGTGGATGGCTCGATTGTAATCGCGTATAGGCTTTCCAATGACTGGTTAGCACATAAGTACACATAGGTTTTTCACTGTACCTCGGTACATGTGACAATAAACTAAACACAATTAAATTCTCAGCATCATTTAGAGTTAATGCTTCACTCCATCTCAATTATTTGCTTCAGCATAAAAGATAACCGGGAGCAGCACTCTGAAGGTATTGAGCATATTCTGTGGAAATGGCTAGATTGCTGAAGCATACATGATTAATGGAGTGCTCAAAGCTGCAAGTCTTTAAAATTAACGATGAAAATGGGTCTTGACGTAGAATGAAATAAACCTGATAAGTGTCTCGAATGTTTATTTTTTTTCTCCTAGTGTTGCTTAAACAAAGTTTAGGAAAATATCCGCGGCAAACTTTGGGATGCTTTGTGCACTGCTGGCTCTTTGTTCAGCTGCTGTCTTGAGTCTAATTACCTGGATGTGGGAGATTAACAGCAATCATTGTTGCACAGCTGTTCCATCGCGGCTCCAGGCTAAAGAATGTTTCATGGACATCCGATGGAAATTTTCAGAGAACTTGCATGAGTCAATTCCTTGAATCTACACCTATGATATTCTTTCATAAGCTATCCACTGATGTTGATCCAGCAAACTTACTCCATGATGTGACCTGACCTATAAACAGAATTAAAATATTTAAAAACAAATAACTGATCGTTTCCCCAAAACATGTAAAGATTCCATATTCATTTAAGGATGTAATTTGAAAAGCTCAACAGGTCAATATTTCCAGAAGCTTAGCATTATCATTTTTTTTGTCTCCTGCCAAGATCTACAAGTCCTTGGCCCTGAATTCATCAATCTCTATGGCTAAGACCGGTTGTGTGTAACCATGCCATTTTATTTGACCATTAGCTGAGCTTTCTAACCTAAGCTGGTCCTTTGCCAAGACCACATTAAACCATCTATGAAACATTGGCTCTGTAGAGGTCTACTTTCCCCCTGATGCTGAATGCTTAATTCCTGACTTCACTGTGAAGATTGCCTTCTCCACTGCTCTGTGCACTGTGCACCCTGTCTCTCAAATCCAAGCTAATTCAAAGATCTGTGATTTGTGTTCTCTGCCACAGATAAGGCAGTAACCTGAGGGCTACCTATTAAGTCTTTCCCCCCTCACCTTAAACCTATGTTCTCGAATCCCCTACTCTAGGCAAAAGACTGTACATTTACCTGATCTAGTCCCTTCATGATCTTGCACATCAAAGGGTTTGTTGGGCTGATGGGCCTATTTTCACGCTGTATGACTATGACTCTATGGCCTCTATGACCCCTCACCCTCCTACACTCCAAGGAAGAACTGTGTATGAAGGACCGCTATAAAATGTGAATAGTTTATTTTGGAAATTTCCTGGCTCAGTCCTCCTCCCATCCACCTCGGGACGGGAATCATCCTGTCATTCTGCTCAGGGTCATTGAATATTTTCTTTTCAAAATATCCATTGACTTGTTCTCTGCTGTTCCTCCAATTTGCGATTAGCCTTAACAGATGGACAGGAAGCAGATGATTCACTTGGTTTGATCTGTATCACCAACTCACCAACCATACCCCTGTGTGTCCTGGACTGTGATCAACATCTGGATTCTGACGGTTCTATTAGGAGTGCAAGGAATAAAACAAGGGCTATTAATTGTTGCCAGTAATGGATGGCAGGAGAAATCAGTTGGATTTGTGGTAAGTGGGTTTTCCCTCACTCTCAATCCATGGTGGTTTCTGCATTGTCTTGGTCACACTTACGAGTGCTGGTTGAGTTCATTAGATTAATACCGTTCCGTAGCAGTGAACCACAACACCCTAAACCATGGCTGAGGCAGGACTGGGAGAGCAGAAACCACAGCTTGGTGAGGAGTAGATGTATCCTGAGATCTCACTGTTGCAAAACAGGAACGCGTCTTATTGCTTTGGTAATCAGAGTATGGGGACACATCGCAGATACACAACATTTACTTTAGCCACTGGTTTAGAAGGTAAACATAGTCCAGTATGAATGCTAAATCACTACATCTCCTCAGGAAATCACTCAGGATTGAGGATGACTTGCTTATTCTCTGATTCTGTGAGATCTGAGTCCTTGGTGGAAAGCACACAATCTTACACTGAGATGTTAGTTCAGTTTAGTTTATTGTCACGTGTACCGAGGTACAGTGAAAAGCATTTGTTGCGTGCTAACCAATCAGCAGAAAGACAATATATGACTACAATTGAGTCATTTACTGTGTGTAGATACATGATAAGGGAATAACTAGGGTAGATGATGCGGCAAATGGGATGATAGTTTTGGTGGTAGTGCTCTTCCGCCATTTACTTTGGGCTTCTCTGTACTCACAATCCATGGGCTTGATTCTCCGTACCAATCCCAAATGCTCTTCCACCTGGTTCAGTACTTATGTGAATCTCTTGCTTACCAGAAATCAAAATCAATTCCTGCCTTTTTCTCGGACTGCAGAATATATATTTGTACCTATTATTGCCATATCCAAGGATGCTAACTAAAACTATTCTGAAGATAAACATAAAAAGCTGGAGTAACTCAGCGAGACAGACAGCATCTCTGGAGTGAAGGAATGGATGACGTTTCGGGTCGAGACCCTTCTTCAGAATTTCTTCAAACGTCACCCATTCCTTCTCTCCAGAGATGCTGCTGAGTTACTCCAGCTTTTTGTGTCTGCCTTTGGTTTAAACCAGCATCTGCAGTTCCTTCCTACACTAAAATGATTGTGTTCGGGTAAGTTTCTTGCAATTCCAAAAGTTCTCCCTGTGACCACGTCGGTTTTCTCCGAGTGCTCCAGTTTCTTCCCGCACTGCAAAGACGAACAGGTTTGTAGGTTAATTAGCTTTGGTCAAAAATGTAAATTATTCTAGTGTGTGCTAGGATAGTGCGAGTGTGCGGGGATCGCTGGTCAGCGCGGGCTCCGTGGGCCAAGGGACCTGTATCCGCACCGTATCTCTAAACTAAAAACTGGACTAAAGGGATGGCAAAAGTGAGAGATGATAGAAAAAAGATCCGATTTTCCAATAACACAAAGGAGGTGAATGCACCGAATATGCCGCAGATTACTCTGCAGGGAAACGCAAAGTGACTAGAGGATGGAAAATAATTTGTTGGTTGGTTTTCTCGAGGAAGACAAAACCTTTAATAAAGTTAGATAAATAGTTAAGGTGATGAAAAGAGATTGAGGAAAGTCCAGAGGTAAAATGGACTAGAGGAAAATCAAAGAAAAAGCCTGTAATATCTCCAGCACTTTGAGTCTGAGCACGAGTGTCGAGTGAGGAAAGACTCACTCAGCACATTGCAAACACATGACCAGTGGGATCTGCACTGTGCGGAGATGGGGGTATTGATGTGTTGCTTTTGGAATTCCGTTTAACAGTACACTCACAACTGAAATACTCATTTATAAAAAGAAAAAAAGCAGATTTATTTCCCCTGCATTGTTGAGTGTGAATGGACAAATTAAATGTCATGTGTTTTGCTCTGTAAATTTCAACCTAATTGTTTCATGTGGGAATAATTGGGCAGCAAAGTGGACCATACGTGGACAGGTAGGACTAGTGTAGATGGAGCACCTTGGTCAGCATGGATAAACTGGGAGAAGGGCCTTTTCCCATTCTGTACGACTCTACGACAAGTCACTAAGTCACTTTCAATTTAATTTTAATTTCAACTTTTTCGTCTGCCTTGTTGTGTGTTGTGTGTTGTGACCGTTGGCAGACCGATTTCCCACTGGGGATGAATAAAGTTTTATCGTGTTTTATCGTATCGTATAACAGTACTTGGGTATCTTGTTTGCAAGGCATGTTCCCTGAAAATGCCTTTAATTGACTAACCTCTTCCTAATTTGAGACAGCTCAGTTTGTTGGGCAGTTTAGTGGAGACACCGCTGGCTGATTCTTCTGGTCTTGAATAAATGATGATGTTATCACACAGCACAACATATGTCTAACTGTTGCAAACAGAGTCAAAGACAGTGCACCTTAGTTTAGTTCAGTTTAGAGATAGTTTTCCAGTTACAGTGCGGAAACAGGCCCTTCAGCCCACTATGTCCGCACCGACCAGCGATCCCCGTATGCTAGCACGTTCTTACACTCTATTCTGCACACTAGGGGCAATTTTTACCAACAGCCAATTAACCGACAAACCTATACGTCTTCGGAGCGTGGGAGGAAACCGGAGCACCCGGAGAAAAACCACGTAGTCGCAGGGAGAATGTACAAACTTTGTACAGACAGTACCCATTGTCAGGATCGAACCAGGGCCTCTGGTGCTGTAAAGTAGCAACTCTATCATTGCACCACCGTGCCACCCTGATAACATGGTTTTGGCTTTCAACTGTAGTGAGGGGATCATCAAACTCCATTTGGATCTGTTGTGTAGTTTCAGCATTTCCTGTTTTGGTTTCCGATTTTCCTCATTATCATTTTAGGAAGAGAAGTTTTAAAAGGTAGAAGTACTCTTAGTGGGAGAGTGACCTGTGATAAAGTTGTGATGAAATATAGGTGAAGTCGATGATGGGTGTCAGAAGTTGAGTCTTACATTTTTTTCTTTCTAGTAATGCTAGATATTCTGTTCCGATTTCACTTCATGTCGATAGAGGTGAGAGGGTCTTGTTTGAAGGAATGCTACTGTTGTTATGCTCGACTTAATATGTTGTAGGAAAAGAATGTTGACTGTTATATCTTTCAAAAATGCTCTTTATCTGGCTGTGCTCAGCGGCCACAAGCCAGGAGTACAGACCCAGTCAGTAACATCTAAAAAGAAGACTTGCTTTTACTTTGACAAGGTTGTTTCTCAGATCCCAAAAAGGAAGTTGAGTTGTGGCTTTTGAAAGGTTTGGATGGAAGAGGATATTAAAATAATGTAACCTTGTGATTGGTCTTTGGAAAACCAACACACACGCTATGTGCTGAATATGAAAAATCTTTGCGTAGGTGTGTGGGTCACTAGTGTGTTAGGTTGTAATGTGATTTAAACACAAATTTCATGCTAAGCGCCATGTGTTGATGCAATGCTCTGATTATGACCATTGATTACAACGTGCATGGCATTAGAATTTGCGCAGAGCTCTGACTATTTTAGCTGGAAGCCACTAAGGTCAGACACTTCACTCGTGCTCGGCTTTGCTCCAAAGTTCCTGAAGACTCGTGTGGCTTTTGGGATCAAGCAGCAGGCGGCAATACAAACCAAAGCTTTTAATCCATTGCTCAGAATTTGTCATTTTCAAATATGGACTCAGACAGTGAAATAGGCCAAATGGCAACTTTGGCCACAAATGTTTTCATTAAGAATTTAGCACAGAAACTGCTTAGTTTATAACTGTGGTTAGCAAACTATTACATCGGGATAAAATGTTTTAATTTTCTTGATAATAAGACGCAAACTAAAATACAGAATTGTAGGCAGTCTAACAACGATGGAATAGGATAGCCAGCGTTACTGTACCTCCTGCCCAGTGACAGTGGAGCCCACAAACTAACCACAAAGACGTTTTAATTTCTCCCTGTCGCCAGAATGAAAATAGTTTTGTGAACAGTCAGAGGGTAGCAATTCAACACAAATATTATATTTCTGCTTGTATATCAAGTATAAACATTATACTTGATAACATTTGAAAAATCTAATGAAGATGGGTTGGTGCAGCAGTAGAGTTGTTGCCCTGCAGCGCCCGAGACCTGGGTTCGATCCCGACCTCCGGTGCTGTCTGTACAAATTTTGTACGTTCTCCCAGTGACCGTGTGGGTTTTCTCCAAGATATTTGGTTTCCTCCCACACTCCGAAGGCATACAGGATTATAGGTTACACAAAAGGCTGGAGAAACTCAGCGGGTGCAGCAGCATCTAAGGAGCGAAGGAGATAGGCGACGTTTTGGGTCGAGACCCTTCTTGAGACGGGTCAAAGATCAGGGAAACGAGAGATATAGACGGTGATGTGGAGAGATAAAGAACAATGAGTGAAAGATATGCAAAAAAGTATCGATGATAAAGGGAACAAGCCATTGTAAGCTGTTTGTGGTGTGAAAATGAGAAGCTAGTGCGACTAGGGTGGGGGAGGGAGATAGAGATAGAGGGAATGCCAGGGCCCGAGGGCTGAGGGAGAGGTGGGAAGGGGAGGAGGCAAGGGTTAACAGAATTGAGAAAATTCAATGTTCAAGCCCAAAGGATGCAGACTCCCCAAGCGGAATATGAGGTGCTGTTCCTCCAGCTTGCGGTGGATTATAGGTTAACTGGCTCGGTATTAATGTAAAATTGTCCCTAGTGTGTGTAGGATAGTGTTAGTGTGTGGGGATTGCTGGTGGTTGTGGACTTGGTGGGCCAAAGGGCCTGTTTCTGCGCTGTATCTCCAAAACTATAACTAAATGAAATAGTGGCATAAGTTGTGGTTAGAAGGAGATTGAGGCATCTTCCCTCTACCCTGCTCCTTGCATCCCACTTATTATGACCAGAATTAACTGAGAGAGTGAATTCATTGTTGTGATTCATTAAACGTGTAGAGATATCTCCAAGATGTCGCTTCAGATGAAATCCACAACTTTAAGCAAATGACAAACCCTTCCTTAAACTGCAATGATGCATTATTGCACCAAACCATTATTCAACTTCAATTATTCATCGGAGAGAATAATTATTTTGTGTGCTCATCAAAAGGCAGACTGGACCACTAGCAATGGGAGAAGAAGCATGGCAGAGAAATGAATAATACTGTAGGATGTTGTAAGGAAATAAGCACCTCTGTAATCACGGCTTTTTCTAAAAGCCATCTGCGGGATTTAATGGAAGATCTCAGTGGTGAGGGCTGGCTGTACCAATTCATCATCATTCAACGGTTTGCTGGCGTCTCAGGCTTTCTAAATGCTCTTCAACATCTTTCTTTGACAAATCCCTTTTGAAGATGAGGTTACGTAACATGCGGCAGAAGCCATCACTCTGGCCATCCTTAGAGGCCTGTGTTAATATTTCTGCAGGCTCCAGATAGATGAGCTCGGTATTAAAGGCCACTCCGAATTGCAAGCTGCCACTCCCTAAGAATTAGAATGCAGCCTTGTGTATAAAGCAATCGGGGATCGCCGTCTGTGTGTTTAGTTTAGTTTAGTTTAGAGATACAGCGTGGAAACAGGTCCTTCGGCCCACCGAGTCTGCACCGACCAGCGATCCCCGCACATTAACACAAGCTGACACGCACTAGGGTCAATTTACATTTACACCAAGTATACAAACCCAAGCCAATTAACCTACAAACCTGCGGAAACTGAAGATCTCGGAGAAAATCCACGCGGTCACGGGGAGAACATACAAACTCCGTACAGACACACACAGTCGGGATCGGGTCTCTGGCGCTGAAAGCGCTGTAAGGCAGCAACTCGACCTCTGCGCCACCGTGCCGCTGCTAGAAATTATGGGTTACATTACAAATTCTTTACTTGACGACATACATGGAGTGCCTGATAAGGTTTAGAGTCAAATTTATGCTTTTGTGGAAACTGAGACACTCCAGGTCACAGGCTCCAGCTACAACCGTATAAACTCCTTCAATCATCCTTATTGTGAATCATGTGGCATGAAGTGGGATTTAAGAGGGACCTCAGGGACGTTTTCACTGAACTGTCAAAGGAAGCTCTAGAAGTGAATACAATTGTAATTTTTAAAAGACATTCAGACAGATATATGGATAGGAAGGGTTTAGAGGGCTAAGGGCCAAATGCAGGCGCAGGAGTAGACCAGATGCCAAATTGGTCAGCACGGACAAGGTGGGCAGAAGGGCCTGTTTCTGCGCAGTGCAGCTCTAAGACTCTTTGACCCCATGACTCAAATAAGATATGCTAGATGGTGCAAAAGCTTGAATTACTATTTCTTTTGCACCCATTGCTGTGAAGGTACTCCACTGCTGGCCCACTAAAGTGACCTCTGCATTGCCCTATGATCCACTTGCTCATGGCCACTTGCCTCTGTGATGTATGTACAGGGGATCAGGGTCAAACAGAGATGTGCTTTGTATGGGCTAATCTTCCAGCAAAGCTACTGTATGTTGAAATCTGTTGTATATTAACAGCCAATACCTCCAGTGTTGCCGTGGTAGAAAGAGAATGAGAGAGACAGAGAGAGAGTGAGAGAGACAGAGAGTGAGAGAGAGAGAGAGGGTCCCCAGTAGAGGTCTCTCTACCCCTTTACATCAGGGACTTGGGGTGGAGAGTGTTGCACAGAGCTGTGGTGTGTAATGAACTTTTAAGTCGGTTCACGGACTCGCCAGCCGCCTGTAACTTTTGCGGCGAGGAAGAGACCGTGTTCCACGTGTATGTGGAGTGTGAGAGGTTCCTGAATATCTGAGGGGGCTGCTCCTCAAATTTTGGTTGCATTTTAGTCCCTCGATCCTGGTGTTTGGGCACAAGGCAGGTAGTGGGGAGGGCTGATCGGGGGGGGTGGGGGGGGGGGAGGTGGGTGGGCTCTCCCTGTCGATTTGCTCCTGGGCCTGGCCAAGATGGCCCTTCGCGGGTCCAGGCAGCAGGAGGTCAATGGTCACCTTGAGTCCCTGGAGAGGGAACATGGGGTGTTCATGGGGACGTTGGAGGCCTTCCATGAATGCTGGTCGCCACGGGGCAGACAAGAGCGTGGTCGATAGAGATTGCACCACTGAACTATAATGACTGCTTGTTGTATTGCGCCATTGAATATTTATATACTTTTGGTTCACTGTAATATGCAATTGTTGAATACAGTGCTTGGAATGGAACAAAAAGTTTGAGCGACAGAGAGTGAGTGAAATGAATGAATAAGTTTATTGGTCAAGTATTGACATACAAGGAATTTGCCTTGGTGCTCCGCCCACAAGTGACAACATGACATACGGTGACAGTTAAGAATGATATATAAAACATTAAACATTAATAATAAAACATTATTGATTAAACATGTGAATTAAATAAAATACCGGAGCAAAAGGAGGCGAAAAGAGAGTGAGAGAGTGTGTGTGAGAGAGAGAGTGTGTGTGAGAGAGAGAGTGTGTGAGGGAGCGTGAGAGAGAGAGTGTGAGAGAATGAGAGAGTGAGAGGGAGAGAGCAGGAGGAAGGGAGAGAGTTTTAAAGAAGGAACTGCAGATGCTGGAGAATCGAGGGTACACAAAAAGCTGGAGAAACTCAGCGGGTGCAGCAGCATCTAAGGAGCGAAGGAGATAGGCGACGTTTCGGGTCGAGACCCTTCTTCAGACTGGTCAGGCATCAGGGAAACGAGAGAGTTTAATTGTCAAGTGCACTGTGGAACAATTAAATATATCGCTTTATTCACATAAAGTGAAAGATACTCATATTCCATTAATATTTAATACCATTTTATGTTCACATTCTTCCTTTTCTTGGTCAAACTCTTCTGAAACCTGACCGGAAGGAATCCAAAAGAATTAGGAAATGTGCAATGGATGTTTGTTCAGCTGTCCCATGTCACAAATGAACAATGCACGAAAACTGTAACCAGCTTTCTTAAGCCTGAGCCAAATGTTCTACGGTTGCGAATTTTTACTATGTTCTTCTCCTGAGGTCGCCCCTCTGGATGGGGTGTGGCTTGGCATTGGTATTGGTTTATTTTTGTTACATGAACGAGGATGTAGTGAGAAGCTTATGTTTGGTGCAAAAAAAAACTTCAAATAAAATTCTACTAGACTTAAGTACTATCAAACCACACGCAGGTGCACCAGAGCCCCCGGAGAAAGCCCACGCAGTCTCAGGGGGAGCGTACAAAGTGTGTACAGAAGGCACCTGTAGCCAGGATAGAACCTGGGCCTCCGGCTTGGTAAGGCAGCAGGTCTATCACTATACCACTGTGTCTGCCTGCACATAATCCATATCGCTCCATTCCCTCTATATCCTGTATACTTTGTAAACTTCAATGCATTAGGAAACACACAACACAATTAAATATATTTGCATATATTTACATGAAATCAATTTATTTGAATTGATGCCGTATTAATCTTATGCAACTACCTCAAAACCATTCCTCTCTGATGAATGAATGGAGCTTCGTTGAGTTTAGAGATATGGCGTAGAAGCAGGCCCTTCGGCCCACCGAGCCCGCGAAGACCAGCGATCCCCAAACACCAGCACTATCCTACAAATTAGGGACAATTTGCAATTTTACCAGGCCAATTAGCCTGCAGACCTGCACATCCTTGGAGCATAGGAGGAAACCGGAGCACCCAGAGAAAACACACGTGGTCACGGGGAGAACATACAATCGCCACACGGACAGCACCCGTAGTCAGGATAGAACCCGGGTCTCTGGCGCTGTAAGGCAGCAACTCTACCACTGCCACTGTGCCCACCTGCACATAATCCATCTCCCTCCATTCCCTGCATATCCTGTATACTTTATAAACTTCAATACACGAGGAAACACGAGAAACAATTAAATATATTTGCATACATTTACATGAAATCAATTTATATGAGTTGATGTCATATGAATTTTATGCATCTACTTCAAAACCATTCCTCTGATGAATGAATGGAGTTGTTAAACCAGCCTGTCGGGTCTCATCTGCTTAATACCTTGGGATTAAAAATAGTAAGATTAAACGAGAACTTACCAAGTTTGAAGGTTGATCTGTATTTTACGAGGAGTCGCGGTGAGGGATTTCGTGAAGACCCCGCCAGCACGCATGCGCGGCATCCTTCAAAGCAGCGGTGTGGAATCACAGAAAACAAATCATGACTAAAAAATAGTAAGATGAAAAACGTAGAACTTCCTGGTTGACCTTATGATAGAGGGTGGGAGCGGTGGGCACGAAATCCCTCACCGCGATTCCTCGTAAAATACAGATCAACCTTCAAACTTGGTAAGTTCTCGTTTAATCTTACTATTTTACTTCGGAGTCATGTGAGTGACTTCGTGAAGATTTCAAAGCTCTGTGATTTCACACCCTGGACAACGTCCATGCTTATCACACTGCCGCCAGTCTGATGGAGGAAGGCTGTTAATGGAGTTCAGTCGAAACTGGCTGAAAAATCAACACAATTTATTAATCAAATAAACAACAAATAACCCCTAATTCGGGGACAGACATTCACTGAGCGGTTCCCAGGATAGCTTCTGCGAATGTCGCAGGGGCGACCAGTGGCTGGTTATAGAACCGTTGAAAGGTTTCTTCACTGGCCCAGCCCGCAGTGGCAAGAATGTGGTCCATGGGCACTTCCATGGCCCTCACCGCTGATGTGGATGCAGCCCTGGTGGAATGAGACTTAAAAATGTCAGTAGCAACTCCTGCTGCATCCAACACCACCCTGAGCCACCTGGCGATAGTCTGTACAGTCACCCGATGATGCGGAGGTTTGTGGCTGATGAGGAGCCCCTGTTCCTTCATCCTGATAACTCCAGTAACTCGGATGTAGTGGTGGAGATGGGTGACTATGCAGAGAGTGGCATCTACAGGGTACGCCCGAAATTCCAACTGTAGCCCATGCGCCCCTGGCCTGTGCTGTTTCAATAATTCCTTGACAAAGAAATTTATTTGACCAGGGGTGGCCACCATGCTGTCCAGTCGCAGTTTTTGTAACGTCTGGACTCGTTGGGCTGTAGTCAGTGCCATCAGCATCACCACCTTGAGGGTGAGCTGTTTCAGTGGTAGCTCATCCATTGGAGCCCAGCTCCTATGTAGGGTCAGCACGATCCCCACATCCCACGTTACCGTATATCTGGGTCGTGGAGGGTTGGTGTTGAACACTCCCCTCATTAGTTTAGACACCAGGTGGTTGGAGCTGATACCTATATCCAGGTATGAGGACAGTGCACTCCTGGCGCTGTTAATGGCACTGTACCTGAGGCCAGCATCGAAATGGAGGCCCGCTAGAAACTCCAGGACATCTGATATTGTTGCTGAGTTTGAAGACTTGTTGGTCCGGGCACAGAATGCCTCCCATTTTCTGATCTGGGTGAGGTACTGTTTCCGAGTTGACTCTCGGCATGATGCGGCGATAAGGTCTATGGCTCGTGAAGAGATGCCTGCCCGGATGAGTGGTCTTTTCAAAACCTGCAGGCCAACAAGTTTAAATGACCATGGCAAGGATGACTAACCCCCGTAATGGGGTGAGTAATCAATTTGGGGTGTTTCCCAATCGCCATCCATGGTTGTTTTAAAATTTTAACGACCATCGGGTACCATGGTTGTGTAGGCCAGTCGGGGATGATCAATATGCCAGTTGCAGAGTCTAATTTAATTTTCTGCAATACCCGACTGATGAGGCAAAATGGGGGAAAAGCGTAGCAAAACCATTTCCCCCAATGGATAGAAAACGCATCCGTTGCTAATGCCCCAGGTCTGGTTCCCATGACACATACGTTGGTATCTGATGGTTCAGCCTGGACGCAAATAGGTCAATATCTGGTGTCCCAAAATGAGCTATAATATCTCCAAAAATTTGGGGGTTCAACATCCACTCGATGTTGTCATTGAAAACTCGTGACCTGGTGTCCGCCACTGTATTAAGCTTCCCAGGCAAATAGGTCGCAGTAATCCAAATATTTCTTTCAATGCACCAGTGCCAAATTGTATTAGCCAATTCATCACAAGATAGCGACCTGATACCACCCATATGATTGATGTAAGCCACCACTGTAGTATTATCTATTTGAAGGCGGACATGTAAATCCCGTGAATTAGTACAGTAAGCCCGCAATACATTAAGTGCCCCCAGCATTTCTATATAATTTATCCCGTGTGACTCTAGGAAGGTACACTCATGAGAGTTCCATCTGCCACCACAACTGGACATCGTATCAGTTGCTCCCCAGCCTTGTGCACTTGCGTCAGTTTGTAGCACAACATCTGGGTTGCTTACTCTGATGGGTCTATGACACTCTCTAATATTGTCAACCCACCATTGTAGCTCGTTTCTAGCTTCCGGTGGTAACCGAATTGGCCGATCAAAGTGCCCAGCATTTGTTTTTAATGCGGTGATTTTTGATTTTTTTGTAAATTTCGGTAGTGTAGCGGTCTGAATCGTGCAGCTGGGAATGTAGCTACCAATTTGCCTATAACTTTTGCTGTTTGCCGAATAGTCGGTACCCTGGCGCAAGCAAGATTGTGGCACTCTTCTATTATAGCAGTAGCTTTATTAGTTGGGATGGTAATCTTCATTAAATTGGTGTCTAGAGTGAACCCCAAATAATCCATAACCCGTACCGGATGCAATTTTGATTTGTCTGGATGGATTACAAACCCCAGCTTCTCGAACAGAGCCTTGGTTGCAGCCACTCCTTGAATTGCCAATTGGAGGGTCTGACCTACTATAAGAATATCATCCAAATATGCCATTACCATATAATTTTGTCGGCGGAGAAGAGCCAATATAGGTTTTACCAATTTGGTAAACAGCCTAGGGGCTGTGGTGATTCCATTGGGTAATGCCTTGTACTCCCATAATTGACCCTTCCAGACAAACTTCAGAAATTTCCTGTGGAAACAGGCCCTTTGGACCAACGAGTACGCGCCGACTAACGATCCCCGCATATTAACGCTATCCTACACACACTATGGACAATTTACACTTATACCAAGCCAATTAACCTACAAACCTGTATGTCTTTGTAGTGTGGGAGAAAACTGAAGATCTTGGAGAAAACCCACGCAGGTCACGGGGAGAACGTACAAATTCCATACAGACAGCACCCGTATTCGGGATCGAACCCGGGTCTCCGAAGCCGCAAGCAAGTAAGGCAGCAGCCCTGCCGCTGCGCCACCATGGTAGAAGAAGATTCGCCGACACTTCGGGTCAGACGTAACCTATTATTTTTCTGCAGAGAAGCTCTCAGGGAAGTTTGGATTTCTATACTTGCCTTAGTGCTCAGAAACGATTTGATTGTCAATCCAGCCCGTCAAACCAAGATGATGTGTGCCGCCAGTTTTTACAGTGCTTTTACTTTAAGATTTCCATCATTTTTACACAGCTACCTTGTCACTAGATGGTGTGAAATGTTCTAAAATGTGAGGCATTTCTTTCATCTGCTGGAAATCTTGCCCACGAGTGGTTTTCGATTAAATTTATAGTTCTGCAGTCCGCACACACTGTGCGTTTGAACAAAAGATTCATAACCCTATTCTCACCTTTGAAAATGCTAATCCGTTCATTCTTCACCTTAAACAGGTCAGTTTATCGCCTTGTTATTCACCAACCCCTGGAGTCCAGCCAGTGTAAGCATTGCATGCAGAGCCACAATTTTATTGCCCAGTTTGGCTGTGTCAACTTCATATGCATATGTGTGTAGATCTGATGTAAGCCAGAGACCTGTACATTTCAACAAGTCTTTATTAAACACAAATTAATTTGCCACTGGTTCAAGTGGCTACACAACACTATGTGTCTTAGCTTAACAAGTGCAACAGACTTTGTTAAAATGTAATTCCAATGGTATTTTCAAAGATGCAAAATAAAACCCTACCGCAAATATTGAGTGCAAAATGTTAGAAATCTTTACAAATGAGTACTTTAACACATCTACTTACAATGATCCAAGAATAATGAATTGTGGTAACATGGGAATGTTACCCCCCCCCCCTCCCTCGGGATACGGTGGCAAAAGGGTTAAAAGTGTTAATAAATAAACAGCGAGCTTGTTGTTTTCTCTGCTCGAGAAATAAATCTGTGAAACAGGATGTTGAAGAAACCGCTGACACTGAGGACTGGTTAACTGAACATTGTGATTTCCTGAGCGCAATTGCTTTTTTTGATGCCAGTCAAAGATTAAAGCCAGGACAATCTGGTCAGAGTAACCTAATTTTGGACATTTAATAATGCAGTTAAGAGAAGAAAGAAATTGCAATCAAGCCCTTCCCATGTCACCGTGACCTTTACAAAGTTTTTACAGTTACACGATGCAATGAGGAAAGACAAAGGGAACCCTTTTGCATTGAGGTGGGCACACAGGGGAAGGGGCACTACAGGAGGCTGATTGTCTGACGTAGGTCACGTCTCCTTAATTCTTTGCGGTCTACAGCTAAGGATACTCACTACCACTTCACCAAAATGCAAAGCAAGCAACCTTCACACATTTCTCTGTAACCATTACCTTCTCTTCTGATGTTTCCCCAGCGGGTGTGAGTTACGCCTCCATCAATGATCTCAGAGCTGGTGAACTGTAAAACAAGGCCTGGCCACTGTGCTGATCAGGTCAGCTCAGGGTTGCAGACAGGTGGAAGGTGGGTTGAAGCTGAGGAATGCGCTCTGCTGCAAATAATTCTGAAAAAAAAAGTTTGTATTTGGAATCATATTGTATTCTGAATAATTTTTAATACAATTGTGCATGGAATCTATCATTTGCAAATGTCACTGATTACTGCATTGGAATCAATGCCGGTGTCAGGGGTTATGGGGAGAAGGCAGGAGAATAGGGTTGAGAGGGAAAGATAGATCAGCCATGATTGAATGGCGGAGTAGACTTAATGTGCCAGATGGCCTCATTCGGCTTCTATCACTAATGAACTTATGAATTCAGTTCGTGAAAGTATATGGGAGTTTGTAGTCAGGATCAGAAAGTTCACCAGCTCTGAGATCAATGCTAGAGGCGTAACTCACACCCGCTGGGGAAACATCAGAAGAGAGGGTAAGGGTCAGAAATATGTAACTTATCTACCTTCTTATTATTTTTCTTAGGCAGTTCCTTGGGATGAAGGGTGATTTATATTCTGCTTTTGACTTCTGGGGTAGCTAATAAGGTCAGCATGGAGAGCAGCGACTCTAACATAGATGGGTAGGAGTTGTCTGATGGGATGGGTGGGTGGATAGTTTGGTCCATATGCTACGAGCAGTTTTCCATTCATGTCTCAAAGTTCTCAATACTATCCCGAATCTTCTTCCATTTTGAGCTGTCTGAGGCTAGGTTTTTTTTTGGAGCAAGTGTGGATGCTACATTTCTTCCAGGAAACTTTTAATACAATCATAAATGTTTTGTGTAGAAAGGAACTGCAGAAGCTGGTATATACCGAAGATGGACACAAAGTGCTGGAGTAACTCAAGGGGTCAGGCAGCATCTGTGGAGAAAAAGGATGGGTGCGTTTTGGGTTGGGACCCTTCTTCAGTCTTTTTTTTTCCAGAGATGCTGCCTGGCCCGTGAAGTTCCTCCAGCACTTTGTGTCTATCTCCTTAAATCTTCTGTGTGTCTGGCATTCTCTTCCCACAACAGAGTTTGGAAAAGACTACATGTTTTGGGAGTCGAGTGCAAATGACATAGCCTAACCAACGTAGCTGGCAGTGTATAACTAGGGCTTCACTGATCAGGACATTGGTGTTGGGTTTACTTATTTGAAGGATTTTGCAGAGAAAAGGTTGGGATACAATAGTTAGAGCAGTTGTCTCATCTCTCCAGAGGCCCTTGTTTGATCATCACCTTTGGCGCGAGTCCGTGTGGAGATTGCACATTCTCCCTGTGACACTGTGGTGTTTTTCCATTGCTCCCCATCCCCTAAATGACTGCCTGGTAGGTCGCTGGCAACTCAGTGTAGGTGGGTGCTGGAAATTGGGCCTGTGGGATGCAAGAAGAAAAATGGGATTAGAGTAGGTGGGTGGCTGGCTCGTATACAGTGGGCCGAAGGGCCTCTAACCATGCTGCATGACGGTGACTCCTCTCGTTAATGAGTTTTCTTTTATAAATCCTGTTTTTTGTTATAGAGATCAAACTCATCGCACCAGTCCTGGACCATGGTGACAGAGAGTGTTCCATGGGCGTGAAGTGGTTCGAACCGTTAGCTGGACGGTCTGCGTACTCCCCCTCTGAGCTATCTACTCACCTCCTCTGCCTTCTATGTGAGTCCGCTTACCATGTTTTACCGCAATTCGATGGGAAAAAGGAGATTTCACAAGACGGAGAATATTTTAAAATCATCACCTAACAATCAGGAACTATTTCATTGTTAGACACAACAACCTATAAACCATCAGTCAACATCAGTCTGAAGAAGGATCTCGACCAGAAACATCGCCCATTCCTTCTCTCTAGCGTTATTGTCTGTCCAACTGAGTTACTCCAGCATGTTGTGTCCACCATTGCTTTAAACCAGCATCTGCAGTTCTTTCCTACGCAGCTTAAAAACCATTTTGAAAATAACAACCATTCTCACTTTTGACTTTCATTGGCTGTTAATGGATTGGATTCCTCCAAGGCAGTTAATTATAATCAATATTTACTTCTAAATGACCAGCAAATTCAGTTTACAATGACTATTAACCCTGTTACAATAAACTGCTGATGGTTATAGCTTTAACATCCACTGGTATTAACTAGCTTCATGAGCTTCCACTGGATCAAGTCCCAGCATTTTAAGTTCACATTTCTTAAGCCATTGAAGCGTATACTCCACCATTCAATCATTAGTGCAACCATGGCAACTTTGATACAAGTGTCCAAATTAAAAATAAGAAATGTGTAGGTACTGTAAGTAAGAACATCTGTTTAAGATCCTCAGTAATCCAAACCCTTGGTTAGAGAATTGACTTGTTTTTTCTAATAACCTTTGAAAATATTTTGACTCCAAATCAGACCTTCCAAATATCACATCTTGTGTGTGATGTATGCATTGAATTTCCAAGTTTATGTTTTAATTCCTAATGCTGTAAATGACTGATATTATTGACTCAGAGTTTGGAGCTTTTGATGCAGTCAACTTCCATATCATGAAACAAGAGAGTTAATTTATGTTGGAGCTGGGGAAACTTAAAGTGATTTTAGACTTTGGAGATACTGTGTGGAAACAGACCCTTCGGCCCATCGAGTCTGCGCCAACCAGAGATCAGCCCGAACACTAACACTATCCTACACACCAGGGACAAATGATAATTTTTTTCACCAAAGCCAATTAAGCCACAAACCTGCACATCTTTGGAGTGTGGGAGGAAACGAGAGCAACCAGAGAAAACCCACGCAGTCACAGGGAGAAAGTATAAACTTAAAAGTGTAAAAGTCTAATAAAGCTCTCCCAGATTATGTCAAAAATGCTTTAACACTAAGGATTCACCTGCAGCATGATTGTTTTTCTAACTATATTGTTCGTAGGAATAACGGTTATTTACGTAGAGTCCATTGAACCTTTGCAAGCTCTATTTCTCTTGAAATGTGTGCATTTGAAAGCCAACACAAAACCTGCACGTATTGTTCCATTGAGACCTCTCAGATTCAAACTCAATAACATGTGAACCAGATGTGTTATTGGCCACGGAGGTCAGGATCACAGCCACACTCATCTTCGTAGACTCGGAACCATAGTGGTCTGCTGTTGATCTCGGCCATCACCATTTACAGCTTGTTGCTGCAATATGAAACTCATGTAGATTCCAGGCCCAGAGAATTTGTGTTTGGAATTTGGGTGAGAAATGGTAGGAGTCACAGGAGTCATGGTAGCAGTGAGTGAGGAGCGGGAAGGGGAAGGGCTGAGGGAACTGAAGCGAGAGAAAGAAGAGGGAGAATGAAGAACCCAGTGCACCATTCCACCACAGAGTATCACATGATGCAAGGGATAAACAGTTTAGTTCAGACGAATGAACTTCATAGGGAGTTATATTGGGCACTAGTATGTAAACGAATATGGCAAATTAGAAGTTAATATCCGTATAAAGAAACCAATGAGAAAAGCAAATGATTCAATCAAACAGTACATGAATACAACCAAGGCATATACAAGTACAGCAGGCAGAGTGAAGAGAAAAATACCAGAGTACTGAATACAGATTCTCAGAATCATAGCATTGCAATTCCAGCAAAAAATCAAATGTCCATAGCTGAAGAATTAGCACTGTACCCGAGCTTATGGAAAGATTGTTCATGTCAAATAACAGGAGTGATGCAGTTCCTGATCTGATGGTGGATGCTTTCAAGCTTTTGTACCTTCTGTGCGATGGGAGCAGTGAGAAGAGGGAATGACTAGGATGGAAAAGGTCCTTGATAATGTTGGCTGCTTTTCCGATGGTATCCAATATAACTTGTCGTATAACAAGAAATGCCTAAACATACCTTAATGTAATAAACATCCCAATACATGCCACAGGAATTCTGTGTAAAGATATTTGATATTTGATGTTATTTTAGGTTTATTATTGTCACGTGTACCATGGTACAGTGAAAAGCTTTTTTTTGCATTCTTTCTAATTAGATCAGATAATACTTAATGTAAATAGAAGCAACTCAAACTCCAATACTATAGGTAGAGTAAAGGGGAAGATTCAGAGTGCAGAACATAATTCTCAGCAGTGTAACGTACCAGTTCCATAGACAAAATCCAATGTTTGCAATGGGGTGGAGGTGAATTGGACTGTGCTCTAGCTGGTGGAAGGTCAGGACAAGGGTTCTTGGTGCAGCAGTTAGTGCTACTGCTTCACCACTCTAAGGACCACAGTTTGATCATACCCTGGTGCTATCTGTGAGTGGGGTTTGCTTGTGATCACATGGTTCTCGCTGACTGCTCCAGTTTCCATCTACAGTGGCTTGCAAAAGTATTCATACCCCTTGAACTTTTCCACATTTTGTCACGTTCCAACCACAAACGTAAATGTATTTTATTAGGATTTTACGTGATAGACCAACACAAAGTGGCGCATAATTGGGAAGTGGAAGGAAAATGATATTCAAATTTTTGTACAAATTAAAAACTGAAAAGTGTGGCGTGCAAAAGTATTCAGCCCCCTTTACTCTGATACCCCTAAATAAAATCCAGTGATACCAATTGCCTTCAGAAGTCACCTAATTAGTAAATAGAGTCCACTTGTGTGTAATCTAATCTCAGTATAAATACAGCTGTTCTGTGAAGGCCTCAGAGGTTTGTTAGAGAACATTAGTGAACAAACAATGTTCCTTCGGCATCATGAAGCCCAAGGAACACACCAGACAGGTCAGGGATAAAGTTGTGCAGAAGTTTAAAGCAGAGTTAGGTTATAAAAAAATATCCCAAGCTTTAAACGTCTCACGGAGCACTGTTCAATCCATCATCTGAAAATGGAAAGAGTATGGTACAACTGCAAACCTACCAAGACCTGGCCGTCCACCTAAACTGGCAGGCCAGGCAAGGAGAGCATTGATCAGAGAAGCAGCCAAGAGGCCCATGGTAACTCTGGAGGAGCTGCAGAGATCCACAGCTCAGGTGGGAGAATCTGTCCACAGGACAACTGTTAGTTGTGCATTTCACAAATCGGGCCTTTATGGAACAGTGGCAAGAAGAAAGCTATTGTTGAAACAAAGCCATAAGAAGTCCCATTTGCAGTTTGCCACAAGCCATGTGAGGGACACAGCAAACATGTGGAGGAAGGTGCTCTGGTCTGATGAGACCAAAATTGAAGTTTTTGGCCTAAATGCAAAATGCTATTTGTGGCAGAAAACTAACACTGCACATCACCCTGAACACACCATCCCCACTGTGAAACATGGTGGTGGCAGCATCATGCTATGGGGATGCTTTTCTTCAGCAGGGACAGGGAAGCTGGTCAGAGTTGATGGGAAGATGGATGGAGCCAAATACAAGGCAATCTTGGAAGAAAACCTGTTAGAGTCTGCAAAAGACTGGAGACTGGGGCGGAGGTTCACCTTCCAGCAGGACAACGACCCTAAACATACAGCCAGAGCTACAATGGAATGGTTTAGATCAAAGCATATTCATGTGTTAGAATGACCCAGTCAAAGTCCAGATCTAAATCCAATTGAGAATCTATGGCAAGACTTGGAAATTGCTGTTCACAGACGCTCTCCATCCAATCTGACTGAGCTTGAGCTTTTTTGCAAAGAAGAATGGGCAAACATTTCAGTCTCTAGATGTGCAAAGCTGGTAGAGACATACCCCAAAAGACTTGCAGCTGTAATTGCAGCGAAAGGTGGTTCTACAAAGTATTGACTCAAGGGGGCTGAATACTTTTGCACGCCACACTTTTCAGTTTTTTATTTGTAATAAAATTTGGAAACCATGTATCATTTTCCTTCCACTTCACAATTATGCACCACTTAGTGTTGGTCTATCACATAAAATCCCAATAAAATACATTTACGTTTGTGGTTGTAACGTGACAAAATGTGGAAAGGTTCAAGGGGTATGAATACTTTTGCAAGCCACTGTATATCCCAAAGCTTACTCAATATTACCTCTTAGTCCATTATCTAAGTTGCAAAATAATGAAAGGGGAGTTGATCAAGACCATGTGTGAGAACGTAATCCATGTTTCTACTAGGAAATAAAGGGGATGGAAGTGATGGGTATGCTCAATTGGGAAGCAGGGTATTTAATTCATAATATTTCTTACAGGCTGACTAAGCACAAATGCTGGAGTATCTCAACGGGTCAGGCAGTGTCCCTGAAGGGAATGGGACAGGCGATGTTTCAGGTCGGGTTCCCATTCAATCTTCTCATCTCCTTTTACACCATTAACAGACATAATTTTATTTGTTGCACCTTTGAGCACATTGTGACTTCTATGAATTAATATTCTGGATTTTAAATATAATTATAAATACTCATTTTAGTTGTCAGAAGATATATATATATATATACATATATACATATATATATATATATATATATATATATATGAATATATTCACAGAAATCAAGATTCAGTTTATTGCGGCAATAATGAATGGTTTGCATTAAATATAGGTGATAAATGTTATTTATTGCATCGTTCTTTTGCCATGGATTTGTTCGTTGCCACAATCATACATTAATTATGAAAAAACATTTTTTTTTTTTTTAAATAAATCAGGATGGGACAAAAAACCTTTACAGGAACAGGGGAAGGGAAATTCACAGAACCAGATTTTCATTATCCAGATTGGATAGTCTTCAGCCAAGATCTGTATTCTAGATTTTGTTTCAATATCCTCCCACACTCTCCCTTATCAGGGACTTGTCTGCTTCCTTCCTTCTTGGTTGAGAGATCCTACATATGCTGTGCTAGATTCATTTACTCCATATAATTTACAGTTTTTAATGGAGGAGAAATAAACTTAATCAAATCTATGTTGCAGTTTACTTGAGATTAAGGTCTGAATGAGATCAGAACACACGCATTAAATATTGATATGATTTTAGATTCTGGATGAATGAAACATTTTCAGCTTGGCCTTGTACCCAAAGTTTGCATCTTGTCTCAATTTGAGCTTACTTTCAAAATGTTAGGAGGATTCGTAAGGAACATAATTTGCAGTCTACGATCAGGGAACTTTCCTCAGGTTTAACAATTAGCCCTTAATTGAAAAAAGGTTTTCGCCCGAAACGTTGCCCAACATCCATAGATGCTGCCTCAACCACTGAGTTTCTCCAGCATTTTTGTCTAGCCCTTAATTTAAGGTGTTTAATGTGGGATTCTGCGTTCCCTCACGGTGACGCGGGTAGTAGGGGCGCTGCCTCGCTGTATTAGACACCCGGATTCAAACCTGACCCCAGACGCAGCCTATGTGTAGTTTGCATGTTTTCCTTGCAACTGCATGGGGTTCCTTCTGGTGCTCTAATTTCCTCCAAGATCCCAAAGATGTGCAGGTCGGTAGGTCATTTGGCATCTGTAAATTGTCCCCAGTGTGTTGGTGAGCGGCAGAATTTGAGGGAGTTGAAAATATGTGAATAATGTAACATTAGTGTAAATGGTTGACAGAGACTTGGTCATCTGGAGTGCGTAGGAAGGAACTGCAGTTGCTGGTTTACGCTGAAGATAGACACAAGTCTTAAGAAGGGTCTCGACCACAAACATCACCCATTCCTTCTCTCCAGAGATGCTGCCTGTGCCGCTGAGTTACTCCAGCATTTTGTGGTCATCTGTAGTACCCGGTTCCATGCTGTAGCTTACTATGACTCTCTGATTCTAAGGGACGATCCAAACATGGGTTAAAGGATAAAACTCAAATTTCTTATGTTGGTGACAATGCAACAAATGAGATGTTAAATCAGCAGTCAGTAAAAATGATATTTATTATCAAACTAAGAGATTACAATTTCTCACAAAGTCTGCAAAGGGACACAAAATCCAAGTAAAATATTAAGTGTATACCATTATGGATTTATAAAAATTGTATATTTATTTTGCCATTCAAGGTCCTGCTGGAAGTTAAAACATCCTATCAAAAAATTATTCAGCTAAACCATAGATAAACTGAGGGATGGAGTCCTCTATATATGTAGAAACACTTCCCTGTCGTTTTTGGGGACACGAGGAACTGCAGATGCTTTATTAAAAAGAGACACAAAGTGCTGGAGTAACTCAGCAGGTCAGGCAGCTTCTCTGGAGAACATGGATAGGTGAATTTCCCAACCCGTTACTCCAGCACTATGTGTCTTTCCCTGTCATTTTTAGTTACTTAAGTAGTTGTGATTGTTCTGTCCAGAAAATTTTCAATTGAACTAATGAAAAGGTTGATAAAAATTCAGTGGAACATTTACAAATGAACAGCAAAGCAACTGAGGCATTCAATTACTGGTTTGAATTTAGAAATTGAAAATTGTGTTCTTCTTTTGGACAGAGAGGTCTCGCTAACTGGAGAAACAATTATTTCGCAGGTTGTCAATTTAAGATTTTGTTCCAGTTTCAACTACTTATCTTCAATAGGTTATCTGTTGTAAACACTAATTGTGGCTCTTTCTCAATCCACTGTCACCAAATGATCTTAACCCAATGTCATTCGCACCAAAGATTTATTACAATTATTTCAGTTTTCGGAAGAGAAGAATTGATCCAAACCAAGCCCCAGAGTCAATAAGAAGGCAGGTAAGCAACATTAGCTTAAGTAAACTGGCAAATTGGATGAAGGAATTACTGTATTTAACTGAGATGCATTGACACATATTTAAGAATATCTCTCAGAATATACAGAATATATTCTTTCCAATGAGAAGGAAATAATCCAAGAGTAGGAGTCAACATTCACGATGAACTAGAAAAGTTAAAGATAATATTAGTCTTAAAGAAAAAGCATGCAAGTATTTGGCAAATACTTGATACGTTTTTCCCATTGAGGGTAGGGAAGATTCAAACAAGAGGGCATGACATGAGAATTAAGGGACAGAGGTTTCGGGGTAACGTGAGGGGGAACTTCTTTACTCAGAGGGTGGTGGCTGTGTGGAATCAGCTTCCAGCAGAAGTGGTGGAGGCAGGATCGATTTTAACATTTAAGAGTAAAGTGGATAGGTATATGGACGTGAAGGGAATGGAGGGGTATGGTCTGAGTGCAGGTAGATGGGACTAGGGGAAAACAAATGGTCGGCACGGACTGGAAGGGCCGAGAGGGCCTGTTTCCGTGCTGTAATTGTTATATGGTTATATGGTTATATGGTTAAAAGTAAGTGGCAGGGTGGCAGGTCAAAAGACTGGACAGAATATAAAATACAGCAAAGAATTCAGGATTCAGAAGGAAATTTAGAGTACAGGGTAAAGTTAGCCATGAATATAATTCAAAGATGTGTAGTAAAAGTGTCAATAGATATTAAAAAAAAAAAAGTGAGTTTTGGATCAATAGAAAGTGAGTCTAGGGAAATAATGATGTGGATATGGTAGTTAAGTTAAACAGGTATTTTGGATCAATCTTCACTATAAGGGATACAAATATCATGCAAGAAATTGCTGCAATTCAAGAAATAGAAGAGATGAATCGAGATGGGGGATTTGAGAACCTCGAACCAGGTTTCAGGTGAAGGGGGAAAGATTTAATAGGAATCTGAGGGGTGACTTCACACAAAGGGTGATGGGTATATTGAACAAACTGCCAGAGGAGTAGTTGAGGCTATTACAAAGTTTAGGTACAAAGATAGGACAGGCCAAATGCAGGCAGGTGGGACTAGTGTAGATGGGACGTTGGTTGGTGTGGGCAGGTTGGGCCAAAAGGGCTGTTTGCTCGCTGTGTGACTATGAAGGAACTCAATGCACCAACAATCACCGGGGAAGTCGTTCTGAGCAAATATTGGAGTTGTGGGCAGAAATGTTGTCTGGTTGCAGGTGGTCTTCATCCTATTACGTGGCTCCAATTGGAGGCGTGTGTTCGAATCCCACTTCTGACACCATGTAAACAACTGAGTCAGACACTCTGAAATCCAAGATCATCTTTAATCAGTATTCAAACTATAGCGGTACAGCAGGTTGGTAGTTGTCAGAGCATCATAACCGCTTCCAAGACTGAGCAATACAGGAAATGGGTGTAAATATAAATCGTACAGTAGGGTGGGGTTAGTGATGATATTCTACTATGATTGGTTATCATGCATAAAACAATCTACATCCTTCCCCTTAAAGAGTGAGTTTAGTGAGCCCACATGTCATAAGAATTTAAACATATTTGTCACTTTAATTTCACGTATTTTTGTGTTTTATGACTGTTAACAGATCAATTTCCCTCAAGGGATAACTAAAGTTTGATTGTATCATAAGGTCATAATGAATAGGAGTAGAATTGTGCCATTCGGCCCATCAAGTCTACTCTGCCATTCCATCATGGCCGATCTATCTCTCCCTTTAACCCCATTCTCATGCCTTCTCCCCATGAACTTGGAAACCTGTACTAATCAAGAATCCATCTATCCCTGCCTTAAAAATATCCACTGACTTGGCCTCCACAGCCTTCTGTGGCAAAGAATTCTACCGATTCACCACCTTTTGACTAAATCATTTTTTCCTCATCTCCTTCCTAAATGAACGTCCAGCAAGTACAGGCCCAGTGTCGACAAACGCTCATCATAGGTTAACCTACTAATTCCTGGGATAATTAGAAACATAGAAACATAGAAAATAGGTGCAGGAGTAGGCCATTCGGCCCTTCGAGCCTGCACCGCCATTCAATATGATCATGGCTGATCATCCAACTCAGTATCCTGTACCTGCCTTCTCTCCATACCCCCTGACCCCTTTAGCCACAAGGGCCACATTAACTCCCTCTTAAATATGGCCAACAAACTGGCCTCAACTACCTTCTGTGGAAGAGAATTCCACAGATTCACCACTCTCTATGTGAAAAATGTTTTTCTCATCTCGATCCTAAAAGATATCCCCCTTATCCTTAAACTGTGACCCCTTGTTCTGGACTTCCCCAACATTGGGAACAATCTTCCTGCATCTAGCCTGTCCAACCCCTTAAGAATTTTGTAAGTCTCTATAAGATCCCCCCTCAATCTTCTAAATTCTAGCGAGTACAAGCCGAGTCTATCCAGTCTTTCTTCATATGAAAGTCCTGACATCCCAGGAATCAGTCTGGTGAACCTTCTCTGTACTCCCTCTATGGAAAGAATGTCTTTCCTCAGATTTGGATACCAAAACTGTATGCAATACTCCAGGTGTGGTCTCACCAAGACCCTGTACAACTGCAGTAGAACCTCCCTGCTCCTATACTCAAATCCTTTTGCTATGAATGCTAACATACCATTTGCTTTCTTCACTGCCCGCTGCACCTGCATGCCTACTTTTAATGACTGGTGTACCATGACACCCAGGTCTCGTTGCATCTCCCCTTTTCCTAATCGGCCACCGTTCAGATAACAGTCTACTTTCCTGTTTTTGCCACCAAAGTGGATAACCTCACATTTATCCACATTATACTGCATCTGCCATGCATTTGCCCACTCACCCAGCCTATCCAAGTCACCTTGCAGCCTCCTAGCATCCTCCTCACAGCTAACACTGCCCCCCAGGTTCGTGTCATCCGCAAACCTGGAAATGTTGCATTCAATTCCCTCGTCTGAATCATTAATATAAATTGTAAATAGCTGGGGTCCCAGCACTGAGCCTTGCGGCACCCCACTTGTCACTGCCTGCCATTCTGAAAAGGACCCGTTTATTCCTACTCTTTGCTTCCTTTGCTTCCTGTCTGCCGGCCAGTTCTCTATCCACATCAATACTGAACCGCCAATACCGTGTGCTTAAGTTTGTATACTAATCTCGTATGTGGGACCTTGTCGAAAGCCTTCTGAAATTCTTGTATTGTATCATGTCGTATCATATTGTTACAGATGTGAGGCAGCAGCTATACGGGCTGTGCCACTGGGATTAGCATCCTGGGGATTAGAAGCTTTACAAGAGTCAGTGAGAAAACATGTTTGCGACAGCTCACACATGCAAGGATGTCTAGCCCTCCGGTGGCAATTTACCACAACAGATATTAGGTATTAATACAATACATTAGATATTAATACAACAAAACAGAAGTGTTGCAATGACTTAACCAGTCAAGCAGCATCAGTGGAAAGAGAAAGCTGTTAATCTTTTGGGTGGATGACACTGTTCATCAAATCAGCGTACAGTGTTCCAGCACTTCCAGGGTGGCACGGACACACGACTGGTAGAGCTGCTGCAGTATGTCACAGCACCCGAGACCTTGGTTTGATCTGACCTCGGATGCTGTCTGTGTGGAGTTTACATGTTGTCCCTGTGACCACAGAGGTTTCCTCCAGGTGCTCCAGTTTCCTTCCACATCACAAAGACGTTCAATTTTATCGATTTATTAGCGTCTGTAAATTGCCACCAAGTGTGCAGAGAGTGGACAGGAAAGTGGAATAATGTAGGACTAATCTGAACAGGTGGTCAATGGTGGATGTGGACTTGATGGGCCGATTTCCATCTGTACATCAAGTATATCCACCCCCCCCCCCCCATCCTCCCATCCCAATTCCTACCCATTTTCTCCCACCAACTCCCAACACCCATCCCCAGACATCCTACTTCTTCTTCTCCTTTGTACATCTCCCATTCTCACATTTTTCTCCCCTCTTTCCCTTTTCCGTCACTTTCCACCCATTTCCCTCCCTCCAGTTTTATATTTTACCCCCCCTCTTCTCTCCTTATTTGACACCCTTTCACCTCTAAACGTTGTCACTTATACCACCCATCTACCACCTTCTCACCTGTTTCCACATATCACTTGCCATCCTTTGACTCGCCCCGTCTCTCTTTTCCAAACCTTCTCCCCATTACTCCAATCAGTCTGAAGAAGGCTGTAGAAAGGAACTGCAGATGCTGGTATATTCCAAAGATAGACACAAAGTGTTGGAGTAACTCAGTGGGTCAGGCAGCATCTCTGGAGAAAAAGGATGGGTGACATTTTGGGACCCTTCTTCAGACTCCAATTTCGGGTCGGGAGCCTTCTTCAGACAGTCATTTATTTTTTCTTAGAGATGCTGCCTGGCCCGCTGAGTTACTCCAGCACATTGTGTCTATAGTCTGAAGAAGGGTGCCGACTTGAAATGTCATCTGCCCATTCCTTCCACAGATGCTGCCTGACCCGCTGAGTTCCTCCAGAACTTTGTGTTGCATTCAATGATCTAGACATTTTCCAGTTGGGATCGCGAGATGACCCAGAGAGTTGTTAATCTGGGTAATTCTCTGACACAGAAGCCACTGGATGTATTCAAGAGAGAGTTAGATATAGCTCTTAGGGCTAAAGGAATATGGGGAAAAAGCAGGACCAGGGCACTGATTCTGGATGAATGGCAGTGCTTGCTCGAAGGGCCTAATGGGCTACTGCTGCACCTACTTTCTATGATACAGTGACTCCAACTCTCCCGCCGAAAGCGGGAGAGTTGGAGTCACTGATGATATTTAGTATTAGGACAATGGTTGATTTTATTTCTTCCTGCATTTCTTTCTAGCACATCCACCAGTACCCCAGATATGTGCAGCCAACTGAATATTGGTGGATTAGGTCTGAGGGTGGCTTGGTTGAACATTTTGCAATGCATCTAATTACTAAACCTTAACAAGTGTAAGCAGTTATTTTATGCAGCAAAAAATCCTCATTATCTTATGTGATAAATTATTTTCATTAGACGAGGATTCTGCTTTTTGTTGGTTCCTGCTGAAATCGCAATGGAAGCATTTGATCCTTAACATAAGGTACACATAACCTGAGATATCTTCAGATTGAATCTACTCAGCTCAGAATTAGAAAAATCATAAACAGTTGCAAAGGAAGTAAAATTCCCGAAGAAGGTAATATTCCACACACAGACTTCTTATAAGTGCTTTTAGAATACTGGCTCTTCAGGTCATTAAAAAGTCTTTTAAATATATCTGGAGGAGAGTCAAAGCCTGTTAGAAGTAGAAGGTTGACTAGTGTGTGGCCGCACTCTCTCTGGAGGCATTAGGCGCCTTTTACTTTCAACAGTAAAAATACTTAACCATTTGGATGCAAAAAATAATCTCCACTTAACCATATTCTTTGCTTCTTTTTAAACCATCTTCAGAATTCACCAATGGTCAGTACAGCAAATCACCTTATACACCTAGATATCAAAATCTTAGAAAAATGTAAAGACATTTTGATCTCATGTTTTTGTTGTTGCTGTGGACTAACCTGAATGTTATTATTGTTCAGTCGCCTATTAAAATGGCAAGAACTGAACAGACTGATTATTAAGGCTGTAAAGCATGCTTTTACTCCAATAATTAGTTGACAGCAGTCCATGATATTTTATAGACACGGAAAGTGTTATTTTTACACCAGGTTCCGATCTTCTAATGCTCTGATCTTGTGAAATTAAACTCACAGCAGAAATCAAAAATAACGTGAAAGAAAACAGCGTTGGAACTATTGCCTGAACCGGTTAAGCCCCTTCAGGCATGTCATGCCGTCATATGCTCATATATCTAAAAAACAGAGAAACAGGCCCTTCGGCCCACCTTAACAATGCTGTTCATCAAGTACCCACCCATACTAATCCCATTTTGCAGCTCTTGGTGTGAGCTTTAGTTTAGTGATATAGCGTGAAAACAGGACCTTCCGTCTTCAGAGTCCATGCTGACCATCAAACACCCACGCACTCGTTCTATGTTATCCCACTGTCACACCCTACACACTAGGAGCAATTTACAGAAGCAGATTAGCCTACAAACCTGCATGTTTTTGCAATTTGGGAGGAAACTGGAGCACCCGGAGAAAATTCACATGGTCACAGGGAGATCATACAAACTTCTCGCAGACAGCACCTATAGTCAGGGTCAAACCTGTGTCTCTAGCGCTTTGAGGTAGCAGCTCGACATCCGTGCCATTGTACACTAATTACATTGTGAGCTCATTTCAACCATGAGCCGACTCTTGCTGTATTGATGAATTGTTACACTAGTTCTCAGAAAACCAGTACATCCCTTTTAAACTTTTCATACAAGATAAATGGACAGGTTTAACTGTGCAGAATGCCTTCAGAGTTGTAAAAGATCCAAGATCATGCAAGGTATTCAGGTGGGAATAATGCTTTTCTTGAATGTTAAAAGCTTAGATGTTGCAGAAAACCCAACTAAACGAAATAAAATGTTCCAAGGTTTTGAGATTCTGGGGGATAATATAAGAGGCAGAATCCTAAATTGTAAGCCTTCAGTGTAAATACCATTTGGTGTTAGGAAGAGAGGACGTACTTGAAACTTTAAAAACTCTCATGATCAGGAATAGAGGTTGTGAGATGTCATGGAAGCACTGCACACGTTAACAGTCATGGATTTCATACAATGATGGGCGATGCACCTTTAGAAGGACACATCGTATTGGATGTACAGCCGATTCTTTAGACTTTAGAGATAGAGTATGGCAACAGGCCCACAGGCACCATGGCCTACAATGTCTGTGCTGAGAATGATTCCAAGACCTGCTCTTACCGTTAGACTCTGGAGATACAGTGCAGAAGCAGGCCCTTCGGCCCACTGAGTCCGTGCCGACCAGCACATACAAATGTTCCAGCCTTGCCTTTTGCACTTTCTTGTTTATATGACTGCAGAAACTAAATTTCGTTTGAACCTCAATGAGGTTCAAATGACAATAAACGGTATTGTATTGTATTATACATCTTGCAAGCCTCCGGGAAGAACACTTTCCAGAAATCTGGCCTTGTATGTGCCCCCCCACCCTTTCCTGCCCATTACTGGAGGCTTTTCCTTCAACATCCAGATTCCTGTAATCCTAGGTAGACACCTATTCTTGTAATCCTGTTCATCTCTCTCTCGCTCTCTTTTTTTCCCTCTCTCCCACTCTCTCTTTCTGGCTATGCTTAAAATCTGTGTCTTGGAGCAAGCTTTTAGTCAAACCTCTTAACATCTCTTTCTTTGGCTCAATGTCAATTTTTGTCTTATTATGTTTCTGTGAAACATCTTGGGACGATTTTTGTACATTAAAGGCACTACATAAATGCCAGTTGTTATTCCATCGTCTGCTGTTTTAATTGAAGCATTACCCCATTTAAAATAGATGGGTTAACGTCTTTGTCAAAGAAGCAGACAGGAACGCCTTTCAAACACGTTAAGTGTTCATCTGCTATTGTTGCCAAAAGTAATTTCCAGGTTTGCATGTCCTATTACAAGGAGAGATAGAGAGAAAGGTCCAATTAGTGGCTTTTATTGGCAACGGCACTCATTTCATGAGTGAATTGAAGGTCCACCACACTAACTGCAGGTCACATTAAAGCCTTTCACTAGCGCCAGCATCCAAAGGATTTAATTTAATGTACATCGAAGCACAAGGTCAAAGGTTGGGTCAAATTTAAAAACCTCAAACACATCTACAGTTATACATAAAATGTGGATTTTATTTGAATATCTGCACTGGGTCGTCATTGATTGTACCCAAGTAAACCAATTAGGATTTAAACAAAATTACTTTGCTTATTAGCCCTTTCGTTTTCATTGACCAAATCATATTAACACTGAAACTGCATTAGCATTAACTCTCCAGAGAGGATGGGATTTGATGTTAAAAGCATTCCAAAAGAAGTTAAACTTCAAGAACACCTATTACAGCCAACCTGTTAATACTGCAGCAATTTTATTCAATTTATCAGTCGGAGTCAAGGCTCATTTCCTTTATCTTTTCCAATATCCTGAGGCAAAACTGCTGTTTTATTCACAAGCCCAAGATACATTAGGGAGCAAATTAGCAATGCAAAAGAGTGGTTTAATGAAGGCTATAGGATATAGTATATAAACTTATTAGTGCAGATTTTGCATCTAGATTTATGTCACCTTCCCTGAGACATGTTGTGGTTCCAGCACGGCCAATGTACTGAGATGTTGGCTCACATCTCATTGGCAAGACTCAGAGCAGCATAGGATCTCTCTAAACTAAGTAACTACCTGTGCCTACAAAACGGTTTTGACAGCTGGTGAGGTTGGCAGTCAAACATGCCTTTGAAATTGAATTGGGAATGTCTCGAAACATTCAAATTCACTCCAGAGCCATTAACGAATAAAAACAGTCTTTAAATGTTAATTATTTGATCATTAGGGTCCGCAGACATGTACGTACACAGATGGAGACAGACACACGCAGAGACACACTCACACACAGACACACATGCCACACACAAACATATATACAGGCATGCACACACACACACACTCGTGCACACACACACATGCACTTAAATATTTTTTAAAGCTGTTACTATTTTTCTAGCAATTTATTCCTCTCATCCATTTCAATGGGACCATTGTACTTACACCTGACTTCACTGAACTGAGCTCAACAATCCAATTCACCATACTGAGAGCTAGTAAGTCTATAAACATTCACACTGCATGGTTGGACTCCAGAAGGAGGTGTGCTGATTGGAAGTATGTGCGCTGGACTCTGGTCCGCAATTACAGGCTTTATCCTCCAGCAGATTCATGTTGATCTCAGTGGCAGACTTAACGCAGTATCAACTTGCCCTGCTCAACAATTAATGTAATTATAATTAGAGAATGTCAGGTTTAGACTCAAACACATATTGTTGCATTGTTATTAGGTGGTCTGCAATAAATATTCTTGATGCTTAATGTCACCCGGAAAGTTTATTCAACACAAGACCTCTTGTATCTTGTTTCAAGTAGTCTTGATGTTTTTTTTTATAAGTTAATCCATCATGTCCATTTTTTTTTGCTTTTGGAGTAAGTTTATCTGTAATGGGTGTAAACCGGTGATTGGTGTGACAAATTACCACAATTAAAATCAGACGTGGCAGTGTCAGCATTATTATGTCTTTCGTCCACACTCATAGACTGAGAAATATATCTTTTGACTGAGTGATATTTGCTGATGGGCTAAATAGGTTTCAGCGCTATCACATTTCAGGATTATAAACCAATTGAATCACCTCTTCATTAGCAATTCAGATCATTAAAGGGCAAGTCAGGGAATTCACTGCCTAGGGTGCAGCAGGTTTCTTAGTGGATAGAGGAATGTCTATTTCAGTGACAGCTCAAATAACTGTTAATGACCAGACACTCATGCTTTCACTACCTGCTCACCATGTTCCCCTTACAGAAGCATTGCCACAATCTGCCCAAATCGCTGACATGGAGCACTCAGCCAGTGACTCTCATGTTATCTTACATCAAAGCATTACATTCAGTTTGCTGGTGAAATAATATTTACTTATCAGGGAATATGAACTCGACAATAATTCACACTGAAGTGTATTCTGCTAAGTACCTGTTCGCAATAAAATTGTATTAACTTATGAGAAATGCACTTAAAAATAAAGCAAGCTTCCAACAGTTTAGTCAATACAAGGAACACTCCTTCAGTATCACGTTTCAACTACTAATTCATTTAGAAAAAAATAATTCAATCATTCTTACAATGTCCACACGTTGAAGTCATGTAGATGGCATGCTTGGCAGTAAACGGTGTCAAACATTAATCTGGGCTCTATTGTCCACAGTAGCCTTTGGTGTGAAACCATATATGTTATGCAGCAGTCATTATGACAGCAGAGTATGTGGGAACAAATTAATCTATTGGCAATTGGATGAATAACTGCTAATTTGCAGGTTATATTGTTCCAGTGTTAATTTGTCCCTGGACACATGAAGTCATGAAAGGGACCATCTGTGTAAGCGATGAATCAATTATCTTGCCTTAATTCTGAGAAAGGGGCTGACTCTGAATATTTACATATCTTTGCTCTTTAAGATGTAGCTTGGCCTCCTGATTATATTCAGCACACTCTTTATTTCCTTTCGTTATTTTTACCTTCCTTCTACCAGTTTCATTGACTGAAGGTTTAACCTCTCCCTGTTATTGTGTCTTCATCATGGTTATAAGATAGTCACATTTCCCTTTGTTCAACAGTTACTCATCAGCTGTCATCAGTCTATTAAAGTCAATGATCACTTCAGAGAGGACAATTGGTACTGTGGGTTGATGATGATTACTTTGTACAATGACATAAAAATCCAGTAGAGGGAGTGTAATTGAGGTAGCTATTCCCTTCAATAAATTCACGGCTGAAATTTTGAGGGGGTAAATAATATGGATGTCCAAGAAATAAACACAGTCCCAGAGACCTTCCGAAAGCTTTATTTTACTGTTTTTATTTGGTCCAAATGTACAAATACTGGGAGAACCCAATGATAAAGTTGCCAATAAGTCAAAGTTAATTCAGCAGTTATTGTTAAAGTAATTTATTATTGTTAGTAAATAATATATGGATATCATCAGCCTAAACATTTCATGATTTGCACTTTGATTATATTCATAATTGCCAGAAATTAACATTAATTTGAATTACCTTTGTTTGGTTTAAAATGTTGATAAGATTATACAGTATTCTCTCTAATGCATGCACTATAGTATGTTTCCCCATAAAAAGACACAAAAGTACTGGAGTAGCCTTTAGAAGTACCCCAACCTGAAATATCGCCTATCCATGTTCTCCAGAATGCTACCTGACCCACTGAGTTACCCCAGCACTTTGTGTCTTCTTTTGCAAACCACCATCTGCAGTTCTTTGTGTCGAAAGTAAGTTTCTCCATTTGTTCCCCAAAATAAATTTTAATTAAGTTTAGTGCGAGAGGCCAACCTATTTCTATACGAATGATCGGTAATTTGGTTGGAGAGGGGGTGGGGGGAGTGAACTTCCTTAATCACATTGCCAAATTTCTCCAAGGGAATTTGCAAGGTATTGCTTTATTTCCATTTCAACTGGATCTTCTTAAAGCGTCAAGGCTGCCCAATATAATTAATCTCAACTACCATATTGGTTTCAAAACCTAGTGATCCACAAGGAACTCATCCACAGGCGCCTCGGGTAGTTGGAAAAATATTTTCATCGCTGGTGTCTCTGTTTGATGTCAGTTGGGCAGATTGGATGAAAGTCTGTTTTCTTTAACAGATGGTGGAGGCCTCAATGAAATGTTTGACAGTCCTAATGGGGATGGGTCCATAGATAAAACAGTTCAACAACAATAACCATTACATTTGGATTTCAGTCATTAATGTGTAAAGGTGTTTGAAGTGTGAAATATTAGAGAGTGTTTTTCTGGGATCAAAAGTAGGCTATGCAGTCAAAGCAAAGTTGAGGAGATTTGGCCCAACTATATTATGCATTGTTTGAGAGGGCTTGATGCTGATATGGGAATAATTACATTCTAATGCATTAACGTGGTTTGTCTCAAAAAAGGAAAATAAACCTCTTCTGCGAATGTTAAAAAGGATTTAAACGTTGAAAAGTACATCAAGCTCTCAAATATATAGATATACATTGATGGAGAAGATGATTTTGGAGACATTTTGATATATTAATGAACAGCCAAATGATATTCTAGTAATGATCCTTAATGTTTAGGTGAGCTCATGTTACTCTGAGGTATATATTTTTTATAAACCATAGCTCCTGACATACATCTTCCTTCCTTCCACTTACTATAAATATTTGCATTGATCAAGCATTCCCTAACTGGAACTGACTGCATCCATTATAAGGGTCAAAGTATTTGACTGCTCAGTTTGGATCACAGAACAATTGCTTACACATTTCCTGTAAACTAGCATGGATCAACAAACCCAGGATCCCGCAGTATTGATTATTAAGAAATAATAGAACCTTTTTACATTGGTCATTTTTGCCATTCTATAAACCTGGTGGTTGCCCATAATCAGCGAGAAGGCGAGAATTTCACCTTTGGTGCAGGTTTAGGCTTTGCATTGGATAGTTATCAGTACCCCAACACCAGTCATTGTTATAAAAGATCAGAGTGTGATTTGTCCATTCTCCCTGTCATCTATTACCCTATTGCAACACAGCAGTGAAGTAATACTGATTTGAATTGGATACTCATGTCTTTTGAATGTGTGTTTCTTCATTTATTTTGCATATGGATCGACAAAAGTAGTTTAAAGTGAGGTTCAATGCGTAAGTGTGGATGACTTTATATTTAGATATAGATCCATGAAGAAAAGAATTTCATTCTTCAGTTTCGCGACATACAACAATTAAACACTCTTGATTCTTGAGATGAAACATAGAAACATAGAAAATAGGTGCTGGAGTAGGCCATTCGGCCCTTCGAGCCTGCACCGCCATTCAATATGATCATGGCTGATCATCCAACTCAGTATCCTGTACCTGCCTTCTCTCCATACCCCCTGATCCCTTTAGCCACAAGGGCCACATCTAACTCCCTCTTAAATATAGCCAATGAACTGGCCTCAACTACCTTCTGTGGCAGAGAATTCCAGAGACTCACCACTCTCTTTGTGAAAAATGTATTCCTCATCTCGGTCCTGAAGGAATTCCCCTTTATCCTTAAACTGTGATCCCTTGTTCTGGACTTCCCCAACATCGGGAACAATCTTCCTGCATCTTGCCTGTCCAACCCCTTAAGAATTTTGCAAGTTTCTATAAGATCCCCCCTCAATGTTCTAAATTTTAGTGAGTACAAGCCATATGAAGATATGTAACAAAAGATATAAGCCGTCTGTTAAATGTGACAGTGCAGCAGCTTTGGATGAGTAACTCAGAGCCTTGGTCTAATAAAGCAGAGAATGAGTGTTCAAATTCCTCCATGGTATTTTGATCATCTTTGGGATGTCAAAAGGTCAAAACATCTTAAAAACATGAAAGTTCAGACATGGGAAGAAACAAGTTAATTTGGAAATAAGGAGGAAGGACTGATGGGACATACGATAATGTATGCGCAATTACATTGGAGGATGACTAATCTCAACAATTGATTGTATCAGCAGCTTTCAAACTAGTTTCCCACAGTCCAAAAGTGGGTGCAGCTGAGAGTGGTGACAGGACTGCAGACAGATTCACCATTTAAGGCAATGCAAACATATTACCAACCACAGACAAGGTAAATGAGAGGGCGATTTGAATGTGTAGATATAATTCAATTGAAGTGACGGTGCTGTTTGTAAAGCTTGAACCTAATATCTGTATCTTGGATATCCCACTGTAGCATTAAAATAAAGGCATATAACAAACAGTGATCAAACCTGGTTATCTTTTACCCAACGGATTTAACTTAAAAGAAATGAACTAACTCTCTAGAATACATTTTCCTTTTGCATTGCAAAGATGACAGAGTTAGCTTTTGCTTTAGATAGACACAAGATGCTTGAGTAACTCTACGGGTCAGGCAGCATCTCTGGAGAAAGTAGATAGGTGATGTTTTGGTTCGGGACCCTTCTTCAGTCTCAAGATGGGTTCTGACCTGCACCGGCACCTATTTCTTTTCTCCAGAGATGCTGCCTGACCTGCTGAGATACTCCAGGATTTTGTGCATATTTTTGGTAGAAACCAGCAGTTCCTTTTTATTACATTACGGTAGCTTTTGCTTTATTTTATACTTGTTGACTAGACTTGGAATGAAACTTGTTTCAACACTTTTATAAGTGTTTGCAAACAGTCACATAATTGTACAATGGAATGGATGCAAAATATATTATCATATTGACACACCAACCTCAACCTATTTTGCAGGTGTAGCTCTCTACACTGCTTCTCCTCTGTACACTTTTTATACTTAAGATTGGCACAAAAAGCTGGAATAACTCAGTGGGTCAGACAGAATCACTGGAGAAAAGGAATAGGTGATGTTTCGGGTCAAGACCCCTCTTCAGGCTGAAGCTTACTCCAACTTTTTGTGCCTATCTTCAGTTTAAAGCAGCATCTGCAGTTCCTTCCTACACTTTTTATCCTTCCCAGTTTCATTTTCAAATGATTTGAAAGTTGTTGCCACTGTGGAGAGAAAAGGGATAAAGTTAATGGCTATGGAGAACAGAGGAATGGGCGGAGATGAAGTCTGAGAGATGGGGTGGGTGGTGAAGACTGGATAATAGCTGGAGGACTGGACAGAACAGCCAGTGCATAATCTATTTCCATCTGAAGTAGCAGTTCCGATAGAAAAGAAAGCAGCCATCCAGGCAATGAAGAAAGCAGACAGTCAACAAAGTGACATTAAGCTTAGTGGTGACTGCATGTCCTCTGAGCAGAATTAAAGAGCCGGAATAATCAGGAGACTTCAGATCTGCATGGACATGGCACCTGTGAAGGGTGATGGCTGCTTTAGTGAGTGTAAATGCATTGAACTTCACAATAAAATAATTATTTGCTAACAGAGCAGCTGATGTTTCTCCTGATCTGTAGATGCGAGGAACTGCAAATGCAAATGCTGTTTAACAAAAATAAACCAAAATGCCGGAGTTACTCACTGAACTCTCTGAAGGAAGAAACAGTCTGATGGAGGAAACAGTCTGAAGAAGGGTCCCGACCCAAAATGTCGCCTATCCATCATCTTTGGAGATGCTGCCTGACCCGCTGAGTTACTCCAACAGCTGTTTTAAAAAAAAAATCACAGCACCATTTCTTGCACTAATCCTTGGTTTCGTCAAAATCAAAAAATCCATCGACTCTGTGCTGCAAATATTCCGTGACGGAGCCTCCGCTGATCTCTGAGGTAGAGGTCCAAAGGTGCATGACTTGCTCTGTGAAGAAATGTATTTTCTGAATGGCTGACCTCTTATCCAGAAACTGTGATCCCGGTTCTGGTTATCCCAACCAAGGGAATCAACATATACCCTGTAAAGTCCCATGAGAATTCCTTTAGATCTAAAAGAGATCGGCTGTGATTGTTTTAAACTCCAGAGAGTAGAAGTCCATTGTTCCTGCTCACTGCTCATGTGACAACATACCATCCCAAGATCAGTCTGCTGAACCCTCTCTGCACTCTCTCACAGGTATGTCCTTCTTTGGGTTGGGAGACCAGATGTCCTGAAGCATATCCATGTTACAAGAGGGGAAGTGTGCGGGAAAAAGTGTCTCATGGATTTGGCAGGGCGGGAGACCAGACCTGTGCACAATATTCCACATGTGGCATTCCCAGGGCTTAATGTGATTGGATTAGGAAGGCTCTGCATCTGCATTCACTCGCAGTAAGAGCCACTTGTCTGTCTGACTGCTACCTGCAAGTTTAACCATCAATGATGTGTGTACACGGGCATGCAAGTCACTGCAATCACTCACAATCCCTTAGCATTTAAACAATACTCCACCTTAAATATGATCTCAACTCCAGCCTTGTACTCTTGTGGAAGTGCTTTGCGTGGAGGTCAAGGTCACCAAAGCTCTTGGCTTCCTGGCCTAGGGGCCTTGCTTGGCTGCAGCTGCTGATCACAGTCACATCCACACATCGCTGCTCACTGCCACACTGAAGGTCAACTGAACTCCCCTTCTTGATTCCACGAGAGCAATAGTGGGGCCAAATACTGGGCACAGTATTTGGCCCCACTCTGCCCGTTCTTGCGGCTTAAAGTCAGTAAAGCAATTTCTATCTCCTTTTATACAAAAACCTCCACCTGCCATTTTACATTGCATTCAGCTCTTTTTTATTTCCTCATAGCAGAACAATGTTTCTGTTTCAGGTATAATGGCTGATCTTTGTGAGAGTTCAGCATTCCTGTGGGCTGTCTACAGATTTGTCTACATACCAGCAAACCAATAACATGAGATGAATATCTCTCCAAAGGACCACATTTTTATGGACAGATTCCTCAAAAGCAACATGGAGAGGGAAATGTGTCAGTGTTAGAAATGATGGGAAGCTCTCTATTCTTTTCACATAAGATAGCAGCGAGGAAAAAAAAAGTTTGAATCCCTTCCTCCTTATCTTCAATCATACAGCTTATTTCAATATTTACTATTATTGCAGCAGATGCAGATGTTGCTCTCTGCCACAATATCTCCTCCCAGGCCTTACTTTCCTATATGTGTAGGACCTACAGGTGGTTGGAACTGGTACTGTTGAAGAAATTATAGCTCCATACTTAGACAGTGGAAACAAAGAGCTGCAGATGCTGGTTAATACACAAAAGGGCACAAAGTATGGATAGGTGATTGTTTTGGATCGAGACCCTTCTTCCGACTGATTGTAGGGGGAAGTAAGAAAGTTGGAAAAGGTGAGAGGCAGGACAAAGCCTGGCAGCTAATGTCGATCTATGCAGGAAATACTGTTGATGCTCTCTGCCCTCTCCTCCCAGGGTTTACTTTCCTAGTTCACTTCAGATTAGTTTATTGTCACGCGTACCGAGGTACAGTGAAAAGCCTTTGTTGCGCGCTAACCCGTCAGCGGAAAGACAATGCATGATTACAATCAAGCCATTTACAGTGTACAGATACATGGTAAGGGAATAACGTTTAGTGCAAGGTAAAGCCAGGAACATCCAATCAAAGATAGTCAGAGGGTCACCAATGAGGTAGATAGTAGTTCAGCAATGCTCTCTAGTTGTGGTCTGTAGGGGTAGAGATTTAAAAGTGTGGAGCGATTGTAACATATGATTGTAGATCTGCTTCTGTGACTAGCACACAAATAGTTGCCTGGGCTGGCCGCCATCTTGGAATGGGTAGATGATATGAGCTGATGCCTCCGAACAAATCATGTCTCTGTAATGAGACATTATTAAATAACCAACTTCACTTTCCTCTGCCCTTGAGTCCATTCATTCCTGTAGTGATTGTTGGCCTCTGTGGAATTAAAGAAAAATGTCTGTTTTTCTACTTTAACTGACTAACAAGTAACACAGTAGCATTGTTGCAGTTAATTTTTTTATTCGTTTATTCATTGGTATATGTTAAACTATCATATTCTGCAATTACACCAAGTGGACATGGTTTAAAATGTAATTGCAAGATGTTATGAAAGACTTTAAAAAATCACAGGTGCTGAAAATCTTTAAAACCCAAAGATTTGTAGGGTTTGTAGGTTAATTGGCTTCTGTAATAAATAGCCCCAAGTGTAAAGGGAGTGGATGGGAAAGTCGTCTAACATAGAACTAGCAGTCAAATGTGAAGGGGTGAGCGATGGTTGGAGTGGACTAGGTGGGCTAAAGGGCCTGTTTTCATTCCATAACTTTCAATCAATCATTCAATTAAATAAAAAAATGAAATGCTGGAGGCACTCAGCAGGTCAGGCAGCATCCATGGAAAGTGAAGCAAGTTAATGCTCTGGGTCAGAGATCCTTCTGATGATGTTGGCTTTGTTCCTTTCTGCAGATGCTGCCAGGCCTGCTGAACATTTTCAGGGCTTTCCCTTTTTATGCAAGATGTTCTTTCTGCATTTCTCAAAAAAAAAGGAGGTCATTTTCACTCCTGCTTGCTTTTTGTCAGACTGCTGGTGAAGATGGCTATCTTCACCCTGTGTTCTTCATGGACTGATCAGGGATAGGGCATTACTGAGCAGAGTGAGAAAGGAGTACTGGAAAGCTGGACGGGAAAGAAAAAATATTGATGCCCACATAAAAGGAATGGAAATAACCAGCATGTTTTTATATTATTCAGATCTGATGTTAGAATATCCACTGCACTTGATAAATTAATTAAAAATACAAATATATGAAACATTTGCATCTTAAAATATATCTATTTGGCGGTGTTGAAGAACATTGCAGACTGTAATTCACTATGCATTTCTTATAAACAGAACAAAGGTCCCTGCAGTGGTAAATCCAATAATGCGGAGAGAAAGAGATCTTCTTTGATTTTTGCACTCGTGGGAACTGGGTATTTTGGCCACCTTTCTGCAGTAAGTAATTCCAGTTTAGAACCTTTTCTGTTAATAGTGCATGATTAATTGATCAGTTACTATTATGTAAGTGAGAAAGTGTGAAAGTTTAATATCTTCGTGCACAGTGTCCAAGATACTGCCCAGTAGATAATTTTTCTCACAAGAGGAATTTATGATATCACACATCATTGGATTGCTTATGTAGATTCTTGTTAGCTTGGGCGAATACTGTCATTATGCTGAGTGTATGGAGCTGTTTTATTCTATTGAAAAGTGTCTGATCAACGAGGTGATATGCAGGTTCTGCACAGATATGAAGCTACCTCAGTTCAAAGTCACGATCAATTCAAATGCAAGTAAACCTGATTAAAGTAAGTCAGGAAACATTTGCAGTAGTCACATCTGTGTCAAATTGCATTGGTTTTTAATCTGGAATGTTCCCTTAATACAAGTTGTAATATAATTCAAGTTGTGATACAAAACAAGTCTTAAACTGATTGCTGGACAATCAGTATTCTCTGATCTATTTTATCTTGATGTTAAGGTATTTGCATTAACTTGTTACAAACCTTCTGGCTTGAAATAATATGTCCTTGAGAAGCAAAAGTTAATCCTTTTCTATAAATCCAAAGAAGAGTACACAAAATAAAAACAGGAGAAGAAGGGGAACACTCAGACCACCTGTGAAGAAAGTTAATGTTTCTGGTAAATGGGATTTCATCTGATGTAGAAACAAGGAACTGCAGGTGCTGGCTTACAAAAAAGATCACAAAGTCCGAAGAAGAGTTCCAGCCCGAAAGGCCGTCAGTTGATGTTCTCCTGAGATGCTGCCTGACCAGCTGACTTACACCAGCACTTTGTGTCCTTTTTTGAGATTTCATCTGAACCGGTTGGAGTTGGGTACATGGAAAATTAGTCGCCCAAACGTAAGCAGATGGTTGACACAAATACCCTGCTTAATGACTCAAAATTCCCTGGAAGTGGCAAGCAGCTATATAAATGAGGGGGGACTTCATTGAAATGTACTGAATAGTGAAAGGCCTGGACAGAGTGAACGTGGAGAGGATGTTTCCACTAAAGGGAGAGACTAGGATCAGAGGCCATAACCTCAGAATGAAAGGACATACCTTTACAAAAGGGGATAGGAAGGAATTTCTTTAGTCAGAGAGTGGTGAATCTATGAAATTCAAGTCAATGGATACTTTTAAGGCAGAGATTGACACGATTCTTGATTAGGAAGGGCGTCAGGAGTTATGGGGTGAAGGCAGGAGAATGGGGTTGAGAGGGAAAGATACATCAGCCTTGATTGAATGGCAGAGTAGACTTGATGGGTTGAATGGCCTAGTTCTGCTCCCAGAACGTATGAACTTATGCTATCCACTGAGCCTGCACTTGTATTGTGCGGTGAATACTTTCTTGAAGAAGCTATCCCAATTGTCCACAGTGCTTCTGAACATAAATCCCATCACATCAAGAGACCAGAAGATGGCCTGTCTGCAGAAATGCAGGAAAATAATTGACATTTGACCTGGCCACATATCTAGTTCAGTTGATTATCAAATTATTTAGCAAACTGTTGAAAATATATCAATGTGTTATCGATCCCAAGTGAAAGAATCTTCCCATTCTTGCCTAACATGGCTAATATTCACAGGACTGCAAGGGAAGTAAGGTGTTAAGAAGCCCAATGCTAAAGAGGTAATTCTTTCACATGAAGTGAAATCCCAGAACTGTTTAGCTACTGGCAAATACATTACAGGCTGATGGACAGTGCTTCACTTAATGTGCCAACTGAGAGATATAAAAGCTTAATCTAATTTTCTCAGTGATTTTGTAAGCTGGAAATGGCAATGAATGAAGTGAGCCATGTTTTATAAGATAAATTGAGAATAATCTGAATTTTACTTCTTAAATTGAAACTCATTGCACAAGGGAAGCAAAGTGTTTTGTGTTTACCTCTGGTTTTATGTTTGCCCAAGTGGCAGAAACAGGAGCTGGTGTCTTCCTTCAATGATACATAGCCAACAGTCAACCAACATAAAAGGATGGATCCAGTGTGACAGTCACAAGTTTAGGCATCTAAAACATCATAGACCACTAGTAATTTTTAATCTTTTAAAAAAATATCTGATGCTGGACTGGATTGCAAATCAGAATTATTTGAAATGAAAAATAATTAGGCTGCTAGTGTATGGCACTCATGATGACCATTGTTAGCTGCTCCCAAGAAAAGTCCAAACACAGTGGAGAAAGGAAGACTCCAGTATATTTTGCAACCATTGCTTTCACTGTGACTGCTGTAACCAATATCAATGCAATTTATCGATGATATCTCATTGGATTCAATTTCTATTCAATCTTGTGTGACACATTCGATCATCGGAAGCCGCCATGAACCATGCTCTTCTTCTTTCGTGTGGCGTGCACAGCCTAAAGTTGTTGGACAACTTGTTCTATTTGATCTTCTGTTTGCGCACGTCAAGTTGATTGCATTAGTCGAAACAGGGCGGACCACGTGAAGGTTGCAACCTTGCACCCCATGAACCATGCAACCAATGGCTTTACAGAAACTGTTCATTGAGCTCCCAGAGTAAGTTTGGTTTTAATTCCTTTCCCTCCACCCCGAAGCTGCCTGACCCGTCGAGTTCCCCCAGCACGTTGTGTTTCATTCAAGATTCCATCATCTACAGTCTTTCCTGTCTCCAGGTTAATTTAATTCCATTCATTCTCAGGGTTTGGGTGCAACTGGCATTTATTACCTATTAATACCGTGAAAATGATATATTTGAAACTGTAGAAGCTAGTTTAAACTTCTATCACAGTGGCAGGTTGCAACTGTAATAATAGGTTGTGAAGAACTGAAGGGGTGAAGGTCCCCTGTTCCTGAAACAGTGGTCTATAGTTAACAATTAATGAATAAATCAGTATTAGAGAAAGAAAGATTTATAAGGTAATTTGTGACATTACTGAAATGTTTTCTTTTGACTAGATCTCTCCCTATTTCTGGTATCTTAATGTTTCAAATGTGAATCGGCTTTCTGCATCACTTTAAGTCTTGGAAAGTATTAAATATATTTATAAGGTTAACACTTGTACAGTGTTTCCATCTGAACATCAAGTCAGTGATTTAAACAGGATTGTAAAAGTTAAATCAGTGGAGGTAATGTATTATGTTACGCTCATGACTTATTTAATCATTGCTTAAGGGATAAATGGCATTTTGAAAACATGCCAATGAGTATTCTATAAAGTTATATTTATGAATGCAATAAATATAAATATAAATTAACTTCATTGCTCAAATGTGTGAATTATAGACTATATCTGCATCTTGACTCTGGTTAGTCCCTGTGTATAAAACAGTACCACTGCACTCATTTTGTATGGTGCAAATTCAACAACACTTGATACAGCTATGAACAATATAAATTTGAAGTAACATGTTGCTTCTAATAGGAAAAGGAGTCTGTGTAGTACTTCTCACAACCTCACGATGTTGCAGAATACATTACAACCACCGATTCAATGCTACTTTATCGTCATGTGTGCACTGCACAGAGAAATTATCTTTTGCATAGCTTACACATACACGAGTAATAATTAATAAAACGTGCAAAGTCCGGTCCACGTGATTGATATACTGGAGTGGCTCCCAATCCAGGAATGCCCCCGTCCATCGTCCGCGACCGACTCAGCCCGCGAACCGACTTTCCTTTCCTTGCCTGACAGCCACTGTATCTGCAGCCGACGTTGAAGGTGCTGGAGGCAATATCTCCGTCCCTCTCCTGCCGGCCCACTCCTTGCGTCTGTTACAACATACTTGTAAATGTAGTTACTCTTGTAGTTTAGGACTTTTGCCACATATCAACAAATAGCCAAGTGATGAAGGCTAGAGCACCATAGTTGCACAGCTAGTAGAGCTGCTGCCTCACAACTCTAGTGGTTCGGGTTCCTGTAACTGTGACAGAACATTTAAACTAACTTCTGATATTTCAAATCTATAATTTTCACTGGATTAATAGGGATGGGCAATAAATGCTATGTGAATGTTTGCACATGCTCCCCTGCAAGTGTTCCCTCGTGGTGTTCTGCGCTCCTCCTACATGCCAAAGATGTATAGGTTCGCTGGTTAAATGCCGACTGTAAGCTGTCCCTAATGTATAGATGGCCCAGGAAGTTTAGACAGGAATGGGACTTGACTAAAAGAGGATCAGTGTAGGATTGGTGTCAATTTGTATTTGTCGGTCAGCATGGACTTTGTGGCCAAAGGGTCTCCTTCCATGCTCGATGATACCCTGTTTAATTGTGAAATAAATATTGATGGGGGAGAATCCAACATCGATCACCAGGTTGTACAATTCCTTTAAAACCATCTGCAAATATATTACTTCAGATGACAATGAATGCTTAAGCCCAGGAACATTCTAAACTTCTTCTCCACTCCATGCTCTGTGGCTTAGTGCGGCAACTTAACTCATTTTTGTATCACCACATGAAGTCCTTTTCTATTCATTCTTCGAGATCTGTGCATTGCTGGCAAATATTGTCCATCCTTGAGAAGGTTGTATTTTTCTAGTGAAGCTGCTTCCAAAGTTGTGGTGCGGAGTGAGTTCCAGGAATTGTGCGCAGTAATAATGAACAGCTGGTGATATTTTTTACAAGCCATGATGATGTGTGACTTGGAATGAAAGCTTTTGATAATGATGCTCCCATATGTCCTTCTTGGTGGTTGACATCATGTGTATGGGAAGGTCAGTCAGAGTAGCCTAGGTCGGTAACTGCAGTGCATTTTGTAGATGGTACACACTGCAGCAACTGTGCACCCGTGATGGAGGAAATTAATGTCCATGGTGGTTAATGGAGTGCCAATGGTGCTGAACATCTTGAGAATTGTTGATGCTCTCATTCTCCCAGTTGTGTTTTAGAGATGGTGTATGGGTGATCGCTGGTCAGCGTGGACTTGGTGAGCTGAAATGTCTGTTTCCACGTTATAACTCTAAACCAAACCAAACCAAACTAAACTAAACATACATGACAAAAGTCAACAAGATAACTAGGTTGTTGAGGTGGGTCATGACTCACCAGCTCAGGAAAGGGGGAAATAAATAAGTTGTGGCTGACATTGGGTGTCCAGCCAATAACATTCCTAGTGCCAGAGGCAGAGTGTTGAGTGTTGCCAAAGTCAATCCAGCTTCACTTTGGTGTCACTCATGTTAGAAAGAACCTGAATTCCATTACAAAAGTGATTAGGTGGGTAACAAGCTGGTTATTGTACCGGCCTCATCTCTCCAAATCCGCTCAGCGTGTGGTGCCTTTGGCAGGTACAAGAAAGGGGAATTCAGCTTTCTGCCATCGCCCCTTTACTTTCCAGGGCTGTGGGTGCAAATAATAACCTTCCTTATCATCGCAAGTTCTAAGCAAATCCTTACCCTTGCATCGGAGAGGAAAACTCATTTACATTACGATCCAGTAAGGAACAATTGGTTGCCATAAACAAAAAAAAAATGTTGCAAAACATGTTTTAATCACTCTGACCACGTATAGCGTATGCCCTGTCTTTTAAACCAGCTTGCATACATTATTGTGCTGCCAGGAATTTGTGCCGAAGTGGATCTGACTGTATTTGAATGCGTAGCCTGTAATTTATGTTTTCAAGGTTGTGGTAATGTCAGGAGGTTGCTGCTTAACCCAAATCTGTGTTTGATTGAATCAAATTGGAAACACTTTCTTTGTGGGGACCAGCTACTTAAATCCAGAAGCTACAGTATGTTGTTAACATGAGTAGCAGGGTTGGATTCATCATTTAAAAATATAAATATAAAGTATTTGCCTACAGTCCAAACACAATGCAAAAGCATAATACGCCAGTGTTAACTTTCATGATAAAATTCAATTGCTTGACAGTGTATTATGTTTCATGTATACTGATGGAGTTTTGCCAATAATGGCACCATAAACAAAAATGACCATGCAGTCTATGATTGCAACTGGTGCCGTGTTAATTTTTTATCGTTTGTATTCAGAGGAAGACTCCAAATAACATGGATTTGTACATTTAACAGCAATGATGTGCAGAGGGATTTTGTGGTCAGAGTCCGTAGCTCCCTGAAAGTGGTAACACAAATGGAGAGAGTGGTAAACAAGGTGTAGTGTATGGTATGCTTGCCTTCATCAGTTGGGGCATTGAGTGTCAGAGTCAGGAAGTAACGTTGCAGCTTTACAGAACTTTGAATAAGCTGCCTTTAGTGGAATAATGTGCAGTTCTGGTTGTTTCATTACAGGAAATATTTTAAGGCTTTGGAGAGGGTGCAGAAGAGGTTTACCAGAATGCTGCCTCAATTAGAGGGTATTAACTATAAGCAGAGGTTGGATAAACTTGGATTGTTTTCTGTGGAGTCACGGAGATTGCAGGACGACCTGATAGAAGTATATAAGACTATGGGAGGCTGCAATTGATAGGGAAGAGAGTCGGAACCTTTTCCTCAGGGTGGAAATGTCAAAGTGCACTAGAGTGCATAGCTTAGAGGGGCCAAATTTACAGTAGATGTGTGGGGCAAATGTTTTACTTGGAGTGTGATGAATGCCTGGGACATTCTGGTATGGGCAGTGGTGGAGGCAGATATAATAGTGCCATTTAAGAGGCTTTTGGAAAGACAAGTGTATGCAGGTAATTGAGGGACATGGACCATGTGCAGGGAGCAGAGATTAGTTTAATCTGGCATTTTGTTCGGCATGGATATTGTTGGCCAAAGGGCATGTTCCTCTGCTATACTCTTCTATGTTCTATGTAGTATAAATGATTTATTTTAATCTGAGAACACTCTGGGACGTTAAGTAAAAGCCTTTTATCCTTTGATATTCTGCGATTTTTTTACTGAAAACCATTTTGCAGGTGCTACGGGTCAAAGGTTAAGTGGCTTCCCCATCAACCATCAGTCACAATGGGTTGTTAGGAACAATAATTATCCATTTTAAATGGTGATATGTGTTTGGCTATGAAACTAGGTGTTAGTTTTGCAGCTCGCTGAAGGGATAATAAACACGAATGCTAAATTGAATTAGTAACACGCTTTTGAATTACTGTTCAATGGCTGGCGAACAATGAACACCTACTTAAAATTAATTTAAAAGCTGTACTGAGATACAAGGGTCATTAACTCTCCCAGAATGTACACCATTGCTTCAGAGTGAATTAGTAGCTTTCTTTCCAGCTGTGAAAGACCATTTACAAGTAACGCAGACACATATGAAATATAACAGCTCTATGCTGGTGTGAAAGAATACCACAACTGCTCTTTCTTCAATTTAATAAACGCTTTTTCCTGTACCGAGTTGAAGGAGAACCTCGATGAAAAGCCGGGGTGGGAGATTGCAACCTTCACGGGGTCCGCCCTGTTTCGACAAGTGCAATCAACCCGGTGTGCACAATCAAGTAAGATCAAATAGAACAAGTTGTCCGACAACTTTAGGCTGTGCACGCCACACGCAAGAAGAAGAAGAAGAAGATGAAAAGCCCATTGTAGAAGTGGAATCTGGTCCTTACAGAAAGGATTCTGTAAGTAATATTCTCATTTAGGGATTTTGAAACATGATGCTCAACACAGAAAGTGTCAAATCGAAGTCAATACAAGTTTATTCCTTAGAGAGCAGGATGAGGGGTGATCTTACAAAGGTGTATAATATCATGAGAGGATTAGATCGGGAAGATGCACAGAGTCTCTTGCCCAGAGTAGGTGAACCGAGGACCGGAGGACAAAGGTGAAGGGGAAAAGATTTAATAGTAATCTGAGGGGTAACTTTTTCACATAAAGGGTAGTGGGTGTATGGAACAAGCTGCCAGAGGAGGTAGTTGAGACAGGGACTATCCCAGCATTTATGAAACAGCTAGGCAGGTACATGGATATACACAAAATACTGGAATAATTCCAGAATGTTGTGTCTACGGTTTAAACCAGCATCTGCAGTTCCTTCATACAACAAAGGTACAAGGATAGGACAGGTTTGGAGGGATATGGGCCAAATGCAGGCAGGTGGGACTGGTGCAGTTGGCACATGTTGGCTGGTGTGAGTCGAAGGGCCTGTTTCCACACTGTATCTCTCTTTGACTCTATGACTGTTCCTCATATAGAGAGAGATACAAGAAAGTGCCACTGCTGGCACTTGCCAACATCCAAGTGTTGGAAGAACTCAGCAGGTCAGGCTACACGTGAGGAGGGAATGTACAGAGGACATTTCAGATCAGGACATTTTTTTCAGGCTCTGAAGAAGGGCCATGGCCCAGAATGTTGCCTGTGCACCTCCTCCACAAATGCTGCCTGACTTCCTCTGCCACCGAGTTCCTCTAGCACTTTGTGTTTTGCTCACTATTCCTTATATGGTCTACTGATAGAATTTATGACTGATAGACACGAAATGCTGGAGTAACTCAGTTTCTCCAGCATCTGTGAAGAGAAGGAATAGGTGACGTTTTGGGTCGAGACCCTTCTCCAGAGGTGCTGCCTGATCCGCTGAGATACTTCAGCATTTTGTGTCAATCTTCGGTGTAAACCAGTACCTGCAGTTCCTTCCTACACCGAATACCGGTGCATAATTTTGACCACAAATGTTAGCCTGAAATGGGCAATGGCAAATTAGGTGTTTACTACATGTCATTCATTATCAATTGCTATTTGGATATAAATGCAAATTTGGAGAAATGTTGATCAGTCAGCTGACTCATTGGTGATTTGCTTTATTCTTACTCAGTCAAAACCTTCCTCACTTTTGGTGGTAAGAAACATTTCTTAGTTATGGAAAAGGTATAGAAGAGATTCATTTAAAATATTGCAAATGGCTAAACAGTTAATTTTTAACCTTCAGAGCAATTCGGCAATGTTTGTTTATTAAATAAATAATTGATGTGGGGGGGAGGGGGGAAAGGAAAGTTATCATTAAGAAAAGAACAGAGGAGAAAAGTAGCTAAAGGAAGGTTAGCATTTACTTTGTTGCTCTACTAGAGACTTAGAGTAATATAGGGTGGAGACAGGCCCTTTGGCTGAACTTGCCCACACCGTCCAACATGTCCAATTTATACTTATAGTCCCACCTGCCTGTGTTTGGTCCATATCCCTCCAAACTTGTCCTATCCATGAACCTGTCTAACTATCTCTTAAATGTTGGGATAGTCCCAGCCTCAACTGCCTCATTTGGGAGCTTGTTCCATAAACCCACCACCCTCCACGTAAAAAAGTTACCCCTCAGATTTCTATTAAATCTTATCCCCTTCACCTTAAACCCTGGTCCTCGATTCACCTACTCTGGGCAAGAAACTCTGGGCATCTCTTCCCCTCATGAATTTTGCCACTATTACTAATATGAGTGATATGAGACAGAACAAATTGCTTTGCATCCTTCCAGCAAATACTGTGTGCACAACGTTAGTGTTGTGCCTGGTACAGAAAATGTTAATTTGTGTGGAGTCAACAGGAATTGGTTATCAGTTGATTTAAAACTGCAGGTTCTCTAAAGACAAACTTTATATGGCAGAGGGAGACACATCGCACTAGGAGCCTATAATGGATCATTAATGTATTATGAGAAGTAAGAGACACAACTTTATATTCCAACAGTTTAGTAACACGGAAAGTGCTTTTATAGCAAGTTATGAAAGCAGCCTGCAGATTGCATCCACAGCTGCCAACAAAGAAATGAATAATAGATAAAAACAGTCGATTAGAGATTGCCAGACAATAATAAGTCATTAGATACATTTACCTGAACATCTATTAAACGTACAATTTAGAAATCACGAGAAAGGATGGAGGTGATTTGTGTTCAGAATGTTATAGCCGTAGTGAGACTATTTAACAATGTAGTAACCCTTCCATTGAAAGGCTAGTTTGCAGCATCTCATGAAAGCACTTTTGTAATGCGTGTTGAATAGAAGCAAAAATTGCCAAAGCAATGTACATTTGTCATTCCTACCTCTGGGATACTGATTACACATCTCGCAAAACAGAACCATTTTTCCACTCTAATTCAATAAGTATCAAAATTCACCAGAAAGCATGATCTAGGATGACTTTACAGATATATCTTGTGACACCCATTTGTAACTTATCTTATTAAGTAGCAGCATTTATCACTAGTTCCTGTCAACGCTTCCAGTGAAAGCATGCGGTTTAGTGAGATTTCGAACTCCACACCTTTCAGCATTTGTTCCCTGACAACTAGAAGTCAGTGCTGTGATTATTTATGGAGTGATACAATTAATTTACAAGGCTTTTGTTTGGAGATGTTTCTACTGCATATCGCGGAGTATTCTAAAATCTCTCTATTCTTCAATATGTTTACTTGTAAACTGAGTGAACTCTTCCCTCACTTGAGTTAAGGGGCTGTCCCACTTGGGCGACCTAATTGGCGAGTTTGGAAGAGTTTGAAAAAATGACATTTTGTTGACCTCCTTCGACCTCCTTCAACTATGTTGAAGACCAGCTTCGACTAGCTAGGACTAGCTACGACTAACTTGGGGACAATTGGACACCGAATAGTGGAGAGTGAAGCCGACCTCCTTCGACCTCCTTCGACCTCCTTCGACCTCCCTTCGACCTCCCTTCGACTAAGATGAAGACTATCTACGACTACCTTCGACTACCTTCGACTACCCTCAATTACCTATGACTAACATGCCGACCTACTACGACCTACTATGACCTATTACGACTAAACCTACGAGTAAAAAAGTATCGATTTTTTCCATTGCGACCTTTTTTTTTACTCGTGGGCATTTTTTAACATATTGAAAAAAACGCCGCGACCTAGCTGAGGCCTCGAGTACGCGTAGACCACTCTCGAGCATGAAGGAGAGTTACAAAGACCTCCTACGACCTCATGTCGACCATGCTGCGAGTATGAGGGCAAACTCGCCAGAACTCGCAGATTAGGTCGCCCAAGTGGGACAGACCCTTTATGTGTCTCTTAGCATGGCTAAACATACTATGCTTATTTCATAAACTTTCTATAGAGTCGTGGAGTCATACAGTGTGGAAACAGGCCTTTCAGCCCAAGTTGTCCAAACCGGCCAACATGGCCGATCTACACTAGTCGGACCTGACTGCGTTTGCCCCACATCCCTTTAAACCTGTCCTATCCATGTGTATCCATTGTACCTGTATCCAGGTACCTTCTTAATATGTGACAAAAGCACTTTGGACCGTCTCTTCTTATTCTCAATATTTGAAGGCTCGGGTGATTTAAGTCATGTTCCATAATACTGAGAATGGTAAATGCAGTGTATTTGTTTTAACAAGGTGTTGTTCTACGGAGTTAGGTGAATCATACTTTGCCACTTGGGGAAAATTCTACTTATGAACGAAGATAGACGCAAAATGCTGGAGCAACTCAGTGGGACAGGCAGCATTTCTGGAGAGAAGGAATGGGTGACGTTTTGGGTCGAGACCCTTCTTCAGACCATTTGTCATGATTCGTTGTTGGTAGATGCTTAATATTTTTGAGAGTGTAAATAGGAGCATCAGGTTTCTTGAAATGTTTTCGCATTTCTGCTAAATTTTAAAGGGAACTTGAGGTGCAATGTAACAGGCACTCTAAGAACTTTGTTAAGCATGTCTGACACTAAAGTGGATTTGTGTTCCTTCAAGTGCATCAAACGATGTGAGATCATCCCCCTGTATGGTTCCTACTAATGAATTATGCAGATAGACTGTCAACTTTTCATCGCTGGTGATGTATAACTGGCAGAACTATAGCTCAGCGAGGGCTGTTAAGCCCCTGTAAGAGGTAATTCACGAGTTCTCCCGAGTTTTCCCCTGATTCGAACTCGGAGAATGTCTGTAGCGGGTCCGTAGGAGTTCGTGGATGTCTCGTAGCGGCTCGTACGAGTAACGGTAGGTACTCGGGAAATCCGGTAAACTCGTGATGTTTTTTCATCCCTGTAAAAAATGTCCACGAGTAAAAAAATACTCGTGATGAAAAAAATGTTTACTTTTTACTCGTGCGAGCCACTACGAGACATCCAGGAACTCCTACGGCCCTGCTACGGACATTCTCTGAGTTCGAATCAGGGGAAAACTCGGGAGAACTCGTGAATTACCTCGCACAGTGGGACAGGGGCTTTACTGAGGCTACAATAGATCAGTGGACATACAGTATACTTGAAACTACAAGTTAGGCCTTGGCCTGCTCCTGGGATTTCCCACCCCTATTTATTCATTTACTCACAGAGTGCCTGGGTAGAGGCAAAATGGATAATCCATAGAGGACAAATGTAGGTTATAAAGGGTGTTATTAGGTCATTGAATAGGTAATGGCTGCACCCAATTTTGAGGCCATCCAATTTAGGCCAAAATAGCATATAGGATAAGCATATAGGATAAACTAAACATCAAAGGAGTAACCTTTTATTCTCAGGCAAAATTGGTTTATTAGTTTAGTTTAGTTTAGTTTAGAGATACCGCATGTTAAGAGGGCCTTCGGCCTACCGAGTCCACACTGACCAGTGATCCCCGCACATTAACACCACCCTACACACACTGGAGACAATTGACACTTATTCCAAGTCAATTAACCTGCAAACCTGTCGTCTTTGGAGTGTGAGAGGAAACTGAAGATCTCTGAGGAAACCCACTGGGAGAATGTACAAGCTCCGTACAGACAGCACCCATAGTCGGGATCGAACCCGGGTCACCGGTGTTGCAAGCGCTGTAAGGCAGCAACTCTAACACTGCGCCCCCGTGCCGCCATTACATTATTGGATCCCAATGATTGCAGTCAATATGAACTCAATTCTTATTGTTCTGTGCTCACTTTCATTTAGGGCCCTTCCTAAATTGGTACAAAACACATAAGACCATCTACCATTTAAAGAGTTGTCCACATGAAATATGGCAAATTCAGTTCTTCACTTGTTGAAGGCATCATTTGAACCAAAGACAACAAGATTGCAATTTTATAATTTTTAGATTTAGGAATTAGAAGAAAATAGTTGCTTGGAGCAATAGAAATCCGTAAAGATTTAGAGATGTGGCAGTGAATTCACATCTGAAATCATGCTGCGTTCAGCTTTCAGGGTCTGATCTTTAATTATAATTAATTTTAATTGAGGACACATTTTATCGCTATCTTCATTTTTATTATACTGTAAAAATAAAATCACTCTTGCCCAATGCCCTTTTTAAAATGCAAATTATCAAATATTCTCCCAAGTGATAAATTCACCAGCGCCACATTTCGAATGAGGCATTCTGTTTGAAGGAAGTATGGATCAGAGACTGATTAAGAACAGTGGTCCACTACTATATGTTCGCCATAATATAGGTAGCCGAGAGTATGTGATCAGTGAGCTCACATGAAATAATTTAGTTGAAAAGCCAGCAGGCTATACACACTGAAATATGAACAGGAAACGTGCTGCAATGTTAGGTTGCATGTTATCCAATTAGTCAAGTACCATTAAATGAGTGCTGACCCCTAATGGACTAGTCTTGGCCAAACAATCCTTCACCAATTCAATTGTGCATCAAGGCAAAATACACGTTCCCTTCAATAACTCAAGCATAATTTTCAACATACTGCTGTTAAATTGCACACTCATCAAACCTCTTTTCCGCAAAATGTTTCCCAATAAAAATTAGACAGCTGAATGAATGTAAATATGTAAAACTGTTTGCATGAACAGCCCCCCTCTCACCCTGGCCACAAACTCTTTGAATCACTTCCCTCTGGAAGGCGACTCCGGACTGTCAAAGCTGCCACAGCCAGACATAAAAACAGTTTTTTTTCACGAGTAGTAGCTTTACTCAATAACCAAAAATCTGTAGCCTCCTTTTGGTCACATGTTTAATCGATAATGTTTTATTATTAATGTTTAACGTTTTATGTGTCATTCCTAACTGTCACTATATGTCATGTTGTCACTTGTGGGCGGAGCACCAAGGCAAATTCCTTGCACATGAATACTTGGCCAATAAACTTATTCATTCATCCATTCATTCATTCATTTTTCTGTGGAAATATTTTCTTTGAAGTAAAGTTATTTCTGCTTTTTACAAAAAAAAGCCAGCTTTGGACAAAGTGAGTTAGCTTTAACAAGAGTAAATAATGTAGCAATTTTGACAGAGGATTCATTTTTCTGATATCTTAATCTTGGTTTAATTTTTTTTTTTAATCACTCATGTGTGGTGCTCTGGTTAAAATAGTGAACAAATGCAGTTTATTGAATATTTTTCAGAGGGATAAGCTCACCAGCACCTTGCTCCCAGACAGATGTTGCATTCCATGTGATTTATTGTTGACAAACAGTTCTGCTTTTGGCCTGACTCCACTCAGAAATCAAACTGATAGGCAGGCATCATGAAGATCTGCTTCATCTTCCTCTTCACTAAGGCAATCCCTTGGGATCGAGGATGGCATGCTTCCATTCAAGTTTAGTGGGTAATGAGGTGACTCAGGAAGCCAATATGGCTGCTAGGTATTGGCTTCATGTACTCTTCCACAGATGCCTGATGGTGGGTAGTTTGGGAATGATTCTATTTCTTCTGCCGTTTATGTTGGGGCTCTGTCTGTTCTGTCAATAAGTTCCCAGAGCAATTCTGAATATTTCTTCTCCACCTTGACTGGTCAAAGGATAGAGAGTCAGTGAGGAACATTACATATTTTCAAGGAAGCTTTGAGAATATTCTTGAATCTTTTTCTCTGCTCACTTGCCAAGATAGACCTTGGAGCGGAGTGTGTGTTGAACAGAACAAACAGAATTTTCTGAAGAAGGGTCTCGACGCGAAACGTCGCCTATTCCTTCTCTCCATAGATGCTGCCTCATCCGCTGAGTTCCTCCAGCACTTTTGTCTTCCTCCAATCAGAATTTAGGAATCTCGTGTGGGAAGTCCAAATGATGAGACCTGCTATGTGTCGCCATCTGAGAGTAACTGGGACCTCAATGGTTGGGACATTGGCCAGGGAGAGTACATTGGGTTACTTATCCTTTCAGTGGATTTGCATGTTTTTGCAGAGACAATGCAGGTGGTGTCTTTCGAAAGCCTTGAGCTGCCCCTTGTAACCAGCTCAAGTCTTAGATCTCTGTTGCTCAGATGAACATGGGATTTGGACAAGGTTTGAGATCTTGATCATCAAGCACACTTTTCTTCTTTTCAGCTGAACGCTAGCACACAGTAAGAGGTGGTGAATTTAATCAACAAATGGGTGTGGAGCCACACCACATTACATTGCCTACGCACGATGTTAGAAAGCTATCCAGTTAAACTCATGGACATCTTTGAATCATACTATATACTGTATTTGTAACTGGAGAGTTTTGTTTAATGTTCTATCAATTTGTTTATATTTTCTGATTAGTTAGTGGGTATTTCTGTATACTTGATATCAGGTATTGAATATATTATTAAGCCAATAGAGTTGACAGCATTAAGCCATCGGGACATTTTATGTCAATACAATAGAGATTATAATACCAACTAAATATTCTATTAACCCAATACACTATATTCAATGGGTTTTAAAATAAGAATTGTGTACTTTTTTGCACTGCTCAGATTGTGCACTGCACTCTTGCACTATTCTGCTGTTTTGCCTTTTTGTTGTATTTATTGTAGTATTTATCTTTACTGCAGGTATGCTGTTGACTCCACGAGCTTCTTGTGAACAAAACATTTCATTGCATTCTGGTGTATATAAAGCAGTGTATATATCACCCCTATAGGGTATTAACAACCATATAACTTTGCATATCTGGGGGGAAAAAGAAGAAGTGCTGTTTCACCCTAACCCCCTCCCAGCAAACCCTGGCAATACAACGGAGCATTCACGTGTTTACAATTTAGTGGAAATCTAAAATCGTTGAGCATGCAGTACGGTCCCTGTCTTCGGTATGAAATAAACAACACTCCAGCCGTGAACAAATACAACCAGTTAAGTTTGCTTACCAGATGTACATTGTGGCATTCACTGCCTTGGTAGCTCACTCAAGCTGCTGAAGCAGGCAGATCACTACTTGGTAGCTCATTCAATCCTTCTATCTTTGTAAGCTTACTTGTGCCTTCTGAAGCTTACTACTTTCGCTAGCTTACTTGTTTGTGCCTTCAGAAATTTACTTTCAGTATTTTTATTCGTCACTACATCTACGAGACAGTTGCATCTTGGAGAAACGTGTTTGGAAGCAAGACCTATTGTATTTAGTGGGTTGCTGGAGCAGATGTTTTGTTTCAATTTCAAGCAATTTCAGTTTTTTTTCCTTTGTATCTGCAAAATAAAATCTAAACAGATCACTCTCGCCCCCACCCCACTTTCTTGCAAATTCAATTTGTAACCAAGTACATTTTCAGAAATCTCAGTGTGCCACTTATCTGTCTGTGAGAAGTGCTTCTGAAGCCAACCTGGTAGGATCTAGGGCTTGAAACAAGGCTACAAATCTTGCAAACAGATTGAACGATCCAAAGTATTCTGTCATACGAACAGCTCCAGCCGCAAATTCATTCATCCAGACTTTTGTGAGATTGCCTGTTTAATATCTGAAAAAATCTGAAGAAAGAGAGTCAGATCCCTCCCACCCGACGCATGGAAGAAGCTCTTGCAAACCTACTTGTCTCTAACAATTTCAAATCAATTGGTGATCAAGTACGTATTACTTAGAATGCATGCAAGTAATTTGCAATGTCAACATCCCCTTGTGGATATTACAGGATTATTAGTCTCCCATTTATGACTTCATGCAGCTATTAAGCAGCTAACTAGGAAGATTGATTCCTGGTATGGCACGACTTCCATATGAAGAAAGACTGGATAGACTTGGCTTGTACTCGCTGGAATTTAGAAGATTGAGGGGTGATCTCATAGACAGTGACTCCAACTCTCCCGCTTTCGGCGGGAGATCGCCCGCTGAAAGGCCATTTTCGCAAAATCTCCCGCTCTCCCGCTTGAGATTTAATTTATCCCGCCCGGGCTGGAATTTAGAAGATTGAGGGGTGATCTCATAGACAGTGACTCCAACTCTCCTGCTTTCGGCGGGAGAGTTGGAGTCACTGCATAGAGACTTACAAAATTCTTAAGAGGTTGGACAGGCTAGATGCAGGAAGATTGTTCCCGATGTTGGGGAAGTCCAGGACAAGGGGTCACAGTTTAAGGATAAGGGGGAAGTCTTTTAGGACCGAGATGAGAAAATCGTTTTTCACACAGAGAGTGGTGAATCTGTGGAATTCTCTGCCACAGAAGGTAGTTGAGGCCAGTTCATTGGCCATATCTAAGAGGGAGTTGGATGTGGCCCTTGTGGCTGAAGGGATCAGGGGGTATGGAGAGAAGGCAGGTACAGGATACTGAGTTGGATGATCAGCCATGATCATATTGAATGGCGGTGCAGGCTCGAAGGGCCGAATGGCCTTCTCCTGCACCTAATTTCTATGTTTCTATGTTTCTATTCCAAACAGGGAAAACAACTGACACTTCCAATCAAACTTACAAATAAGATTTGTGATTAAATATTCGATTGAGTATTTGAATATCAACCCATTAAGTTAAATAAACTTGCTCAAATATGCTTGATAGTGCACAACGCTACAGATCATTACACCTTTGATGGCCTAGCCTGACAAATAGTGAGGGTGGTTTAGAAATGTTCCATGTGCGTGGCTGTATGGTTTTAGCTTATTAACCACAACATATAACCATGTTAACACTTGGAAGCCCTTGCTCCTACCAAAGACTCTCATTAACCCACACTAAAGATTTTCTGAAGGTAGCTAGTAGATGAGTGGGAGAGTTAATATGAGGAGTGCATGTGCACATCATATCTGGGGCTGTTGGGATTTCGCTATAGCTTGGTTCAGGAGAAGCAGAATCATTCTACCAGAAGATTACACGCACTCAGTTACACACCTAACTCTCTTGAGTAAGTGGAAATGAAAAGTAACTGATGGTTGTTCATATTCAACAGGTGTTTATATACAATACAAATGTTAATGTACCGCAGGCAAAAAAGTGTGAAAATTAATGCGATAAATTTTCTCTCACAATGGGCCAAGTGCTCGCTAATGGAGGAGCCCTTAATGCAAGGGAAAGTCAACCACATCCTATTCACTATACAGTGTCTTGTTTTGTTATAAATTGAACTGTATGTCACTGAACATGAACTTATTCATCTTATATTCAGTGTGTATTGGATCTGCACAGAAATGGTCTTGTATGTTGTGGTTCAATAGACGTTACTGAATGATTGACTATCTCTTCTTTCTGAGACAAACGATCATTATGGTGTGAAGGTAAATGTCATTTCCTATCTGTGAGTAGACTAAATGCTCCTATAACTGAACATTGAGTTCCCATATGAGGGCTGTCAATGTGAATAGGCCTTTCGGGCAGTATAGATGATAAAGCAGCCCCAGGGATCAGCTGCGGAGGGTTCGATTTTTAGTTTAGTGTATGTTTAGTTTAGAGATACGGTGGGCAGAAGCAAGCTATTTGGCTCACCGAATCCATGTCGACCAGCGATCCCCATGCACTTACACGCTGGGGACAAATTACAATTATACCAAGTCAAATTTCAAGGGAGAGTTAAATTTAGCTCTTAGGGCTAAGGGCATCAAGGGATATGGGGAAAAAGCCAGAAGAGGGTACTGATTTTGGATGATATGCCATGATCATATTTAATGGCGATGCTGGCTCGAAGGGCCAAATGACCTATTCCTGAACCTATTTTCTATGTTTCTATGTTTCTAATTAACCTACAAACCTGTACGTCTTTGGAGTTCGGGAGTTCGGGAGTTCGGGAGGTAACTGGAGCAGCCGGAGAAAACCCACGCGGTCACAGGGAGAATCCATACAGCACCCGTTGTCAGAATGGGACCCGGTTCTCTGACGCTGTAAGGCAGCAACTCTACCGCTACACCACCCTGCTGCTCCTTGATGTAGCACAACAGTTGAATAGTCCAGCATTACACAGCAAAAATCAGCGAATTATATTTGAACATGTGACCTAGAAAGCAGGATAGGCCACTAAGCCCCTCGTCTACTCCACCATTTGCGAAGGTCATGGTTGATCTGACAGATTGTATCTCAACTTCACATTCCCATTTACCTGTGGTGACTTCACCATCTTTCTTATCTTTAATCCTCTTTGTCATGGCCAATTTATATAAACGATTCCAAGACTGCATCCACCACTTTATGAAGAGGAATGTTCCAAAGGTTCATAATACACTGAAATACTCACCGTTGTCTTAAATTGGCAACCCCATTATTTTTTAACAGTCACCCTTTAGTTTTAGATTGTTCAAAAAGAGGAAGCATCCTTTCCACATAGAAACATAGAAACATAGAAAATAGGTGCAGGAGTAGGCCATTCGGCCCTTCGAGCCTGCACCGCCATTCAATATGATCATGGCTGATCATCCAACTCAGTATCCCGTACCTGCCTTCTCTCCAGACCCCCCTGATCCCTTTAGCCACAAGGGCCACATCTAACTCCCTCTTAAATATAGCCAATGAACTGGCCTCAACTACCTTCTGTGGCAGAGAATTTCAGAGACTCACCACTCTCTGGAAGTTTGATCATATCATAAGGTCATAATGAATAGGAGTAGAATTGGGCCATTCGGCCCATCAAGTCTACTCTGCCATTCCATCATGGCTGATCTATCTCTCCCTCTTAACCCCATTCTCATGCCTTCTCCCCATAAACTTGGAAACCTGTACTAATCAAGAATCCATCGATCTCTGCCTTTAAAATATATCCACTGACTTGGCCTCCACAGCCTTCTGTGGCAAAGAATTCTACCGATTCACCACCTTTTGACTAAATCATTTTTTCCTCATCTCCTTCCTAAATGAACGTCCAGCAAGTACAGGCCCCGTGTCGACAAACGCTCATCATAGGTTAACCTACTAATTCCTGGGATAATTAGAAACATGAAACATAGAAAATAGGTGCAGGAGTAGGCCATTCGGCCCTTCGAGCCTGCACCGCCATTCAATATGATCATGGCTGATCATCCAACTCAGTATCCTGTACCTGCCTTCTCTCCATACCCCCTGATCCCTTTAGCCACAAGGGCCACATCTAACTCCCTCTTAAATATAGCCAATGAAGTGGCCTCAACTCCCTTCTGTGGCAGAGAATTCCACAGATTCACCACTCCCTGTGTGAAAAATGTTTTTCTTATCTCGGTCCTAAAAGATTTCCCCCTCATCCTTAAACTGTGACCCCTTGTTCTGGACCTCCCCAACACCGGGAACAATCTTCCTGCATCTAGCCTGTCCAATCCCTTAAGAATTTTGTAAGTTTCTATAAGATCCCCCCTCAATCATCTAACCTGTTGAAATGTAGTTGAATACTGTTGAAAAAGTATTGCACATTACTGAAACCATTATGTTGAAAATGTAGTACACGGTCTGAAGAAGAAACGACACCTATCCATGATCTCGAGGGATGCTGCCTGACCCAGTGAGTTACTCCAGCGCTTTGTGTCTTGAACCTGTTGTGGTGTTGTTTTAGTTGTTCTCAGAATTTTCTTGTTTAATATTCAACAGTGTTTGGGAAGTCTATAAGAATGACATGCTTATTGTAATGACTGATAGGAAAAGTATTGTACGTTACTGAAACCATTATCCAGGGATGCCTTAGTTTTTGCACAATGATAAAATGGAAAATAGCGGCGCCTCTGAATCGGGAAGGACAAAGATAACCTCGGATTTGCATTTCGGGTCACTGTTCGGTAATCTCTGTGAGATTGTACCATCAGAAAACTACAGCATGATTAGGGTACGAAACTAGCGTCTGATTTATTTTTTTAGGTCTGAGAAATGCTTTGGAGTGGGATGGATGCTGAGTTGTTGTAAAGAGATTTGTCATGTCCTTTTGGCGCTGCTTCTTAATAAGGCAAATAACCGAAGTGGATTTGCATCCTTTATTGAAGGCAGCTTGTGACAGCTGATACAACAGTCATATCTCGTAGTACACTCACCTATTCAAGGTACACGAAGCAAGCACACAAGGAAGCGACTGTGAAGTATGTGAGTGTGAGAGAAAGGTTTATTTTAGTTTAGGGATACAGTGCGGAAACAGCTCATTCGGCCCATCAAGTCCGCACCGACCAGCGATCCCCCGACACCGTACAATAATGCTATCCTACACGCTTGGGCCAATTTTCACTAGAACCAATTAACCTACAAATCTGTACGTCCTTGGAATTTGGGAGAAAACCGGAAAACCAGGGGAAAAACCCCACGCCGTCACGGATCGAACCCAGGTCTCTGGCACTGTAAGGCAGTAATTCTACTGCTGCTCCACCATGCCGCCCCTGAAGTATAGGAGTTTGGAGAACTGGAGGCATACGTGCAATTTGGGTGAGAGGTTCGAGAGAAAAGGTTGAGATTTTTGGAACTTTGCCACCAAAAGTTGGATGAAAGAATGGAAAACCAACCGTAGGAACCGGGAGAGAAACCATAGGCAAAAGAACAGCAGGTATATGAGGAAACTGGAGAAATCTGTGGTCATGGAAGGATCACAAGCAAAGATAAACATTTTAAGTTAGAAGCTTGGGTGCCAATGTCCGAGGGAAGATCAACAAAGGCAGGAGTGATGGGTGAGTGTGATAAAATATGTAGGCATTTGCTTGTTGGGAAAGCTGGAATATTTGGAGGATGGATGAAAGTAAGCCAAGTACAGGGAGTGTTGGGGCAAATAAGCCTGGAGGTTAAATGCTTGGTGAAGGTTTGACAGCGTGAGAGCTGAGGTGTAGAGCAACGCAGTGGCTGCTGAAGAAATTAACTTGATACAGCAGCAGGGTACATACAAGAATTTATAGCTGATCACTTCTGTAGGAACACACGGTTGTTAGTCAAGAGTTTATTTTTTTAGGCTATTAACACAGGTATTGAAGAGAATTCTTGATGTGCTTTGTGATAACTAAAGGGCCTCTCCCACTTGGGCGTCATTTGCACATCACGCAGATGGCGCGCAAAGATTTTGTATGTCCGAAAGTCCTGGGGCGCCACGCGCGTCACTGCCTACGTCACCACGCACCATGTGCGCGTAATGCGCACCATACGTGCATCACGTGCGCGGCAAGACTCGCGCTTCATGCGTTAGCGTTGACGACCTCAGTCTTGGAGGGGTCTGGGAATGGTGGGATGTGGGAGGGAAGAGATGTGAGTTTCTGAATGCAGACTGGCTCCATCCGGACCGGGGAGAAAATACGGTCACCCCGTGGAGTTTGACACTGAGGAGAATATCAGCGACTTCTTACAACCTGCGGAGGGTCACTCTATATGTGGAAATCGGTGGCCCCAGGAGAAGTAGGCATTGTATGGGGAAAGAAATGCAAAGAAAATAAAATATGCTTTCTATAAAAATGTCAGAAATTATGGCATCCGACAAGTGTTACTTTGCCATGACGGTGATGATACATTGACATTTAATTATGAACACAAGACAACACTTCAAATAGTAAATAATGCAAATCATTCCAGTGGTGTATCTTCCTGGATGGTGGCACTGAATATAATGAATGTTAATTGTGGCCATATCATTTAATCTCTGGCAGTTCAAATACTCAGCACATGTGATAGTGGTTCGAACTGATGATGGAATGAGATTCTGTATTGTCAGCTTCCGCGTGCAATTAGTTTCATTTGTTCCTGGCTAATTCCCCAAGAAATCATCAAATGTAAACTGAAGGTCTCATCCTCGAGCTGGGTGTGATGTCAGTATATGCCAACATGTGAAGTGAAGTGTGTATGGAGGAACTGCAGATGTTGGTTTAAGCTGAAGATAGACACAAATAGCTGGCGTAACTCAATAGGTCAGGCAGCATCTCTGGAGAAAATGAACCTCTATATATCGGCGAGACCAAGCACAGACTTGGCGATCATTTCGCTGAACACCTTCGCTCGGACTGACGAGCCTACGCAATCTCCTGGTTGCCAAACACTTTAACTCCCCCCTCCCATTCCCACACTGACTTTTCTGTCCTGGGCCTCCTCCATTGTCAGAGTGAGGACAAATGCATGTAGGGGGAACAGCACCTCATATTTCGCTTGGGCAGCTTACAACACAGCCGCATGAATATTGATTTATTTATCTTCAAGTAAACCTTGCATCCCCTCTCTCTCTGACCCCCCCCCCCCCCCCCCCCCCCCCACCATCCCTATTGTCGTACTAGTGTCATTGTTGTCCTGTTGAATTTCACTGTCTGTATAACTTATTATCACCTAGCCCACAGCCAATAATGGACCTTGATCATTGTTACTTTTTTGCATATAGTTCATTCATTTGTTCTATATCTCTCTCTATCGCCATCTATATCTCTTGTTTCCCTTTCCCCTGACTCTCAGTCTGAAGGGTCTCAATCGGAAACGTCACCTATTCCTTTTCTCCAGTCATCACTGCCTGCCCCACTGAGTTACTCCAGCTTTTTGTGTCTATGTTACGTGAAGTTATTGTCAAAAGGATTTAGTCAGTAGTTGTAGATAAACCAACACTCTGTCATTCTGATATGAAGAAGGATATATTAGAATAAAATGCAAAGTGCTGGAGTAATTCAGTGTGTCAGGCAGCATCTCTGGAGGACAAGAATGGGTTGTATTTTGGGTCGGGTCAGACTGTAGAATGATTCCGATCCGAAAAGCCACCTTTCCATGTTTTCCAGAGATGCAACCTGACCCGCGGAGTTACTCCAGCACTTTATGTTTTACTCAAGAGACTGGAATCTGCATTTCTCTGCGTCTCGAAAAGAACCTTAAATAATGATTTGCTGACAAAATTTACCCTTTAATATTTTCTCCCTAATATTTACTGTCTCATCATGTGTGTTGTCACTTAAAAGCAAATGCTGCTGATCTGCATTTAGATACCCTTCCACATGATGTTGGGGCTTGTTTAGTTTAGTATAGTTTAGTTTAGTGATACAGCACAGAAACAGGCCCTTCAGCCCACTGAGTCTGCACTGACCAGCAATCCCCACACACTAACACTATCCTACACACACTACTAGGGCCTATTTACAATTATACCTAGCCAATTAATCTACAAACCTGTACGTCTTTGGAGTGTGGGAGGAAACTGAAGATAACCCACGCAGGTCACTGGGAGAACGTGCAAACTCCATACAGACAGCACCAGTAGTCAGAATTGAATCGGGACTCTAGCGCTGTAAGGCAGCAACTCTACCACTCTGCCACCGTGCCACCCTTTGTGTTTGAAGGTATGTGGTGTTGGCCTGGCAATGTCCTTGCCCTGCTGACGAATACCATCACCTATGTGCAGGTATGGATGGAAACGTTGGCCTATTCTGCATGTACAAGGAGAAGGTCTTTGACAGGATATTGCACATTCATAGTTTATGAATAAAACTTACTTTTGAAAAAACAAACATGATTTTACAATGTATTGGCTTGATATGAATGAATAACATTATGAATGTAATTAAAGAAGGCACTGATTTGTTTTGTATCTCCTTAGGTAAATATGTTTATTTTAAATATAAAAAGGTTTTGTTATAAACCTCCCTGCAGTAGCTGAAAACTTTACCATCCTACCAGAGCTCTACTAATTGTAGAGACACAAGGAACTGCAAATGCTGGTTTACAAAGAAAGACACAAAGTGCTGGAGTAACTCAGTGGGTCATGTGGCCTTTCTGGAAAACATGTTTCTGGCACTTTGTGTCTTTTTCTTTCTCTAGAAACTGTACCTGTGTTTGTCTTGATTGTATCCATGTACAGCATTAACTGATTTGATTGGATTTCACTGGTTTAATTATACAAACAAAAGCCTTTCACTATATTTCGATACACGTGACAATAGTCAACCAATACCAATACCACTACCAATACTGAACTTGGGTCGTTTCAATGTATTATTCCTCCATGCATCCTCATGGATCCTTATTATTGAAGAGGGGCTTCAAATAGGTGCTAATAGATTGAAAAACAAATTACAATTTATCCACAAATTTATATATTTGTTTATGTAATTCATTTTTAATTTTGACACCCCAGCCCATTAATATTGCTGCTAGACCAACAGTAATTCATAACCATTTATTTGTACATCCAATCTTATTGTTGGTCTACTTAAGGTTGTCCCACTAGTTGTGAATCGCTGATGGATTTATGTCCTGAATAGAGTCTGCTGAGACCAGGACTAAGACCATTCATTTTACTTGCGTTCCTTAATGACTTCTGACAGAAGAAAATTGTTCTTTGCTTTTAAGTTAATCTTGAACATGGATCCTAACATGGAATGCCGCCAGCCACCAGGCTTTCATTTATAAGTTAATGGCTACTTGATCTTCAAACTATAAATTCTTAATTTTTCATTGAGGAAAAAAAAACAAAAAAAATTCTCTCCTTTGTACTAGTTAACTGCAAAGTGAAAAATTAAATAAAACCAAATCTATCAATGTTTGTATTACGATAGGAAAAATATTTGGTGTACCTTTTTCAATTGTAATATCATTAAGAGTATTATTAATTAACAAACTGTTGTTAAGCATGCTTCTTTTTCAGTCAGATTTATAGCACATGTCAAGCTGACATTAATACAATATATAACGGGACACCAATCTTCAGCAGTTGTTACCAAAGAACAGGCAAATACATTTTGGATCTGTAAAGATCTATCGGTAAAACTAACATTCAGTGATAATGCGTTAGTCAGAATTGTGTATTATCTTTCGTACCAGTCTTTAAATCACTAGCAAGCAACTTCATCACTGTCTGTACAGCTTTCAGAGATCGCATATCGTTTCTTGTTAAGCTTCTGTCTCACCAATCTTATCAACAAAAGACCTACCTCCATCAGCAAAGAGATTTATTTGATCACAGTTTATCATGTTAAATAATTCACATAATCTCTCTGGGAGCACGGTGTTGAGGATAATGCTGCTTGTACTAATGTGGGAAATCATTAAAGATCGATAGAGAGATCATTACCAGTATGACTTCCTAACAGAACTGCCTGCGTTACAGATAGCACTTAAATTCAACAGTAAAAATGACAGCATGAGCTCACTTTAATGGGTGCCAGCAAAATTGATTGGGCCAAGGTCGAAGGTTAAGAAAGCAGATTGTGACCCGTCTCTGTAATGTTTTAGCAAATGCACTTGTAATTCTTTTCAAACACTTTAGGGTAAGTTAAACACAGAGTGCCCTGCAGACCTCATCAGAGTCTCTGTGCAAAAAAGAAATCAACATCCCAATTAGGGGCAAGAGGTATTCTATTGCAGCTTTACAAATGGGCAGCAGTTTGTTGCTGTTCTGAATATCTGAATACATAACAGATCCAGACAAGAATTATAACATTCCCATTTATTAATGTTACGTAAATACAGACCAATGTAGTTTAATAATCAAAGTGTTTTCTGTATTAACAAATAATGAATATGCTCACCTAAAGATAAACATTTACAAAATGCAGGTTAACACAATGTAGTTAGATTTCTAGGGTATTAGATTTTGTGCTCCTTTAAGCAACCTCTAGGGCCAAAACATACATATTTGACATAGAAGCAATACATATTATAACAATAATATCCAGTCAATGTTATTTATTGGCAAGTTGAGTCTTTGTCGTTTCAATTTTCTAAATGTTAATCTGTTTTTGTTTGGAGATTACTCAGTTAATATTCAATAACAGGTGATGATGAAAATGAGGAGCATAACAGGCTGAGTTATATTCATGGATTCATGTGGCTTATAATCGGAAATGTATAATAACTTTATTGGAGAAAGCCTAAACTTCACTTCATGATGCTCATCAATTTTTTTTTCTACCTGTGCGAGAAAAAGTTTTTTTCGGACATGGACTGCGTTTTTCTAAACACAATTAATTAACAAAGTTTTACCGTGGATGTATTTATCGTATTGATGGATATGTTTTGTTATGAAATTGGTCAAGGATAGGGAATTATTTTGAAGGACTGAGCCCATAAAGCTGTTTGCACTATTCTGGATATTTTATTATTTATTTTGAGTAGCTTTAACATTATTTTCTGAAACAATAATGGGATGATGCAATTAGAAAGCTGATCTGCAAGTTGCTTGACTCAGGCAGGGCTTAGCTTTGGCTGATGAAGTGTCTTCAAACATTGCATTTTCTTCCTGCAAAGCAGTCCAGTCTCAGTTTGAATTGAAGCGTTTTCTTTTCATGAGAGGCTGTGAATCATAATATGGAAGCTATCTTTCATACCTATGAAATCAAAGGGTACATCTGCAGGGAAGTGAAAGATAATAAAATATATATATTTAACATTGCTGGAATTCAACGTTTGCAAAGAATTTTACTGGGACAATATAAAATCTTTGCCACATGATTTTCCAAAGAGCACAACCATAGCCCCAGGCCTTTGAACCCAGAACATAATCCACACAATAAAAAGAATGAACTGTGGTAATGTACTAGTACAGAAAGAGCAATTAACTGGTTAGCTGAAAATGCTTCCTTCTTTACATTGTAAAATTCTGTGGTTGAGGACTTCTAATGAAAATCCTTACTATTAGACTGAACCCTCAGCCATGACCTCATAATATCTCACACCAGCCACACACCACAATGACACGTAGAATGAATTGAAATTTAAGTAGGATGACATGCTATAATTGTTGGTTAGCTAATTAAAATCCGGGCCCAAACAATAACAGTTTTACTGAAAGGATGACAATGACAGGTACAGGGACAATGGCAAGGGTTGCATCAATTGTCAGATCTGAAATGTACATCATTCATCGTTTCTCAGTGTTCCTGCAATAACTCTTGCCGAACAATAGCCTTGAACAAAAGATTTGCTCCTGTGACGTCTTTTCAGGGTTGAGTTTTTAGTTTAGAGATACAGCACGGAAACAGACCCTACGGCCCACTGGGTCTGCGCCGACCAGCGATCCCGCACATTAACACTACCCTACACCCACTAGGGACAATGTTTACATTTACCAAGCCAAATAACCAACAAATCTGTATGTCTTTGGAGTGTGGGAGGAAACAGAAGATCTCAGAGAAAACCCACGCAGGTCACGGGATAACGTACAAACTCCATAAAGACAGCACCCGCAGTCGGGATCAAACCCGGGTCTCCAGCGCTGCATTCGCTGTAAGGCAGCAACTCTACCGCTGCACCACCCTGACTGCTCTTAAATATTGTTCTGAAGTTCAGTCAGTAAGTCCATTGGGCAAAAATGGTTTAAGGCAATGTTCTGGCTCAAATTAGATAAGCTTCTCAAGATGTTTCAAGAGATAAGTGAATCGTCTGGATTTCTGTTCTATTTTAAATTCTGGCAAGAAATCCATCCTGCCTCTATGTTTGTAAGATGCATCAGCTGTGTTTGTACGTGGACCTGCGATCGCCTGGGAATTCCGTCCAATGCTCTCTCCCTAGACTGGGTGGCACTCGTACCTGCTGAACACTGGCATGAATTTTAATGTGGCCTTGCGCACAGTACAAGATGATTCAGAGCAGCGGTTGGTTAGAGGACATACTTGTTCGTTTTATCCGTAGAGGGAAGACCAATCCAATGCTTCAGGGGCCTCCTGCTCCCCTTAGCGTGAGGATCTTATTTTCCATATGTCCTTTCATGCCTTGTATCATTGTTTCTCCTACAGCCTGTCCAGCTATTTGTTGTTCCTCATCCTTCCAAAGTGGAGCGAGGATGACACAATAGCTATTGAATATCATTACCCAATTCCTTCAGCATCAGGAGATAGCAGTAGATGTGAATTTCTCTTAACGTATGCATTTAATGGAGGAATTTCCTCATCATTGTGGGCTTCCTGGAATTCGTCAATGTTTTCCTCATCTTCCTCATTTGGCTATAGCAGGTGATTTGCATGGATAAACTCATAAATGCCAGATATAGAGTTGCATGCAAAAAAATAAATCTTTATTTTGGAATTGGGGCGATTACATGAGATTATTGTCCCAGGGTCTATAATCTTAGATGCCTGAGAATTTTATCAGAACAAGGTAGAAACAAGAAACTGCAGATGCTGGTTTACATAAAAAGACACTGGTTTACATACTGGAGAAACTCCAGTTTATTTCAGACAGGTTAATGATTATCGGATATCCCATGCACATTTGTGGCACCATTTGTGGTTTCCAAAATTCCTCATCTCAGGCTTAATCCTAATATGACACAAAATTCAGGAGTAGAGGGCCTGTCCCACTTAGGCGACCTTTTCGGCGACTGCCGGCACCCGTCATAGGTTGTAGAAATTTTTCAACATGTTGAAAATTCAGCGGCGACCAGAAAGACGCTACGACTCTTTGGGTGACCAGGAGACCTCTCACGGCCATACAGGTGAACCCCTGGCGACCTCTCACGGCCATACAGGCGAACCCCTGGTCGCCTGTATGGTCGTGAGAGCTCGCCTAATCACCCAAAGAGTCGTAGCGTCTTTCTGGTTGAAAATGTTCGGCGACCTATGGCGGGTCCCGGCAGTTGCTGGAAAGGTCGCATAAGTGGGACAGGCCCTTAACTCAGCGGGACAGGCAGCATCCCTAGAGAGAAGGAATGGGTGACGTTTCGGGTCGAGACCCTTCTTCAGACTGAACGTCCTTTAATTCTGAGGCAATGACCTCTGGTCCTAGACTCTCCCACTCGTGGAAACATCCTCTCCACAACCACTCTATCCAAGCCTTTCACTATTCTGTACGTTTCAATGAGGTTCCCCCTCAGTCTTCTAAACGCCAGCGAGTACCAGTCCTGTGCTGACAAATGCTCATGATAGGTTAACCTACTCAATCAGAGCCAGCACATCCTTCCTCAGATATGGTGCCCAAAATTCTCACAATATTCCAAATGCGGCCTTACCAGCGCATTATCTGGATACTCCCGAGGCATCTAAACCTACAGGAACAGGGTGCTGAATTTCTTTGGACCTGAGCCCTCTGTTTTACATCCAGCACATTTGGTGTACTTTGAGCAGCCCATTTTTTGAAGGGAGAAGTGTTAATATTCATTGAAAAGGTGTGAAGTTAAACTGTTTGTCTTAAACTTATATTAATTAAGAACGGTTTGTTTTATTTTATGTTATTTCAGTTAAGGATAGCTTATAATTTACTCTGCAGTTAAAACTAGAGAGAAAAAGGACAGTGTATAGTCGCTTATTCCATCATTAACTTTATTATTTCCTTTTTGAATTTGGATTGATTTTAAAAGTTAAAGATAGTGTTTATCTTGTTGAAATCAATGTCACCATAACCAAATATAGTTTTGGGAACAGTTTAGAAAATATTTTCTTGCTTTGATATTTGTTTAATTTTTGTTTTCTTGTTCTGGCAACACCCTTGATTTCCAGCTAAAATTAACTTGAGTATTAGAGTGTTTCACAACAGAAAATATATTTATAAGAAAATATATTTATAAGAAAATCCTGGTTTGTACTCCTGGTCGCCTGTATGGTCGTGAGAGCTCGCCTGATCACCCAAAGAGTCGTAGCGTCTTTCTGGTTGAAAATGTTCGGCGACCTATGACGGGCCCCGGCAGTCGCTGAAAAGGTCGCATAAGTGGGACAGGCCCTTAACTCAGCGGGACAGGCAGCATCCCTAGAGAAAAAGAAAGGGTGACGTTTTGGGTCGAGACCCTTCTTCAGACTGAAGGTTCTTTAATTCTGCGGCAATGACCTCAGGTCCTAGACTCTCCCACTCGTGGAAACATCCTCTCCACAACCACTCTCAGTTGTCAAACACCCATCATAGGTTAACGTACTCATTCAGAGCCAGCACAGCCTTCCTCAAATATGGTGCCCAAAATTGCTCACAATATGCTCACTATGCGATTCTGCTTCACTGAAAAATCATTTACACAACAAAGTCGTGGACTTATGATGTGTTCCATAAAGTCAATAATTAACTTTACTGGATTTTTGTGTAAACAAATTGAAGAACACGCACGCCTCTCAGTCATGGTGACCCTCATCATGTAAAACGTTGCCTCGGGACGCATGCCGACTGGCACATGTCACCCTTTGCTGCTCTTTGCTGAATTGCAAGAGCCCGCATATTTCCAGCTGCGATAGTGGGGAGCCATCCATTTTTCACTAGTTAGACATTTGCAATCACTTCTGGAAGGGGCATTTGGCTGTACCACGGACCTCCCCAAAGCACAGAAATAATGAACGCTTACACGCACATCCCTGGCAACTCACTGCCAGGAACGTTCTTTGCACATGCAATATCCCCATAGGGCATATGTTGTTCAGAAACCTCTGCAGGTTCCTTTGCCTCTCATCTTTTCCACCATCCCTCTCCCAACACTGGAGTATTAAAGCATTCCCTGGTGACACCTACAGCAGTTGCTTGTTTGTGATGTGAGCCTTTAAAGTCTACTTCCTGAGTTCAAAACCATTCTGCCGTTTATCAGCAGCTTAGATACTACTTTGGCTTTGGGCTCGGTCGTCTTGGTTGAGCGCTTATCCTGGTGTTACAGCACAAGTACTTTGTGTTTTAATGGTAATTCTGCTAACACCAAAAACCCACCCATTGGCAAATGAGGTTCTTGAAACAATGCGGAAACCAGACATTTTTTGCTGTTTATAAACAGGCATTAACAAATTGCATGTTTTCGTTTGCTTTTCAGTGTAAATTACAGAGGCTGCTCGTGTTGCTTTAGCGCTTGAATATCAAGATCAATGGAGTTCCAGATCTGAGTGTGTGACTGGAGGCTGATAAGCAGTCTGACGTAGTGAAAATTACAAAAAGCCTAAACATGCACATTTGCAGGAATTCTAAGTAGAAACGCAAAATGCTAAATCACTCAGCATGGCTGCAGAGTGGGGAGCACATCGTCTCCTTGGTACGGAGCCTTTGTCTCTGTGTAAACTCATGGTTAGGCTATGCCTAGTCTCTTCTCTCCTCTCTGCTTCAGGTTAGGACCCTTCCTCAGACTGGTGCCGCCTGACCTGCTGAGTTCCTCCAGCACTTTGCTAAAGATTCCAGCATTCACATCTCCTTTTGTATTAATGTGTAGGGATCGCTGGTCGGTGCGGACTCGATGGGCAGAAGGGCCTGTTTCCGCGCTGTATCTCTGTATCTCACTGCTGCCTGACTGCCTGAATATTTCACACCCTTTCCTGCTTTGTTTTAAGTCATCCAATCCATTAATGTCATTTATTATAAGCCAAACAGCAAGCAGAAAGCATGCAGGCAGCAGGTGTCAGTCTTGACCAGAGGTAGCCCGTTTAACACACTGACGTTAATTTTGTGAGTTGAAGTTCCAAACTGGAGATTTCAGCAAGTAATCAGCTCTACTAATGATGTTGCCTTGTGAATAAAACAAATGCTTTCTGTTCTTTTAAATAACCTTTATACACTCATTTTCTGAAAATATCATTTTTTTTCAGAGGTGACACAAGGAAATGTGAATGCTGCAACCTAGAGCAAAGTGCTGGAAGAACTCAGCAGGTCAGGCAGCACCAGTCTGAAGAAACGTTCTAATCCGAAACACTGCCGGTCCATTCCTTCCACAGAGGCTGACTGACCCGCTGAGTTCCCCCAGCACTTTGTGTTTTGGCCTTATTTTGATGACACCGACAGGAAATGCCTTTTCATATGAAAAAGAATGTAGCCAGTTGTAGAGAGGAAAACTGAAGAATTAAAGGAAGGGGTAAAAGACATTGACAATGAAAATTACCTTCATTGCTCACAATGTCATTATTAGAACATAGAACACAGAGCACTTTAACTCAGGAACAGGCTCTTAGGCACACAATGACCATTCCGAACAAGAGACCAAGACCAAATCTTATCTGCCTGTACATAATCCATATCTCCCCCATTCTTTGCATTTGCATATGCACATGCTGATTTAAAAGTCTCTCAAATGTCATTATCGTCACTATCCTCTGCCAAGTTGCTGCCTTACAGCCAATGCAGTGCCGGAGACCCAGGTTCAATCCTGACTACGGGCACTGTCTGTATGGAGTTTGTACGTTCTCCCCGTGACCTGCGTGGGTTTTCTCCGAGATCTTCTGTTTCCTCCCACATTCCAAAGACGTACAGGTATGTAGGTTAATTGGCTTGGTAAATGTAAAAACTGTCCCTAGTGGGTATTAGGATAGTGTTAATGTGCGGGGATCGCTGGTCGGTGCGGTCCCGGTGGGCCAAAAGAGCCTGTTTCCGCGCTGTATCTCTAAACTAAACTAGGGACAATTTACAGAAGCAAATTAACCTACAAACTTGCACGGCTTTGGAATGTTGGAGGGAACCAGAGCACTCGGAGAAAACACATGTGATCACAGGGAGAACGCATAAACCGTACAGACACACCCTTAGGCTGGATAGAACTCAGGTCTCTGGCGCTGTAAGGCAGAAACTCTACCTCTGCACCACTCTGCTGCTCTGAGGAAGAATACTTGACAATTTCCTTTCAATGTATAAAGTTCCTTTTTTTCCAGCGTGTCCACTATGTGAGCAATAATCTCCAAATTACACCAAAGTACAATGAGACGTAAGATGCCTGGAAAAAGGGCATGAGGTGCAGAAGCAGCATTAGTCCCTCATGCCTGATCTGCCATTCAATAAGAGCATGGTCTTAACACTTCTTTCCCATTCTTTTCTCACAATGAAAAGCTTTTGTTGTGTGCTATCCAGTCAGCTGAAAGACAATACATGCTTGCACTCGATCTGTTACAGTGTATAGATACGCGAGAAGGGAATAACGTTCAGTGCAAGGTAAAGCCAGCAAAGTCCGATCAAGGATAGTCCGAGGGTCACTGGCTAGGTATATGGCAATGAACTTATGGAGGAAAGACGGGTCCTCAGGTTTAGTCAGATTTTCTACCAATGTTTATGAATACTACATGATGACTTTCATTTGGAAAATATATCACTGAATGCAAACTGGGACTTACTGCATCGATCTCACAGTCTGCAGTTTTAATGCACGGACCTCCGTGCACTGACATGCAGAGGGAGCAGACTTGTTCAACACATATCTCTGATCAACACTTCTGTGAATTTCAGTTGTGGACGGTGCAGATCGTTCAAGCAGATGCAACCACTCATTGCAAATGTGAGGCCTGTTTCAGCAAAATGTAAATGACTAACCAGGTCCCAGTCTGTATGCTCCAGTACTGGGAACCTGCTGTAGATCCCTCTCATGCCCTCAACCCTAACTCCCCATTTCTAAGGTTTCAAAGGTCATTTATTGCCACGTGTACCAATTAAGGTACAGTAATATTCATATTATCATACAGCCGTACAAAAAAAAAACAAGACACACAACTACATAAAAGTTAACATAAACATCCACCACAGCGGATTCCCCACATTCCTCATGGATGTGCCCAGTGTTAATATTCAAATGAATCCTCCGTCATCACATCTCAAATTCTGAGCTCCATGCCCAATCTTTCACACTAGACTCCCTCCAGAAGATGATGACTCCAACCAACACCATGACATCTCATCTCCGCCTCCTCCATCAATTGCAACCTTTCCCGCACATTTGTACCTTCTGTCTTACCACTTGCAATCAATTGGGTTTCCCCGTCCTAAACCCCCCTTCACACCTTCAATACTGCACCTGTCCCTCTTGTCTGGAGTGGGTAGAGGGAGTATCCTTTGTCCACGCAAGATAAGTCAGCCCCAAAATGTGATGGGCAGGCTCAAAGTCTACTCACCAGAATGTTCTATTGAAGAAGTACAGGAAAGATTGTTGAACAATTTGCTGCATACTTCTGACAATTACTTGGTTAAAATGTTAGGAATTGCTCACTGAGTCTTTATGGATAATTTGTGTTAGTGAGATAGAACTCACGATTATATTCTTTGTGATTCACTTGTAGCCTCCCCCATCTCTGAGTAATATTGTCTTTCTCGGTTACTGAATAGGCTTCTTTCATATGTACTTGTCACACGGTTCCTGGAGCGTATTAGTAGAATGTGGGGTTTTAAGTGATAACTGCTGTTGGTTATTGGTATAACTAAAAGGCAGTGAAGATAGGAAAAATGATCTTAATAGAAATATTTTCCATTGTGTACCATACTGACCTCATATATTGTGCAAGCTTTTGAAGTTTTTAATTATGTTTAATAGTCGGAGAAGTCAAATCAATTGCAATTTGTAATCAAACCTATCAAATAGGATGAGGAAAAGCAAAGCAAAGGAGCACAGGAAATCCAAAATCAAATGGAAATCAGATAAAATGTTGCAATAACTAATCCCTGTTACATTGTCCTTTTAAAAAATCCTTTTGATGGTTCATTCTTAACAATCTCCCATTCTCTTCCTGCACTTTAGCCAGGTTTTATCTTTAAAGTTTACTCCCCCTTTTGTTCTTTCATTAGAAATACATTTTTATGTATTCTCATTATTATCATTGTTTGACTATTTTGCCAACATTTCTTTATTTGGTCATTGCACCATTATTTCTGGTGGGAATTTGAGCCATCTGTATGTTTCTTCCTGAATATGGAGGGAATCAGTAAGCAGCCCACATTTATAACCTTTATTCAAACTGTTCACAGCCGCCTACATTTACATGCGAGGTATACTGTGACTCATGTGGGAACCCTGCTATAACTGAGTCAAAAACTTGTGGGTTCAAATTCTTCTCCATGGATGTAAATCGAAGGACCAAAGGAGTTATGCAGTGCTTGACTTCTGAAGGTGGCAACTTTGTGGAGATCTGAAACCAAGACCCTGGTCTATGGTCAATGGTGCAAAAGATCCCGACGCTGCTTCCTGGAAGGGATAGGGATGGGTTTTATTCCTGATATTCCCAGTCAACGGTTAGCCTCTAATTAAAGCAAGTTGAAGCAGGTTTATCTGGACATTATTCTGCTGTGGTAGAACATTTCATTTCCCTACTATATTCTCTATAGTAGGGAAATTATTTCCCTATTATATGTGTACTTCATAGACTGAGATCCTTTAGGATTGCGAGAGATGCAGGTTTTCCTTTCAAGTGTGAGGCAAAGTAATAAACCTCATGTGTGACAAATTCAAAATGTTTCTGCTGCCTCTAAAGGCAGATTAAGTAAATATTTGATATGAAAACTCATTATATTTCCCATCAATGGGATATAACATTACTGGTGTTTTTTTAACCAATTAAACTTGTCTTGACATCATAATAATACAAAATAATGAACCTGTTGTGCTATTCTATTGCAATGGACCAACCTGCCTGATTTGAAGCTACTTTCTACAGACTTTTATGTTTAACCTATATTCAGTCTTTTGTTGTTCATTGTTCCTCGCGTTTAAATTTCTACAAGCAGTGTCAGCATTTAGTCTATTCCATTCAGCATGGACTCCTCTGCATTGGTGAGACCAAACACAGACAAGGCACACTGTCCATCATGGTCTCTGTGCTAGCTACTTCAATCCCCATTCCCGCATGAGCTGTGAGTCCTTGGGTGCTGCCAGGGCGAGGCCAATAACAAACTAAAGGAACAGCATCTTCATCTTATGCTTTTGTAGTCTACAATCAAATCAAATAAATAAGGGCAGCACGGTGGCGCAGCTGTTGTCTTACAGCGCCAGAGACCCGGGTTCAATCCCGACTACGGGTGCTTTTCTGTACGGAGTTTGTACATTCAACCCGTGACCTGCATGGGTTTTCTCCGCGATCTTTGGTTTCCTCCCACACTCCAAAGACGTACAGGTTTGTAGGTTGGTCGACTTGGTGTAAACGTAAAATTGTCCCTAGTGGATGTAGGGTACTGTTAATGTGCAGGGATCATGGTTGGTGCGGAACTAAACTAAACTTAACGCGACACTATGAGCATTGAATTCTCCAATTTCAGGTAATCTACTCTCTCAGGCAGATGGGGCTCATCAGCCTGGGAAGGCAGTCCATCTAGGAGAGGGAAAACTCTGATATAAAATCTCCACTGCCTTGTGGCCATATCCAGTCATGGAAAAGGCTCCAGGAGTAAACCTCAAGAAAATCCGGAGTCGGAGCCCCTAAGGCAGTTTGTCGTTGTCTACAACCTCGCTCTGGCAGCTACTGCGACGACGCTGGTGCCAGACTGTAATGGCCCTGCTGTTCCTTTGGATCGATCAGCGACGTGGAGAGGGTGACGTGCTGCATGGGCAACAGCCTGTCCTCCATATGACATCGCCCAGGCTTGCATCCGACCACACATCACCTGCAAACTAGGATGCATCACCCATGGTCAGTCATGACCGAGGGGGGCCTACTACTACTACTCTCTCCCTGAACTTCTCTCCCTTCTTTGTGTCTACCCAGCTGCTCCTGCACCACCCCTTCTTTCCTACAAAAGTCCCACTTGCATTCACTCAACTTCTTTCCCACATACTCCATCCATTATGTCCCCTCCCACACTGTTCCCATTTGCCATCACGCCTCCCTTACTTGCTCCCATACTCTACCTTCCCTTCCTACCTGTAGCCCTTGTGTAACCTCCGTCACTATCTCCACTCCTCTCTCCTTCGTCTGTCTCCATCCATCAATACATGTCTCCTAGCCTGGATCCACCTATCACTTGGCCAGCTCATGCCCAATCTGCATTTCCTCTTTATACTGGCAATCTGCCTTCCATGCTTGCAGCCCAGATGAAAAGTCTCAACCCGAAACATTGACTGTCCATTTAACTCCACAGATGCTGCTTGAACTACTGAGTTTTTCCAGCAGTCTGTTTATTTGCTTCAGACACCAGCATCTGCAGTCTCTTGCATCTCAGCGTTTAGTCTTATTGATGCCTCCCCTCCAGCTAATTAGTTTTGTTGAGGTGAAATGCATAGAATTTTAAGAAGAGCAAAGATTATAAATATTTTCTGTGAAGGGATTAATCTCCATTCCCTCTCCCCTCCTCCTGACTCCATCCGTCAATACATCTCACCTTTCCAGTATCTACCTATCAAGTCAAGTCAAGTCAAGTTTTATTCATCACTTGCACATGAAGTGCAAGTGAAATGAATTTGCCAGCAGCGGTACAATAAATAAGAACACACAATACACAATCACCAGCCAGATGTTGAGTTCAGATGTGTAGAGTTGTAAGAAGAGCTAAAATGTATAATCAGAGATATATTTTGTTTTGAAAGGATTCATCTGGAAGTTTAAACTGAAACCCAGCATTAACATGGAATTTCACACCTTTGTAGCCAGGTTTCTGTTCTGCTAAGTGATGTGGGGTGCAATTCCAAAATCTGCCAATTTAATTATTTGGTAGGTTTCTGATTATTTTGATGTTTGATTATGGTAGCTTCCTTTCTTACCTTCTTTCAATCAATATTTAATAATTTATTGCACCCTAGTTTACTTATTTTGTTGTAGTGCTATTCTATCTCTTTCTCCAGGCTTGTAGACTACTTGGCTTGTAAATTATTCCTAGTGTGTATAAGTGTGCGGGGATCACTGGTCGGCTTGGACTCGGTGGGCTGTAGGGCCTATTTCCGCGCTGTATCTCATAGAAACATAGAAACATAGAAAATAGGTGCAGGAGTAGGCCATTCGGCCCTTCGAGACTGCACCGCCATTCAATATGATCATGGCTGATCATCCAACTCAGCATCCTGTACCTGCCTTCTCTCCATACCCCCTGATCCCTTTAGCCACAAGGGCCACATCTAACTCCCTCTTAAATATAGCCAATGAACTGGCCTCAACAACATTCTGTGGCAGAGAATTCCAGAGGCTCACCACTCTCTGTGTGAAAAATGTTTTCCTCATCTCCGTCCTAAAGGAATTCCCCCTTATCCTTAGACTGTGACGCCTTGTTCTGGACCTCCCCAACATAGGGAACAATTCTCCTGCATCTAGCCTATCCAGCACCTTAAGAATTTTGTAAGTTTCTATACGATCCCCCCTCAGTCTTCTAAATTCTAGCATGTACAAGCCAAATGGGTGAAATAAATTTCCAATATGCTTTTAGAAAGCTTTATAAATGTCAGGTTATCGGGAGAATAAATTTCAGGTGTAAGTAAAAGATGGTAGGTGTAAAGGAATTAATACAGGAGGCAAACACCAAAATAGGAAGACTGTGTTTAAGGGCACCATGATACAGTGCATTGATAAAAAAAGTAAATAGAAAATGCTACAAATACTCAGGAAGTTAGACACCATCTATAAAGAGACAAATATACAGTAGTTATGTTTTAGGTTGATAACCTTTCATTGGCTAAACTAGTAAAAAAAGGCAATTAATGTGGCAGTTTTATTAACACACAGACTTGCAACATTACTGGGTATGACATTAACTCACCTGTGTTTTTGTGTAGCATTCTCACAATAAATGTTGATACATTTTACTGCAATGATGCAAAGACAAGCAAGAAAGATGATTCTGGATTATTGGAATTTAAGCAAAACACAAAGTACTGGAGGTACTCAGCGGGTCATGGCAGGAATGAACATGTAGCGTTTTGGGTTGGGATCCTTCTTCAGATTACCACAGATGCTGCCTGACACACTGAGTTCCTCCAGCAATTTGTATTTTACTGAGAGGTTAAGATAACTAGATCTGTTTTCTGTAGAATGGAAGAAAATTGAAGAAAATTCAAGGTTATCCAATTAAATTATAAGGATTTATTTTGAAATCACCAACATTTACCTAGATGTCCTTCTTCCATGCTTTCCTAATATGCACAGAAGACTAAATGAGCGGAACTTTAAAAAGCAGATCTCAGCAATCTTATTGCCTCAAGAAGGGAGAGGTTCAGTAGGCTAGGACTGTATTTCTTGGAGCGCAGAAGGATGAGGGGTGATCTTATTGAGGTGTCTAAAATCATGAGAGGAATAGATCCGGTAGATGCACAGAGTCTCGTGCACAAAGTAGGTGAATCGAGGACCAGAGGACTCAGGTTTAAGGTGAAGGGGAAAAAATTTAATAGGAACATGAGGGGTAACGTTTTCACACAAAGGGTGGTTGGTGTATTGACAAGCTGCCAGAGGAGGTAATTGAGCCAGGGACTATCCCAACATTTAAGAAACGGTTAGACAGGTACATGGATAGGATAGGTTTGGCGGGATATGGACCAAACGTGAGCAAGTGAGACTAGTGTAGCTGGGACATGTTGGCCATTGTGGGCAGGTATATACACACACACACACACATCTATATAACTAAATGTCTCATCTTGACCACTTCCTGTCTGCGCTGTATATTGATTTTAGGAAGAACGCTACAATATATCGCTACGATTTTTGGCCATCTTACTCACAGTCCTCCTCCGCTGAGGCAGCCCCGAGGATTTTTATGATCGATGAAAAATAAAACAGCTATGAGTGTTTAAAAAATCTTGAGACCAGCCTGGTTCACCACAATGAAGGACTAAATGCCTGGACATGAGTCATTGGGAACACAACTGTTTTTCCTGAACATCTAGAAACTTGTCAAGGCATCGTCCTTTTATAATTTTATATGTTTCTATGTACTTGCAATAAATGATTTGTTAGCCCTTAATTGCAATGCAATGAGTTGTTTGGCAATTTGGTGGCCTGCACTCTGCTTGAAATGCTATGAAATTGAATTTGGTGGCCTGCACTCTGCTTGAAATGCTATGAAATTGAATTTGGTGGCCCGCATTCTGCTTGAAATGCTATGAAATAGAATTTGGTGGCCTGCACTCTGCTTGAAATGGAATTTTAAGGAATAGCCGTGAGTGAACTGCCAGCCCACCAGGCCTGAGTGACTGATCTGCCAGCCCACCAGCCCTGAATGATTGAGCTGCCAGCCCACCAGCCCTGAGAGATTGAGCTGCCAGCCCACCAGCCCTGAGTGACTGAGCTGCCAGCCCAAGAATCCATTTGGCCCACAATGTCAAACTAGCCCTCTGGAAACCAGTTCCTTCAGCCCACAACACCCATACTAGCGCTCCAGAACACCCCCCCGCCACCACTAGCCACTAATATTGGAATTGGTGGAGAGGCGGAATATTGCGTTGGGGGACCAGCCCTCCCGTGTGAACATGGGACCCAACCAGTCCCACTTAGTCTGGTATATATTCATATTACATATTATATATATGAAGAATTCATGTTAAATCTGCGCAAAATATCACCAAATTTCATTATTAAAGTAACGGTTGGCCTAACACGGCTTGTAAAATTTAAAACAACGTGACTTACAGCAGGAAAGAGATTACCTCGCGGGAAGAACTGTTGAACTGACAAGTAACCAATTCAGACATTCTAGTCTATCACCTGGTTAAAGTAAAGCTACGAGATATAATATTTTTTTCACTTGCGTGCGGTTAGTTGTCAAACTCCCATCCCTGTGGCTGTTATGGTTACAATTCTGACAGAGAATTGTGAGCTGCTTACATGGTGCTGCTCATGTTGCAGTGCAAAGCTCTCTAAGGCTTTAAGGCCTCAGAACACAAAACCACACTAAATGGAGGTTGATATACAGCTGGGTTCAGTGGAAAATTGAAAGTAAATTTGCAGCTAGGGCATAAAATATCCTTTATTCCTTTGTACCTTCAGGTGTGCAAATTACAGTTTTATTATTTTGTGATGGTATAAAATTGTACTCCTGTGATATAGCATGACACTGTTAGATATCCATCACTATGTTTCAGTGCTTAATGTTTTATGATGATATTCATTAATCACAGTGATTGAACAGTCTGCTAATCCTAAATGACATGAGATATTTCTGAAAATGGAAGGTTGCTTTTACATGCACTGATAAGGAACAGCAAATATTGCTGTAGCTCAGTGGGTAAAATCTCAGTGGGTAAATTAAAAAATGCCAGAGATTTAAGTACTGAAGTTAAGGTTGAATCTTGTAATAATTTTAGCATGGTTTATATTTGTCATGAACAATCATTATTTATTTTTAATCCCTGTAAGCTTTGCATCATGTGGCGACCAGCTATCCAGAATCAATAATGTTTTACTGTCAAAGGTTCCAGGCGCAGTTTGTGTGGAGGAAACAAACCTACAATGAGGACAGCCAGCCAGCTTGGGAGGTGATTTCAAAAACAAGGTACAGTATATTCTCCAGCATCTTAAAATGTGAATGTTAGAAATAAAGTTATAGCATGGAAACAGTCCCTTTGGCCCAACTTGCCCACATCGACCGACATGTTCCATCTACACTGGTCCCATCTGCCTCCATTTGGCCCATATCCCTCTAAACCTATCCTAGCCGATCCATGTACATCGAGATTTCCCAACCTGGGGTAAATTTCGCCTACCCAGGGGGTAAATTTGTTGATTCTGCATTGTTAAAAACAGTATTTTTTTAATTTCCCCTTTGTTGGTTGCTTTATTATGGTCGAGGTTTAAACTCAAATTACTCAACAAAACAGGGTGAGGGTAAATTTACTTTCGAAAAGTTGCCAGGGGTGAACGGGCCGAAAAAGGTTGGGAACCCCTGCTGTACATGTTTAAATGTTTGTTAAACTTTGCGATAGTACCTGCAAAGATGTTTAGAATGTACTGAGAGATTCCACAATTTCAATGCAGACGAAGGAACTGCAGCTTCTGGTTTACACCGAAGATAGACACAAAATGCTGGAGTAACTCAGCGGGTCAGGCAGCATCTCTGGAGAAATGGGATTGGTGACATTTGGGGTTGCAAACCTACTAATGAAGACCCTTCTACTTCAGAACCCATCTTCGGAAGAAGGGTTCCGACCCCAAAACCGTCACCTGGCCCTTTTCTCCAGAGATGCTGCCTGATTTCCTGAGTTACTCCAGCATTTTGTGTCCATCACAATTTCAATGAATGTGGTAGTTAAGCGCAGTGCCCTGATGCATACCCTTATCACTCCATCAATCTTTCTGAAGCAACCTATTATCTAGTCATTATTTTGCTGTCTGTCTATTATGGACAAATTGCAGCTTTTCCTCTATTAGTGCTTCATTGGCAATGAAACACATGTAATTCTGTGGAGAACATGAAACAAAAGGAAGCCATCTTTTTCTTTTTTTTTTAATGCTCTGTATTTTAATTTGCCTCTTTCAACTAATTTGCCATTTTAGTTAAAATTATATATAGTGCCCAAGATTTAACTAGCTAGCACTGAAACAAATCAATTAGGAACTCTCGATATGGTTTGTCATACCGAGAACTGACATTATGTTTTCAAGACTTTTTTGAACAGATTCACATGCAGAAAAACTATTTTGAGTCAACTGCTTTTTTGTGCAAATTCAGCAGCAATATTTGATTTTTTTTTCAAATCTTTAAGGATCAACATTTTAGCCATTATAATGCCAAATTCATTTTTCTTATAATGAAAATCAGATGATTTTGTTGAAACATAATATCTAAGTTAGGAAATTAAAGTTTTTTTATTACTATAAAAACTCATAATCAAAGCGATTTCATTTATACATGTCTGTAATGTGCAGCTCATTATTGCTTAAATTTTCTGGAGAGATGACATTGATGTTTACTTTGCTACATTTGCAGACAGCTTTCAAGCTGTGTTTTGCTGTTCTCACTATTAAGAAATTAACAGCAATTAAAATAAACTTCAAAGGAAATAAAAAGGATAAAAATAATTGCAGAAATGTGGGGCATCGTGGAATTAATGGTTCCAGGGTATGTTCCTCCTTATGATTCTTCTCCAGCAGAACAATAACTTCCATCAGCTAGTATCTTGTTACAATTTTCAATTGCATTTTTAGTCAACGTACACGCGCTCTTCTGCAATAGCAAAGGAAAACGGAGCCTGCTGCAGACAATAATGTAAACATAGATTAGTGGCAAACTTCTGATTTTCTCTCCCAATCTAAAACATTAATGGTAAAGAAATTGCTGTTGGTTTGCCTTGCAGACAGTGATCCAGTTGTTAGTGAGGGAGGCAATGGATGTTCGGAATATTTCTTCTTTCATTTCATTGTTTTATTTTGTTAGTGCAGATAGGAGTACATTTAAGGTAGACACAAAATGCTGGAGTAACTCAGTTGGTGAGGCTGCATCTATGGAGAGAAGGAATGTACATTTAAAACTTATGTCTTCATAATCTTTAAAGTTTACTTAGACTCAAGATCTGGTTTGTTGGTTAGGAATCTTAACTTTGACACACAAATGAATATTCTCTGAATGCTTTTGTTTAAATGATTCTTTTACCACATTGTTGCAGTGGTCCTTGATGCCTCCAGTTATTCTGGTGACCAGACAGCAGGACTTCTTGAAGGCATTTATTTGGAAATGTTTGGGAATAAATGGCTGCAGATGCTCATTTCATTAGGTGATAAATGCATTGCCGTACATCGTGTGAAGTTGCATTCTCGTGAGGTTTCACACCGTAATGCAGCCTGTTGCTTTGGAGGAACAGATATCAAATTGGAATAACAAATAACAATGTGGAAACAGAAGGGATCAGAATATTTATGACTTTAGATACTATGTGGAATAAGGCCCTTTGGCCCACCAAGTCCATGCCGACCAGCATTCATCCCGTACACTGGCACCAGTCCTGCACACCAGGGACTATTTACAATTTGGAGTGTGGAAGGAAACTGGAACACCCAGAGAAAACCCATGCAGTCACAGTGAGAACGTAGACATTCTATACAGACAGCACCCACCCATGGTCAGGATCGAACCCAGGTCTCTGGCGCTGTAAGGCAGCAATTCCACCACTGCGCCAGCGTGCTGCCCCTTGTAACTTGTAAATTGTAAATTGTAGGTAGTGCTAGTGTGTGGGATGATTGCTGGGCAACGTGGACTTGGTGGGCCAAAGGGCCTTTTTCCGCACTGTTTCTCTAAAGTCTAAAGCATAAAGTAGTCTAAAGCTGCCCATTGACCTAAAGTTATAACATATGATCATAGTTACACAGATATGTGTACAGTGTGTGGAAACAAGGAACTGCAGATACTGGTCTGTACAAAAGGACAAAGTGCTGCATTAACTAAAAGGGTCCTGCAGCATCTCTGGAGAACATGGATAGGAGATGTTTTGGATCAGGTCTCTTCTTCAGTCTGAAGGAGAACCCCTGACCTGAACCCGTACCGACTCCTTGAGTTACTCCAGCATTGTGTGTCTCTATATGCAGTGTGCTTGTTTTATGTTTGGTTATCATGAAACGTTCAGTGAATCTAATGGTTTCTGCACGGCGAATTGTTGTAACCCAAAATGGTCGGCATAAGACAGCGTTGGGAGCAGATTCATTGTGGTCAATTTCAAAAAGGGGTTAAAAGTAGACTTTTGAGTAGTGAAGCACGTAACTGCACAAGGGAGTGAAGTGAAGAGACACAGTGGTCAAACACCCTCCTTCTTTGCCGTTAGGTTGTAATTCTATGAAACGATGACTGCTGCTCCATTGGGTGAGATGTTTTTTTGTTCTGCATATGAAAACTGTCGTTAGCTGTCATGTCTTCGAATGAAAATTAAAAACAAACTTTTCAAGGTGTATAACTGGGCAAATTGGACTGTCGTCCATTAAATTGGATTGATTGTATTTTTGAAGATATATAGAAAATCTGTACAAATGACTTCAAAACACCTTTTATCATAACAGAATCTTTTGTTTTAATTTAATGTGCCATACTTAAACAGGACAAGCTCAAATTAGACATTGTATACCTTGTGGTGAATCTTGTGGTTGTGCACATATACCATCTCTGATAAATAAGGGTGTTTCCTTTTTAGTTTTCCTTTTATTGCTTATTTATAAGTTTTATACTCCTGATGGTTTGCAGTAATATTTAAAATATATTTTTCCATATTTTAATTAATAACTCCTTGGGTGCCAGGCATGCTCATTAATATAGATTGATTAATAGCTCATGATTTCAACCATGTGCATTATTTCATTGTCCTCATTAGGCTCAATAGTCAAGCTGTTTCCCCATCTTAAATAAATGCTTCTTACGGTGCCAGGATGGTGAGATGAATGTCCAAAGTATGCATTGTTCAAGACAAGAGTTTAAAATCAGTATTCTGCTTTTGCTGTGCTTCTGGAGAAATGTCTCGACCCACGCAGTCACGGTGGGGCAGCGGTATAGTTGCTGCCTTGCAGCAAATGCAGTGCTGGATCGGGTTCGATCCCGACTACGGGCGCTGTCTGTACGGAGTTTATACGTTCTCCCCGTGACCTGCCGTGGGTTTTCTCCGAGATCTTTGGTTTCCTCCCACACTCCAAAGACGTACAGGTTTGTAGGTTAATTGACTTGGTAAATGTAAAAATTGGCCCTAGTTGGTGTAGGATAGTGTTAATGTGCAGGGATCGCTGGTCGGCACGGACCTGGTGGTCCGAAGGGCCTGTTTCCGTGCTGTATCTCTAAAACTGAAAACTAAAACTAAAACGTCACACATCCATTCCCTCCAGCAATGCTGCCTGACCTGCTGAGTTACTCTAGCACTTAGTGTCTTACCTAAAGTGTTAACATTGTTTCTCTTTCCACACATTCCTAACTTACAACTTTTTCTGGCTTTATTTCAAAACAGTGAAGTTTAAGGTGCATTTGCTGCAATATTGTGCATTTAGCACAGGCGATGATCAGGGTGAATTTCTGCTCCTCAATTTTATTTAAAGATGATCAAATGCCTTATTTTAACTTAAAGATCAGATCCCTAATCTATATTACTAAAAGTCTGATCTTGACCACTTCCGGTTGTTCTGTATATTGATTTTAGAAAAAACGCAGCCACTTACGGCTGTGATTTTTGGCCATCTTACTCAGTCCCCCTCCGCTGCGCAGGGCAGGGGGATTTTTCCCATTGGTGAAAAATAAAGGAGCTATTAGTGTTTACAAAATGTTGAGATTCTCTCTCCTGAAGGCCATGCCCCTTCCGGAGGGACTTTAAAACCCAGAAGTGTTGAGTGCCTCAGTCAGTTTATTTTTTTATTGATTATTATTATTTTTGTTATAAAGATGGGGGAGCGAGGGAGGGTCACGTCTCACAGTCTGCGCAGTAGACACTGAACACATGTCGACTAAATAGCGAGTGGTTTTACTGACCTGTCAGTGCCCTAATGTTGTTTGAAAATATAGTTTGGAAATGCTAAAGCTGTGTTGCCTTTGGTTTGGAAATGCTAAAGCTGTGTTGCCTAATTAAAGTTGCCTTGCCTAATAAAGTTGCCTTGCCTAATTAAAGTTGCCTTGCCTAATTAAAGTTGCCTTAACTAATTAAAGTTGCCAGGCCTAATTAAAGTTGCCTGGCCTAATTAAAGTTTGGTACGGCTGTGATTCTTGGCCATCTTACTCAGAGTCCCCCTCCGCTCATCAGGTGCCGAGGATTTTTCCCATCGATAAAAAATAAAAGAGTTATTAGTGTTTAAAAAATGTTGAGATTCTCTCTCCTGTCAATCACGCCATGAAGGCCACGCCCCTTCTGGTGGGAGGGGGGGAGGGACTATAAAACCCAGAAGTGTGGGTGTTGCTCAGTCTCTGCAAGATGGAGGAGGGAGAGGTCACGATTCGCTGTCTTTAGTGGCCTTGCACCCTGTTTGAAATGGTATAAAACTGCACTTGGATTTGGTGGCCTTGCACCCTGCTTGAAGTGGTAAGAAACTGCACTTGAATTCGGTGGCCTTGCATCCTGCTTTAAATGGAATTTCAAGGAAGCCGTGAGTCAACTGCCAGCCCACCAGCCATGAGTGCGTGAGCTGCCAGCACAACAGCCTTGAGTGACTGAGCCGCCAGCCCAATAATCCATTTGGCCCACAATGTCCATACTAGCCCTCTGGAAACCAGTCCCTTCAGCCCACAATACCCACACTAGTGCTCCAGAACCCTCCCCCCCCCCACTGGCCACCAATAATGGAATTGGTGGAGAGGTGGAATATTGTGTTGGGGGACCAGCCCTCCCATGTGATGCTGGGACCCAACTGGTCCCATTTGGTCTATTTTTATCATAAAGGAAGACTATGAAAATGTATAGTTTGCACTGCAAAGGTATCTTTTGAACCAGCATGCCAATTGTTTCCACATATTGTTAAAAAATAATAAATAAAACAACATTTCCAAACTGTGTAATGATGGTATGCATGGGGCAGTCCCAAGACGGCTACACTCTAAACAATAGTGTTAGAGAGTAATCTGCAATTGGTGATTGATGAATGCATTATAGCCGTTACATATACCTTGCTCAATTAATGTACATCTCATTGGAGTATAGTGTATCTGCTCTGCCATTAAATGATATTACAACTTTATTGATTTAAGAAAACACACATGAATAGCAGAGCTTCTTTGATTTACAACATTGATGGGTTTACTTTCTGTTTCACCGAGAATCATTTGTATGATAGCTCTGAAAATAATTGGGGTGTTTCATATATATTTACCTACTTGTCCATGGTTTTTCACCTTGTCGTGGTGGAGAAGCTTGTGTGGACCTGAGATCCTGAGAGCGATGCCGTCTGGAGCTATGCTCCTGGTTGGGCCGCCCATGGCGGTACGGTCGAGGGGGAGGCCCCTGGCAAAGAGCAATCCAACCAAGACCTCAATGGTGGAACAGGCGGAGGACGATGGCTAACTTTAGTGGAGCGTCATAACAGCTGGGCAGGTGGATGAAGGCTGCAGCAGAAAAGAGTCTCCAGTCATCTTGGACTCCATGCCTCTGGATCCCGACCCAGATCCGTCAAGGACTGTGGGGTGGCTGTCTGTGCAACAGTCTCCCCACGTTAAACAAAGTCACGCACATGCGTCCTCCATATAGGGTGTAGCACCCTGGAGAAACCCATGGTCAGCCATAACCGAAGGGGGTCTAAGACTATCTTCTTCTTCTTCTTGTGTATGGCGTGCACAGCCTAAAGTTGTAGGTCAACTTGTTCTATTTGATCTTGTTTGTGCACATCGGGTTGATTGCATTAAACAGGGTGGACCACGTGAAGGTTGCAATTTCCCTCCCCACCTACTACATGTAGTTCAGTGATGGCTTTCTGTACATTAGGTGGGTCATATTATTTCCTTTAAAGGAAAAACATGTTAATATGCTTTTGTAGTACATTTTGTTTGTGAAGCTTGTTTGGCTCAACACATCTTTCAATATTAGCTGGGATCATTTGGTTTCCATTTTAGTTCATATGAGTCTTAAGACTTTAATTGGCTGTATGTGCGTAGAGCAATGGAAACCTTGTATCAGAGAAGGACAAATCCATTGATTGCTGTGATATGGAGGGAGGGATGCGTCATGGTTTCTGTGTAAGGTTAGTTTAATGAATTGAGAAGCTGCCTTGAATACTGACCTTTTTGCTTTTTGTGAACAATTTGGATTATGTGAGTAGTTCAATTTAACCAATCCAGTTGATGTCATTTGCCACAAATATGTTCCATAAGTCTTTCTGCAGAATTTGGCAATGGTCTATGTTTCAGTGGAGCAGTTACTTGTTGCAACCGAATGATTAAAGCATATAAACCAGTAACAATATTAATCCACATAAAAGCATTTTTAATTCAAGCATATCAAATCACATATTCCATTCCATCATCCCAATCTGTAAAATTCCAAATTCAAGGGAAAGAATGTGGTTAATTTCTTGATCCACAATTCCTGTCCCTTTTAACAAAAATGTATCTTTATGTGAAGGCTTGGGTAGAGTGGATGTGGGGAGGATGTTTCCACCAGTGGGAGAGTCTAGGACTGGAGGTCATAGCCTCAGAATTAAAGGACGTTATTTTAGGAAGGAGATGAGGAGAAATTTCTTTAGTCAGAGGGTGGTGAATCTGTGGAATTCTTTGCCACTGAAGGCTGTGGAAGCCAAATCAGTGGATATTTTTAAGGCAGAGATAGATAGAGTTTTGATTAGTACGGGTGTCTGAGGTTTTGGGGAGAAGGCAGGAGAATTGGGTTAGGCGGGAGAGATAGAAGCCATGCTTGAATGATGGAGTAGACGATGGGCCGAATGGCCTAATTCCACTCCTAGCACACGACTGATGATTTATGACTTATGAAATACAATGGGCACAAATTAGACTCTTTAGTATGCTAGGCTAGACACTCTGACCACTGAATTGGTTTCAGATTAGACTGCAAAATATGGGCACATGGTTGTGGTTTGAGTTACATTGTCACCATTTTGTGAGGACTTTAAGGGCATGGGTTTAATTCGAGTGCATGCAGGGCCAGTTGAGAGTTAACATTTCACTCTGATTTGACCTCACTGCTGCAATTTGGACCCCAGCCCTGTTTTAACATTCTCTAGCTCTCATCGCTGAACATTTGCATGCACAGTGACGCAGCTGGTAGAGCTGCGGCCTCAGAGTGCCAGAATACCGACTTCGATCCTATACTCGGGTGCTGCCTGTGTGAAGTTAGCATGTTCGCCCTGTGACCCCATGGGTTTCCTCCAGGTGCTCCGGTTTCATTCCACACCCCAAGGACTTTGTAGGTTAATTGGTCTCTGCAAATTGTCCCTAATATGTCGGGAGTAGATGAGAAAGTGGGATAGCATCGAACTAATGTGAACGGGTCATCGATGGGTCGGCATGGACTTGCTGGGCAGAAGAGCCTGTTTCCATGCTATATCTCTGAACTGAATGTGTTCAACAACAAGAAGGACCAATCCACCAGAACAATTTCAAGGTACCAGCAGCTGCATTTTGGTTAATTCTTGATTGGTTTTCATTCAACATTCTGATCGCACTTCTAATTTAAGTTCTGTTTAATGTATGGATGTAGTACCTCGTTTGTGGGGTGAGAGTTCTAAATTGAATATCAGTCTCGCCTTTCCTCTCGGCTTGTTTACCTATACCATCATGTAGTTGTATTTCTTGGATACCTGAAAGGGAAAAAAAAAAGCAAAATCAAGGTTTAAGTGCCAGGATAAATGGTTGTGGTGGTGATCTTGAAGCAGTCAGTGCAGGCTTATACTATAGAGTCATAAGTTCACAAGTTTCAGCCCATCGAGTCTTCTCCGCCATTCAATCATGGCTGATCTCTGCCTCCTAATCCCATTTTCCTGCCTTCTCCCTATAATCCTTGACACCCGTTCTAATCAATAATTTGTCTATCTCTTAAAAATATCCACTGACCTGGCTTCCACAGCCCTCTGTGGCAATGAGTTCCACAGATTAACTATCCTCTGACTAAAGAAGTTCCTCCTCACCTTCTTTCTAAAAGAGCGCCCATTTAATTCTGAGGCTATGACCTCTGGTCCTTGACTCTCCCACCAGTGGAAACATCCTTTCCACATCCATTTCATTATTCTGTAATAATCTGTCATAGAGTCATACAGCACAGAAACAGGCCCTCTGACCCAATTCATAAGTGAGTACCATTTTCCCCTGTTCGGCCGATATCCCTCTAAACCATTCCTATCCATGTACCCATCCAAGTGTAGTTTAAATGCTTTCATAGTACCTGCCTGTAGGCAGTGGGCAGGTGCCATAGACCCGCATGGGAAGGTAGACGCTCCCGCCCCCACGAGTCTCGGGCAGATGGGGCTCATCAGCCTGGGAAGGCAGTCCATCTTGGAGAGGGAAAACTCCGATTTAAAACCTCCACTGCCTTGTGGCCATATCCAGTCATGGAAAAGTCTCCTGGAGTAAACCTCAAGAAAGTCCGGAGTCGGAGCCCCTGAGGCAGTTCGTTGTTCACAACGAATCTGGTAGTTTCACATTATGGAATTTGAAATGCTCTTCTTGAATGTTTTTGGTTTAAATTTCATTACTGAATGGGTGATTAAGTTATTATCTTTCTTTTAAAAAAAAAATCAAAATTGACCTTTTATGGTGCCCTTTGAATGGGGGCAATCCAGGTATTCATTTCCAAGTTCTCCTTATCATATATATATATTTTAAATTAGGATGTAATTGCAATTATGTATTTCCATCCAAGAGGTTAATGCAGATTTGGAAATTATCTCCCCTTTCATCCATAACTGGCAGGAGCCTTGTGCCCTGTGTTGTGTTATTCTCCATGTCTGATACTGTAAAGTGAGTATCAGCAGATCATTGGACCACACGGAAAGAATTATTGAAGCCATGTCTGACTGGCATCGATGCCTTTCGGTCAGGAACCCTGGCCAAGTAATGCGAGGGAAGTTAGGTTTGGAAAGCTGCCTCCAATTCCTGGAACTACCCTCCCAATGGCACCATTGGATTACTTTCACCAGATGCACTACAAGCGGTTCAAGAAGGTGGCTTGCCACCACATTCTCATGAATAATTCGGAGTGTGACCATTGCTGGCCTTGCCAACATTGTCTGTGGTCAGTAAATGTAAAGAAGGAACCATTCTGCCCTCCAGATGGTGTCTACCCCCTCAGAAAGATGTGATCTGATCTTCTTCCTACCTCCATTCACTATCTCATTTCAATCCTTGTTTGCTGATGACTGATTCTTGAGCAGTGAGGGTGTCAGAGGTTATGGGAAGAAGGCAGGAGAATAGGGTTAGGAGGGAGAGATAAATCAGCCATGATTGAATGGCGGAGTAGACTTGATGGGCCAAATGGCCCAATTCTACTATCCCTTATGACCTGATGATCTTATGATTGAACTAGCAGTTACTAAATTTTGTGGGTAGACACTAAATACTGGAGTAACTCAACGGGTCAGGCAGCATCTCAGGAGAAAAGGAATAGGTGACGCTTCAGGTCGAAACCCTTATTCAGACTGAGAGTCAGGGAAGAGGGAAACTAGAGTTATGAAAAGGTACAGAACAAATCAGAACAAATCAAACCGATGGCCAAGGAGCCCACAATGGTCCATTGTTGGTTGCAGAGGGAGTGATAACGAAGTGATACCAACAGTGAAACTAGCAGGTCGATGAAGGTTTTGTGGGATTGTGTTCCATATTTCTTGCACCTTTAGGTTGAAGAGGTGTTTGATTTATTTTCCCTCTTGTCCTTCTAAGATGTATGGATGCTGAGATCAGAATGTGATCCCATTGACTTCCCCTTCCCACTGTTGCATTATGTCAGCTATTCTTCTGGAACCTTCCTGCCTGTCCAACTAAATTCCAGCCAATAAGTATGTTCAACAATGTGCTGCCAGAAAACGCTGATTACCAGGTGTCCAAAAAATAAAGAGGCTGATTTTCTGCCTGTTAAGAGATGCAATGAAGTTTTGTTTTTATGAGTAGTAGAACATAATACATAGAACACAGAACATAGAATACAGAGCAGTACAGATCATGGATGGGTACTTCAGCCCTTCAGCAGGAAGGTGGTATAGCATTTGTGCTACTGCCAAACAGCGCCAGAGACCCGAGTTCGATCCTGACTATGGGTGCGGAGTTTGTTCATTGTCCCTATGGCCTGCGTGGGTTTTCTCTAACATCTTCAGTTTCCTCCCACACTCTAAATATGTACAGGTTTAATTGGCTTGGTATAAATGTAAAATTGTCTCTAATGTGTGTAGTATAATGTTGATGTGCAGGGGTCGCTGGTCGGTGCGGACTGTTGGACCGAAGGGCCTGTTTCCGCGCTGTATCTCTAAACTAAACTAAATTAAACATAATGTTTATCCTGAACATGATAATGCCAGGTTAAACAGACCATCTGCCTGTACATGATCCACATCCCACTATTCCCTGCACTGCCATGTGCCTATCACCGCTATCGTGCCTTAAACACCTGAAACGTCACCTATTCCTTTTCTCCAGAGATGCTGCCCCGTTTCCTGGATGTGTGGACGCCAATAGTCATGATAATACTTAAACATTGTCAAATAAATTATAGGATCCACTTCCAATTCAGCAATACCTGTCATTTCCATTCAGCAAGGTTGGAAATGTCAATGACCTCATCAAGACTATCACATGGGTTTAGGTTTTGGCAGATAAGGAAGTTAATTTCCTATACGTTAATAGGGCTGAACTGCAATTTATCGATTAATGAGTTTGGATTGACGTGCTCATCAAATCGATTGAAAATTGTTCTGTTCTTGTTCATTTGGTTAATATCAGAATGATGACTTCCTCAGTAGTTGCTGCTGAGCTGAAGAGGGCCATTGTTTGAAAGCATCTGCTGAATACGGATGCACCAACAGTTAAGCAAGACAGTGGCAGCTTCTCCACATTTCCTTGGGAGCACAGGCTGGATGGACAATGGCACATGGATCCCAAGTTCCTGTACTTTACTGGTTTTCTGCGAGAAAACCAGAGTTATATGTCCATGTAAAAAAAAAATCGCACGAAGTGCTAGAGTAACTCAATGGGCCAGTCAGCGTCTCTGGAGAACATATATAGCTGACGTTTCAGGTCAGGACCCTTCTTTAGATGGATTGTAGTAGGGCGGGAGAAAGCTGGAAGGGAGGTTGGGGAACAGGACAAAGTTTGGCCATAGGTGGGTACAAGTGAAAGGTCTTTTTGATTGGCAGACGGTTGGACAAAGGCCAAGAAATGTAAAGTCAGAGGAAGGATTATAGGGGGAAGGGGACGGAGGGGTGGGGGAAAGGGAGACGTGAGTGTATGTACAGTTAGGGCACAGAGAATAAAGGGGGAAATGGGGGGATGGGAAGGTGAAAGGGGAGGACGTTTGTAGGATATGTATCTAACTTTGAAGAATTTAATGTTCGTACCGTTAGGTTGTAAGCTACCCAAACTGAATATGAGGCGCTGTTCTCCAGTTTTCATGCGGTCTCACTCTGGTAATGGAGAGGCCCAGGACAGAAAGGTCAAGTCCAGTAGGCCTTGGCATACCAACATGCCTTCGACAAAACGGTCGCCTAGTCTACTCTTCATTTCGCCAGTAAAGGAAGAATCCCAACCCGGAACGTTGCCTATCCATGTTCACATGAGATGCTGGCCTGTTCACCTGAGTTACTCCAGCACTTTGTGTCTTTCGTTGTAAATCAGCATCTGCAGTTCCTTGTGTCGGACATGTCCATGTGATGGTTGGCTGAGTTATGGCAGCACAAGGTTGTTACTTCTGATGCAAATGTTCCTCACTCTGAAAAACATCTGAGAAAATGTTTCCTTCTTCAGAACCAGTACCCGTTAATTTGCTCGGCTAGCCAGTGATATCCAACTGGCCAGATGTGTAGAAAGGAACTACAGATGCTGGTATATGCCGAAGATAGACACAAAGTGGTGGAGTAACTGAGCAGATCAGACACCATCTCTGGAGAAGAAGGGGATGACGTTTCATATTGGGACCTTTCTTCAAACTCAGGGTCTGAAGAAGGGTCCTGACCCGAAACGTCACCCATCCTTTTTTCTCCAGAGATTCTGCCTGACCTGCTGAGTTACTCCAGCGCTTTGTGTCCACTTTCAGTATCATAATGGGTTTAGCTGAATACTTTGTTTCTAGAGTCCAGCATTGGTTGCATTAGTTTACAAATCTAGTGGTTTAATCTACATGTTGTCTCATGACCACATTCAGTCATAGCGAAACGTTTGCTGCGGAATGGTGATTCAGTCTCAGCTGACGTCAGCCACGCGCTGTGTGTGAGGGGAGGTTGAGAGGTGCTCGAGGTCGGAGTATCATCGACAATTTTCCTTTCCTGGTTGTTTTGAGTGTGAAAATGCGAATCCTTTTCCACGTTACAGTGCTGTAAATGAATATTTGCCGACTTGCTTATTACAAACAGAAGAAGGACATTCATGCATCAGGTCCACACAGCTCTCAACAACACAATTGCATCAGTCCCATTTCCCTTGCCTAACGTCTCTGTCTTTTTTATAGTTTAGATACAGTGTGGAAACGGGCCCTTTGGCACAGCAAGTCTGCACTGATCAGCGATCCCCGCACATTAACACTACCCTACTCACACTAGGGACATTTTACATTTATACCAAGCCAATTAACCTATAAGCCTGTGCTTCTTTGGAGTGTGGGAGTAAACCGAAGATCTCAGGAGAGAAAACCCATGGCAGGTACATGGGGGGAGAAACAATAACAAACTCCATCAGAGACAGCCACCCGTTATAGTCAGGATGAACGTTTCTCTGGCGCTGTTCGGACGTAGCTCTCTCACTAAGGGCCACCCGTGCCGCACTGCACTTATTCGGCTCTCTTATATGCTTTTGATTATTTTTGCTAATTACCATCCACAGGGGTAATTTGATCTATCAGCAATGGTATTTGGGAAGATAGAAGAAGGCACGAGTACTCAGCCTAAATCATTACTATTACAAAAGAGCAAGCAAACAGGCAAACTCCGATTATAGAGAGAGCACTTACGGTCAACATCAAACAGGAATTGAGGGACAGTTGTAAGGACTACTAGTTTATTAATAAAGTGATGTATAAGGGGAACGGTCCTTCATCAGGATTACGTCGATGTGCATGGATACCTGTTTGCGTCCTATCTCATCTTCGTTCAAGGGTTGACAGCACGGACAGACTTCTGGTGAGATTCCCTCATTATCTCACGAGGAAGCTCGCTCGTGGATATATCCCACTGCTGAGAACCAGCGTTAAGGGGCACCAATGATTGATCTGTGTATTCAAAGTTCGGGCTATGGAGCTTCAGCCTCATCTGAGGTGCCTCTGTTGGCCCGAACAGGACGCAGTGCTGGTAGAGCTGCTGCCTCACACACCAGAGACCTGGGTTCGATTCACTTGAGCCTCGGATTGTTTGTCCGCTGCTGAGTTTTCCCCATTTCTCCCTGGGACCGTTGTGAGTTTCCCTTAGGGTGGCTCTGATTTCTCTCTACATTCCCAAAGATGTGCGGTGGTTTGTAGGTTAATTGGCCTCTGTTAAAAATGCCCCTAATGTATAGGGCAGTTGGATGTGAAAAATGGGATAAGGTAGTGAAACTAGTGTGAATGGGTCTGAGTAATAGTTGGCATTGATCGGTGGGCTTAAAGGGCCTGATTCCATTGCTATATCTTTCAATCAATCGAGGGGTAACTGGACTAGAGGGGATGTAATTGGAAGGTCTCCACCAACCCAATGCATGAGCTCTGAACCTTGCATCTGCCTCTCTATATCTGACCCTCAGATATTTTATGGTAGTCCTAGGAAATAACAACAACGTCCAACTGCACTTCACCTTTTTGCACGTGGCCTGACAGGGATTGATACTGGCAGCAGCAGTGGCAAGACTAGGCAGCTGTGAAATTTTCCGTTGGGGAGCTTAAACTCAATAGTTGACTTAAAAGCCTGTCGTTCTCGTGTAATATCATTGACGGTGCAATGTCATCAAACCTTAGGTGGACTTAGGGAGAATAATGCCTCAAGATATATTGGAAACAAACAAGAAATGAAATTCAGACCTGAATACCCCTGTTCTTACGGATCAGGTAGTCAATAGAACTGCCAAAGGTATCTCAATTTAGTCTTGGGTTCTTTAGCCTTGGTGTCATAGAGTTGTCATACAGCGTGATACAACGTGGAAGATCGTGCCCATTTGGCCCAATTTGCCCACACCTGCCACATGGTCCCAGCTATGCTAAGTCCACCGTACCCGCGATTGGTCCATATTCCCTCCAAACCTCGTCTAATCCATGTATGTTCTAACTGTTTTCTTAAACCTACCTCCTATGGCAGCTTGCTTCCATTATTACCCATCACCCTTTTGGGTGAAAAAGTTATGCCTCTAAATATTTTCCCCTTGCCCACCTAAAACTATGTCCTCTGGTCCTTGATTCACCTGCTCTGGGCAAGAGACGCTGTGCATCTAATCATGTGAGACCTAAGCATGTTGCATGTTGCCAGATTTAGTGAGTGCTTCACTGGGATAAGTCCTAGTTTCAACAAAAAACGATCAAACCAAAGGCTCACTTGCCTTTCAAGAATGAAGTAAAAGATCAAAATATAAATTTAGAACAACCAGTGTGCCTTAGCCAAAAAAAAGAGAGCTTAATGAGAATTATGACCCAAAACACCAATTTTTTTTTTGGTCATAATTCTCATTAAGTCCTTGGGAAAATCTTGTCCTGCTTAAATTGGCTCCTGGGTTTGTGTGTAGCAATTGCCTTGTTTCTGTCTTTGCTGCTACTACTAGTGGTTAAAATGTGTTTGTTCAAAAGGGTGGAGGAGGTTGCTTGATAGTATAAAAAAAATAAGAGTGATGGCAAAACCCACCTCCGCCCTCTCACACGACACCACAATTCATGGGTTCAGCCCATGCACTGATGAAATCATTACTGACAGACATCAAAAGTCAAGAGTAGCATGGATTGCCAACTGGTACATCCAATATATTGCTCAGCTTAGAACACAAAGTTGCTGGTGTTACTCAGTGGGTCAGGCGGGGCACCATCTTCTTGGAGGAAAAAAAGAATTGGGTGACGTTTCGATCGAGATTTGGTCCTGACGCAGTCTGATTGAAGGAATCTCGACCCGTAAACATTCACCCAATTTCCTTATCTCCAAAGATGCTGTGCCTGGACCTGCGTGAGTTTTCTCCAGCATTTTGTATCTGGTCCGGGTGTAAAACCAGCATCTGCAGTTCCTTCTTACACATTTTTATATGCTGAGCCTGTTCCTCCCCATTGAGAGGTGTTAGGAAGGAACTGCAGTATTGCTGGTTTAAACTGAAGATGAGACACAAAAAGTGGTAGTAACTCAACGCGGGACAGACAGCATCTCTGGAGAGAGAAGGAAATGGGTGACGTTTCAGGTCGCGGGACATTTCTTCCAAATCTGAAGAAAGGTCTCAATCTCTGAAAAAACGTCACCCATTTTCTCCAGCGATGCTGTCTGTCCCGCAGTGGAGGAGTTTACTCCAGCTTTGTGTGTCTAATACCTCATGGAGAGGTGTGAGGTTGGGAGATGGTATTGATGGTGGCGTGGCATCAAACACCTGGCAAACCCTAACCAAAAACAAAGTTTGTGTTATATGTGTACTCATCAGTTAGGATGAGTGTGAGCCTTCTACGCTGTGAAAATCAATCCACAGCTGCATTTGCCCCAAACTTCTTCCCTGGTTTCACATCCACTTGTTGACTTTGTGATGAACTTACTTTCAAGTTTGGGACCCCAATCTTACACTGGGTTCTTGCCAACACTTACTGCAGTTCAGGTGCATGTTTCAATTGTTTTGGCAGATTTTTGTTTTTGTTGTTTAGAGATGCAGTGTGGAAACAGGACCTTCAGCCCATCCTACAAATACTGGATCATTGTACCAGTGATCCTTGTACAATAACAATACCCTACACATTGGGGACAATCGAACCCGGGTCTCTAGCGCAGTAAGGCAGCAACTCCTCTGCTATGCCACTGAGCCACCCCATGATTGAAATCAGTAAGAAAAACTGCAGATGCTGGAAACCTGAAATAAAACGAATGTTGCAAATAGGTCAGCCAGCATCTGCGGAAGGTGTTAATAATTACGGTTTTAATGAAGGGTTTTGACCTGAAATTAAATACCGGAATTCTTGTAATGCCACTGAGCGCCAATGGGTCCACTAAACTTTAGGTGGGATCTTTGGGAGAATGAGAATGATCCTCTGGGATATATTGAACAACAAAAATATAATTTCTCTCTCAACCCCTCTGTTCTTAACGGACGATCTGATGTTAGAAATGTGAAAATGCCTTCACATTTAGTCTCAGGGTTCCTTGCCATGTGAGACCTCAGCATTGTTATATGTAATACAGGCTCAGATAATTACATTAGCAATATGTATTACTTACAAAATCTAGCAAATACTTAGACAAATAAGTAAAATTTTTGAAATGTTTCTGTGTTCACTGAACACATTTGTTTTTGATCAATCTGTGTACTGGCCCCTTCCCACGCTCATGATGTTGAAATATGAAAAAAAACAGACTTTGTTTTGTTTGATGCTTGCTCCGGGGATAAAATACCGATTAGATGTTGCAAGAAATTACCCCAGAGCTTTTTCTATCGAATTGGTGAATGAGATTATTTCCATCCATTTGAAGTGGTTTTACAATCTCAATCTGAAAAGATGGCATTTCCAACCGTGTGGGTTTATCTTTCAGGAAAGTGCTGTCTGAGCGGTTTAGCCTCAATGTTCTGCATAACCCTCAGTGGTGGGACTTGAAACCCGCACCCTTCCAATCCTGGCATGTTGCTATCAAAGTCAGCATTGTTGGATTCACTTTGCCTGACTTGGGGGGACCCACATGGTAAATCAATGAGACAAGTTATCTGGAATCAGATCAAAGTCAAGACACAAGTGATTTCAGACATTGGGATCTGACCCACCAGGTCAGGCAGCATCTGTGGAGAAAAAAGGACAGATGATGTTGTCCCTTCTTCAGGCTGATGAAAGGATATTTCAGGTCAGGACTCTTCTTCAGAATGATCCACCAATGCTGCCTGACCCGCTGAGTTCTTCCACCAGTTTGTACTTTACTCAATATTCTGGCATCTGCTGTCTCTGGTGATAGCATGAACAACTCTAATTTCAGGTACCTCTCCCCCCCCCCAACCCCACCTTCTCAACTACCCAGCACTTCTTCCTCCCCCATTACTCCCATCATCCCTCCCCATTCCTGCCTCCCAGCTCCTTCCCTCTCCTCCATCTCTCTCATCTGCTTATCACCATCACTTTGGATCTCCCATTTTTATTCCCAGCCCTCTCCCTCATGCCTTTCTACTCCCTCCATTCCCTTCTACCTCCAATCCTTCCAATCCCTCATACTTTTCACTTCCCATTATCTTTTGTGTTCTCCACACCATCTGTCTTCATCCATCTCTCCCGCACCTGACCCATTAGTCGATCAACCCCTACACCTGGTCCACCTATCATTTGCCAACTCTTGCTGCACTCTTTCCCATCATCTCCTTCTATCCTCTACATCCCCTCTATCAGTCTGAAGGAGGGTCCCGACCAGAAATGTTGTCTCTTCACTTCCCTCCGCAGATACTTCCTGACACACCGAGTTCCTCCAGCAGTTTGTTTTTCCAGACCAAAGTTAATATTTTCGGTGGTTTTGGGAAGCCTGATTTAGACATGAGTGGGAAGAATTAAATAACTTGTAACTCAGTAATATTCACCAGCAGGAACATGCTAACGTCCCTCGAGCTCAGTGTTGCTGTGGGAGTAAGTACATAATATGTGTTTATCCCATCGTCACTGTGCAGCATGTTGGAGCCAATCCATTGCTTGCAGTTACCACTGGAAGAAAATTATGGACTTCTCAGGAAAGAAGAGAGGTTTCATGAAAGGACAATTTAATTATTTTTCATAGGGTTTCAAAAGATAAGGAGACACGCTGGTAAATAACACATTTAAATCTTTGCAATATATCTATTAAAGCATTAATGGATATACATGCATTAACATGCTCTCTGAAAAACCTATCCAAAATCAAGTAGCAAGTTGTTAGAACATCAGGAAAAATTGCAGGATTTTTTTTAGCTGATATGTATTGTAGCTGGTTCAGTTGTGTCACATTCTGGCTAATAGCCAAATGACAGGGCTCGTCACAACCTTTTGCAAATTAATCGTGCCACATTCTATATGCAGATACTGTCAATTCTTGCTAATCCGACACAATCTGCTATGCCTTGTATATGTTGAATTATCTAATTTTACGATCTTGCAGATAAGCACAAGAAGGCAGATTATTATCTGAATGGTGTCAGATTAGGAAAAAGTGGGATGCAATAAGACCGGGGTGTGTTTGTACATCAGTTACTGAAAGTGAGCGCACAGGTACGGCAGGCAGTGAAGAAAGCAAATGGCATGTTAGCCATAGCGAGAGGATTTGAGTATAGGAGCAAGGAGGTCCTACTGCAGTTGTACAAGGCCCTGGTGAGACCACACCTGGAGTATTGTGTGCAGTTTTGGTCTCCTAATTTGAGGAAGAACATTCTTCTTATTGAGGGAGTGCAGCGTAGGTTCACCAGGTTAATTCCCAGGATGGCGGCACTGACACTTGATGAAAGGATGGATCGGCGGCTTATATTCACTGGAATTTAGAAGGATGAGAGGATATCTTATAGAAAGGTAAACAATTCTTAAGGGATTGGACAGGCTGAAATGTTCCCGATGTTGGGGGAGTCCAGAACCAGGGGTCACAGTTTAAGAATAAGGGGTAGGCCATTTAGGACTGAGATGAAGAAAAACCTTTTCACCCAGAGAGTTGTGAATCTGTGGAATTCTCTGCCACAGAAGGCAGTGGAGGCCAATTCACTGGATGTATTCAAGAGATAGTTAGATATAGCTCTTGGTGCTAATGGAATCAAGGGATATGGGGAGAAAACATCAACGGGGTAATGATTTTGTATGATCAGACATGATCATATTGAATTGTGGTGCTGACTCGAAGGGCCGAATGGCCTACTCGTGCACCTAGTTTCTATGTTTTTATGTTTTTATAATTGACATGACTATCTGTGAATGATGGATATCTGATATTGTACATGCAGCGTACATTGATATATAAATTTTTGATAAAAAGTAGATTCCTATAACAAATACAATTTCATTTTAACATATACAATAATAAAAACATACATATGTTAATAGAAAAAGCAAACATATACATACTTTCTGAACCAATGTTTTTGTCATTTCTTTCATGAAAGGAAATTTTAATTATTTTCATACAATTAAGATAAGGAGACACAGTGGTAAATAGCATGTTTAAATCCTTGAAATATATCTATTAAAACATTAAAATGGAATCAGTCTCATTGGAGCTATGAAACACCAAGAGGCAGAAAATATTTGTTGGACTTTCCCAAAGACTCCCAAATATTAATAACAATATTGGGGTAATTAAGAGATGATTTGAAATTAATAATCTCCTACAATAATTGCAAGAGACATTAATATATATACAGACTGTGCAAACCAAATTAGCAGCAATATTGTGGGGGATGAATTCATAGGGTGTTTAGTTTAGTTTAGTTTAGTTTAGAGATACAGTGTGGAAACAGGCCCTGCAGCCCACCAAGTCCGCTCTGACATGGATTCCCATACATCAGCACTGCCCTACGCACTAGGGACAATTAACATTTTTTACCAAAGTCAATTAACCTACAAACCTGTATGTCTTTGGAATGTGGGAGGAAACCGGAGGTCCCGGGGAAAACCCACGTGGTCACAGGGAGAACATACAAACTCCATACAGACAGGCCCCGTCGTCAGGATTGAACCCGGGTCTCCGGCGCTGTAAGGTAGCAACTCTACCCGGTGCTACAGGTGCTTAATAGATGTTTTTCATGTTAATATGTTGAGGAAGCAATGGGAGAACGCATACTGTCCACATTGCACAGTACAAGATCTAAAATAGCTAATTGATGATTTGGTTGTTCAGGGACCTGCAGGGAATATTGAGCATAATATGGTAGGATTTTATATGAAGATTGAAATTGATTTATTTTGCACTGAAACCAAGTTCTTCCCTGTAATTCTGAATAAAGCAACCAATAAAGGCTTGAAACATGAGCTGGTTGTGATAGACCAGCAAACTACTTCAAGAGGTATTACAGTAAACAAATAAACAAATCTTGGGTCACTTCTGAAGAATTAATGCACAAATAATACATATCTCTTTAAGGCAAAAAGGGCAGGAAAACAGGTCCAGTTATGGCCATCAGAAGATAGATCAAAAGAAAAAATCTTGTCACATTACCAATGAAAGAAAAAATGGCAAACTTGCTTTGGTCAGTATTAACAAAGAGAAGCACAAATACCCTTCCAGAAATATTGGGGAACATAGTGTTTATGAGAGGGAGGAACCGAATGAAGTCAATATAATAAGGAAATGGTGTTAGGAACATGAATGGGTTAGAAAGCCAGTGAATCCCAGAGTCTGATGATCTACATCCCAGAATGTGTAAAGAAGAGGCCCTGGAAATAATAAATATGCTGCTGGACATTCTCCAGCGTTGTATAGACTGTGAAACAGTTTCATTGGACTCGAGGGTAGCCAATGTAATCCCGCTAATTAAAATGGAGGGCGAGGGAAAACAGAGAATTGTAGACCAGATAGCTTGATACTTGTAGTGGGAAAACATTAGGGTGCATTGTAAATGCTGCCATGGCAGAGTTCTTGTAAAACCATGGCAGAATTGGACAGAGTAGGCATTAAAGGGAAATTATGCAATTCTATGAATGTTTTTGTTTGTGGAGATTACCAGCAGACGGATTGACAGAATCCATGACGGATTTGGATTTTCAGAATGCTTTTGATGAGATCCAACAAAAGAGAATAACTTGTAAAATGGCACATGGGATTGAGGGTTGGGAATGGCCTGGATAGACAACCAGTTGGTAGAAAGGAAGCAAAGCGTAGGAATAATCAGGCTTTTTCCCAAGTGGCAGGCAGAGATTAGAAGCCATGCACAACAATCACAGCTTCAATTCCAGCTATTCTCAATATATATATATATATATATATTATAATGTATTAATGGCTTAGATAAAAGAACTAACTGTAATGTACCCAAGTTTACTGATGATGCATCATAGCCGTGTGGGATAACTTACATGTCAGTTAATCAAAGTTTTAATCAGATGGATTGGAAAAAGGATAATCTGATATCTGTCAGTCAGTTTACCGTATTCTTCACAAACAATTATTTCAGTCCAGCTCAGATATCTATAATTAAATCCGCAAAGTACATTTTACATACAGGCAGTTCAATGCTGGAGGATTTTGGCATTCTCACACTTGAGGCAACAGAAGTTTATGTCAGTTAGTGTTCTTACTTCACACATCATGGTTTCCTGATCCCAGTAGCAGTAAACCTATTCCCTTAAGCAACGAAGCAAGATTTGATGGTAGAGTTATATCGAACTTAGAAGAGTACAGCACTTGGACAGGTCCTTCAGCCCACAAAGTCTGTGCCTGCCATGATGCCAAACTAATCTAATCTCACCTGCCTGTCGGAAGAAGGGTCTCGACCCGAAATGTCACCCGTACCTTCCATCCAGAGATGTTGCCTGTTCCGCTGAGTTACTCCAGCATTTTGTGTCTATCTTCGGTGTAAACCAGCATCTGCAGTTCCTTCCTACACATCTCATCTGCCTGCACATGATCCACACCCTTCCATTCCCTGCATATCTTCTGTATGTTGAGTTCCTGAGGCCTGCTGATACTTTATAGTTGTGTTTAGTTTAATTTAATTTAACTTAGTTTATTTTAGTTTAGTTTAGAGATAACTGTGATGTTGGAGTTAATCACTTTCGCATTCAGGAGCTGGAATGTAATGCGGGATGCTTTAGACAAAGAAGAATGTAGGTGGAAGGAATTGGAAGACGATGAAGATTTCTGGAAGAGGTATCTTTTGCTCAGTCGACACTGCTGAGCAGCAGCCCCAGTTCCGGCTGATGAGATGTCTGAAAGCCAAAGTCTCAGCGGAAATAACCATCTCCAACCAGCGTCAACATGGGAGGAGATGCTATGAGTAGAACAGGCCAATGGAGTACTGATCAAACATCGATCAGGGTTCTGATGGTTAGTAGGTTCAATATTATTGATTAAAATGGTGCAGCCCACTGCAAAGTTCAAACGCAGCCTTTTATTATTAGTGAATGTTAAAAAATAAGAACAGTTCCCTCAAATGTTTTCGTTTACTTTCACGGGTTTTTTTTTCCACATCCTTTCTCATGCATTAACATCAGTGTACAGTGCAGTCATGGCGATGTGAGAGAAGTTGAAAACCACTCTGATGGCCATCAAAAACCAATGACTTCCTTATCCCCACTAGACACTTCCGTTTTAGCAGCAGAATAGACGCTTGGTGGCTTTCGAAAGCCTCCTTTACGTGAGAATAACTCTGATTTCTGATGTCTGATCTCTGCTCCCAAGAAAAGTCGAGTTTGCGTCTAAAAAAATCTCTTACTTCTGCAGTTCGCATGAGAAGGAGATGTTCTCTGAGACTTTTGAAATAAAGTTAACAAAAAAAGGGGAAGTGTTTTATAACAGCTGATAGATAGATTTACTGGTAGATTTCTGCCTTGTTCACAGTGATCACACCATTGGCTTTTTCCATCCCTTGTTTCCATTCCAGTTTTTTCACTGATAAGTCTTGCAGAGGTCGATATAGTTTGTGATCTTTTGCTCCTAATATGAACACATTCTGCCACTTCATTCACTGGACAACCAACTGTTGCACTGAATGCTGTGTGCTTTATGATCTCCTAAATAATCACATACAAGATCACAGTGAGCTGCTTTTATTGCCTTTTCCACGATACTTTTTTAAATGATCTTTACTCTACTGAGAAAAAAGCCTTGTGGCTGAGGATGATGCATTTCAGTCCACACACTATCTGCTAATTGAATCTGTGAGTCACTCTAGATGAGTTTCATCAGATATTTGGTGCGATGCCTTATGAAAGAAGTAACCTTCTCCTAATCAGAAACATAAGAGCAACAGAGTAAATAGTGCCATGAGTAGAAGGCCATTTGGGGGCCTTTCGAGCCAGGCATTGAGCCGATTTGCCAAATATGATCATGGCAGATCATCTGAAATCAATACCCACGCTCCTGTTTTCTCCCCATATCCCTTGTATATCCGTTAGCCCTAAGAGTTTTAAATGCTAACTCTCCTCTTGAAACCATAGCCAGTGAATATGGGCCCCCTACTGCCTTCAGTTGCCAGTGAGAAATTCCCACAAGATTCACAACTCTAGGTCTGAAAACGTTTTTCTCTCATCTTCGTCCTAAATGGGCCCACCCCATTATTCTTAAGAAAATGCGATCACCTGGTTTTGGACGCCCCTAAACATTATAGTGATAACATTATTTGCCTGCAATCCAGCCGCTGACCGAAGAATCCCACATTTTTATTCCACAATTATAACTGCATCTGACCATGACTGATTCTGTCCACTCATCCAACCTATCCAAGTCACCCTGCAGTCTCATAGCATCCTCCTCGCAGCTCACTCTGCCACCCAGCTTTGTGTCATCTGCAAACGTGGAGATGTTACATTTAATTCATTACATTAGGAGAGATCTAGCTTTTATTTCCTTTGTTACTGAGAATGCTTTTCATTGCCCAAACAATTTAACCACACGGGAGTCTTAGATAGAGGACTGTCCAAATAAAATAAACCACTAGTGAATGATTAGGCTTGCATTCTACCTTTGAAAATAGATGTGCAAAATCCCGAGCCTTCTTGACTATGGGAAAGAGGGGAGGGGGGTTTTGTGCAGGAGAAAATGCTTCCATACAGAGAAGGCGGGAAATCCGCTTGCTGAGTCATTTCACTCTATCGATATGTAGACCTGCAAATTAGTTATCAGCCAATCTTTTGGAAAACAAAGTAACCGAAGATGCACGCTCAGATCAAAAAAGATTAGTGGGTAAGATCTACTCTCCTCCCAGTTTGGAAATCTGACTCAAAATAATAAGGTAAATGAAAGAAGAAAATTGTTTATCATTGGCTTCCATTTTTGCACTTCTCAATTTAGTCTCCTTATCATGCTTATCTCTCTGTCTCTCTCTGTCTCTCTCTCTGTCTCTCTCTGTCTCTCTCTCGTCTCTCTCTCTGTCTCTCTCACTGGTCTCTCTCATCTGTCTCTCTCTGTCTCTCTCCTGTCTCTCTCTCTGTCTCTCTCTCTGTCTCTCTCTCTGTCTCTCTCTCTGTCTCTCTCTCTGTCTCTCTCTCTGTCTCTCTCATGCTCTTGTATGCAATATACACTCATCTACATGCACCCAACCACACACAAACGTAAACCACCCACACACAGACTGTTAAGTTTTGTTGTTAACTGGAAGCCCTTCTCTATAGCAATCATCAGTAGCTGAAGAGTTGAGTAGTCATTAGCCATGAACAAACATACCAACAAAGTCCTTTAGGAAGGAACTGCAGATGCTGATTTAAACTGAAGATTGACACAAAATGCTGAAGTAACTTAGCGGGTCAGGCAGCATCTCTGGAGAAAAGGAATAAGTGACGTTTCGGTTTGATACCCTTCTTCAGACTGAGGAATGTCAGCTATTCCTTTTCTCAAGAGATGCTGCCTGACACACTGAGTTACTCCAGCTTTTTGTGTCTATCTTCGATACCAACACAGTCATCTGAAAACCCTCTCTAATATAGTCCAACCTATTTGGAATACTTTGACCAATTAAAAGGTTAAAACACGTTTCAGGGGAACGCATTTAGTATGATGTGCTTTATCCAGGAACAAAATTAGAAAGGCTCATTTCTTCCTCATTCAGGATGAAACATCTTTCAGAAAGATACATAATCTTTCAGTCCTGCTGGAACCACTATATTCCCAGCATTTTATGGTTTTATTTTGGATATTCTATCTCTGCATTTTAATTGATTTTCATGTCCTCAACCTTAACCTGGGTTATGAGGCACTGTTGCTTTGAGCTCCATGCACAAATCATCCATTCTTTAGCTCAGTGAATTTTCTATCAATTTCCATTGTTTAATACAGGAAACAAAGAAAGAAAGAAAGAAAGAAAAAAAAGAAAAAAAGAAAGAAAGAAAGAAAGAAAGAAAGAAAGAAGAAAAAGAAAGCTGTGACCTATAGAAAGAAACCCTAAAAGTGTGTCTTTTTCATATTTGAAGGATCCTGTGTTAACACATCTGCCAATTTTCCAATCACAGTTTTTGTTCTTGAATGGCTGTCAGTTCAAGACAGCAACAGGCTCTGATACAATGGCCCCAGTTAGCAGAAAGCCAAACTTTCAAAGTTTGTACACATTCAGGTCACCAATAGCTGTCATTACCCTAGGGTGAGTTATTGGGTTAAACATCTCAGTGCTTCACGGAAAAACAGGTTGCAAGGAGTTGATAGATCAGTTTTCTAACTTCCATTTTTAGTTTCATTTGCTTAAACTTTGAAAAGATTTGTTACTTACAGTGGGGATTTTGAAAACATTGAAGGGTAAAGTTGGAGAGTGAGATGAATTACCCCACTCTAAGTGTGTCACACACCTTTGCATAGGTATAACACATCTTCTTCCACCTTCTTGGTCTCTAACCTTCAAGTTGATATTTTTGATAAGTTCTGTAACTGTCCATGTAATTAGTGCTCTATTTATGTGGAACCCAGGTTTCTATTGACCTTTATGCCCACCTTTTCATCATTTAGAACACTCTTTGTTCTATCATTCTTAGGTCCAAGGTGGGTGTTCTTTGATTTCCTTGTGGGGCAATCCACATGCCACAATTTTGGTTCTTTGTAAAATCCATTCATTTATCTTTAAGATTTAATGCAGCCATCCATTGTTTAAATTTCCATCTGTTTTCACTTAAAAATGAAAACATTCATTTGGTGAATCCAAACCTAGATATGTAGCTTTTAATTCACAAGATGTAAGCAGATTATATAGAATAAAGAGTGTTTTATTGTCATGTACTGAAATGGAACAATTACATTCTTTAATAAATGAGCTGAATGACTGTGGTCCAAATCTTTTGGGACCCTACTAATTACTAGTTTTAATATTTGACCAATATCCCTAATCTTTGCATCTTGCCACTGAGCCAATCTCTTACCGTCAACCAATTGCCTTCAATCTCATGATTTTCCACCTTTAAATTAAAGTTTATTATAAAAGACTTTCCACGTGTTTGTCTGCACAGACAACACCCATAAACATTAATCGCTGTAGTCATTGCCAAACACTATTCAGTCAGGTTTAGTTGGCATCATCAATCCATTAAATCCAATGGTGGCTCACATCAGTTGGAAGATAGTCACCCACCCCATGCTTACTGAGAGACAGCAGTTTCTTCCTGACAACAAATCTTAGACAAAACTGGTCCATAATTTCTTGGTTTCTTATTCTTTTTCAATCGTAAAGTACAGATTTTCAATCTAAAATAATGTTTTCCAAATTGAGAGATTGGTGGAAAATTGGGTTTGAGACATCTGCTGTGTTCTCATCTCCACTTCACATGGTCGTGGGATGGAAGCTGTACAGTCCTGGTAGTCCGGCACTATTTTGTTTGCATTCATTTTGGCAGCTCCGACCCTGATTTAATATATAGGTTTAAGGTGAAGGCGAAGGAAAAGTGGAAAAGATTTAATATAGGAATCTGAGGGGTAACTTTTTCTCACAAAGTGTGGTGGGTGTATGGAACAAGCTGGAGTTAGATGAGGCTGGGACTACCCCAATGTTTAATAAACGGTTAGACAGGTGTGTAGATAGGACAGATTTGGAGGAATATGGGCAGGTGGTACTAGTGCAGCTGGGACATGTTGTCCGGCATGGGCAAGTTGGGCCGAAGGGACTTGTCTTTCCTTTCTTTAAGTATCGACACAACATAATCACACAACATATTCAATGTTTTCCAACTTTTGTAACATGACCTTATCCTTTGTTAAGACGTTATTGCCTTCTTTTCCATTATATATTTAACGGATGACAGCGAAGGTGGAAATAAGGAGAGAAACAAAAGTCAGATTAACACATTTTATGAATTTTTTGTTAGTGGATGTAATGAGTAGAATAGATAATGGGGAACAGTGGATAAGGTCCTATATAAAAAAAAATTAGGGTGTGTATGAAATGAGAGTTAATATTGACATGGATTGAGAATGACTATTTTGACGGGAATGCGAGTGGAATAAATAAGCTTTTTCTTCGTGATGGCAGACGGTGACTAGCAGTGTAGGAAAGAGCTGCAGATGCTGGTTTAAATCAAAGATAGACACAAAATGCTGGAGTAACTCAGCAGACAGGCAGAATCTCTGGAGAGAAGGAATGGGGGATGTTTTGAGTCGAGACCCTTCTTCAGACTAATGTCAGGGGAGTGGGCGGTACATAGACAAGGAAGTGTATCGATAAGAAAGCATAAGGTGTGAAAACGGGACCAAGGGAATGGAGATCAGGGAAAATGTAGAATAGACCATTGTTAATTGGGAGAAGGCAACAACAAAGCAAACAGTGACTAGCAGTGTGTTGCTGTGATAGTTTCTTGGGCCCCAGCTATTTACAAAATGCATAATCTAAATCGTATATATTCACAATATGATGAGGGAACTAAATGTAACATTCCCATGTGTGCAGATGACACAAAGCTGGGGGAGGATGTGAATTGCAAGAAACAACAAATAGACTTTGATGCAATTAGAACAGTTTGGGTGAGTGGCAGAAGCTGTTTAACATTGATAAGTGTGAAGTTACACATTTTGGTTCTAAAAGAAAAGTACAAAATAGTACCAAAATGGGATAGATTGGGAGAAGGGAAGGCGCAATAAAACCTCAGTGTTCGTGAAAAGCATTTGCTCAAGGCAAATGGTTAGGAAAGTCTATGATATATTCTTAATTGCAAAATAATAAATCCTTGATTGCCTAAGAATGAGTAGAGATTGGGGAAGTGAGAATAGGAAGTGAAGTAGATTGTTCATGTATGGACAAATACCCTCTTTTTGTGCGGACTCTGAGATTCTGTTTTATCGATATCAATATCATTTTTGCTTGGTTATTGACTCCTACAGCAATGAAACAGGCCCCTTGGCCCATCATCTGTACTCATCCCATTTTCCAGCACGTGGTCCATAGCCTTCCATGCCTTTACAATTCAAGTGCTTGTCTAGATCCAGTACGTCTGAAACATTGTGGAGTCTTTGTCTCCACAATGCCCCACGCTGTTACTCTAGATAATTGTAGCATACGAGGATGTGAAAGTCAACTCAAAGCAGGTACTATTGCAATGTTTAATAAACATTTAGACAGGTGCATGGATCAGACAAGTTTAGAGGGATATGGGTCAAACGCAGGCAGGTGGGACCAGTGTAGATTGGACATGTTGGTCGGTGTGGGTAAGTTGAGCTGAATGGCCTGTTTCAATGCTGGATGACTAGGACTCTAGAGTACCAATGTTCTGAGAAAAGTATTCAATTTATAATGTGTAGCAATCTTCACTTTAAATATTAAAATAAATGTAATTTGTTTTACCTTCCCCATCCCCCTATGCTGACAACGGTATTTTTGTTAAGATAAAAATTATCAAGAGTTTGTCCTCCCACTCTTAGTAAGCAATCTCCAAATGATCTGCTGGAACATTTACAATCATAGAATCCCAGAGCAGGGAAAGAAAACTTTTGGCCCATCGAGTCCATGCTGACCATCGAGCAGCCATTTCCACTCATCCCAATTTATTCCCCTCACTTTTCTTTTAAATAAAAGTTTAGTAATGTCCTAAATATATATATAATGAGTGGCTGTGTTGAATAACCATTTCCTTCAGCACACACTGTTCCAGAGAACGTCAGTGTTTCAGATAAACTAAAATAAACAAATTATTTCTGAGTGATCTCTTTCCATTTTGGTAACCAGTTAACCAGAGAAAACAAACTTTAAAAAAAAAATCCATAATGGATTTCTATTTAAGATTTCCGGATGGATATGAAGAAAACAGGACGGTAGTTATGGGGTTTAACAAAGGTGATTAGAGGCTGGGTTGTGAAGAAGCAAGGGGCAAATTAGGATCTTTTACAAGAAGCACCCTCATATCCGTGATGCATGAGCAATACCAGTAAGAGAAGTCTTTGTTTGCAAAGATTTGTAAATATCGCTGGGAAATAAAACTCGTCTTTTTGGACCCTTGAGAAACCGGGTCTGCTGGTAAATTGGTTGATCTTACGACTGAAACCACATCCTTACTTCACTTTAAGTCAACATTGATAGCGAGTGAATACTTTCTGCATTGAAAGACTCTAAGATGGGCTTATTCACTTAGAACTACAAAAATAGGCATAAAAGTGGTTCCTATGACATTTCCTGTTCTATTAAGGATTTTATGTTGAGGTCTTCTGCAGTTTTGTTGAAGATTTTTCTAAACTTCAACTGCTGAAGACTAAAAGCCGATCTGATATGAATACTTTAAACTCTGCTGTATTCTTAATCTAAAAGTTGGTAAATCAAAAAATCATTAGTTTTCATTATTTATGATGAAATCATAAACTCTGTAGATTATGGTGTTTGGGAGCACGCAGCAGCATATAGTATACTGAGTTGATGTTCCCCTTTAATCCTTATTGAAGATCTATTTTTTCAGATGATGGGCCTGTTCCTGTGATGTACTGTTTAATGTTCTATGTTCGATGCTTTTCAGGCAGGGAAGGCTTTGGGGCTAAAAACACTGCCTGAGGTTTAGGTACTTTCCTTCACTTAAAGTTGCTGTATCTTAATGTGTAGGAAGGAACAGCATAGGCTGGTTTACACTGAAGACAGACACAAAATGCTGGACAGGCAGCATCTCTGGATAGAAGGAATGGGTCTGAAGAAGGGTCTCAACCCGAAACGTCACCCATTCCTTCGATCCAGAGATGCTGCCTGTCCTACTGATTTACACCAACATTTTGTGTCTATCTTCACTGTATCTTAATGCCAATTAATCGTATCCTTCCAAGATTTGCAGAGTTCTTTTCATTTTCCTCTTGAAGGGACAGTCATTAACATCAACATTATCCTTGAGAACAACACAGAGGGAAAGCATGTCATGTTCAATACATTTGGGGTCAAAAATTTGTATTTTTGTTGAATTGGCCAGAATAAATTTACAATGGATTTGTTGCTAACATTGCAGAGAACGATTGCAACTCATCTGAGTTTTGATTGGCTTGAAGCTGTCTGAACAGTGAGTGGAATGCATGTGCAAATGTTCTTTAATTATGATCTAAGCAAAGCAGAGATTCAGTCAAAGAAAAACACTCTAAGTGAATACAATCAAGCCGCCCAGAGTGCACAGATCAAGAATAAATGGTACTACACTCAGTGCAAGATATAACATTGAGTGTCTGCTAAAGTCTGATTAATGATAGTTCAAAACTGTATTCTGGTCCGTCAAAAGCCACCATTTCGCTTTTTCAAAATCTGCTATTTCATAATCTCTTTAAAAACTGCAAGCAAGTAGAAAATACTGCATATTTCACCACCGAAGAAACCAATAATTGTCATAAGGTATGAAGGAACCACACGAGTTCAGCAACCCTAGTCAGTGATGATCACAGGGGATTTCACGACTGAATCATCACGTTTATTTGAGATTCTATCTGATCTTTTAACGTAATATGCAATCATATATAATAATGGAAACCGATACCTAGCCCTCATACTTCTGTTTAAATGTGCACAAAACATGATTCTGTTGATTTCAAGAAATGGCGTTTATAGTAGGTGACGTTTTGGGATGAGACCCTTCGGTTAGGCCAATTGTATCTGCAGCCTCCTTCGTTCCTGTGTGTTCGATTTGCCGAATTGGGCTGTGATGCAACCAGTCAGTATGCTCTCTACCATTCACCTGCAGAAATTCAATAATGAAATTCTCGCTTACTGCAGCTTTACAGGTACATTAATACAACAAATTAGTATACAGTAAACAATAATACCAAAAAGCATCAGTTATACTAGGTAGCCAGACCAGAATAGTGCTGGATGAAGTACTTTGTGTAACATATAAAAAGTCCAGAGTAGATAATTGCTAAGGTAGGGTTGTGGTTAAGGTTGTGTAGTGCGGTTCAAGAGCCTGAGGGTTGAAGGGAAGAAGCTGTTCTTGTACATTGAGGTAACGGTTCTCATGCTTCTGTACTTTTTCCTGGTGGCAGCAGTGGGAAGAGAATGTGGCCAGGGCAATGTAGGTTTTTGATGACATTATCTGCCTTTTTAAGGCAGCGTTTCTTGTAAACCCCTTTGATGTTACGGGTGTCAGTACTCAGCCGATGGACTGGGCAATGTTCACCACTTTCTGCAGCATCCTTTGTTCTTGGGCATTCGATTTACTGAACCAGGCTCTGATACTACCAATCAGTATGTTTTGTACCCTACACATGTAGAAGTTCGATAGAGTATTCAGCGACATGCCAAATCTCTTCAAATTTCTGAGGAATCAGAGACGTTGACGAGCTTTCTTTGTGAATGAGGTATTTAGTGCAGCTTTGGTAATGTTGCTTCAGGAAGGACATGTTTGTGCTGGAGAGAGCGTAGACAAGAGTCAGCAAGATGTTGCCTGGATTGTAGGACTTTAGTTATGGGAAGAGTTTGGATAGAGTGGGCTTGTCTTCCCTGGAATAAAGAGGTTTTGATTTGTGACCTGGTGGAAGAATAGAGGCTGAGAGAGAGACAGACAGGTTAGAAAGCCAAAATCTTTTTACCAAAATCAAAATCATTGTAGCAGTATCAAACAGATTTCAGGTGAAAGGAAGGAGTTTTAAAGGGGATCTGAGGGGTACATTTTGTTTTTACACAGAGAGAGGTTGATACCAGAAACACACTTCCAACAAAAGTTGTGTCGAGCCAGGATTTTACCATAAATGCCATGTGCCTTTTCATGCCTTTTTGATGATTTCAGGAAGATAATGCCTTTTTCACGATTGAGTGCCTAAATCAGCCTTTTTTGCCGTTTTAACGTAACTTACAAGAAAATCTACACCACCGGGGCGAAACCCGGCTGTCAGTGGGTGTTAAGTGGTGATTGGGGAGGAGTAGGTGGGGAAGGGTCCAGTCTTTTCAAACTGGAGTCAAGCTGTGAGTAGGTGTGAAGTGTTGGTTGGGGTTACCAGGGTTAAGTTTCTGTTTATCGAAACTGCAGTAGAACTCGTTCAGGTCATTGGTGAGCTGACGATTGTCCAAGGAGCGGGGGGGGGGATTTTCCTCTTGTACCTTGTGATTTCTTGCAAGCCCTTCCACAATGAAGAAGAGTCATTTGCTGAGAACTTGCTCCTCAACTTCTCAGAGTAACTTTCCTTGGCAGCTCTGATTCCTCTTCTTAGCTTGTACTATAGAGGTCTGCATCCCCGCTCCTGTAGGATCTACCCCTACAAGCGTCAAAATGCCTAAAGTCAAGTCAAAGCCTTGTAAAAAACGAAAGGATTTGGTGAGAGTGTACGGGAGTGATATATCCTCTATAGACAACTGTGTGCAGTTGTGCAGTGCATGTGAGAAAGCAATGAATCAAGGGAACAAATCTTTCATTTCCATGCATGTACAGACAGCTAAACACAAGTTGGCGGCAGAGAAACAGAAGGTAGGAAATACGCAAGCTTGTCTCCTCACAACATTTACTGCTGGCTCCAAGCCTAATCTGAGTTTTCGAGTGATCTGTGCAACGCATTCATTGGTGCAGGAATTCCACTGTGGAAATTGGAAAACAAATCTCTCAGAGGTTTTTTAGAGAAATACACAAAGGAACCTATACCGAGCGAGTCATCATTACGGAAATATTATGTTGACAGCAACTTCAACATTGTTGTGCAGAAAATTAGAGATGAAGTTTCATGCATCAAAATATGGATCTCAATAGATGAGATAACTGATGCTGTGGGGAGATACGTTGTAATGTGGTCATTGGTACACTGGAGGCAGGTCAACCATCAAAGGAGTATTTCTTGACATTGGAAGTATTGGAGAAGTCAAAGAGCTGAACTATTGCCCAGTTGTTTACATCTTCACTTGCTGTACTTTGTACTTAAAGTTCCTGGTGATTTCCTAAAGTTTTCAAAGGTAGTTGTAATGCACAAGATATCGACATGAATGTAGAGTTTGTAGCTTGTTTCAGGTATGCACCAGTGACCTCAGCTGGGGTAGAAAGAGGTTTTTCACAACTGTAGCATATTCTGTCTGACAGACGACATAGTTTAACACCAGATAATTTGAAAAAATGCTGGTAGTTATGTGCAACCAGGCAACTTTGGTCATTTAATGTAGTACACCTTTATAATTATCATTTTTAACCATATTTTGGTGGGGGAAATAAATGCCTTTTTATGCCTTTTTTGTCAATAAATGCATTTTTTGTGCCTTTTTTGTAATTTTATTATGCCTTTTTGCCTGCCTATTTCAGAGATTTTTAGTTCCTAAACATCCTGGCTCTAGTAATCAGACACAATTGTTATATTTAAGGGGCATTTAGACATGTACTTAAATACGCCAGGCATGGAAAGACACAGTCCTGATGCTCGCAAATGGGATTCATGTGGATGGTGGGGTGGTGGGGTGAAGAGCCTGTTACTGTGCTGCACATCATCCTGGTTTCACGACCGTAAGCTCGCTTGCAGTGATGTGGGTCAATTATTCTGTACAAATTTGGATTGAGGTTCATTTTGAGACGAATATTGATTACAGTAAAAATAATACGCTAGATTGAATAGAATTGATGTGTAATTACTGAGAGGCCAATTGGCCTGGTGAACAATGTCCAAAAACAGTGTTGTGATGATATAGCCAGAAGTCTGTGGCCAGTCAGTACCAACTGTATTTTGATTAGCCTCAATACGCATCCACTGAGAACCTAATTCAGGAATGGCTGCGTGCGCGGCACGGTGGTGCAGCGGTTAAGTTGCTGCCTTACAGCGCCAGAGACCCGGGTTCAATCCTGGCTACGGGTGCTGTCTGTATGGAGTTTGCACGTTCTCCCTGTGACCTGCGTGGGTTTTCTGCAAGTGCTCCGGTTTCCTTCCACACTCCAAAGATGTGTGGATTTGTAGGTTTACTGGCTTTTTCTCTAAGGATTGTAAGTTATCCCAATTGTGTAGGATAGTGCTAGCGCTAGTCGGCAAGGACTCAGTGGGCTGGAGGGCCTGTTTCCGTGCTGTATCTCTAAAGTAGAGTAAAGTAAAGATTGGCACCAGCATGAAGGAGTCAATGGCAATGAAAGGTAATCAGTACCTACGGTGTTGTTCTGTGCTTTCAGTTGACAACCGATAGGTGTTAGCAACTTTTTGGAGACATGGACAAGGTGTAGACAACAAAGGGTTCCTTCTACCCAACTCATTCTGACACTCATTATTAACAGAAGATAGACAATGGAGGAGGACTGGACAAATGTTGTGCCTTCCACCACAGTGATGAATGCTGTGGTGGATGTTTGTGTTACATTTTTGTTGTGTTTTTGTGTGTTCTTTTTCATTGTACCGCTGCTGGCAAATTCATTTCACTTGCACTTTATGTGCAAAAGACGAATAAAACTGATTGATTGATTGATTGACACAAAAAGCTAAGTAACTCAGCGGGATAGGCAGCATCTCTGGAGAGAAGGAGTGGGTGACGTTTTGGGTCGAGACCCTTCTTCAGACTGGTTAGCAGATTAGATTGCTGGGACTGTGTATACTAGAGAGGATGGTACATGCATATGATGAAACAAGGGATGCATGGACAGAAAGAATAGCTTGAGTCCCAAGCCCCCAAAGTGCACAAAATTTCAGCTGAGTTAGAAATCTGTTAAGACAGCTCACAATAGGAGGCTGTAAGAAGGAGCTGCAGGTGCTGGTTTAAACCGAAGATTGACACAAAAACTCAGCGGGACAGGCAACATCTCTGGGGAGAAGGAATGGGTGATGTTTCGGAAGGGTCTCAACCTGAAACGTCACCCATTCCTTCTCTCCAGAGATGCTGCCTGTCCCGTTGTGTTACTCCAGCTTTTTGTGCCTACTACTGGTTATGCAGAGTGAAATGCTAGGTGCTCAGATCTGCCAGAACACACTCACAAAATCTCAAGGAGCTTGAAGAAATCCTCCTTCAACCTTGCAAGGGCTTTGTGCCGAGCCTGAAACTCATGGTGTCCAACATGGAGCTAGTGGCTAGCTCCATTCTTACAGACTCAAGCATTATGTGGTGCGTGAGCGCTAACACTACCATTACCATAGAACAACTCCACCTCCACAGTCAATGTTATTTCAAACACCTAAAAAAGTGCAAGCAATTGATGATTCCTTCAAATCCTTCTGTGGGCTTGTCCGTGCTGAATTTTCCATTCCAAGTTAATATGCTGTACAGTTAATATGCTGTACCTCGGTACACATGACACTAAACTCAACTCTCAACTACCAACTATCATACAACGGCCTTAGCTGCATAGAATGCTTTTATTTTGGCATGTTTAGGTTTATTATTGTCAGGTGTACCGAGGTATAGTGAAAAGCTTTGTTTTCAAATTAGGTAATACAGTACATAAATACAATCAAGACAAACTCCAGTTGGGCACAGTGCTGCATGGTGGTGCAGCGGTAGAGTTCCTGCCTTACAGCGCTTTCAGCACTTTCAGCGCCAGAGTCCCGGGTTCGATCCCGACTACGGGTGTTCTCCCCGTGGGTTTTCTCTGAGATAATCGCTTTCCACCCATACTCCAAAGACCTACAGGTTTGTAGGTTAATTGGCTTGGTATAAATGTAAATTGTCCCTAGTGTGTGTAGGATAGTGTCAGTGTACGGGGATCGCGGGTTGGTGCGAATTCAGTGGGCCGAAGGGGATGTTTCCACGCTGTATCTCTGAACTAAACTAAAACTACGATAAGTAGATTGAAGAGAAAGATACAGAGTTGTCAAATCAGCTTTCAACTAGCATGTGATCTGCCTACCTTGCATATTTCTTAAATGCTCATAACAACTATCAATAAAGTTGGCATGAGATGCGCTGAATGAATCTGTGTGGTTGCATTGAACATAACGTTTTTGTCAAATCAGTACTTGTACACCTAGTGGGGGATATAGAACACTGTTTTGTGGACAATTATTAGTCTTTGAGTGGAATAAGGATTCATTCTTCCAAAGAAAATCCAAACCATACAGGCTTCCTTACATCAGACCGAACCATAAATTCAGAAATCTTTGTGGCTTTAAATATTTCCATAATTCTGTGCCACAATGTTCCACCTTAGAAATTTTTAGGAAAATCACGTTCACAGTGTGTGGAATGTAACATTCAAGTAAAAAATAAAAAATCATAGTTTTCGGACAGATTATGCCAGCACTACATTGAAGGTTAAAACAAATAGTAGTAGATTATAATGACAGGTTATATGTTTTTCCAAGGTTAAATAAAGTTTTGGTATCGTTTTGTATTTCGAAGTTGGTTAATTTCTCTCATATACTTTCGAACATAATATTCAACAAATATTTATTACAAAGCTTGTGAGATGACTGCCTTTGGCCGTTATTTCTCAGGGGGGAGCAGGCTCATTTACACAGGTGTACATATCACCTGCTTCACATACAGTATTTCAGTGTTCTCCACCTTACTTCTTGTTTTTATTGCGAAGAAAGTCGAAAGTTTGTATTATTTTTAAATGTGCCTGCAGGTGTTAGTGAAGAAGGGCAGGGTGAACCTGGAACTGCCTTTTCCTAGAAACTTGATTAGTAAGGGTGCCAAAGGTTACAGGGAGAATGGGGTTAGGACGGAATGATAGATTAGTCATGATTGAATGACGGAGTAGACTCGATGGGCTGAATGACCTCATTCTGCTCCTACGACATGAACTTAAGGATTAAACAAAACTTTCAACACTCTGCATTAAGTGCAGAGAGGCAAACCGTATGTATATCTGGACTTTCAGTCAGAATAACGGGGTGGGAGATTGCAAACTTCATGTGGTCCGCCCTGTTTCGACGAATGCAATCAACCTGGCGTGCACAATCAAGTAAGATCAAATAGAACAAGTTGTCCTACAACTTTAGGCTGTGCACGTCATACGCAAGAAGAAGAAGTCAGAATAACCAAGAAAAATACAGAGGGTTGGGTCTTTGATTTGTATTATAAGTGAGTCAATACTGCCTGCCATTTTACTTACATATGTTAACTTTTCAATTACAGGACAGAACAAATTGAGAACCATATAGGAAGTAGAAAGGAACGTTTCTCAGACCCTTTCAAAAGGGCAAGGCAGTGTGACTGGAATAACTGCTGTTGAAGATGGAGCGGAGAGTGTAGAGATGACACTTGTTGGCTGTTCATGAGCTCACAGGACATAGGAGAGGAATTATACCATTCAGCCCATCGAGTCTGGTCTGCCATACAATCATAGCTGATATGTCTTTCCCTCTCAACCCCATTCTCCTCCCTTCTGCCTGGAAACTTTGATGCTCTTACGAATCAAGAACCTATCAATCATCGCATTAAAAATACCCAGTGACCTGGCCTCCACCACCGTCTTCCAAAGATTCATGACCCTCTGGCAAAATCAATTCCTCCTCCTTTCCAATCTAAAGGTATATCCTTTCATTCTGAGGCGGTGGTCTCTGGTCCTAGAGTCTTTCACTACTAGAAACATTATCTCCCCATCCATTTTATCAAGGCCTTTTATTAGGCTGTGTACCTCAAGGACCCAATGATGATCAGCGAGATCAGGGAATAATTTGAAAACACAACAAGAATCAAATTAATTTATGGGCACTCAGAGTGTATATGTTCAGTGAATATTTTTGATTGAGTTATTCATTCCTGGATATGAATTATGAAATATGCACATGGAAATGTGGGAAATAAAGGGATATGGATTACCCTTAAACAAATGATATTAGTTTAACTTGCAATCATATTTGACATGGACTGTGGACTGAAGGGTCTGTTCCTTTGCTGTATTCTGCTATGTTCTAATATCGATTAAAATGGCTTGAAGAGCCATTATGTGAGTAAAAGTGCAATTATTGGCTTTTTTTTAGTTTAGAGATACAGAGCGGAAACAGGCCCTTGGCCCACTGAGTCTACGCCAACCAGCGATCCCCACACACTAGCACTATCCTTTGCACACTAGGGACAATTTACATTTACACCAAGCCAATTAACCTACAAACCTGTACATCTTTGGAGTGTCTGAGAAAACCCACGCAGGTCATGGGGAGAACGTACAAACTCCGTACAGACAGCACCCGTAGTCAGGATCGAACCCGGGTATTTGGGTCTCCGCGCTGCAAGTGCTGTAAGGCAGCAACTCTATCACTGTGCCACTTGTTACATAGTTAAAATGTATATGGCTACTCCAAAGCTTAGGCTGTTGTAGGGCATAATTATATACTATAGACGGCCGGTGGACCCGTTGCGTCCCGTTCCCCCAACGCAATATTCCACCAAACTGCGTATGCATGGCTGATGGACCTGCGCTGCGCAGGCACGACTACCGGGTTCAAAATTGTGCCGTTGACGGCAGAAATTAAGTTAAAGTGAATAGAGGACCCGAGGAGGCGTTTGTAAAATAGAAGGAAACTTACCCATGGAGCTGTTGGGTCCCCGTTGTGAGGCCTGCCAAGTACACGCAAAAAGAAAAAAAAAAGGTGATCTGAAAAAGCGGATACTGGGCCCACGGCGCACGCACAGGGAGACAGCATTATTTTGCTTCACTGCCGCGTCACCGGTGCCATTTTCAATCGGGACACGGCTGACGGGCCTCCCCCAACTGCACAGGTGCGGCTGCAAGTGGGGGCACAGTTTCAAGTTAATTTAAGTTTTAAATGTCAATAACTTGTAAAATATAACATAAATCTGAACGAATCTTGTTTTATTTACATCGCAGGACAATGGTGAGTAAGGCGGACCTATAATTGTCACGCTACCGTGTATTGTTTTTGCGGGGTTTCGGGAACAAACAAATATATATATACAAACAAACAAACAAACAAGATGAACGTTTTAGTATTTTATAGAAGATAGATGGTTGAGAAGAATAATATTGCAACAATCATATAAGAAGTGTACCTAAAGAATGAAAATCTAAAAAGTATGTTAGTAAATAGGTATTATTCAGGAGCATTTGTCAAATAATAGGACCATTTAAAATCATGAAATGTCCCATTCAAATTAAAAAATGATCAGTAACTGTCTGGGAGGGAGTTTTAAAAATTTATGAAAATGCCCCAATTATTGCAATATTTCTCATTAAGCAACTTCAATTGTGTAGCCCTGTACAGCTCATGTGAGCATTTTCCGAAGGACAAATTAGTTTTGGTTCTTTTAGTTTTAATTTTAGTGATGCAGTGTGGAAACAGACCCTTCAACCCACCGAATCTGCTCTGACCAGCGATCCCCTTACACTAGCACTATCCTACACACCAGGAATAATTTACAATTTTTTCCAAAGCCAATTAACTACAAACCTGTACTCTTTGGAGTAGTGGGAGGAAACCGGAACACCCGGGGAAAATCCACGTGGTCACAGGGAGAAAGTATAAACTGCGTACAGGCAGCAACCGTAGTCATGGTCTCTGGCGATGTAAGGCAGCTACTCTACCGCTGCGCCACTGTGCCGCCCTTCAGCTGTTCTTCTTTTTGATTTGAGTGTTTCTCCTGTTAATGAATGTGATGGTCATTCATCCTGGAGTCTGATGATGATAAATACGTTAACACTGCTCTTTGGCCAGTAGGTAATGGTGTGAGTCAGTATGGGCAGAGGCAGTGTGAAGATGCTGGTCTGTGACAAGAGGGAACCATTTACCATTTCATTTCTTTGGGCTGAATCAAGTTGGCCGTCAGTCGCCAACTTGATTAATTGTTAGTAAAAACAGAAGTCTCAGTGTGGACTTCAACTGAAATGTTTAGAAAATAAAGTATGAATATCTATGGTCCCATGATTCTTTATTGTGTACCTTTAGAAAGGAGAGGAGGAGGAATTTCTTTAGTCAGAGGGTGGTGAACTTGTGGAAATCATTGCCACAGACAGCTGTGGTGACCAAGTAATTTGGGTATATTTAAGATTGACAGATTCTTGATTAGTGAGGGTGTCCTGTCAGGCGTTATGGGGAGAAGGCAGGAGAATGGGGTTGAGAGGGAAAGATAGATCAGCCATGATTGAGTGGTGGTGTAGTCTTGATGGGCCAAATGGCTTAATTTTGGTCCTAGAACTTATGAATATACTGAGGTACAGTGAAGTTATTATTTGTTCATACAGTTCTGTAAAGTATTACCATACATAAGCACAAGATTAGATTAAGAACAAAGTGTATAGAAATATACAATATACAAGAGTCACCAGGTTATGAAACAATTTTCAACATCCAAATTATTTTGTGCAGCTGGCCATAAAGGCCTGTTGTCCTGGTGGTGTGGCAAGGCAGGACTGGCCATGTTGCTCCACCCTTACTCTGTGCCATTGCAGGCCACGTCTGGTCCTCATGCGCAGACTTATGGAGCGGTGCAGGGTCCTGTTGAGCCCCAGGCTGCTGCAGGGCCTCCAGTTGTCACCTCAGTCCGGATCCTCGGCGAAGCGAGCGGACAGCGAACCATCGTCATTCTCCTCGCCCGGACACCATTCAGCTTTAATGTCCTTTTTGAGCCTCCTGCAGCCGGCCGTTTACCAGTGTTTTGTTCTTTGCGTCTGCCACCACCATCTTGGCTCTCTCCACCCTCCTCTCCAGTCCATGGGGACGAGCAGTGGTCGGGTTCGGCAGCTTCCCTCTCAAGGACGGGCCTCCTGACTCCGCAGCGGGTGAGCCAGGCCTGCTGTGGTGGGATAGGAGCGGCAGTGGTCTGCCGTGCAGCATCAAGGTTTAAGCGGGAGGAATTCTCCAGATCAACATAGGAAGGAACTACAGATGCGGGTTTACATCGAAGATAGACACAAAATGGCAGTAACTCAGCGGGACAGGCAGTATCTCTGGAGAGGATGAATGGGTGACATTTCAGGAGGAGACCCTTCCTCAGGCAGTCTGAAGAAGGGTCTCGGCCCGAAACGTCACCCATTCCTTCTCTCCAGAGATGCTACCTGTCCTGCTGAGTTACTGGCATCTTGTGTCTATCACCAGAATCAGTCGCTGTTTCGTCCAAGGCATAGGATAGAGATCAGTTAAAGATCTTTCAAGAAGCTGATAAATGATGTTTGCTCAAAAATATCTGACACATACGCCCATTTGTTTCCTTTAGATACCATAAAGCGATACCATAGGTGTCTATTTTGCACATTTGCTCACAAGCAAACTTCGTGAGGCTGTCAAATAAGAAATGAATTAATCCAGTTTGACAGTCTTGGTATTAATTTGCTCATTTTACATTTCTGTGTTAAATAATTAATTGCACACGTCTAGCAAGGAGGTGCCACTCATCTCTGGAGTTATGATATAGGTTTTCATCTTCAGTACATTAGTACCAATATTGTGTCACATCCACTGCTTTTCTTGTAGTCAAAAAGTTGCCGCTATGCATATGACGGTTCTCACGGTAATAATGATTGTTGAACGTCAATCTAGGTGTAAAATTTTGGGGGATGCCGGTACGGTGTGCAATCAAGTATCAGCACACAAAGTGCATTATCTATATAGTAGGTATGTTACAAAACTTACCTTCAGCGGCGCTGCAGTTCTATCATTGGCCATGTGCGCGACTTTGGCGCCTTAGAGAGGGGGGCGGGTTTAAAATGCCGTTTTTCTCTGGCCTGTTCAAATTGATCATTGTCAGGCTGTTTAGTTGCTGAAGAAAAATCGCTCCGACTGCCGTTATATCAAGCTTATTAAAATTGCCGCTGGATAATTTAATATCAGGAGTAAAATTAAAATCGTCTTCTAAAGCCGTGAACGCCGACAACGGGACGGATCTCACGTACGGGGCATAGAAGGTACGCAGTTTATTTTTACATATAAACGTGCTTCTTAGGATGCCTTTAATCACGTTGTGATTATGTAAATGTACGAACCGGCAGTATTTTTCTGCTGATATGGAGTTTAAATTCACTGCAACCGCAACGTTCCAAACGATCGCGTGCCACAAAATCTCACTCACAAGATGATTTAAATGCCCATTAATTTACTGGAATTAAACACTAAATTCCTTCCATTTGGCCCATAAATTCATGACAATGAGATTTAAAAATCATGTTATATTGTGAATTCTTGTGTGAAGGTTCTTTGGACACTTAGGCTATTTAAAAATGTTAATCTTTACTTAAGAAATGGATAGATATTTCGATCTAGTAATTGAATTTTGTAAATTCAATTTTGTAATTAGCTACAATTAGGTAACTAACTAATTATATGCTTTAATTTCAGGTTATCCAAGTAAGATTGTTTCATATTTGTTTCAGAATGCTTCAATCTATAATAACTGAACATTTCTTTCAGTTCTCTTAATTTTTAAGAAAGTTATGGGCTTTTGACTGTCCTTGATCACAGCTTTTGAGTTAAGTCAATGGAATAGCAATAGGGAACAAGATGCTAATTTCCGAGCATGAAAATGGCCATAACTTTTTTAATACTGAAGATATGAAAGTGAATTAGGTGTCAAATTAAACTTATTTTTACACTTTATCTGATGGGATAAATTGCAGAATTGATTTAAAAAATCTCAAAATGTTGTAACATTGCTATATATAGATATTTATTATGTTTAAGCATCCCTTCCTTTAAATCCACAACATGGATTCTTGATTAGTACGGGTATCAGGGGTTGTGGGGAGAAGGCAGGAGAATGGGGTTAGGAGAGAGAGATAGACCAGCCATGATTGAATGACGGAGTAGACATGATGGGCCAAATGGCCTAATTCTACTCCTATTACTTACGATCTTATGAACATGCCAAATCACTGTTAGTAGTGAAATAATTCATTGCTACAGTGGAGTAAATTTAGAGACTTTTTCCTCTTTGTTTAAGATGTGGGATCATTAAGCTTCACCTTTTCATCACTTGCAAGACCATTAGATGGCGAATGTGTTCACTACCTGGGATGATAATTGATATGCAGCAGTGTGGCACAACAGCCTTAGAAAAACACCCTTGCACAGGAGGGAACTTTAATGCCAATGGAAGAATGGATCTGTGGGACTTCCAGCCACCCCCTCTCCTCCCCCACCTGGAAAACAAAAGTGTCACAAAACCTTTGATGGACCTGATAACTGCTGCACTAAAATATTTGGTTGTTGGTTAGGTTAATATGTGTAGAATGTTCAAAATACATGGCGATGATCCTGAGATTCTCACGGTGCCGTAATCTTCTTTAACCAGGTAATATTATGGTTGGTGGGTATATTTCCTCCTCCAGCAGCTCGTTCCATATACCTACCACCCTTTGTGTAAAAATGTTGCCTCTCTGGATCCTATTAAACCATTCCCCCCCTCACCTTAAACAATGGCTGGTACAGGGTCGCAGCAGTGGAGTTGCTGCCTTACAACGCAAGAGACCCGGGTTCCATCAGACTACGAGTGCTGTGTTTATGGAGTCTGCACGTTCTCCCTGTTGCATGGGTTTTCTCCAGGTGCTCTGGTCTCCTCCCACATTCTAAGGAATTGCAGGTTTGTAGGTTAATTGGCTTCTGTCAGTTGTCCCTGGTGTGCAGGATAATAGACGGGGTGGTCATTGGTCGGCACAGACTCCATGGGTGGAAGGGCCTGTTTTTCCACACTGCATCTCTAAACTAAACTGAACTAAACTAAAATATGAGTTAAATGTTCTGAGAGTGCCTGTGTTCACCAACACAGCCCTAGACAATGCATTCCGATTTCAAACCACTCTCTGGGTGAAAACAAAATTCTCCACGGATTCTCTCAAAACTTCTTATGTTTGTATCAGTTTGCCTCAGTTAGGAAAAAAGGAATTGCATTAATATGGAACTGCTCGCCTTACATCCAGAAAATCCCCAAAGTTCGCAGCAACCAATGCAGCACTTCTCAGGTGCAGTCAGGCTTGTAAAGTAGGAGGTGTAACAGATATAAGTTAAAAGAAGGGTCTCACCCATTCCTTCTCTCTATAGATGCTGCCTGTTCCGCTGAGTAACTCCAGCTTTTTGTGTCCATCTTCGGTTCAAACCAGCATCTGCAGTTCCTTCCTACAGATATGTTAGATGTTGATCTAACTTATAAACAGCAAGCTCCCACAAACGGCTGGGCAATCATGACCCAAATAATCTATTTTAGTATTATTGAGTGAGGAATAAGTATTGACCAAAAAATAATAATCCCTGCTCCTCTTACACATCACAAGATGGGATTCTTTGTAACAAGTTCAGAGAACAAACTTGGCCTTGGTCCAATAAACAGCAACACTGACAGCATATAATTCTGTTAAAATTGCCCAGGAGTATTAGCGTAGACTTTTGTGCACAAGTCATTGTGAATAACAAGGAATTTGTAGTAAGGAACTGCAGATGCTGGTTTAAACCAAAGATAGAGACAAAAAGCTAAACACTTTATTTCTCCTTCCCATTCCCACGCTGACCTTTCTGTCCTAAGTTTCCTCCATTGTCTGAGTGAGGCTAAACACAAATTGGAGGAACGGCATCTCATATTTCGCTTGGGCAGCTTACAGCCCAGTGGTATGAATATTGATTTCTCTAACTTCAAGTAACCCCGGCATTCCCTCTCTATCTATCCCTCCCCCACTCTAAGTTGCACCAGGTTTTCGTTTTCACCCAACAAACCGCTAACAATGGGCGTTACTTTTTTGCATATCTTTCATACATTGTTCTTTATCTCTCTATATCATCGTCTATATCTCTTGTTTCCCTTATCCCTAACTAGTCTGAAGAAGGGTCTCGACGCGAAACGTCACCCATTCCATCTCTTCACAAATGCTACCTGTTCCGCTGTGTTACTCCAGCTTTTTTGTGTCTATCTTCAGTGTATAACAAGGAATGTTACTTGAAGCCCTAACCTGCTGTCTCAGAGGTGAGGGGGCTACCATTGTTACCATTGGTGAGAGGCTACCATTGTTAACAATGGCACCTCTTAGGCAGAAGACCATGGGTGCAGGCCCTGCTCCAGGAATTACATGCATAACTCCAGACTGACACTTCAGTGTAACATCAAGCCAGCACTGTCAGACCTGCCATCCTAGAGGCGTTTTCTTCGTGCTTTGAGCACTGCCAGACCTGCCATCTTTGTAAACTGCCAGTACTGTCAGACCTACATTTTGTAAACTGCAGTATTTTTTGTCAACTGGGAGATGCAAGTTTGCAGCAAATGCCCTCAAATAAAGTTTAAGTCAACTGTTTAATATGCCAAAATAAAATGGATTCTATCAATTTCAGGCAGATACAAAATACTGGATTAACTCAGCGGGACAGGCAGCATCTCTGGAGAGAAGGAATGGGTGATGTTTCGGGTCGAGGTCCTTCTTGGGAATTCCAGGCAGTGTTCATTTCTGTGGAAATTTGCGGTGGTTATCAACAGTTGTTTATTTTGTTTCTTAATAATAATTCCTTAAATCTGAAATTGTTTGTTTAATTTTCACATGATCCTCTCCAGCAAGGACATACCTCACATTCAAAGCAATGTGCAATGCATTGGCCTAGCTGTTATTTTTTTAAATCAGCACTCACCTGATACCAAATCTGAAACTTGCAAAATCTTACTTCACTTGCAAGACGAAGCAGTATCTCTTCAACTCTGTCAGAACCATATTGATTTTTTTTCCAAGCATGATGTCACTAAGTTAATTATCGCCATAGTTTTGTTTGGCTTTTCCGCTGAAGTAAGTTTTCCTTCCATGTGATAGAATTCAACCTAAGAAAAAGTCACAAGGAGTATTAGCATTTCTACTTGTGTACCTATCCAGTAGGTATGTTACAAAACTTACCTTTAGCGGCGCTGCGGTTCTGCCACTGCCCGTGTGCACGACTTTGGCGCCTTTGAGAGGGGGGCGGGTTTAAAATGCCGTTTACCCCAGACCATTCAAATCGATTAATCTCAGGGGATTTAGTTGCTAAAGAGAAATCGCTCCGACATTTGTTTTATGGAGTTATTTTTAAACTGCGCTGAATAATTTAATTGCTAGAGTGAATTAAAAATCATCTTCTAAAGCCGTGAACGCCGACAACGGGACGGATCTCACGTAGGGGACAAAAGAAGGTACACAGTTTATTTTTACATAAAAACGTGCTTCTTAGGATGCCTTTAATCAAAATATCATGTTGCGAAAAGGTGACTTAAAAAGTATACAAAGTGGCAGTATTTTTCCTGCCGACTGGGGGTTAAATTCACCGCAAACCGCATCGTTCCAAACGATCGTGTTCCACAAAAACCCACTCGCAAGTTGATTTAAATGGCCATTAATTTACAGGAATTAAACTCTAAATTCCTTCAATTTGGCCTATAAATTCATGACAATGAGATTTTGAAATCATGTTATATTGTGAATTATTATGTGAATGTTATTTGGACGCTTAGGCTTTTTAAAAATGTTAAACTTTTCTTAAGAAATGGATAGATGTTTAGATCTAGTAATTGAATTTTGTAATTAGCTACAACTAGGTAACTAACTAATTATATGCTTTAATTTCAGGTCATCCAAGTAAGATTGTTTCATATTTGTTTCAGAATGCTTCAATCTATAATAACTGAAAATGACTTTCAGTTCTCTTAATTTTTAAGAAAGTTATGGGCTTTTGACTGTCCTCGGTCACAGCTTTTGTGGAAAAGCAATAGGGAACAAGATGCTAATTTCTGAGTATGAAAATGGCCATACCTTTTTTAATACTGAAGATATGAAATTGAATTAGGTGTCAAATTAAACTTCTTTTTATGCTTTATCTGATGGGATAAAATGCAGACTTGATTTTTTTAATCTAAAAATGTTGTAACATTGCTATATCCAATTAAATCTTGTGAAAGAAGATAAATGTGCTGATGTCAAATTGATTTAAGCACTAACTTGTAGAAAGTGGTTAAGATTGCCCAATATTCATCGGAATTTAAAAGACCGAGATATGATCTCTTAAACATGCAAGATTTTACAAGGCAGATGATGGGTGGCTATTTCCTAGAATTGAGGGACATAGTCTAGGTATTAGTGCTTGGGAGATATTTTTTCATTCAGTACTTTTGTCTGGTTTTAGTTTTTTTTTTTTTTTTTAAAGACACAACGCAGAAACAGGCCCTTTGGCCCACCAAGACCGCACTGACCAGCGATCACCCATACACTGTTTCTATCCTACACACAAAGGACAATGTACAGAAGCCAATTCACCTACAAACCCACAATTTTTTTGGAAATGTGGGATGGAACTGGATCACCCAGAGAAAACATGGTGGGTTCTCTCCGGGTGCTCCGGTTTCCTCTCACACTCCAAAGTTGTACAGGTTTGGAGGTTAATTGACTTTGGTAAAATTGGAAATTGTCCCTACTGTGTAGTCCTAGTGTACAGATGATCACTGGTCGGCACAGAATTTGTGGTCCGAGGGGCCCTTTTTCACTGCTGTATGTCAAAAGTCTAAAGTCTAAAAGTCTAAAATCCACGCAGTCACAGGGAGAACAGACAGCACCCGTGGTCAGGATCGAGCCTGGGTGTCTGGCACTGTAAGGCAGCAAATCTACCGCTGCACCACTGCCTCATGCCCTGTAAACCTTTATAGTCAGAAATCATTTGCCATCAGCAATAAAAACAATTTCCCCAGGACATACAGAATTGGACAGTTCTGTGCACTATTCATTCTCTTGATGCGACCAGTCACATTCGATTACTGACAGTGCAAAAGAGAGTAAATCTCTCCACTCTGCTGTAGTTTACGCCTATTTAATGGGGTACTATGCTTACAATAGGTGACTTGATTGGGTAGCTTGAGAACTCAATGAAGCTGTTGAAACACCTTCCAGTCCACATCCAGTGTCCACAGGATCCATGAAAATTGGGTTTTGTTTAGAGACATAAGCTTTCTACCAAAGAATACCCTTGATATTGGTCGTATTGTAATAACTAATCGTTATTACCCCCCTCCCATCTCTCTTCCCCAACTTCCCCTCTCCCATCAGACAAAAGGTATAGAAGTGTGAAAACGCACAGCTCCATATTCAATGACAGTTTCTTCCCAGCTGTTATCAGGCAACTGAGTCATCCTACCACAAACGGAGTGCAGTACTGCATTACTACCTACCTCTTTGGTGACCCTCGGACTATCCTTGATCGGACGTTGCTGGCTTTGCCTTGCGATAAGCGTTATTCCTTTATCATGTATCTATACACTGTAAATGGATCGATTGTACTCATGTATTGTCTTCCTGCTGACTGGTTAGCACGCAACAAAAGCTTTTCACTTGGTGCACGTGACTATAAACTAAATTGAAACTGGTGTAGGCACTTAACATTTATTTGAAAGCAACCAAGGCCTTGCATTCTTTTGAATCATGGAGCACAGAAGAATGATCTTTCGCCCACTTGGTTCACGTCAATTTTCAAACACCCATTTACACTAAACCCACTTTTATTCTCCCTGTAACTGACCCCAGATTCTGCCACTCATCTGCATGCTAGGAACAATTGACAGTGCCCAATTAACCTACCAAGCCCACATGTTTTCGGGATGCAGGAGGGAAGTCCACACAGTCGCAGGGAGAATGTGCAAACTCCATGCACCGAGCACCAGAGACCCGGGTCTCTGGAACTATGAGGCAGTAGGTCTAATAGCTGTGTCACCACATTTGGAACCAAACAGCAGCATATGGCAATGGGGTAGCACAATAGGTAATAGGCAACCTTAGAAACGTGGCTGTGGTCCTCTCAGGTAAACGGTCGCTATGGAACACCCGTAGCTCGAGCCTCACCACTGATCTCTGGAGTACTTCACACCCTGCCCGCCGATCTTTAGTTTTAGCAATGCCACACTTGGGCACATTGAAGTTCCCAACTATATCTCAATAACCAATTGTGGTCAATTAATGTTCATACATTTCCAAATGCCATTTGTTCCAGCTCTGGGGTGCCCACTGAGAAGGCCTGACAACCGTGACCGCCAAATTCAATAACTAATTCTTTCCAAGAAAAACATCAGTGACAATCACCCTGCATGACCTTCACCAAAGAGGCTCTTCTGGGATTAATCCTCTGAGTCACCTATTCCTTTTCTCCAGAGATGCTGCCTGACCCACTGAGTTACTCCAACATTTTGTGTCCATTTCCCCTGTGGTGGTCAGAACAAAAGGGGGTTCACTGATGAAGCCCTGAAGGAGGTTGTGGGCCTTTGGGGTGCAGGGGTCAGCCCTCCACACCTCACTGAGTGGCTCTCGCTCAATCTGCTTCCCTGTGGCCTTGGCTGCTGTTGGGCTGCCTTTGTCCCTTTCTGATTTTCCTTTAGCTTATCCGCTTGCTGCTGCTTTACAGCAGATGTAGCAGGATGGCCCCCTATACATCAGGAACACGACCTGTAAGTAAAACCTGCCCGACCTCTGAATCGTACGCTCACCTGCAACTGCCCCCTACTCCTTCTGATTTCCCACCCGATGTACAAGTCAGCACTCGCGCATCCCACTAATTCATTCCTGGGTATTCATTTTAAATGTGGCTGAAACTCTTCTGATTGCTTCTTGAAAATTCTTGAAGGGAATTTTTTATTCGATGTGGTATTACTTAAAATGTGGGTTTTTGTTTAATAAAACTGGTTTTATCCAGAATTACTTTTTCTTAATTTAAAATTTTTTTCTAAAACTTTTCATGGGATCAATTACATTTCTGGAGTTTCTCATGTACTTGAAGCCTTAATTGGTCGCTAATACGTTCCAGAACATTGGTCGAGAAAGGGAGAGAAACATTCAGCCTCCCCGAGATAATGCCATCCACTGATTTATTTGGAACAGGATGCGGTCTGTGCAATGATCCTGAGGAACACAAGCTTAGCAGCACAATCCAAGCTCCAATGTCACCAAAGCTAGTGACAGTCTGAATCAAAAGATATGGGGAGAAAGCAGGAACAGGCTTTGGATGATCAGCCATGATCGTATTGAATGGCAGTGCTGACTCAAACGACCAAATGGCCTACTCCCGCACCTATTTTCTATGTTTCTATGTTAACTATATTGCTGGGACTGTGAATACCAGAGAGTTTCTATGTTCCTATGACCTAAAACATCACCTGTTCCTTTTCTCCAGAGATGCTGCCTGACCCGCTGAATTACTGAAGAAGGGTTTCGGCCCGAAACATTGCCTATCTCCTTCGCTCCATAGATGTTGCTGCACCCGCTGAGTTTCTCCAGCTTTTTGTGTACCCCCGCTGAATTACTACATCATTTCGTGTCTATCTTCGGTGTAAATCAACATCTGCAGTTACTTCTTACTTTCTAAAGCTAGTGCTAGGACAATAACAATCTTGGATCACTGGAGCATCATGAAGCTTCAGCATAGCTGCCATCTGGCTCCAATGAACATAGGAAACAACATATCGCCGAACACCAGTGCCATGTCCCCTCGAAAGCCTGCAGGACTCCTCATCCCATTCCTATATTGGCCTTGGAGAAAAGGAATGTGACGTTTCAGGTCGAGGCATCAGATGGGTCCGAGGATGGGTCTCAACCCAACACGCTAACTATTCCTTTTTTCCAGAGATGCTGCCTGTTTACACCGATACTATCTTCGGTGTAAACCAGCATCTGCAGTTACTTCTTAACCATACTGACCTTTCTGTGCTTGGCTTCCTCCATTGCCAGAGTGAGGTCACATGCAGACTGGAGGAACAGCATATCATATTCCCTGGGGTAGCCTACCACTAAAGTGGTACGAATGTTGAATTGTCCAATTTTAAATAATACCCCTCTTACTCTCTTTTTCCTGTGGCTCCCCTGCTCCCTCTCCACCAGAGCACACCCATTTCTCCCACTATCATGTCCCATTCACCCTGCTCCTTTCGCCTCCTTCATACACACATTTCATTCCCCTGTCCCTCATTTCTCTTTCCCCCCCTCTTTCCTTTCCTCCCTGTACTGTTCCACCAACATCTCTCCCTCTGGCTTTACATTTAACTCCTCTCTTTATCTGATACCTTTTTGACCCAAGCCTTTGTCAGTAATCCACCCAACTACCAATCAAATCCCACTCACCTATATCCACCTATCGCTCATCAGGATTTGCCCCACTCGTATCTCTCTTTTCCAGCTTTTTTCCCCCTACTCCAGTCTGCAGAAAGGTCCCAAACCAAAATGTCACCTGTCCATTCCCACACTGGATGCTGCCTGACTCGCTCTGTTCCTCCAGCACTTTGTGTTTTGCTCAAGATTCCAACATCTGCAATTCCTTGTGTCCACACATCTAAAGTAGCAGGTCAATGCTCCATGGATAAGTTGCCTTGATGGATCCATTGCTAAGATCCCAGGCATTGACTACTCATTAATACAAGGTTCTCCTGCACAATAAACGCACTCTTAGGATAACACAGGGCAGATGAAAAGTAACGAATTAGGAAAAGACAACATTGTAAGCTAAATCTTAGAATTTGTGTTCAGTTGCCCATTTTGCACCTTACCTAATTTATTTTGCAATTAATTTAAAGTTATCAGGCATGTTTGATCGCTAGTTTGCTCAAAAACAACTTCAGCTTCCTGGCATATTTGGAAGGGTATTTTATGTAAAAGGTTCATTGTAATTTATGAACTGTTTCAGTTCCAGAAGTTCAAAAATGTTCATGAAAATGTTACTTGAATGTGATTGCAAATGAAAATTCTGCTACTTTCTCAGAGATGTCAGATGGATAATACATAGAACAGTAGTTATGGATGACTCAAATGGCAGAGATTTGAAAATCACTTTCATTCCATATCTGAATATTATGCTCCATTAAAAGGCAAAGTGCTGGAGTATCTCAACAGGCCAGGCAGCATCAGATGCGGCCTGATCCGCTGAGCTCCTCCAGCACTTTGTGTTTTACACAAGATTCCTTGTGTGTCTATTAAGCTCCTTGATTTTAGTTGCAGTCCCTAGACTATAACAATTGGTAAATTTAACCGCACGGTATAATTTATATTAACAAGGGAAGGAGATATTAATGGTTAAGAGTCAAGGGCCGGTAAGAGGGTAAACCGGGGTAATGCCTCCAGCACCGTCAAAGATGGCCAGATGAGGAGAGGAGAGGAGAGGAGAGAAGAATATCAGTTTGCGGGAACTGCTCCAGTGCGAGTGCGCGTGCCGACCAGACTGAATAATGGCACCAAAAATGTCAGCGCCAGCATGTGTTATACATGCAAAAAGAATTTCACTGTGCAGTTGCATATTGGACAACTAAAGCACCATTGAACCATTGGTGTAGCGTGACTATATCATAAGGCCTCAGTGTTTGCTTTATGTATCGCGATCCTTATAATTATTTTGGCTGTGCAGTAATATAAACCCTACACTCAGGTAAATTTTTCATGTCATGTTTCCATATTATTTCATATGATCTTACGTATGACGCTGGAGATAGGACCATTCATTTTACTGCTCTACTAACTGGGAAGAATTAAACATAGCCCTCAGGAAATAAGTATTCTGAAAGGGCAATAGGGTTTTAATCAACGAATTCAATGCATTTTCTTTTAATAATGGCATGTCATTTTTTCTAGGCAAATTCTACTCAATTCACAGGTTCCTTTAATTTTAATTTTAAAACTTAGTTTTTGTGGAGGTGATAATAACTTGATTTTTTTTACATTTTATGCTATTGTATTTTTATCGTGTTTTTAAAATATGTTCTTTGCTGCACGGGGCAGGAATTGAAAACATAATCATCATGTACAAATTAAATAAAATGTACATATCAAGTAAAGTCATAACCCTGGTGCAGGGTTTTGGTCTGTTTTCATTCTGTAGGCATGGGAAAAGGTTCCAAATGTTCATGAAACTATAATTTGAATCGAGCGGGCGGTGTACTGTGACCTAATTTAGAGAAATACAATAGAACAGCACATGAAGCCATTCTTTCACCGTATGCAGTAGAATTAACCTGAAACAGCTGCACAATGGGCTTTATTTCCTTCTCTCTATCTCAGAAATAGTGATTGCACCACAACAGAGAGCAGTTTGTCCTACTGGAACATATTGATGCTGGAGTTAATGTTCTCAAATGTTTTGTGTGGGTTTTCAAGTGAAACTGAACTGAGAAGTTAAATATAAAAGAATAAATGCAACACGTAATTTTAAGGGTGGCGTAGTGGTGCAGCGGCAGGGCTGCTGCCTCACAGAGCCAGAGACCCAGGTTCGATCCTGACTATGGGTGCTGCCTGTGCGAAATTCAGTTCAGTGTCGTTCAGTTTAGTTTATTGTCACATGTACCGAGGTACAGTGAAAGGCTTTTTGTTGCGTGCTAATTAGTCAGTGGAAAGACAATACGTGATTATAATCGATCAACTTACCGTGTATAGATACATTTAGTGTAAGGTAAAGCCAGCAAAGTCTGGTCAAGGGTAGTCCAAGTGACATCAAAGAGGTAGATAGTAGTTCAGAAAGGAGTTTAAGAAGATCATAGTCAAAGTAGGAAAGGTTGTTGTAGGCATACAGATTTAAGAACGTGTAGCGATTGTAAATCTGCTTCTGTGGCTAGCACGCAAATAGTCATCTGTGTTGCACATCTTGGAAGCACTTCCAAGTACTTCTTGGAAGCATTTTGTACGTTCTCCCTGTGATCTACGTGGGGTTTCTCCGAGTGCTCTGGTTTCCTCCCATATTCCAAAGACGTGCTGGTTTTTAGGTTAATTGGCTTCAGTAAATTGCTCCTGGTGTATAGAATAAGAAAGTGGGATAACTAGTGTGAATGGTCAGTGTGGAATCGATGGGCCACGGGACTTGTTTCCATGCTATATCTTTAAACTAAACTGAATTAAACTGCAACTCAGATTTCAGTAGAGCAGAATAGACAATGTACGAAATGTTCACTTATGCTAACATGAACTGTGAAAAGCATTCAGCACCACAATTATAGATCTGGTTCATCAAACTTAAGTAATCCAACGTGTCTCCAGCTTCAGGTTCCTGGGAGTCAACATCTCCGATGACCTCTCCTGGACCCACAACACATCCTCGCTGACCAAGAAGGCTCACCAGCGTCTCTTCTTCCTGAGGAGACTTAAGAAGGTCCACCTGTCTCCCCAGATTCTGGTGAACTTCTACCGCTGCACCATCGAGAGCATCCTTACCAACTGCATCACAGTACGGTATGGTAACTGCTCTGTCGCCGACCGGAAAGCTCTGCAGAGGGTGGTGAAGATCACCCAACGCATCACACGCTCCTAACTCCCTTCCATTGAGTCTGTCCATGGTAAACGATGCCTGCGCAGGGCGCACAGCATCGCCAGGGACAGCTCACACCCCAACCATAGACTGTTTACCCTCCTCCCATCTGGGAGACGCTACAGGTCCCTCCGCTGCCGGACCAGCAGGCTCAAGAACAGCTTCTTCCCTGCGGCTGTCACACTTCTCAACGCTGCACCTCAATGACTGCCTGTCTCCACCCCTCCCCCCCCCCCCCCCAGCAAATTGCACGGATACCACTGTATATGTGTAGATGTATATACTCATACTACTGCGCAATTACTTGTTTATTCGTAAGTTCGCCCTTCGGAGATACCAACTGCATTTCGTTGTCTCTGTATTATACACTGCATAATGACAATTAAAGATTGAATTGAATTGAATTGAATTGGGGCAATGACATGGGATGGTTGGAGAGTTCTTTCAGCAGTCACATTGGTAGTCAGATCATTTGTGAAAATTAGTTAAAAAAGGCACACAAAAGATGTATTCACAAACTGCAAAAGTGTACAAAATAATAATCTTTCCCAATTGTCCACAGTATATGTAACTTTATACCGTTTCACCACTACATTATCTAATGAACAGAAAGCCTGTACGAAACAACAGCAACATATTGAATGCATTATTTTTCGGCATGTGGTGATATTTACACAAATGTCATAGACAGAGAGCATTTTATGTTAATTACTTGACAGTTTCTAAAGCTGTGCACAAAATAATAGAGGTTATATTTGACTGCAACAGGAGCAGAGGGACCTTGAGATGATGAACTAGAACCCTTAGCTTCCACTGGAATTGATTGGAATACTTTATCACATGTGACAAGACACAGTGAAATTCTTTGCTTGCATATCCAAGGTATGCAACCAGTCACCGCATAAACGGCACTGACAAAGTTACAAAGTACCCCCGCTGGCTTCTCCTTTGTTCTCCCCTCCCCCCCCCCCTTTTCCTTCCTCTGCTCTGGGTCCTCCATTATTATTCGCTATCCCCCCCTACCCCTGCGCCCTCATTGAACGCCGACTGCTGGTCGGCCTGCAAAGCTTCACCGCCGCCGCCACGAGGCTCCATCGGCTACAAGTCCCCACCGCCGCCACTGAGGCCCCAGTGCCGCCGAGGCTCCACCGCTGAGGCTCCACCACTGCCGCCAAGGCTCCACTGCTGAGGCCTCACCGCTGAGGCTCCACCACTGCCGCCAAGGCTCCACTGCTGAGGCCTCACCGACGAGGCTCCACCACTGCCACCAAGGCCCACCACTGCCGCCATCCAGGCAACATGCCGCCAGCTTCATGTTCTTGCTCATAAACCTTGCCCACTTTGCTTAAAATCAAAGGGTCATCGTGGCTTCTGCCAATGATGAAACCATTATGGAAAATAAGACAGGAGAGGCTTTTCAGATGCAACATGGTGGAGATGCATAAAATTGGACAGAGTCTCTTGCCCAGAGTAGGGGAATCGAGAATCAGAGGACATAGGTTTAAGCTGCACAGGGAAAGAATCAATAGAAACCTGAGGGGTGACTTTTTCACATAAAGGGTGGTGGGTGTATGGAAAGAGCTGTCAGAGGAGGAAGTTGAGGCTGTTACAATCGCAACATTTAAGAAACATTTAGATAGGTACATAGGTAGGACAGGTTTAGAGGGACTTGGGCCAAACACAGGCAGGTGGGCCTAGTGCAGAAAGTCTTTCTTTAAGTTCAGGACCCTAGTCTCTGAATTAACCGTGTCACTCTCCATCCTAATGCAGAACTCCACCATTTTATAGTCACTGTTGCCCAAGGGGCTCTGCACAACAAGATCGTTAACTAATCCTTCCTCATTACACAATACCCAGTCTAGTCAGATCCTCTGGTCAGTTCTTCTACATATCAGTTTAAAAAAACCATCCTCTATACATTCCAGGAAATCCTCCTCCTCAGCGCTGCTACCAATTTGGTTGGACCAATCTATATGTAGATTAAAGTCACCCATGATAACTGCTGTACCTTTGCTACACGCATCCCTAATTTCCTGGTTGATGCTATCCCCAACCTCCCTACTGCTGTTTGGTGGTCTGTATACAACTCCAACAAACGTTTTCTGCCCTTGGCTATTTCACAGTTCTATCCATACCGATTCTACAGCATCCAAGCTAATGTCTCTCCTTGCTATTGCATTAATCTCCTCTTTAACCAGCAATGCCACCCCACCTCTTTCTTTCTGTCTATCCTTCCTGAATATCAAACACCCCTGCATGTTTAGCTCTCAGCCTTGGTCACCCTGGAGCCATGTCTCCGTAATTCCATTCCGTAATATCATATTCCTTAACTACTAACTGCACATTCAATTCATCTACCTTATTATGAATGCTCCTCGCATAAAGGCACAAGGCTTTCAGGTTTGTTTTTCTTATCTCCCTTCTACCTTATGCTTTTGTCCTTTTATGGCCCTCTGTATCCTTGCATTTGGTCCCATCCCCCTGACGTGACCATTCCTACACTCTCTTCCCGTTAACTGCATGCGTACACTTCCACGTTATTGACTCCACCCCCCCACTGTTTAGTTTTTGAACCCACCCACGTAACACTAGCAAACCTGCCTGCTGGAATGTCGGTCCCCCTCCGATTAAGGTGCAACCCGTCCCTTTTGTACAGGTCACCCCTGCCCCAGAAGTTTCCAGTGAGCTAGAAATCTAAATCCCTGCCCCTGCACCAACTCCTCAGCCACACATTCAGATCCCCTATCTCCCTGTTCCTACCCTCACTAGCATGAGGTACTGGAAGCAATCCAGAGATAACCACCCTTTTTGGCTTCCTACCCAGTTCTCTATACTTACGTTGTAGAACCTCCTTCCTCTTCTTCCATGTCATTTGTGCCTACATGCACAACTACTTCCCTATCGAGGATGTAGTGAAGTCAGTGTAAGTCTTCGACCCTGGCACCAGGGAGGTAACAGACCATCCTCGAGTCTCGCCTGTCGTCACAGAATCTCCTGTCTGCATCTCTGTCAATGGAGTCACCCACCACTATGGCTCTAGTCGGCGTCGGTCTCGCTTTAACGCCAGGATTCGAGTCACAGACCTGCCCGCCACTCGGACTGGAAGTGTCGTCTGCCCCAACAGCTCCCAAGAGGGTGTACCTGTTTTCAAGAGGTACTTCCACCGAGGCCTCCTGCACTCGTTTCATCCTCTTCATTTCCGTCTCTGACCTCCTGTACTCTTGGCGTGACGACCTGACTGTAAGGTCCTGTCCAGGAAGCTCGTGCATGTTACTCCACAAGTGACAAGGAACAGAAAGAGGTACTTAAAAAGCAACTGAAGCCAGTGGAAGTCCTGATGGTAAAATAAGGTGGATACAGTGGCGCAGCGGGTAGAGCTGCTGCCTCACAGCGCCGGAGACTTAGATTCATTATTGACCTTGGGTGATGTCTGGGTAGAGTTACATGTTCTCCTTCTAACCGTGTGGGTTCCCACTGGGTGCTCCGGATTAATCCCACATCCCAAGGACATGCGGGTTTGTAAGTTAATTGGTCTCTGTAAGTTGTCCGCAGTTTGTTGGGAGGGGATGGGAAAGTGGGATAACATAAAGCTGGTGTCAGCATGGACCTGGTGGGCCAAAGGGGCCTGTTTACACACTGCATCTCTCCTCTATACTAAACTAAATTGAAGAGAATAAGCTTCACAATGTTTCTACGCCACACTGAAAGCCTGACAGGAGAAGTGGGGGAAAAAAGGAGGTGATGGGTGGGTAAAATAGTGCAGGCAAACGTTAAGCAGTGATAGCCATCTCCAATATTGGCTTCTTGTTGTGGCCATGGTTTTCAAGGGAAATTGGACACTTGTTTCGAAAAAAGAGAGATATCTACAATAATTATAGGAGGCATGGAGTAAATGAGGTGCTGGAGGAGTATAAAGAATGTAAAAAGAATCTTAAGAAAGAAATTAGGAAGGCTAAAAGAAGATATGAGGTTGCTTTGGCAAGAAAGGTGAAAGTAAATCCAAAGGGTTTCTACAGCTCTATTATTAGCAAAAGGATAACAAGGGATAAAATTGGACCATTGGAGAGCCAGAATGGACAGCTATCTGCAGAGCCAAATGAGATGGGGGAGATATTGAACAATTTATTTTCTTCGGTATTCACCAAGGAGAAGGATATTGAACTCTGTGAGGTAAGGGAAAAAAAGTAGAGTAGCTATGGAAACTATGAGATTCAAAGAGGAGGAAGTACTGACACTTTTGAAAAATATAAAAGTGGATAAGTCTCCAGGTCCTGACAGGATATTCCCTAGGACATTGAGGGAAGTTAGTGTAGAAATAGCAGGAGCTATGACAGAAATATTTCAAATGTCATTGGAAACGGGAATAGTGCCGGAGGATTGGCGTACTGTGCATGTTGTTCCATTGTTTAAAAAGGGTTCAAAGAATAAACCTAGCAGTTATAGACCTGTTAGTTTGACATCAGTGGTGGGTAGATTAATGGAAAGGATACTTAGAGATAATATATATAAGCATCTGGATAAACAGGGTCTGATCAGGAACAGTCAACATGGATTTGTGCCTGGAAGGTCATGTTTGACAAACCTTGAATTTTTGAAGCGGTTACTAGGGAAATTGATGAGGGTAAAGCAGTGGATGTTGTCTATATGGATTTCAGTAAGGCCTTTGACAAGGTTCCCCATGGAAGGTTGGTTAAAAAGGTTCAATCTTTGAATGTTAATGGCGGAGTAGCAAGATGGATTCATCAGTGGCTGAATGGGAGATGTCAGAGAGTAATGGTGGATGGCTGTTTGTCAGGTTGGAAGCCGGTGACCAGTGGGGTGCCTCAGGGATCTGTGTTGGGTCCACTGTTGTTTGTAATGTACATCAATGATCTGGATGATGGGGCGGAAAATTGGATAAGTAAGTATGCAGATGATACTAAGATAGGTGGTGTTGTGGATAATGAAGTAGATTTCCAAAGTCTACAGAGAGATTTGGGCCATTTGGAAAAGTGGGCTGAAAGATGGCAGATGGAGTTTAATGCTGATAAGTGTCAAGTGCTACATCTTGGCAGGACAAATCAAAATAGGACGTACATGGTAAATGGTAGGGAATTGAGGAATGCTGTGGAACAGAGAGATCTAGGAATAACTGTGCATAGTTCCCTGAAGGTGGAATCGCATGTAGATAGGGTGGTAAAGAAAGCCTTTGGTGTGCTGGCCTTTATAAATCAGAGCATTGAATATAGGAGTAGGGAAGTAATGTTAAAATTGTACAAGGCATTGGTGAGACCAATTCTGGAGTATGATGTACAATTTTGGTCACCTATTTATAGGAAGAATGTCAACAAAATAGAGAGAGTACAGAGGAGATTTACTAGAATGTTGCCAGGGTTCCAGCAACTATGTTACAGAGAAAGGTTGAACAAGTTAGGTCTTTATTCTTTGGAGCGCAGAAGGTTAAGGGGGGATTTGATTGAGGTCTTTAAAATGATGAAAGGGATAGACAGAGTTGACGTGGATAAGCTTTTCCCATTGAGGGTAGGGAAGATTCAAACAAGAGGGCATGACATGAGAATTAAGGGACAGAAGTTTCGGGGTAACGTGAGGGGGAACATCTTTACTCAGAGGGTGGTGGCTGTGTGGAATGAGCTTCCAGCAGAAGTGGTGGAGGCAGGATTGATTTTAACATTTAAAAGTAAAGTAGATAGGTATATGGATGGGAAGGGAATGGAGGGGTATGGTCAGAGTGCAGGTAGATGGGACTAGGGGAAAACAAATGGTCAGCACGGACTGGAAGGGCCGAGAGGGCCTGTTTCCATGCTGTAATTGTTATATGGTTATATGGTTATTCAGTCAGTTAATGGCATGGTTAGTGATGGCTGCACATAGCATTCCAATATATGACAGACAGCCTGAAATTGGTATGTTTCCTGCAGCAGAAGGAATGGGCATGGATCAATTATGCACTGGGATCCAGGTGCCTGTTTTCAGGAATTATCCAATTTAGCTCCTATGGTCTCTTTAATTGGTTATCAATTCAAAATCTCATGGTTGGTACACTGATGCGTTACTGAGATCATTGTGGAAAGATTTAAGCACCGTTTTTAAATTTGACTTGCTGTTTTGTGTGTTTTTCTTTTGAGGAGAGAGGTTAGACTGGTTGGTGGCTTTATGCCACTGATCCTTTTAACAGGCTGATTGTGAGATACTTCTCTTACAGCTGTGGCCACATTTCTGCCTCTCTCGGGGACTCTGAGGCTTGAGGTTATCTCTGTACCTTTACTCTCTGTACATTAGGTTTTACAGTAAAAAGCTTGTGCTTACGCCTCAGTCCATGTATTCCCAGTGACAAGAGCTGGTAAAAGCTTGGATCAGGCAGGCAGTATTGATAGGATACAACAGAAAGGTTAATGGCATTATTTAAAAATTGAAAACCCACTGTCAAGAACCAAGGCCCTTATGATTGAAATCAAGCCACCATTATGACTGAACAGCATGAAAGACAAGGTGAGGTTAGCCAGGGAGTAGAGATCAAGTGATGTACAGCTTTTATTTTAAAAAGCTTGTTGATTGCAGCGGGGAGGAAAATCAAAGTATAAGGCAAATATTTCTGACACTTGAGGAACAAATCGGGGTTCGTTTTCTACCTAAAGATGTGTGTTTGGAGTTGATATAGTAAGAAATTATGACATGGGAGGAATTTATTTCAAATTATGTCTCAAGGTTTGCCAAGTCTGACCCGCTGCAGAGGTCAGATTAAATTTCCCTTGAATTACCCTGGCAAGGGGCCTAACCCTCTACCTCAGAAAAGCGGGGCTAGTAACTGTAACATCGTAGCTTCGAGTATCCCACATCCTCTCTTACCCTCTGGTTTGTTTGAGGGTGGCTACATTTGACTTTTTGTTTTAGTTTCTTTGTCGTGTTGATCACATTCTTTGCCGCTGTGAGTGATACACTGCGTTGGATCATCTTGCTTATCTTGAGCCTCAATTCTCGCTGCGTTGTTTCTCGTTCTTTTGGGTGACTACTCTTGCTTCAGCCTGAAATGGGAGTGACTGGCAGCTGGCATTCCCTGTGAAATTGCCCAAAAGCAGGCGATACTTTTGGCAATGGCACTCGAGCAGTCTTGGTATTAGAAGTACGTTCAGCCAGCATTCTCTTAAAACACTTCAATGCTAAATGACTCCAAACAAACCAATGAACGAGGGAGGCAAAATCAGTTGGCAGGAATATTGAGAAGCAGACGTTTGCTGCAGCACCACACAGGCCCAGCAGAATTATACAAAAAGTAAGCAGCACATGGCACAGCAGTAGATTAGCTTCCTTGAAAGCTCCAGAGACCCAGATTCAATCCTGACTACAGATGATGTCAGTACGAAGTTTTCACGTTCTCCCCGTGACCTGCGTGGGTTTTCCCTGGGAGGTCCGGTTTCCTCCCACACTTCGAAGACGTACAGGTTTGTAGGCTAATTGGGTTGGTATCAATTGTAAATTGTCCCTAGTTTGTGTAGGATAGTGTTAATGTGCGGGGATCCCTGGTTGGCACGGACTCGTGGGCTGAAAGCTCTGTTTCCGCACTGTATCTCTTAACTAAACTGATGAAAATCTGAATTAAAAAGAGGAAATGGTGGCAATAAGCTGGCCAGGCAGTATCTGTGGAGAGAGAAACAGTTAATGTTTCGGGTGCACGACCTTTCAGCAAAACCAACAACATGCGGCTGTTGACCCGAAATTTTAATTCTGCTTCTGACTCCACCGAGGTTGCCTGTTCTGCTGAGCATTTGCAGTATTGTCCGTTTTAATTTCGCACCACCGTTGTCACCTGTATTTGCGGCATGCTAATCCAAAGCAGAAATGATTGCAGTGTCCACCTGTTTTGGGCACTTTCACACGGAATGCCAGCTGCTTGTCATTCCGCATTTTCAGGCTGAAGTAAGAGTCGTCTCCCAAAAGGAGAAGAAACAACACTGAGACACTTGAGGCTTCTGGATAACCAAGATGAACCTTTGCAGAGCATCACTCAAAGACCCAAAGAAAAATGATGAACGGGACGAAGAAACAAAAAAAAAAGTCAATGTGGCCACCCTCAAACAGATGGTAGGGGAAGAGAGGATGTGGGACACCAGACGTGATGATGGTACAGTTATTAGCCACGCTTTTCTGAGGTTGAGGGTTACACACCTCGCCAGGGTAATTCAAGGGAAACTCAGAATTTAATCTGACCAAATGCAGCAGGTCAGACGGGTTGGAAAATTGCAACCTTCACGTGGTCCGCCCTGTTTCGACTAATGCAATCAACTCGATGCACACAAACAGAAGATCAAATAGAACAACTTTAGGCTGTGCACGCCACACGAAAGAAGAAGAAGCAGGCCAGACCTGGAAATCCTCGAGACCATCTGAAATAAATTTGAATGAATTAGAAAATATCGCAGAAGAACAGCACAGCACAGGAACAGGCCCTTCAGCCCACAATGTCGGTGCCGAACATGATGCCAAGACCAACTCTTATCTGCCTGCACATAATCCATATTCCTCCATTCCCTGTATATTCCTATCTAAAAGTCTTTCAAATGCCCCTATAGTGTCTGCCCCATCCACTGCCAATTCTGCTCTATGAAATAAGCATTGCCTGAAAAATTCACCTCCGTGTTGTTGTTGTAGTCTGATCACAGTTTTGGTTCTTAATTGGTGTATAACTTTCAAAATGGATAATGAAGTTTAAAATATTTGTGGTAGACAAAAATGCTGGAGAAACTCAGCGGGTGAGGCAGCATCTATGGAGCGAAGGAAGTAGGCAACTTTTCCGGTCGAAACCCTTCTTCAGACTGATGCCTAATCTGTAGCTGAAGATGCCTGATCTGTTTAATCTGTTGCTAAAGATACCTGATCTGTTTAAAATATTTGTGCTAATTGAGGACTCATCATCCACAATTCAATCAGGGTTGTGACAGTGAAGACTTCTAAATCACTGTGAGAGACATGCAGCAGATGATGAATCTCACAAAGCGTCTTTGATCCGAAACATTGACATAGTTTCTCGATGCATCGACCTGCAGTGTATTTCCAGAATCTCTATTCCAAATCTTCATTATTTACATTTGTTATTTTCGAAATCACTGCCATTAGGATTTGCTTGCAACTGCATGATTCATCTCACTGTCGTAACATTGCCTCATGTAATTCTCGGAATAAAACAACATATTCCTAATGCAGCGAAACGATTCAAAGGAATTCCAGCCTGGCAAAATCCCAGACTCCGTCATGATGAGGGAGAAAGGTGGAGTTCAATAACAATCAAAAACCTATGCGATGCCAAATTCAAATTGCCTTACAATACTCTGAAATTCGGATAAAATTCAAAAACTTTTTGGTAATGCTCTTTATGTTCCAAAAACCTTTGAACAGCTTAAGCTAAATAGCAGAAACGTATAAAGTTTCAAATCTTTTCTATGTTAGAAATTATCTTAGCATAAAATCACAAATTACACCTGTAATTATTCTTCAGGATTTAAAGCTGCCTAGGGTAAGGCTGCCACATTGTGGTATGCTGGGCATGTTTGAATTTTTGACCTGCAAATGACTCGCTGAGTAAAGGGGTGAAGAATGTTATTTTTTCCTAAAATGTAGGGCAAGGAAGGTTGATCCAATTGATGTTGTTTTATTGGGCAAATCCATCTACAACTCAATGAACTTGTCTACATTAGAGTATTAGGGCGTCGCACTTGAAAATATTTGCATTAATGATTTGCGAAAGACGCCATTACAATCATAATAATCATAATCATACTTTATTAGCCAAGTATGTTTTGCAACATTCGAGGAATTTGATTTGCCACACAGTTATTCCATTCAAAAGCAACAAATCACACAAAATACATTTTAGCATGAACATCCACCACAATGACTCCTCCACATTCCTCACTTTAATGAAAGGGGAAAAAAAGTTCAATCTCTTCCCTATCCCGCGGTTAGGGGCCTCAAGCCTTCCGTTGACAGGACGATCTCGACTCCCGTAGCTGGCGGTGTGCCCTCCGCGTCGGGGCGATCAAGCTCCTGCCACGGGGGGACATCAGCTCCCCCGCGCCGGGCGATCTGACCCCGGGTCGGGGCGGGTCGAACCTCCTGCAACTCGGTCTCTACCCGAGACTGTGAGCTCCTCGATGGTGAAATGCGCAGGCCGCGTTTGGTGCGTCGATCCCAGGCAAGGGATGGTAAGTCCACGCCCCCATGGTGGAGCTCAAAGTCAGTCCCAAGCAAGGCCACCAGCTCCATGATGTTAGGCCGCAGAGTGACCGGAGGTACGATCCGGAAAACGATCGCATCTCTGGCAAGGTATTACTTTCTCATTAAAAAAAGTTTTTAATCTTTATGAGAGGGGATTAAGTATCTCTCTATGAGATACTTAACCACCCCACCCCCCCCATCTTCAAGTATGTGGGAGTTGGATCTTGCATGCCCCAATATCCTGTGCAATGATTTGGCTCACTCAACTCTCACGGCGAGAGCAGCCTCACACCCACTGCAAGCTACAGGCTAATCAAAGCCAGTAAGACTCCAATGATTCAACTCCCATGGGACTTTGTTGGTGCTGGTTGATCTTGTTGATCTTCCAGAATGTGGGATGACAATACTATCCAAACGCACTTTTCTTTGCATGCTGCACAGTAGTTCTGTGAATGTCACAATGAACCCGGTAAATTTAAAGGGAGAGAAAATATACAAGGTCTCCAGATCCTGGCTCCAGTTGCTAACCTGACCCTGGTGTTGTAGACCATAACCCAGTCTCCAGCTGCAAACCCAGTCCAGACCCCAGGGATCAGACCCCATTCCTGGCCCCTCCACTTGCTTCCACTTGGACTCCCGATTCACATTCCAGACTAATATGTGAGCGGGATGCCAAACTATCCAAATAATCAGATGACAGAGCATTGGAGTTTTATTGGAGTTTTTATAAATAATGGTTAAAAAAACGTTTGCGGTCGGCAAATGGAACTCCAATGAATGTTGAGCCTGGGTAGGTTCTCAGACAGCAACGTGACAATGTATCTTCATTAGTTGTTGGTTTATTCCCAAATTATTCATTATGCACTCTTGGTTTTTATTTGAGAATGAGTAACAAAAATTGTGGGTTTCTTCCAAAAGCTCCAGTTACTACCAGCAGCGGAGGAAATGTGTACCAGTTATCTGCAGAACTGAAGCATTAACTGCACATCTGAACATGGGTAATCATGAAGAGAGCCAAGGTAAATCGCCCTCAGGTATGCCTGGGCTGGTCTTACAATAGGGCGGCACGGTGGCGCAACAGTAGAGTTGCTGCCTTACGGCACCAGAGACCCAGGTTTCAAGTCAAGTCAAGTCAAGAGAGTTTATTGTCAGTTTATTGCCAGATAGGACAATGAAATTCTTGCTTGCTGCAGCACAACAGGTTATTGTAGTCATAAATGCAGATCAGATCAGTGTGTCCATATACCATAGAATATATATATACACAAATCAATAAACAGATAAAGTGCAATAGTCTGATGGCTGTGGGGAAGTAGCTGTTCCTGAACCTGGATTTTGAAGATTCAGGCTCCTGTACCTTCTACTTGATGGCAGCGGAGAGATGAGTGTGTGGCCAGGGTGGTGTGGGTCCTTGATGATGCTGGCAGCCTTTTTGAGGCAGCGGCTGCGATAGATCCCCTCGATGGTAGGGAGGTCAGAGCTGATGATGGACTGGGCAGCGGTTATAACCTTTTGCATCCTTTTCTGCTCCTGGACACTCAGGTTGCCGTACCAAGCCACGATGCAACCAGTCAGCATGCTCTCTGCCGTACACCTGTAGAAGTTAGATAGAGTCCTCCTTGACATACCGACTCTCCGTAATCTTCTCAGGAAGTAGAGGCGCTGATGTGCTTTCTTTATGAGTGCATCAGTGTTCTGGGACCAGGAGAGATCTTCGGAAATATGCACGCCCAGGAATTTGAAGTTCTTGACCCTTTCCACCATCGGCCCGTTGATATAAACAGGACTGTGGGTCCCCATCCTACCCCTTCCAAAGTCCACAATCAGTTTCTTGGTTTTGCTACTGTTGAGAGCCAGGTTGGATCTGGTTTGATCCTGGCTACGGGTGTGGTCTATACGGAATTTGTACGTTCTCCCCGTGACCTGGGTGGGCATTCTCTGGGCACTCCGGTTTCTAGGCTAATTGGCTTGGTAAAATTGTATATTGTCCCTAGTGTGTGTAGGATAGTATTAGTGTGTGGGGATCGCTGGACGGCATGGACTCGGTGGGCCGAAGGGCCTGTTTCCATACTCTATCTCGAAATTAAACTAAACTAAACTAAACAAATTAATTATTAATTAACTGGGAAATGATTGTTACTGCAATCTAATTTGCAACAAAATGTGTATTATGTACTATTTGCTCATAGAAAGACACAGATCAGTCCAGTTTTTTTGGAAAATATGTTTCACAAATCCGTAAATGGTTATGGAAGCTAAAAATGCAGGGAGTTTTGCAAACTGCAAATGTTAGTTCCAAGTGCTTAACATGGTTATAACCAACATTTGAATCACACCTACAGAAATAGGGTATAAGTACAAACTCAATTTAGTGTACTTAGCTCTAAAACTCTAAGCTAGAGTTTAAGAGTGAAATATAAAGATCTTTACAGTGTAACTAATGATTAATACATTTTCAAGAGTGTTTAATTGTCATTTGAGCCAGTGTCATTTGAGAAACTCTCGTATGCTGTAGCTTTACAGGCACATTAAATGCAACAACACAAAAGTAAATATGCAATAAATTATCACAGACACTGCATATACAAGACCATAATAGTGCAAGCCCAAGTACGTAGATCAACCTTGGTAGTGCAGTGCAAAGTCCACAGCAGTTCGTTGCTGAGGTAGGGTTGTGGTTAGGGTTGTGTGGTGTGGTTCAAGACCCTGATGGTTGATGGGTTGAAGATGCTGTTCTTGAACCTGGTGCTAATGGTTCAATAGCTCCTGTACCTTCTTCCAAATGGTAACAGTGACATGAAAGTATGACACGGCGGTGTTGGTCTTTGAATTATTAGCTGTCTTCCTGAGGCACCGCTTCCAGTAAATCCCTTAGATGGTGGGGAGGTCAATACGTATGATGGACCAGGCAATGTCCACCACTTTCTGCAGCATCCTTCATCCTTGGGAATTCAGCTTACCGCAAGAAGCCATGACGTAACCTGTCAGTATACCATCCACTGTACATCTGTAGCTGTTTGATAGATCATTCAGCGACATACCAAATCTAATCGTGAAATAGCGAATGTTGAAAGGCTTGGATAGACATGAAGAGGATGTTTCCACTAGTGGGAGTCTAGGACCAGAGGTCATAGCCTCATAATTAAAGGACACTCCTTTAGGAAGGAGATGAGGAATTTATTTAGTCAGAGGGTGGTGAATCTATAGAATTCTTTGCCACAGAAGGCTGTGGAGGCCAGGTCAATGGATATTTTTAAGGTAGAGATAGATAAATTCTTGATTAATACGGGTGTCAACGGTTATGGGGGCAAGGCAGGAGAATGGGGTTGAGAGGAACAAATTGATCAGCCATGATTGAATGGGGCAGTAGACTTGATGGGCCAAATGGCCTAATTCTGCTCCTATCCTTTATGTCCTTCTGGTCTCCATCTTATGAGGAAGTGGAGACGTTTGTGAGATTAATTTGTACTTACATCAATGTGTTGGCCCCAGGACATCATCAGAGATGTGCACACTGGATATTGATTCAGATTAACATCTGGATTTAATCTGGATATCAATAAAATGAACATCCCATTCTGCTTTGATTTATCCTCTCTTGCAAATCTTCTCCCAAAACAAATGCAAAAGGTTGACGAGTAATGTCAGAAAACACTGTATGTTGTGCATAGTGTGCATAAAAGCCAAGCCTGGGTGCTAACTGCAAAGAAATAAGATTTTTTTTTAAAGCAAACTGCTGGAGGAGCTCGGCATGCCAGTTAACATCTGTGGAAAGAAATGGACAGTGGACACTTCTTTATACTGATGATGTAGAGGGGAAATAGCTGGTGGAAAGAGTTGAGAGGATGAAGTGTGGCAAGAGCCACTTGCCCCAACTCTTCCCCTCACTTCCTTCGGATCTTCACTGCAAAAGGTCATGATCTGAACTGGCCACCAACTGTACATTACCTTCCCCTGATGTTGCCTGACCCGTTGAGTTCCTCCAGCAGATTGTATTGTCCAGCAGAGTGTGTTGTCCAGTCTCTTGTGTCTCAAGCTCAGTATTGTTATTGTTGCTTTTGGACAAAGCTGAAAGAATGCCTGTTTATTGCTTCAATGCTTATCCAGATGGCTCCAATTTTAGCGTGCCTTTGGCATGAGTTGAAACTGACCAGTGCTGTTAAAAACGTACTTACACTTCATAAAGGGGAGTTACTTCATCACTGCAGCTGGTGACAGAAGTCATCCCACTGGATTTGGGAATTTCCTGTAAGCCATGGATGATAACGTGAGGGTAAATTCCCACTTTCAGACACAACTCTGGACATCTTGGCAATGATACATGTAGCTGGAGAGAAGAAACCTTCTCTGGAGGTCTGAAGGCTTGCTGGAATAAGGCTGACCACATTTCAATGCCATGCCCAAAATAGACATGTGCGTGCCTAAAAAGGCTCTATTTGAACTGTAAGGTTTATTTGAGGCTGATATTGGTACAAAACCACAATTAGACTGCAGTGCCCTGAGCACGAATCTAGCCTTTGATATCTTGCGTTACCAGTTCTGTGATGGGATTCTGTTTTTCCTATCTCATATGTCATCTCGCAGAATGGCCATGCTGGCCAAAACAAGTGCTGGCAACAAGAATAGCATCCGCCAGTCAGGTACTGGACAATTTGAGACAGTCTTGCCTCATTTGCATCTCCAAGTTTTGAAAAGATTTGCTTAGACATTTATACATTTTAGGTAGTTATTTTAATCATTCACATTAAAGGGCCTGTCCCACTTTCCCGAGTTACACACAAATTCTCCCGAGTTTACCCCTTGATTCAAACTCGGAAAATGTCCGTAGCGTGTCCGTAGGAGGCCGTAGGAGTCCGTAAATATATTGTAGTGGCTCGTTATACAGGTAAGTCGGGATGTTTTTTCCAGCATGATAAAAATTCCACAAGTAAAAGGATAGTCGGGAGGAGGAGTTCGTAGATCACAAAAATCTTGATTTTTTTTAAAAGTCTTTTCAACTCGACAGAGAACTCGAAAAAGTGGGACAGGCCCTTAAAGCATCTCTCTGTCTAGTGCATTAAGTTCACAGTATCTGCATTTCTAGTATAGAGTATTGCGAGTACTGCTCCATCATGGAGTTAGCTTTTGTGTTGTCAGAATGTAACAATATTTTTTGAATTAATCGCTCTGATTGTAACAAAACAGATTAATTGTAATGAGTATAAACTGGCTCGTTGTATGCCGTTAGACATTTGGACAAACACGTGATTAGGAAAAGGATACAGGTCTAAAGCAGGAAAAATGGGATTAGCAAAGAAAGGCATCGTGGCTGACAATGACAAGTTGTGTTGAAGTTCGTGTTTCCATGGTGCACAACCCTATGAATCTCTGATTGAGAATTTGAAAGAATTTGATCCATTGTTTTGTGTTTAATATTATTGATTTTTAACATTTTTGCATCTCTAAAATTGTCCATACAATTTAACATGATATGCTTCAAAAATGATTATTTTAATGGAATTGTAACTTTAAAATAAAATATGTGAATGAATACTGTGTACTCTTGATTGGGAACCACGTGCTGGCCTACATTCTGGAGAAAGAACCAGTCTTGGGAAAGATCAGGGATGTGCCGTATTCTTTCAGATCAGCTCCAACATGAACTAGAAATAAGCTGTTGTACGAGAGTGACGAAAGCTATCTGAGGTTGGTATTGTTTTGTTATTCCTGCCTCCAAATGAGACTCTTTCCTATAACCATGTAGTCTCCATATCTCATTTTCTGTATCTAAGTACAAGCACGAACGCAATTCTTAATGGGAAATCTTCCCACAGAGTAACTCTTTTCAAGCTACCGAACAGGAATGTTGCAGGTAGATGACTTCTTCAGCAGTCTGAAGAAGGGTCTCGACCCGAAACGTCGCCTATCTCCTTCGCTCCTTAGATGCTGCTGCACCCGCTGAGTTTCTCCAGCTTTTTGTGTAACCCTGTTGCAGGTAGATGCTCGTTTATGGACCTCTTAAGAATGATAGACCTCCATTTTAGAAGTATGAGTTTAAGATCAGATTGTCATTCCTGTGCAAACTCTGGGAAATTGCATGGCATAATAAACAATATTTTAAGAAATTCCATTTGGAAAACATTTGGCAACTTCTGGTATTGTGTATAATTCCCAGTGGTAAGATAAATTAAATGCTAAAGGAATGGGAATTCAGAGTAACCAACTTTACTGATTGATTACACAAAAGATGTGCATTTAAATTAATAAAAATAATTGTAGTATATCTGAAAGATATCTGAAAGATCAACATAATACAAAAACCCTTCAGGCACCCCAGTGGCGTGGAGGGAGAGCTGCTGCCTTAAAGCGGCAGAGACCCGGGTTCAATCCTGACTAAGGGTGCGGTCTGTATGGAGCTTGTACATTCTTCCCGTAACCGCATGGGGTTTTCTCCACGATCTTCAGTTTCCTCACACATTCCAAAGACGTACAGATTTTTAGGTAAATTTGCTTGGTAAAATTGTAAAAAATTGTCCCTAGTAGCGTGTGTAGGATAGTGTTAGGGTGCGGGGATAGCTGGTCGGTGCAGATTCGGTGTGGGCCGAAGAGCCACTTTCTGTGCTGTATCTCTAAACTAAATGAAAAAACTAAAACCTAAAATTGAAGTATAATTTAGATAGCTTATAAATAAGGTAAGAGAGTAATAGAGGGTGGGGTGGGTAACGGAAATAACTGAAAACCTGTTGGTGAGGGTGGAGTGTGTAATGAGGTGTAAAAATATTTTTTGCTTTATGTATTTCTTTGATCTGATGTATTAACCTTATGTTATAACCCATTAACAACTAGAAACTAGTCCTGAGCTACTATCTACCTCAATGGATACTCTCGGACGATCTTTAATCAGACTTTACTGGACTTTATCTTGCACTAAACACTAAACTTTGTCATGTATCTGTATACTGTGGATGGTTTGATGGTAATCGTGTATAGTTTATCCATCGACTGGTTAAGCTTTTCACCGTACCTCGTACACGTGAAAATAAACTAAACTAAGCTAAACTACGGTTTGCAACTTAAAAAAAAGAGAACAGAAGGTAGCAAAAAAAAATCAGGCACAAAATCTAAACAGTGAACTGATCGTACCATTTTCAGAGGTTAAAGTGGCCACCATTAAAATCTGTAGAAATATGTAACACACTTTGTTCTGAAAATGTATGGTCCTTGCATCTTTGCATTTTAGTGATTTAGGCCAATTGTTGTTGGTGTGTGGAATCATGATAATAATAATGATGCAATGACAGAGATGTGTAAATCAAGAGGCAGAACTAGAGGTGAGAAGGGGCCAAAACATATCAGGGCATGCACACAGGGAGGGTGGAGCCCATAATGGCCCATTGTTGGTTGGGGCCATTAATTCTTTAATTCATTAATTCTCTTTCTCCCCAGATGCTGCCTGACCCACTGAGTTACTCCAGCACTTTGTGTCTATCCCTTTTGAAAACCCAGATTGATTCTTTTTTCACTATAGTTAAATATTCAAACCACCATTTGACATTGTTCCTTAAACATTCATCTACTAAAATAATGCAAGGATGAATGGAAATTCTCTTCCAATTACTTTGAACGTGAATGTCAAAGTTTATTTTACTTCGGAGTCACGTGAGTGACTTCGTGAAGACCCCGCCAGCACGCATGCGTGACATATCGTCGCTCGCATTAGCTGTCGACAGCTGGAGGGGGAGTGCACTACCCCAACGGCACCTTCAAAAAGACGCCTAAGGTAAGTAATACTAACCTTGAGCTGGTTTCTGTAGATAGTGTGTTTCTATCTACAGCATCGATGGAAGGAAAAGGAAAATCTAAACTTTCGAAGGGCCGCGGGACTCCAGGAAGTCAGCGGCCAGCATCCTCGGAGCTGCCCGCAACACCGGCAGCACCCGTTTCACGGCCAGGGAAAAAGGTGCGGAGGTTGGGGAACCCTACGGTGTTAGTAGGGCCCGACTCCCCCTCCACAACAGACTGGATGGAGCTCCGCACAGGAGAAGGGTATTGCAGACCCTGACTTCGCACTGCCATCGCCCAAAGTCAGGGTTGGTAGTGAGCAGGTATGTCCTAACGTGCCTCGCACAGCGGCGTGTTCTACTTCCCCTCTTTTACAGGTCCCCAGAGGGCAGACCCGGGGAGAGCTGCATCGAAGTCGAGCCCCGCAGCCGCGGCAGGCATCGGCATGCTGCCGGGGAAACCTGCCAGATTGCAGGCCGGTGCGAGTTCTGCTGGAGAGTCGGGGAGCCCTGCAGGAGCAGGAGTTACCGGCACACCACCGGGTCAGGCTGCCAGAGTGCAGGCCGGTGGCAGCGGATTTCGGTCGTGCAGCCCCGCTGAGGCGGTAAGCGATGACCATGCGCCGTCACAGACCCATGTGGTCAGAAGTGGCGGTAAGCCCGCGCGGACGTCGGGGAGCCCGGCTGCGGGAGCCGGTACCGACTCATCACCACTGCCTTCCTATCAGGCAGGCGGGCCGCTACAGTCCGAACGACGGCGGACTAGCGGCATCTCCACGCGGGAGTCGTACGGTCCCGCAGGAGCGGCAGCCGACGACTACCTGCCAACGGACCCTTGTCATCACCTCGACGAGGTGCGGTCCACTGGTAGAAGCCCCAGTCATTCAGGAGAACCTGGGGAAGTCGACTTGTCGTCCGCATATTGCGGCGGCGGTCGCATGGCTAGGATGGAGCTCATGGTGGAGCAACTACTCCAACGAGACCTGGATCGACACGAGCGTGGGTCCCAGCGGTCTAGGAGCCAGATTATGCGGCCGCCTAGTATTTCTCCCTCATCCGCCGGCAGTGCCAGAAGCCAGCAGATGGCCGACTTTGATGAAGAGGCCGCAGTAGAAGAGCCCACTGCTTCGGGAGAACCAGACGAGGATCTGTTGGACGTAGTTTCGAAGTTTGCTAAGCCTGTGCGTTCAGGGAAACCGCTGCACCCAAAACTGGCGGCGAGTATCAATTTTCTGGCCACAAGAACAGGTACTCACAGAGGCCATGGAAAAATACAAGGCTCCAGAGAATTGTGTTACCCTGAACGTTCCAACCGTCAACCTACTTATCTGGGGGAACATCAGTCCCAGTATCAGGGCCCAGGAGCTCAAAATTCAAAAAATCCTGAAACTGTTGACGTCGGGCATCACGGCGTTCGCCAGGACCCTCGATGGGGCCAATGTAACTGAAGAACAGCAGGATGCTCTCGCCCTGCTGTGCAATACCCAGTTTGCGACAACATATTCTATTTAGGCATCTCTTTGCTCTAAATTGTGTTGATTTTGAAAAAAAGTTATTTGCTTTTATCTGTATTTGCTGGAATTGTTTTGAAGATCACTCTGAGGGGCAGAGTTAATCTGTGGAATCAACATGTTGAGATATGTTGTCTCTTTCGGTTGAGAGAACAAGATGAGTCAAGCACATATCACCCTCATTTGCTATTTACATATCTCATATGTTAGAATGTGTGTAACCAAGAAAAGGGTGGCACTGTGGTACAGCGGCAGATATGCTGCCTTACCGTGCCAGAGACCCGGGTTTGATCTTGACTATGGATGCTGTATGTACGACGTTTGTACATTCTCTCTGTGACCTGCGTGGGTTTTCTCCAGGAGCGGTTTCCTCCCACATTCCAAAGAGGTGCAGGTTGTATGCCAATTAGCTTGATAAAGTTGTGAATTGTCCCAAGTTAATGTAGGATAGCGTTAGTGTTCACGGAGCCGATGGGCCGAAGGGCCTGTATTCACGCTGTATCTCTAAAATATAATGAACGAAAAAGTGCGAGTTGTGCTTTTTGGTCAGTGCATGAAAGAACAAAAAAACAGATAAAGGTTGGAGTCTTTAAGCAACATTTCCAAAACATTGTCCTGTCTTTACACATCACGTGCTAGTTGAATTGTTGCAAACATTTACTTTTATTTTATGACAATGGATAAGCAATTGATTGTAAGAAGCAGGAAAGGTTTATGGTGAAAATAGAAAAAGAACTTGTACAAATGTCAGGGGTTTTGAATTCACATCACAGCTTTTCACTTCAATAATGAACAGTGATACCTCTTTAAAATTTCAATCCGGTGCTGAGCAATTTTCCTTCCAGCTTTGATCATTTTCAGTCGTTGGTCTTTTCAAAATAGCTCATACTTTGTACATAATCTCAAAAAAAGAGAGAAAATTGAGAATTGATGCAACTCCAAATCAGTTGCCTTTTTAAAGACTACAATTTGAATATACACATCCAAATGCTTTTCCCATTTAACTATATTGTTGATGGGACTTTGACATCCATGAACTTCACCACAATGGACTTTGACTGCTTGCATATGGTCTTGATGCCCATTTGCGTACTCTTGTCCTGGTATAGCAAGACCAACTGGATAGGCAGTCTACCCAGTCTACACGGGTGTGTGTTGTACCTGAGAGACTGTGGTGGGAATTGACTTAGTGTGCTCATGAGATGCTCATCAGTATCCAGAACCTGAACACCAGATAACCTCACAGGTTATCCCACTTTCTCGCCCACTCCCTACACATTAGGGGCAATTCTTCTTGTCGGGTCCACACACAAGATTAGAAGTTGTTCAGCCAGAGCTGAACACACTTCTCGGCATCTGCGTAGATTGGTGTCTGCCTTGCGCTTCCTGTGCTTCTTGTGTGAGGTGGTGGAAAGATTGGTGGAAACAGGGCCGCAATGTGAACCCTCTTTCCTTCATCCAAGGGGCAATTGTACAGAGGTCAATTAACCTACAAACCCCCACGTCTTTGCTATGTGGGAAGAAATTAGAGCACCCAGAAGAAACCCACGCGGTCACAGAGGGAACTTGCAAGCTCCACACAGATGGCACTCTAGGTCAGAATCGAACCTGGTTCTTTGGCACTGTGAGGCAACAACTCTACCTGCCTTTGGGCATTCAATTAATTGGAAGTAACCTTATTCTTTGAGCATACATAGCGCAGAATAGAATTTACATCCAAACTGCTGTGAAATAATTAAGATATTCACACGTCAATTTTTATATTCATTTACTGGCTTGCAGGGCCGTTTCTTGCAGAATGGAGCAGTTTTTAGTTTCTCAGATGCGTGCCTGCTCTCTTATCATTTCTGATGCACAGCAGCTGTACTCATTTACTGGAAAGTGCCTAAGCGCGCGAGCGCGGGTTCCTTTCTCACAGCTCGTTCCTTACTCTGCCAGCATGTCACGTCATCAGTGCTTCTCGCTCCGGAAACTGGCTCTTGCTGCCTTGTCACGAAACTGGGCCACCAGCATCAGGTGACCTGAATAGAAGATAGTTGAACGAAAAAAAAAATGAACAGCTCAGTGCTGAGCTGCTGCGATGCAGAAACGAGCTACTTCCTTTCTAGTCTGCAAAAACGATCGAGCCTGTTTTCTAACCACATCCCCGACCGCAGGACTGAAGATCTGCACGCACCTGGAGGCCCCAGTACACAATAAACAAAACCTCTCTCTACAATATCTGCCGCTTTTGCACCATATCTCAATATTCGTCAAACTCCTGAAAAATAATATATCTATTTCAGACAGTTTACACGAGAGGGCTAATTTATGTTATATACACATTGTTCCATTATAATCGGTACAATGCTGAACATTCTTTAATACGCTGCTACATTGGTCTATTTTAAGTACCGATCATGGGAAACTACCACTAGTGCGGTCAGGAACATTAAGAAGCAACGGTTAATTTTTGGATCATCTATTGTCTATCAGTAGTTGCTAAATACATTTGACGTGCTTAAGGACTTAACTCTTTCAGAGATATGACCCTTTGCATGACCTTATTGTGCATCATTGAAATACAGACAGTATGTGCAGTTCAGACAAGAAGCGTATCACACCTTGGTCAACTTCAGTGGGCTAGATAAAGCTTAACAATTCTTATTTGATGGGCAATGAAAACTAAACTAAATACAAATGCCTTTACCATAATGATAAATGATAACCAGAAACTTCCAAGATGTAAAGGGTATACCAGAACCATCATTTTTATTCAGCAGCACTAAACAGCACAATAACAGCTGCCTGTTGCAAGTGAATGGAACTAAGTTGAAGAAGTGAAGTATATCATGCAGGATTATCATATTGTAAGTTTTGCAAATAAGTGAGGACAAATTTATTTTGTGGGATATTTCTTCAAACTGGTAACGGGTAATACGTGGCAGAATACATGGCAGAACAGTCAAGGGCGTCATTTGCACGTCACGCAGATGGCGCTCGAAGATTTTGTACATCCCAAAATCCTGGGGCGCTGCTGTTTACGTCACCACGCACCACGTGCGTGTCACGATGCGCGCGTCGTGCGTCGTGATGCGTAAATGACTGGCAAATGACGCCCAAGCGGGGCATGCCCTTCAGATGGCAGCACTGTGATGCAGCCATATAGTTGCCGCATTACAGCGCCAGGTATCCGAGTTCAATCCTGACTATAGATTCTGTTTATATGGAGTTTGTACTTTCTCCCTGTGACAACAAGGGTTTTCCCTGAATGCCCTGATTTCCTCCTACATTCCAAAGACGTACATGTTTGTAGGTAAATTGGCTTCTGTAAATTGTCCCTAATGTGTAGAATAGAACTAGTGTATGAGTGATCGCAGATCAGCTCAGACTTGATGGATTGAAGGGTCTGTTTCCACACTGTATCTCTAATCTAAACTGAACTAAACATCGCAGGTGTAAATTGAAAAGATGGTGCCATCACAGATACATTGTTTTTTTTGGGCAATCTCTCCTCATTGATGCCTGCTAAATATATCTGAAGCATACGAATGTTTTTTCTTCTATTTATCTTGCTCTTTGTATTTTTAGTCTGTTTATTGACATTATATCGATTGACTAAATAGGGCAAAAACTACGATTTAACACTCAAATTGAATGTTTTTAAAAGTTAAAATAATTAAATGCAAATGAACTTTAAGGACTTCTAGGAGATTGCTTAGTAGAATGATATATCTGCATATTTGATATGTATATTAATACTTTTCCTTCTATTCACATATCTCTGTAATTTTTGTATTGATATTAACATTATGTTCATGGACTAGGTCAGGTGAAAACTTACAATTTACCATGCAAATTGAATGATTTTAAAAGGTTAAAACATTAAATCGAAATGAACTTTGAAGAACGTCTTGTTGGTTGCCTAGTAGAATGGTATAATTTGAGAGGGGAACATAATTTAAAAAATCTCAATGTCAGAACAACTCTTAAATGTATGTGCATAGCAATCTGTGGGGTGAATTTGTGGAATGGTCTGGAACAGGAGATAAAACTTAGCACAAACATAATTCAGTTTAAAAATGATGTACAAAAACACTTTTTTAAAAGGATATTGGGACGAGGATAGGTGATTGTGAGTGGGATATTTGTTATACTGATTGTATTGGGAAGGGTGATTATAGGGTGATGTATATATGACTAAGATACTGTATAGTATATGAGGGTTTTTTCTTTTCTTTTTTTCTCTCTTTTTTTGTATAGCCTTGTAAATATTTGATTAGTGTATAAATGTAAATAATTTGGTGTACATATAGCTGCTGGTGTACATATCGTGTACATATAGCTGCTAAATTTGTATAAGATAATTATAAGCAGTTGAATAAGGGGTTGGAATTAATAAGCTTTGTCTTCTTCCTGCTCCTTTTCGGACACATACGATTTCATTTATTTATAGATATTGTTTATGACACTATAAATATTCCTGTTTTGCTTTTTGTATGCTGTTTCACACTTGCTTTTTATTCTTTTATTCTGTTCGAAAAAAAATAAAAAAATCAAATAAATAAATAAATATATCACCATATTTGAATCCTCCTTTGACTTTGAACGTGTTAATGTAAGAACTTTATTGTAGCTATTTGGCCACGAAAATTCAGTGCTCAAAGAACTGGTCACATTGGCATTATGGTCACTAAAGCCTGTTTGAAACATGTTGCAAAAGTTGAGCAGTTAAGAGTTAAGAGTCAAGACTGTTTTATGTCCCAGGTAGAACATTCTTACTTGCTGCATCACAACAGAATGTGTAATCATAATAAATAATATGGTAAACAAGAGAGAAAACAAAAGGTTTAGTGTGTATATATACACATACTCACATATATATATATATACATATATATACACACATGCACACATACTCAAAATACAAACAAAAACAGTGCAATAATAATAATAATAATAATAGTCTTTTGTAGTTCAGAGGTTATGATGTTTTAATGTTTAATAGCCTGACAGAGACTCCAACCCCAAGCACCTTCAGATCTGGAGATTTTCCCGCCTGGATCCCCTAGGAAACTGGAGACTCCAAACTCATGTGCGCGAAGCGCACATCACGAGCGCGAAGCGCGAAGTCCCTTGCGGCCGGGGTCCAGGGCCCGCTTAAGGGCCCTGGAAGCTCTAGGGTTCTAGATGCTCTCTGGTGCTATCTTAGGTTTTTTTTTTGAGACACAAAGCCAGGGCGGGAGAAATTAAATCTCAAGCGGGAGAGCGGGAGATTTTGCGAAAATGGCCTTTCGGCGGGAGATCTCCCGCCGAAAGCGGGAGAGTTGGAGTCACTGGCCTGATGGCTGTAGGGAAGAAGTTAGCAGGTTCATGTGATATTCCGTTGCCATTGTAAAATAATCAGATTAAATCCTGCAATAAAATAGCAGAGGAATGTTTTACATTGCATTTAGTATTAATCTAATTATATTGCCCACTACAGTTGCTGGTCTCATACTTCTTGTCCTCTAACTAGCTTTTGCAAGGAAAGTTAATATCACAGTCGTTATGTGTGCATGTATTATTAGCCTTTATTGTTGATTCTAAATGAGATATTGTTACCTTTCAAAATCTGCCATATTTTAAATGAACATGAGAAAACGTTGTTTTCATGGAAAACATGGAATGCTTCATGGGAGATCCTGCTGCAACACCCTTAGTGCATCGGGGAAATAAATCTTCTGTCCTATACCAGGTTGGGCCTACCGTACGTGTGCTTCTGTCCTCTTATAGAGCCCAGCAAACCATTCACTTCAAAACCACTACACACTGTGGGTGCACATTCACCACATGGTTCAGTGATAATCAGCAAGGTTACATGGACATTGGTTGGGTACTAGTCGACTGTTGCCTGCCACCAACATTCAGGAATCCCACATGGGGATTTGATGCAGCAGATGTCCACATATCCACATTGCCTCAGAAGATTCAGACGAAAACCACAATGGATGCAGATCAAAGCTGATGCGATTACAAATGCGTAAATGTATGAGTGTATGAAATAGGAACTGGAATAAGCCAATTGAGTACTTAAACCTGCTCCACCATTCATTAAGGTCATGACTTATCTGATTGCAACCTCAACCCCAACCTGTGGTAACCTTTCACCACCTTGCTTATCAACAATCTGTCAACCTCTACCTCGAAAACATTCAAAGACTATTTCAACTACCTTACTGGGAAATGTTCCACTCATGATCATCTGAGAGAAAATAAAATCATCTTAGTTTTGTCTTAAGTGAGTGAATCCTTATTTTTAAACACTTTTTTTTTTTAGTTCTAGATTGTCCCAAAAGAGGAAAATCCTCTTCACATTCACTCTATTAAGACCCCTCGTAGTCTTACATATTACAATTGTAAACTCTCACTATTCTAAACTCCATCAGAAATAAGCCCAGCCTGTCAAATCTATCATAACACAATCTGCCTATTCCTGTATCACTGATAACTCTTCTCTGGATTACTTCTAATGCTATAACATGCTTTCGTAAGTCAGGAGACCAATACAGTACACAACACTATGGATATCATCTCGCCAATGACCTTCATGACTGAACTACAACATCCCAACCTTTGCATTGAATTCCTCTTGCAATAAAGATTGGTAATTAGTCAGCTTTCTTTATTACTTGTGGTACTGGTATTCTAGCCTTTAATAAATCTGGGTCACCCATGTCAGAGGTATGTGGTCTCTTAGCATTTAGATCATGCGCTTCTTCTTAAAAATATATTTGCCAATGTGGAGGATGTCACATTCAATTGCTTGCCATCTATTTTCTAGATCGTTAACCACTCACCAGGGACTAGACTTTGGTTCTGGAGGTTGAAACAACAGCAAAGTGGTTTTAGTGCCATCAGATTGTTGGACTATTGGTTCTGCAGATGCTGCGAGGTCACCTGGAATGCAAATTCAGGGCATTGATGTCTGCCTCATGAGGGCACCAATTCAATGGCCAATGCAGTCTCTGTCAGCACACTAATGCTTGTCATGGTTAACCACCACACACCACTCACTCAAACAAAAAAGGAGCAATCAGATTGCAGTCACAGGCATCCGGAGCCATATAACGCAACAAATTTGAACACAACCCTGCAATCAGGCTGAAGAAGAGTCCCGACCCGAAATGTCACTTCTATATGTTCTCCAGGGATGCTGCCTGAGTCACAGAGTTACCCCGGCGTTTTGTGTCTTACCGAAACAAATTCAAATTTGGCTGTAAGGTGGGAAAGGCATTTTGATGTTAAAGCTCAAACCCACATTGTTTTTTGACTTTGTAACGTCTTGCTAATTTGCTGTTGTGGACAATTCTCATTACAATGGCACTGTTGAAATTCATGCTCATTCCAGGCCAAATCTAATTTCTGAAAGGTATGCCGATGTGACAGCTGCTGGTACTGGTACAGGCCTCGCCAACACTGTGATTCCAACTTGCCAGGCCTTCAACATGATTCAGTAATGTCACCACTGTGGCACCCATTGAATGAGAATGTCAGCAGCTACATTTGGAAGCTATTCAGTCTGAGTTTCCCTTTTAAATAATAATAAAAACGACAACATGACTGTGTAGCCAGACATAGTGCGAACTCCATCATCAAGTTCACCGGCGACACCACTATCGTTGGACGAATTACAGATGGTGATGAGTCAGAGTATAGAAGTGAGATCGACCGATTGACCTGATTGTGGACTTTGGAAGGGGAAGGATGGGGACCCACAATCCTGTTTATATCAATGGAACAATGGTGGAGAGGGTCAAAACTTCAAATTCATGGATGTGCATATTTCCGAAGATCTTTCCTGGACCCAGCACATTGATGCAATTATAAATAAGGCTCTACTTCCTGAGAAGATTACGGAGATTCGGTATGTCAAAGAGGACTCTCTTGAACTTCTACAGGTGCACAGTGGAGGACAAGCTGACTGGTTGCATCGTGGCCTGGTTCGGCAACTTGAACGTCCAGGAGCGGAAAAGACTGCAAAAGGTTGTGACCACTGCCCAGTCCATCACCAGCTCTGATCTCCCCATCATCAAAGGGGTCTATTGAAGTCTCTGCCTCAAAGAGGCAGCCAACATCATCAAAGACCCATACCATCCTGGCCACACACTCATTTCGCCACTGCCATCCGGAAGAAGGTACAGGAGCCCGAAAACTATCAGGCCCAGGTTCAGGAACAGCTTCTTCCCTACAGCCATCAGGCTATTAAACACGACAACAAATAAGCTCTGAACTACAACAGATGATTATTATTATTGCACTATATTTGTTTATTAAATGAGTATGTGTGCATGTGTATATATACACACTGAACCTTTTTTCCTTCCGTTATGTACTATGTTTACATATTCTGTTGTGCTGCAGCAAGTAGGAATTTCATTGTCCTATCTGGGATATATGACAATAAAACAAGTCTTGACTCTTGACTCTTGAGGTAATGTGCACTCCTGGTTGTGCTGTCACTATTCCACAATGGCCATAGCTTGTTCCAATTATATTGGTGGGGCTGGAAGTGGATGCGGTGTGAATGGTGAAGTCATTAAGTGTATGTCTCATGCCAGAAAATTGTCAGGTCTGTTAGTGCACAGAGGTACCTGGTCCAATTTCTTAAAAGGGGGCAGTTTTACCTTGAGAAGATTGTTAGCCCAATCTACCTTGGGTAAAATAGACTTTTATGAGATTTGCCCGGATGATCCAAATTCCAAGCTTTTATACCAAAAGTAGCTTGCTGACTTTCTTGAGGCTGCCTGGGTATGATGCAAATGCCTCAACAACCTGGCAGTTCAATCAAATTTCAGAACCCTGAAGTTTTAAAAGTACATTTTTGACTGAATTTTTTAGTGGCAAACCTCATCATCTAAGAGTTCATAATGGAATGCCTTCTGTACAGAATGCACAATTTTTGTATTAATAAACAAATATTTAGAAATGCAATACTCTTAGAAACATAGAATATAGGTGCAGGAGTAGACCATTCTGCCCTTCGAGCTAGCATCGCCATTCAATATGATCATGGCTGATCATCCAAAGTCAGTACCCATTCCTGCTTTCTCCCCAAAACCCATGATTCCGTTAGCCCTAAGAGCTCTATCTAACTCTCTCTGGTACTAGTACTACTCTTTAGTACTAGTGGCAAAAATACCTCACCACTTCTTGACTTTTGAATGATTATTTCACAATAAATTGCATGTAAATCTAAATCAGGGTCTATCTGTAATTGACATGTACACACTTTTCTTGTAGAGCAATTTAAAACTGGGATATTAGCTATTTTGTGCTTTTATCCTCCTGGCATCTCCTCAATTTCCCCAATCATCACCCCACTAACTTCTGGTTCTTCCCTTTTTAGCATGTGGGGTACAAATGGCACAACCACGAGAGTCAATGGTGAGGGGCCCGAGCACAGCACAAACCAAAGGTCAATGCTAGTCTCTTTTATTTAGTAAGGTTTATCACCATTTAACATTCGCAGGAACTTCTAATTCTTATGGGGGCAGTTTTCAACCAGAGATATCCTGCACGATGACATGTATGGAAGTTGCAGGAAGATTCAAAGATATTTACTTTCCATTCGCACCATCTGCGGCTTTCCTCCAAACTTCTTCATATATTCTACAGAAAATGTTCTATCCCTTAGAACTTGAGTGCATTCTTGAATCTGAGGCAATCTCTCCTTTGGTTTTCATGTTTTTGGTTATTCTTTGGGTCAGCAAGTTTCATTCTTCTTCTGTTTGTCACATTGTTTTTCTGTCTAATTCAGTATCACGCTGAGGATGTGGTCTTTCCGGCTGACATTTGAGGGCTTTCTGGACAGCCTTGTCAAGGACTCACCAAGCATTTTCCAGTTTCTTCACAAAACATCGACGAACAAACATATTGAACAAGTGCACAACACTAAAACCTGGTGTAAAAAAAAAACTGAAGGTGGTTGAAATGGAAAGGGAAGGAACTCAATCCTGATACAAAGCTCAAGTTCTGCAAAACAGCAGTGATCGATATTCTCCATTATAACTCTGAATCATGGACTACCTACAGTCCGCATTTCTAAGTACTGGAGATGGGCCTTCAATGGTGCCCAATTATTATCGTTTTTTCTCTTTAACCAAATTGTGCACTGAATGGTGACATGCAATATCTAAATAAAATTTGGAAATTGAAACAGTGGTATTCCTTGCCCCAATTAAAACTAATGAATAGTACTGTAGCCATATATTTCAAACTATAGTTTGCACTGACATATACAAAGTAATAAACGTTATAATTTTGGATCAAATTAGCCTTGGCAGGTATTATTACCTGTAAGTTACAACTTGCAATGATATGTTTTTCAATAATCCATCAGACCTTTCACATGTTGAGGCTCCATAATGTTTCTTTTGTTATTTGCTACTTATCTATCTTAGTTCCCAAGTGTAAGGTGCCTCCATTCATGTTAGCTTACGTGATTAAAAAATAAATTCCATTCTCTACTGATTGATGTGCACACTTAATGCAATTTCTGAGCCGCTATTTCCTGAGAAAACCCTGAATACATAAAATGGACATAGGCTGTGGCAACTGACACTCACAATGATTGTTTTCTCAGGGCTGGTGTTCAAAAGCAATATCTAGTTAACACATTCAATCTGTATTCCATTGTTTATTATACAGCAAAGAAAAATTGCACAATTTCATCTTTAAACATGTTTTTATAATTAGTTGTAACAACATTTAACCTAATGATTGTCCTTTGGCTCTATAGAAATATAACCATGGCTTAAATTCAGATAGGTCAGAATAATGCTCTGTTCTTAGTATGTAAGTCAACCAGTTCATCATCTAACATTAATATTGTACATAATGCATTTTACACAATGACTATTCTGCTAGTTTAGTTTAGTTTAGAGATACAGCACAGAAACAGGCCCTTCGGCCCACTGAGTCCGTGGTGACCAGCGATCCCGCACACTAGCACTATCTTACACATACGGACAATTTACATTTATATCAAGCCAATTAGTCCTACAGACCTGTACGTCTTTGTGTGGGAGGAAACTGAAGATCTTGGAGAAAACCCACACAAGTCACGGGGAGAACGTACAAACTCCGTACAGACAACACCCGTAGTCAGGATCAAACCCGGGTCAAACCCGGGTCTCTGGCGCTGTAAGGCAGCAACTCTACCACTGCGCCACCATGCCAGAGTATCTTTTTTTTACTAAAAACTTCTGTTGTTTGAACTTTTCTTAACACTGAGAAAAATTTGAACTAGGTATACCTCCTTCTTGATAACACGCTCTTGGCAGTGAAAATATCACCATTGCATTATAGCACATAATCATTTTAAAACACACACAACAACAATGGCCCAATTATAACGTGACAGGTTTAAGTTGAGTTGAGAGTGTGGATGGGAAATCATTCTTGGGGGGAGGCCAAAGCATTACATGGATTTTGTCAATTTATTCTTTTCAGTGAAAGAACCCTTCTTCAGACTTAAGACAGGTGATGTTTTGGGATAGGATCCTCCATCAGACTTGCCTTTACACTACACCCAAGTATTGAACGTAAGCTCACACTTAAAATTCATCAGCCTGGGAAGGAGCTTCATTCAACTGAGAGGAAAATGGGCTTCATGTAGGAACATTGTATAAGTTGTAATAGCAACTCTACAACTGCGCCACATATATTGTGAGAAATAGATCCTGTCTTGCACATTTAACATGCACACCACATGGTCAGCCAGCCAGTGGGAGGGAACATAAGTTCATAAGTGATGGGAGTAGAATTAGGCCATTTGGCCCATCAGGTCTACTCTGCCATTCAATCATGGCTGATCTACCTATACCTCCCAACCCCATTCTCCTCCCCATAACCCCTGACACCCGTACTCACCAAGAATCTATCTAACCCTGCCTTGAAAATATCCATTGACGGCCTCCACACCCTTCTATGGCAATGAATTCCACAGATTCACCACCATCTGACTAAAGAAAATCCTCCTTCATAAAGGAAAGACCTTTTATTCTGAGGCTATGAACTCTGGTCCTAGACTCTCCCACTAATGGAAACATCCTCTCCACATCCACCATATCCAGGCCTTTCACTATTCGGTAAGTTTCAATGAGGACCCCCCTCACCGTTTCTAAACTCTAGCCAGTAGAAGCTAAGCGGTGTCAAACGCTCATCATATGTTAACCCACTCATTCCTGGGATCATTCTCGTAAAACTCCTCTGGTCGTTCTCCAGCGCCAGCACATCCCTCCTCAGATATGGGGCTCAAAATTCCTCACAATGCTCCAAATACATGGGCTGACCAACTCTGGGACAAGGAGGATCAAAGCATCAGTAGTCAGTTTGAGGGTTACAGTTGATTGGCGGATGGGTTGGGCACGTGAATAGATTGGGTGGACAGGCAGTTGTATTGGGGATCGCAGCCAACAGAAAGTTCTAAGCACAAAGGAAGAGTAATGGTGAGGGGACATTTTCAAATTAAAATTAATATATCTGATCTGGGATCTCAGTGTCGGATCTTGAGATTCAGCTAGTAGTAAGCACCCATTGTGTCAGTGTCTACCTTATAAGTTGATGTCAGTACTGTAATCTCCACTGGTGCTCCACGTGCTTAAGTGTGGGTGGCCTCTTTCATTTAGAACCAAAGGGCACCACTGAAAATGATTGAAGAAGCATTCCAAACACCACAGCGGCATGCTGACGCAGCGGTAGAGTTGATGCCTTACAGCGAATGCAGCGCCAGAGACCTGGGTTCGATCCCGACTACGGGTGCTGTCTGTACAGAGTTTGTATGTTCTCCCCGTGGCATGTGTGAGTTTTCTCAGAGATCTTCGGTTTCCTCCTACAAAGATGTACGGGTTTGTAGGTTAATTGGCTTGGTATAAATGTAAATTGTCCCTAGTCCAACACGATAGCGGGGATCACTGGTCGGTGCGGACCCGGTGGGCCAAAGGGCCTGTTTCCGCGCTGAATCTCTAAACTAAACTAAACCATTGCTCATGTCAAGCTTTCTCAAGGATCAGGACATCAGACGTGTGGAGAACCAGGAAGGAGAATGTTCCTCTTTGCAATCTTTTAGACAAGTCTCTGATCCTTGGCAATTTCTTTTTCATTGAAATTCAGTCAAATGGCACACATAAACTTTGCATGATGCAATGCAATGTCTAGGCTATTTTGCTTTGATGTTCAGAGCTGAACTGAATCAGCTATATGTTCTTGGAAAGTGGTAGCCTGAAAGTTATTGACTGGATTTCGAACTCAATACAGCAGCCTAATTAAAATTGATCTTGTAATCCATATCTTAAATAGAAGATTCAACAGCAGGAGTTCAAATTACACCACCTCTGTGAGGCCGATAAAAATTGGTGAAATAAATTCTGGAATGAAAAAGTCTGTAATGGAAGCCAGGATTTGTTATTAAAAACCCCACAGCTTAGCTTATGTCCGAAAGCCCATTATCTAACTCATGTCCTGTACACTGAACTGATTTCCTGAATTTAAGGAATTTTGGAAAGGGAGACCATCTCTCTTGCCAACCCATTCTCATAAGACCCAAGGATAAATTATCAGAAACCAAAGACTTATCAGCCTGCATCTGCAATAATTTGCCCAGTACCTCATCCCTGGTGATGGAAATTTACCTGACTCCCACCATTTTCTGATAATTCTTGATTTAAAGCAAATTCTGGGATGTAATTTGTATTCTCTATAATGAAGATTGATGCAAAATAATGCAATGCTATCCCCATGTTTTCCATTGTTAATTTTCCTGACTCACATTCTATGAGCCCAACACTCAATTTTTTGAATCTTTTCTTTTTCCAAATACTCTTATTGCCTCTTTACAAATTGGCTAGCTTTGTTTGTTGCTCTGAATTGCCTTCCTTATCAATCTTCAATCATTTATTGCTGTTTTTTTTAAATATTCTGTATAATCTTCTGACATGCCTCCCACATTATAATATACTTTTTCTTTAAATAGTCATTCCTGCATGAAAGTTAGAGAGGGAATCGCAATTGAGCTCTCGAGGTTGTGGATAAATGCTGACCTCATCCATTTATGTGATGTGATCTGTTAAATGTTGAAAATACCCACCGACAATGAAAGAAGCATTAGCATTAGCACCTGTAATAGTGCTGCAAATGAACTGATAATTCCCTTTTCTCACCACAGATGCTGCCTGACCTGCAGAGTATTTCCAACATCCTCTGGAACCAATGCACATAGTAAGTGAGATAGAAGGAGGCCATTTTCATTTACATTGATGGTGACAGGATTCTTACATGATGGATCGTGATGGTTAGCAAGAGAATGGGAAGCTGCCCATTGAGAATTAGAACTGCCCAACTTAATAACCTAAATAGTAAATGTGTCTTCCTAGCACCATATTATTTTCTCCACAATTCATGGGAGTTTGAATATGGCATACATGTCACATCTAGAATAAAAACCATCAAGATGATCCCCAACCATCTCAACAATTTTAACAGCTATGTGTGGTTTTCCAATACTGGAACTATGTACCCCTCATCAAAATAGAGATCTAAGTTTTCCTGCAGCATACCAGAACCAATCAATTGAAAGTGGCTTTATGAATTACAATCTGTGCAATTATATTTATTTTTCTTTCTGTCTGCTTTTCCTACCACCTGTACAGAAATTCTGGTTTGCATTAGGAAGTTCTCCGAACAACAACATTTTTGCTGAATGGTTTATTGAGCTTGTTAAGTAGCTGTGAAAAGCAAATAAAGGCCCCTTTTCTACACTGGTGTCAGGTACTGTTGGAGAATTACTTCTAGTAAAAAATGATATAAGACCTGGAAAAGGTAATTTCATAGGGCAAGAAACTTGCATGGCAATTTTAGAGGAACCAGTGATAATCTGATGCCAGGTATGGACAACACAACGTTACAGCCTGTTGAACACAACACAAAGTGCTGGAGGAACCCAACATGTCAGGCAGCATCTGTGAGGGGGAATGGACAAACCATGTTTCGGGTTGGTATCCTTCTTCAGACGGATCAGTGTCAATTCCCTCCACAGTTGTTGCCTGAACGGCTGAGTTCAAGATTCCAGCATCTGCAGTTCCTTGTGTCGGCTACATTAACTCATTAGGTATTACTCTGCGCTTCCTTTGTTCTGCCCACCCCTGCCCTGACACTCGTTGCGACTGAAAATAAATGCATGTTCTCACTTCCTCAGATCCAAAATTGGGTCTTGGACCTGCAATGTTATCTCTGATTTTCTTTCCACAAATGCTTCCTGACTTTGAGATTTTTCCAGCACTTTTTAAAGTTCGTATTTCCGGCATTGGTGTATTTTTTTTACTTTTCACCTCAATCCCCCACTCATTTCTTTGTAACCTATTCTCTTTTATGTGCTAACCAACTCTCCACTGACTTTCTGACCATTCATCCACACTGGGGATAACTTACCGTAGCTAAACACAAAGTGCTGGAGGTTTGCATCGAGTCAGGCAGCACCTGGGAAGGGAATGGACAGCTGCTGTTTTGGGTCAAGGTGCGTTTTTCAGGCTCTTTGGCTACTTACAGCAGCGAATTGACCTACTGACATCTTTGGGATGTTGGAGGATACCAGAGCAATAGCAGTTTCCCAAGGGGAATGTGGAATGTGGAACACCACATAAACGGCACCAGAGGTCAGGATCATATCTGAGTTGCTGGAACAATGACGTAGCAGCACTACCTGTTGCACCACCACGCCACATATTTATCCTTGAGCTGCAAGCTCCTGAAATCTTAAAGTCTTTCTACAAGAAATCTATCTATTTAAAATGTTTGCATGATAGACCTTAAAGAATATATTTTATGCTCGAGACAAACAACCTAGGTGACACAGTGGTAGAGTTGCTGCCTCACTGCGTCAGAGAGCCAGGTTCGATCCTGACTACAGGTGCTGTCTGTATGGAGTAAGTGTGTTCTCCCTGCGACCTGTGTGGGTTTTCTTCGGGTGCTCCAGTTTCCTCTCACACTCCATAGACGAACAGGTTTGTAGGATAATTGGCCTGGCAAAATAGCAAATTGCCTTCAGTGTGTGTAGTATGGTGGTAGCGTGTGGGGATCGCTGGTCGGCACAGACTCGGTGGGCCGAAGGGCCTGTTGCCACACTGTATCCCTGAACTATACTAAAACTGAACAAAAACTTGACATGAAGATCCTCCCTTTCTCTGGATGGTTGTAAATATAGAGTGTGAAGGGGGAGGGGGGGGGGTGGGGGTGGGGGTGGGGGGGGGGGGGGGTGAAATGCTCCTTTAGTACGTGGTAAACGTTTTAAAATCTACTCGATTATCAGTAAGAGAAATACTTTTAATTGGCAGCATCCGTTATGCTGGGTATGTGGAGACACTTGTACCTCTACATTCTGTCTGACCCTTTTCCTTCCTATTCAGATGTTATCATGCTCTCCACGCTATCTCCAACTGACAACTGCTTATCCTTTTGCTTCCGTTTTGCATGGTGTGAGATTTAGAAAGGGTATATTAATCATCATGTGAGTGTCTATTGATGACCAAAAGTAATTGGGCTTCCAAAGTTTATATTGTGATAAAGCTGATTGTCTATCAGTAACACAATCATTTATATTCATGTCATCCTATATTATATCTAACAATATCTCCAGCATTATATATGCAGTATTATTCACTTCTACTATAGTACATTAATGATATTGTTTTATATGTTTTATTATTATGATCTTATGATCTTAATTTCATTGTCATGAACTATGATGCACTTTAACACAGCTAGAAGTGGCATAGTTCAATTACCTTGTAATAGTTGAAGAGGAATTTGCAAAATATTACTTTTAATGTAAAGATATGTATGCCTTTTATCACAGTTGCTCCCATCGGGATATGTAACCAGGATGTAATCTGATCAAATCAATGGGACCTTGGAGCATAGAAGAATCGTGAGAATATTTGCACTAAGCCCAAGTTACCATGAACTTTTCATCAGTCCATCAAACTCTTCATCCATATAAGGTTGTGCCACATACACACCCCTTGAAAGCACGTTTCTTGGAAGTTCTTTTGTCTGGTAGATTCTCTTAATATTTGACTAGATTTTCAGTCACTGTGGAGCGGAAGCCATTTTTCTGGAATTTTAATTGAAAGTTCTCCAGTTTTATTTTAACTCACCTCTCCAAATCTTGCTCTGTATATTTCCTTTCTTCAAATGGATTTTGTGTAAAACAGCATGCCACATTAAAAATCAAAGAAGCTTGCAAAATTCACTATTTTTAATCATGGTGTGTGGATTATGTGCATGAGTAAAGGTTAAATGAGCTGATACCTAAATATTCACAGTTAAAATTCTTCTGAATTTGAAATTTACTTTGGCCCCAGTTCTTTCCCATTCACGCCTGTTTGTGTTGAGACTGAAGGGACAACTTGTGCATAAATTCACCACCTACATAGACTCTGCTTTGGGATAACATCTGGGTCTGACTTTCAGGGATACATCCAAGGAAGTTAACTCAGATAAAGCATTGCGGAGGCATCATTTCAGTTTTTAGGATGTTAACAACGTTTTATCCTATTTTCATACAGTCAAAACCATTTTCTTCATGATGGGAATGTCAAAGACCAGAGGGCATGGCTTTAAGGTAAGAGAGGCAAAGTTTATAGGAGATGTGCAGGGTGAATGTATTTCACAGAGGGTGATGGGTGCCCAGAATGCGCTGCCAGGGTTGGTGGTGGAGGCAGACACAATAGTGGTGTCAAAGGGGTTATTAGATAGGCACATGGATAGTCAGGGGAATGGGGGGATGTGGATCATGTGCAGGCAAATTATATTAGTTGACCTTGGTATTACGTTCAGCACAGACATTGTGGGGCGAAGGGCCTGTTCCTGTGCTGTACTTTTTCTGTGTTCGATATTGAATTTCATTTTGACCACAGCAGGTTTATTTGAACTCTTTTTGCTTTCTAGAGTTCTCTTTCTCAACCCTGTTTTGATTGCATCTCCGAATAATTGTCAGGTCTGGTTTCCTATTGCATAGCTATTGAAAATGAAAGACACGATTGTGTAAATAAAAGGTTGCTCCAGTTTGCAATTGAGCTACTTAAATTCTTCTGGCTAAATTAGGTCCAGGTGGGTGGTTGAGTAGAGTAGGACTGAAAACAGCCTGGAAGGCACAGGGAAGGAAAATCAGCGGCTTTCTTGGCTATTAAATCATTTCTGCTGGAGAGTGCCAAGGGAAGATGGAAACAAATGCATTTGTGATGCATATCACGATTGGATTATTTGCCAACATTCGCCATCTATATTCTGCCAAAGAATAGTCAACACCCACAGTGGCGCAGCGGTGGCGCAGTGGTGGCGTTGCTGTCCAACAGCACTTGCGGAGTCCGAGACCCGGGTTCGATTCCGACTACAGGTGCTGTCTGTACGGAGTTTGTACGTTCTCCCGGTGACCGCGTGGGTTTTCTCCGAGACCTTCGGTTTCTTCCCACACTCCAACGTTAATTGGCTGGTCTATGTGTAAAATTGTAAATTGTCTCAAGTGTGTGTGTAGGATTGTGTTAATGTGCGGGGATCGCTGGTCGGTGAGGACTCGGTGGGCCAAAGGGCCTGTTTCTGAGCCGTATCTCTAAACTAAACTAAACTAAACTAAACCAATATCTGACTCTACTACAGGTGTGAGCGGACATCATGTAGTGAGGTAAATTGGAGAAAGCAGCTCTTTTACACAACAATGTCCACCTCATGGAAAGACACAAAGTGCTGAAGCAATTAAACGGGTCAGGATCAAACCTGGGTCTTCTTGGCTGTGAGCTGAGCCACTACAGGTATTTTTGCCTGCATCCGCTTGGTATGGATAACAGCAACAAATGGACAACTAAACATCTTAAAAGCCAATTTTATGCAAAATACATCCATGTTTTTGTGAATGGTTGTGCCCAAAAGTAAATTAGACCTAAGTAGAAATACCTTTAGGGGAAGTAACATTCAAGAGGATAGGTGAAGTTGCCTAATGACAATAAAAATAGCCATCACGCTAACTAACGGAACATTAGGTAAAGGATCACGATAATGATAAGTCTTCATTTGAGTTATGTTTTGAGTTAAGAGGGCAATTTTCAATTCATGTCAGCTTTCTCACATGCATTTGAAAGCTATCTAGGCTTGAGTAGAAGACAAAGACATTGTTCCCTGCCATAGCATGTATAAAATCATGAGAAGAAAAGATCTGGTAGAAGCAAAGAATCTCTTGCCCAAGCAGGGGAATCAAGAACCAGAGGGCATAGGTTTAAGGTGAAGGGGGAACTATTTTATAGGAATCTGAGGAATAACGTTTTCACACAAAGGGTGTACGTAAGGGTCTGCTAGAGGAGGTAGTTGAGGCAGGGAATATCCCAACATTTAAGAAGCAATTGGATAGGTACATGGATAGGACAGGTTTAGGGGCGTATGGGCCAAATGCAGTCAAGTGGGATGAGTGCAGATGGGACATGGTGGTTGGTGTGGGCAAGTTGGGCTGAAGGGTCTGTTTCCACACTGTATGACTCTGTGACTATGATTATAACCAATTATAATCTTTCAAGCAATATTGCTGAAGCAAACCATCTGATTGGCATCACAAGGCTGTTTGCGGGACTTTGCTGTCCACAAGTCAGGTGCTGCATTTTCCACATTACTACACTGACTGTGCTCTGATCGCACTTCATTTGTGTGGAGCTTTAGGACATCTTGGAATCATGAAAAATGCTAAATAAAGTGTTAAACAACATCTCTGCTCATTCTAGGTGAGGAATAATATTTCTTAATAAAATCAATGAGTTGTGCTTTAAGGGTCTGCCAAATTTATTATTTGACAGCAACCCTTTAAGACGAACTCACAGATATTATTAATGTTAATATCAACATTATTAATATCACTTCATTTGAGCTGCCTCTCTGGTCTATCAATAATAAAAGCAAGCATCTTTCCAAATCATATAGAAAAATGTTACAAATCCTAGTTTAGTTTTATTCTGAGTTATCTCTCCTCAGCCACCATGGACTAGAAGGATAGATTAACCAAATTCCCAGTTCCTTGAGCAACTTTGTTACAGAGGAAAACTTTGGCTTCACTAGCGCGATGTTTGGGGAAGTTTATCCTGGCAAGAAATGGCACCTTTTGGAATGGAGGAGTGTGGAGAAGACTGTTAAAAATCCCAATCTACGAAATTCACCAGCACAGTAAAATTCACGAGGAACACCATCGTCATTTGGAAGAAAGAAGTGGTTTTCTCGACCAAGCATTTAATAATTTAAAATCACACCACAAAGTTCCGAAGGAATTCAGCAGGCCAGGCAGCATCTGTGGAGGGAATGGACAGGCGACGTTTTGGGTAGGGACACTTCTTCTGAAGAAATGCCCTAGCCTGAATCGTCCCCTGCCCATTCCATCCACAGATGTTGCCTGACCAGTTGAGTTCCTCTAGCTCCTTGTGTTTTGATCAATATTCCAACATCTGCAGTTTCCTGTGTATTTAGCTTAGTTTAGTTTAGAGATACAGCGCGGAAAGTGGCCCAGAAAGAGGCCACGGAGTCCGCATCGACCAGCGATCCCCACACACCTAACATTATCCTGCACATAGGATAGAGTCTTTGGAGCGTGGGAGAAAATCGAAGATCTCAGAGAAAAGCCACACAGGTCATGTGGAGAACGGACAAACACCGTACAGACAATCACCCGTAGTCAGGATCGAACCCGGATCTCTGGCGCTGTAAAGCAGTAGCTCCACCGCAACACCACCGTTTATTATTTAAAATACTTGACTTTACTATTGTTTACAAAAAAAAATCCACTAGCTTATGGCCCAGTTGCAGTTAGAAGACATCTTTAGCAGAGCGTAGGCAACTGAAACATTCTATCAACAACTAGAGAGTGGTCACGAGCTACTATCTACCTCATTGGAGACCGTTGGACTATTTCTAATCGAACTTTACTGGACTTTATCTTGAACTAAACATTATTCCCTTTATCATGTATCTGCACCTGTGGCTGTACCAATGGATGGCTCAATTGTAATCATATATTCTGCTGACTGGTTAGCACGCAACAAACGCTTTTCACTGTACCTCGGTGCACGTGACAATAAACCAAACTAAACTAAACTATTTACCTTACCTCATATCAGAAAACGTTTCTTACCACGCATGACTAAACCAGCTCAGAGCACCAGCTTCCATAAAGATCCCTCCCCACCATCCTCCCCAATCCCATCAAGTCCCTCTCTTCACCAGCAATGCAGTGAGTTCATTTGAAAAAACGAATGGAATAATTCCGGGTAAGATCGGATAGGAAGTAAATCCCCGCTATTTGAGTTTTTCTTTGATTATGGTTGGAGTTTGTTATGTTACTTCATCTCAATCAGATGCCTACATTTTACCCCGCAAATTCTGCACTTAACTGCTTGAAGGAAAGGAAATGATCACGTCTTTCGTCTGGGTCAAATTGAGATGCAAAAGGTGAAAAGGACAGAGTGAGACAATGCTCCACCCAGTTTCTTTATTAGAGGGATGTGTTATCTGTTTTTTTCATCTGGTTCAGATGCAAAGATGCAAAAGTGTTGTTTCAAAACAATGCACAATACTCAGAATCAGTGAACATACGGCAAAACGGGCAACAAAAAAAAATGCTACGATTAGCTTGAGAACATTGCTCACGCACCCAGTTTTGCCAGGCAGCTGAGGATAATTAGGGAAAGTAGATCAAATTATTGTTGGCAGTTACTGAAACCTACACACAGACCAACAAAGAGTGCATTGTATCTCAAATAAAACGCAGACCATTGCAATACATCAACTTTCGATCTTTATTGAAGTCACGTGGCTTATGTTGGGGTTGGTGGTAAACATTTTAAAGGTGAATTCGGAAAGCAGAATACTGCCAAGAAGAAGAACTTTGGCATTAATAGCAATACTGAAAATCAAGTCGAGTACCAGAGTTGGAATACAAATAGATAATGCAGGGTATATCCAGCAGATCAGGCAGGATTTATGTAGAGACAAATGGTTAACGTTTCAGTCCATGATCTTTCAACACGATGGCGCAGTGGTAGAGTTGCTGCCTAACAATGCATGCAGCATCGGAGACCTAGGTTCGATCCCGACTACGGGTGCTATCTGTACGGAGTTTGTACGTTCTCCCCGCGACCGCGTGGGTTTTCTCCGAGATCTTCGGTTTCCTCCCACACACCGAAGATGTACAGGTTTGTAGGTTATTTAGCTTGGTCGAAATGTAAATTGTCCCTAGTGTGTGTAGGATAGTGTTAATGTGCAGGGATCGCTGGGAGGTGAGGACCCAGTAGGCCGAAAGGGCATTTTTCTGCATTGTATCTCTAAACTAAACAGAAATGTCCTGAGGTCATTGGATAGCTGAAACGATAGCTCAGTTTTTCCCTCCATGCTCTCTGACCTGTTGACTATCTTCAGAGGATTCTAGTTTTAGTTCAGATTTTTTACATCTGCAGTCTTTTCGTCGAGTAGTCAAGAACACAAAAGCCAAGTCAGTAATACTCTGAAAAGGAGGAAAGAGAGAAGAGCGGAAATGTCTTAATTTGGACATTCCTGGAAGAGAAATACTGCATTTTGTCTCTTTCACCTTTGTTGATCAGATGAATCATTCCATTTAACTTTGCTCTGCATTTTACAACTTGTTTGCTCTCTCATTTTTCCACGAAGATCTAATGAAAGATTATTGACCAAAACGTTAACTGTTTCTCCGTGGATGCTGCATGAATAGTTGAGCAGCCCTAATATTTTCTGATTTTATTTGTAAGCTTCTACATTTCAATTCATAATTCTTTCTCTCGAGGAATAAGTCACAGTTCTAATGATAGATTATAGCATTGGACTATCACTCTGGCATATCATATTAGATAACCCATTCAGTAGGGTTAATTTGGAAGCTTGGGCCATCTACAGGAAGCCTTGATGAAAGGGACTACAACCATCTGCTCTAAATCTCTATAATCCTCAATCCCAATTCCATCAGCCATTAATCAAAGTCCTTTTCCTCAGGAAGGACATATCCCTGATCACAAGCTTTGTTTTTTTTTTTACCACTAAATTACGTTTCCAAATAATTTGTTCAACTAACAGGAGTTTCAGAAGTAACATCATCAAACACCTTTTAACATTTTCAATAGCATTGAATAAATCCACAACGCCCGCTTCTTAGCTCCCCTTGAGATATTCATCTATTTTTCCTTTCCATGGACTCAGAGGAAGCAGTATCCGAAAATCCTGGTGATTTATCTTCAATTTCAAACAACAAAATTTTTGGAACTGATACTCAATGGGATGTTTTTTTAATTATGTTAACCACATCATAAAGTGGCTGATTAATCACTCTGATTTATTGCTGATTGGTCCCTGGTGGTGCTCAGTGAGACTGTGAAAATCACTGTCATCGTTATGTATTTGTACCTGAAAATTAATTCCCCATTGCCAGAACTAATTGTGCTGTGTTATGTTGTACTCTGCCTAGGAAATTCAGTTCTGTTGATTTCAATGGAATTACATCCCCTGGCAGTGAATTCCTGGCACCCACCGTCCTGTGTATAAACCTTGCTCTGCATATCTCCATTAAACTTTGCCCCTCTTACCTTAAAGCTCTGCCCTCTGGTCTTATATTTCTACCCTGGAAAAATGGATCTGACAGTCTAGTCTATTTATGCTTTTCATAATTATATATACCTCTGTCAGGTCTCCCATCAGCCTCCGACATTCCAGAGAACGCAATCCAATCTCTCCATTAAGCTAAAGCGTTGTAATCCAGGTAGAATGCTGGTAATTGAAGGGAGATCAATGATATAGCAACTGAAGATATTATGAGGTAGAACCATGCACTGAGGAACTCCTGCAATGATAGCCTGGGACTAACGTAATTGACCTCCACAATCATCTTGCTGTGCTATGACCCCAGTCTTTGAAGTGTATTCCCTCTGTTGCCCTCAGGAAAGGTGCTGAGATGTCCCGGAAAATCTCTCTCCTCACCTCTAGCATTCAATGTGTGGACCAAGTCTGGAGCTACATGGTCCAGGAACATTCTCAACTGGTCGTTGGTGAGTAGGTTCCTGGTGAGTAAGGGCAACCGGAGAGCACTGTTGATGACAGCTTCCATTACTTTATTACTTTACTGGTGATTGAGGATAGACCGATCTGAAGGCAATTACCAGATTGGATCTTTCCAGCTTCTCTGGACATACCTGAGAAGCTTTCCACATGTTTGGCTAGATTCCGCCTGGATTAGCTCAGCTAGAGGAACAGCTTATTTTGGAACACAGCCCTTCAGTACGTGGTTGGGATGTTGTCTTTGCTGCAACTAATGTCTTCAGACATTTCCTGATATCATGCAGAGTGAATTGATTTGCTACAGACTGGCTTCTGTGCTACTGGGGATCTCAGGAGGCAGCAACATCTGGCCGAACATGTTTGTGAATTCTTCAACTTTTTGTGCCAGCTCATATTTACCTAGTCCTGTATTACGGCTTCGCTAAGTTGGCACCCCACCATCTTTAGGTATGTCTGGTGCTCCTCTTAGAAAGCACTCTCTGTGTCTCACTGGGCCAGGGTTGATCCGCTAACTTGATAACAATGAGGAGTATGTTGAGCCGTGAGGTTACAGATCTTGGTGGTGTACATGTCCTCCACTGTCCACAGGGATTAATGGAAGCCAGCTTTGAGCTGCTATAACTGTTTTGAGATTTAGTTTAGTTTAGTTTAAAAATACAGCGTGGAAGCATGTCCTTCAGCCCACCGAGTCCTTGCCGACCAGCGATCACCTGTACACTAGTTCTATACTACACATTATGGACAATTAAAGCCAATTAACCTACAAACTTGCACATCTTTTGAGTTCTGGAGGAAACCTTAAGGAAACCGTTGTGGTCACAGGGAGAATGTACAAACGCCTTACAGACGGCACCCAACAGTCAGGGTCGAGCCCAGGTCTGTAAGGCAGTAACTCTACCGCTACGCCACAACGCCACTCGGCATTGTCTAAGTGTTGGATACATTTTGTCAGTTCCAAACAACCCCTCAAGAACCATTCCATCTGTAATGCATAAAGCGACTTTTGCAACATGACTGCCTGTTCCCACAATTGTTGTCTGTCACATTACTTTGTGCACATAGTAGTTTAGTTTAGTTTAGTTTAGTTTAGTTTACAGATACAGCATGGAAACAAGCCCAGAGAGTCCACGCTGACCACCTATTCACCACATCCATGTTATCCCACTTTCCTGCTCCCAATGCACTATGGGGAATTTACAGAGACCAATTAACCTGCAAACCCACACTTCTTTGGGATGTGAGAGGAAACTGGTGCAGCCGGAGGAAATCCATGCAGTCACAGGGAGAACATGCAAACTCCACAGACAGCACCCAAGTTATAGAGAGATAGAGTGATACAGTGTGGAAACAGGCCCTTTGGCCCAACTTGCCCACACTTGCCAACATGTCTCAGCTGCACTCGACCCACCTACCAGTATTTGGTCCATATCTCTCCAAACTTGTCCTATCCATGTACCTGTCTAACTGTTTCTTAAATGTTGGGATAGTCCCTGCCTCAACTACCTCCTCTGGCAGCTTGTTCTATACACCCACCACCCTTTGTATGAAAAAGTTACCCCTCAGATTCCTATGAAATCTTTTCCACTTCACCTTAAACTTATGTTCTCTGGTCCTCGATTCACCTACTCTGTGCATCTTCCCGATCTATTCCTCTCATGATTTATACACCTCTATAAGATCACCCCTCATCTTCCTGCGCTCCAAACGAATAGAGTCCCAGCCTACTCAACCTATGACTATAGCTCACACCCTCTAGTCTGGCAACAGGTCTGACCCAAGGCCAGGATCCAACCCAGTTCTCTGGAGCCCGGAAGGCAGCAACTCCACCAGCTGAGCCATTATGCCGCATCTCTAAGCTACACTAAAACTAACCTAAAAGTTGAATCTCTGAGCACTGCATTTACATGTGAAGCAACTACCTCCTTTTCCCAACTTCATGTTACATGTAAATAACTCCAGACAATTTTACCGCAGTGCTTTCCCTCAGTGCTGATATATCACAAACAATATCTGACCTCTAACTTCTTCTTAGTAAATCCTCAATGGAAACTGTAAGATGGTAGGTTTGTTGGCTGCATGGGTTTTCACCACATCTGAAACTCCTTGGTTAGTTTGCCTTACCCACTTTCTGGTACATCTACTGTTGCTTGCAGAGAACTGTACATATCTTTGCATTGACTGGAAGCAGTCTATTCAGCCCAGACCTCACTGGCATCTACTGGTACAAATTCTTCATTGTATGCTGATCTGCAAAATGTGTGGGTTTGTCACCTGGAAAAGGCAGTTTCCTGTAATTTCCTTCAGTGCAAATCCTTCATAACAACTGACTTGAGTTAAGAGTTGTGCCACAAAGGGCTGGGTTGCAGATACCTCTGATCTTATTATGCACAGTAATAAGAACATGAGCAATAGGAGCAGGAATAGGTCATACAGTCTCAGTAAACTCTTTGACACATTAGTAGTTTTGTTTTTAGTTCAGAAATACAGTGGGAAACAGGCCATTCGTCCCACCGAGTCCACACCAACCGACGATTCCCACACACTAACACTATCCTACGCACACTCGGGACTATTTACATTTATACCAAGCCAATTAACCTACAAACCAGTACGTCTTTGCAGTGTGGGAGGAAACTAAAGATCTTGGAGAAAACCCATGCGGTCAAGAGGAGAATGTACAAACTCCGTACAGACAAGCATCCATTGTCGGGATCGAACCCGGGTCTTTGGTGCTGTAGGTGCTGCAAGGCAGCAACTCTCCCGCCGCCCCAGTGTATGCCTGAGTAACAGGACCAAACAGTAAGAGCCCAATGAATCCAGCACAGGTTGGCAAGTTGAGTCGTAAATTGGCTTGGTAATAGAAGGGGGAGAAAGATGGTGGATGGTTTATATATTGTGATTGGAAATCTGTTACCGGTGGTAGACCGGGAATTTAATCCTGGGACGTTTACTATTTGCAATGGGCGTTAATGGCCTGGATCTAACTGTAGAAGGGTCGATTGGGAAGTTTGCAGCTCACGTGATGTTGCTGTTGCTAGTGAGGAAACTAGTTGTAGGCTATGGGATTATATTGATTATAGGCTATGGAATTATATTGATTAGTTGGCACAAGACCCTTCTACAGACTAAAGATGGGTCTCGACCCGCTAAGAACATGTGCTACGGTATTCTGATGCAGTACATGAGGGTTGTCCAAAATAGTGAGCAACTGGATTTCCAACCATTTATTAGTTATAAAAGTGCAACAGATATAAAATAAAACAGGTTAACCAGTTTAAAGCAGGCTTCCAATGTGGGTAATTTTGACGAAATATTTTTTACAAGTAATCAGAAAATGTTTTATGATCAAGTTTTAACTTCTGAGTTGCCAGATCTGAATCATTCACAAGAAAACAACGTGAGACAGTTCCAAAAGCAAGTTATTCATTCTGTAGTGGGACATGTGCATGACCTTTAACACTTGATGTTTGAATTTGTTGGTATCAGTATTTATAAAGAATTGTTATTTTTGAAAGCAACTTTATAGAACTTCTTATTAAAGGTAATCGAATATCACAAATGAAGTTAACACCAATTAGCAATAAATCAATTAAGCTATCTAGTTTCTTCCCTTATCCAAACAACATGTGGGTTGGCAGGTGAATCAACCACAATGAACTGTGCAGCGAGTGGCAGAATCTGGGGAGAAGTTAACAGGAAATGTGGCAAGAATAAAATGGAATGAGTATAAAATAGGTTCTCGATGGTTCGTGAAGTCTCAGTGGGCTGAAGAGTTTGTTTCTGTGCTGTATGAATCCACATCAGTTTATGATCTAAATGTACTGCTCACCAGTACATTTTAAAAATTGTGAAAAAAATGTATTTAGTTGTTTTTCTAAAGTTTTATTACCACTGATTTGTAATATATCTATTCTTCAGCAAACCAACATCGTTGATTAGCAACTGCCAATAATTTACTCAAAACTGTAAGGCGTGTCACATTGTTTTAAATGCTACATAGAGTTTTAAAGGGTGATGTGTGATGTGCCCAGCTGTCAAGACCTTTAGCAACATCTTTAGAATACTGATAGGGTTCACGTGCCATCCTTGACAATCATCATTCCAACCCGATACGTCTCCTATTCCTTATCTCAGAGATGCTGCCTGGCCAGCTGAGTTACTCCAGGATTTTGTGTTTATCTTCAGTATAAACCAGCACCTGCAGTTCCTTCCTACATATGAATGTTGTCAGGATGGTACAGTGGCGCAGTGCAGTGTCAGAGGCCAAAGGTCAAGCATGACCGACGCTGTCAGTTTGAAGTTTGCACCTTCTCCGAGCATTGGCTTCCTCTGGCTGTACCAGTTTTTCTCCATATCTCAACGACATGCGGGTTTGAAAGGATAATTGTCCACTATAAATCACCCCCAGTGCGCAGATGAATTGTAGAATCTCAGGTGAGCCTAGGAAAAATTAGGAGAAATGTAAGTAGAGATAAATGTAGCATTAGTGTAAATGGGTGGTTATGTTTGGTGTGGGCTTGGTGGAAAGGCCTGTTTCTATATGATTCAATGACCATGTAGATGCATCTCATAACAACTCAGGTTGTGACTCATGGAACATTCAAGAACTAGGAAAATATGAATTCCTTGTCAAATGCAATTAACTGTCAGATGTTAAATGATCATCCAGAAACATGGGCCTAAGTCAATGAAACAGCTTATACCCTGCAAACATTATACGTACGAGGCTTGCAACTGGCACACTGGCTGGTTTAAGGTAAGAAGAAAGAGAACAGGCCATCAAAAACTATCCACACGTACACAAACACAAAACTGGGAAAAAAAAATCTTTTGTTGCATTCTCCGTTAAACTTTTTCTGCATAATTTGACAATTAGCGACATTGTTCTCAGGCAATTTCCTGCCATGCTTATCTTGCTCATCTCTGGCTATCTGTGTGCTTATACAGCTGCCTGGTTTCACATAAATCATAGGCGTACCAGCGCTGCTCAGATCTGAGTGACTAGCTCCGCACGTTCTCCCATTTTTATCATCTTGCTGCAAACTGAGACTCATGCACGTTATTGTGTGCTTTCAACTCTTTGAATTCTGCAGCCTGTTTGCAGCTACACTAAGATATACTTGGAGGCCTATTCTGAGTAAACTGCAGCAGTACTGAGCTTGAAGCTATGCTTCTATTCAACGTTTCCACAAGGTGAAGCCAAAGTGCGAAGGAAGATCAAACTATGTTTGTAGCTGTGACCTTGCCACAAACTATGTGCAATTCCCACCAGTACAGTCATTGCACTTCAAATTGATTCAGAGTATTTATTTTTATTTGTTAGGACAATATGCAAATCCAAGTGTTATCTCCTTATCGATGAGTTAATCTATGGACTAACATCGCTTGCTTATTCTGCTGGTGATTGAACAGCTTTGATATGGAAGAACACATTGTGATCAACTGAAAAACAATTTTATAAAACTGCCTGTTTCCACCAATACACACAACCATACACCAACGCACATGCATCCACACAGCACTTCAGCCATTTAAGATTAGCCACTCTGTTTAGGTCGCAATTATGCTTTCAAATCATTTGTTATTGTCTTTATTTCTCTGGGCTCATAATTAAGTTTTCCCTTTTGCAATTAAGGACAAAACAGGGCCAGCCCAAGTGATTAGAATAAAGACAGATTCAAGTAGGGTCTCGACCCGAAATTTCACCCATTCCTTCTCTCCATAGATGCTGCCCGTCCCACTGAGTTACTACAGCTTTTTGTGTCTATCTTCGGTTTAAAACAGCATTTGCAGTTCCTTCCTCCACATTAAAGTTTACTTGTAATGAAACATTGATTGGAAGCACAAATCTGAATACAAAGCTTTCTTTATTGATCATGTGAGCAGCAAAGGAGTGTACGTCAAAACACTATTGAAGTGCTGCTATCTGATGCCATTTCACGCTTGCACATGAAAAAGGAACGTGGGTTATAATTTTGACTGCACAACAACCAAGGCAGAATGATCAATAAACAGTTAACAACATGCAGAAGAGATGAAGTATCTTTGCCCCAGATCAAACTGTTCACAGCCTTGATGTTGCATTTGTCTCAGAATGATCTGCAAAGACATTATCAGCATGTCATCAAGCGGGCAAGCTCAAGAAATTGCCTGTTTTCACACTACTAACCTCTAACCTAGCTGAGAGTCAACCTTTTACCTTAAACATAACCTTTTGAGGTGAGGGGGGAAAGATTTAATCGGAACCTGAGGAGCAACTTTTTACACAAAATATGGTAGGTACATGGAATGAGCTGCCAGAGCAGGTGGTTGAGGCAGGTACTATCATAACATTTTAAAACACATTTGGACAGGTACATGGATAGGATAGGTTTAGAAAGATATGGGCCAAAAGTAGGCAGGTGGGACTAGTGTAGATGGGGTGGGCATGGACAAGTTGGGCTGAAGGTCCTGTTTCCACGCTGTATGACTCTATAACTCTATTTTTCCTGCTACAGCAAGCTGGAGAAATAACAACCTTTTGTTCTTTCAATGTAGCCACCAGATGAAGTGGGAACAGGGGAAGCCAGCAGGTGTAGGGTGGAATTAGAAAAAGAGCAAGGATCTTGGGTCCTTGCTCCCATTACTTGGGTCCTTGCTCCCATTTCATTGCTTCAGAGATTTCTAGGCTCCATCATAAGGGAAAATGGGGCCCTCACCAACTGCGGGCAAAGGCTGTGTTGACAAGGTTGTGAAGGTGAAGGTGCAAGAGGCATTGGCACCCAATTGTTTTTAGAATACTCGTGCGACACCAACTACAAAAATGTACATGGAAACCTGCCAGTAAGGATTGCATTTACACCTGTTATTTGCAGGACTTCAGGAGGACACAAGGCCAAGCCAAAGAAATGGAGGCCCATACATGGCCATTTATATGAGCCCACACTGCACATCCCCCTTGACCTCTGGGTGATATGGGGCACCAAGTAACAATAGGAGCATGCGCTCAGACAAGAGGGCACAGCCTTGGAATAAACGTACATATACCTTTAGAAAGAAGATGAGGAGACATTTATTTAGTCAGAGGGTGGTGAATCTGTGGAATTCATTGCCATGGATGGCTGTGGAGGTCAAGTTAATGGATATTGTGGATAAAGTGGAGATTGACAGGTTCTTGATTAGTAAGGGAGTCAAGGATCATGGAGAGAAGGCAAGAGAATGGGGTTGAGAGGGAAAAGTAGATCAACCATGATTGAATGGTGGAGTAGACGTGATGGGCTGAAAAGTCTAATTCTGCACGTATGACTTATGAATATGAAATCAATTGGCCACTAATAACCATCAGCATGTCTTTGACCTCAATAACGGTGATGCAGACAGACCAGCACTGGTCTGCGCTGGCAACCCACATCTTCGGATGGCACGGAACCTATTCATTAATAAATATGGTAAACAGTTGAGGGCCCAACACCGAGCCTTGTGGCACTCCTGCCATTCTGAAAAGGACCCGTTCACTCCTACTCTTTGCTTCCGGTCTGCCAACCAATTTTCTATCCATGTCAACACCCTACCCCCAATACCATGTGCTCTAATTTTAGTCACCAGTCTAGATACACTACATCCACTGGCACCCCGTCATCCATTTTACTTGTCACATCCTCAAAAGATTCCAGAAGCTTAGTCAAGCGTGATTTCCCTTTCATAAATCCATGTTGACTTGGACTAAATTTTACTGCTATCCAAATGCTCCATTATTACCTCTTTAATAATTGACTCCAGCATCTTTCCCACCCCGAAGTCAGACTAACAGGTCTGTAAATCCCTGTTTTTTCTCTCACTCCTTTCTTGAAAAGTGGGATAACATTAGCTATCCTCCAATCCACAGGAACTGATCCTGAATCTATTGCGTCCACTATTTCTAGAGCCACCTCCCTGAGGACCCTAGGATGCAGACCATCAGGCCCAGGGGATTTATCATCCTTCAGTCCCAATAGCCTACCCAATTAGTACCTATTCAACTCTTCTGCCATTTCCTTGTTGCCAATAATAATTTCACCCGTGTCTGCCTTCAAGGGACCCACGTTTGACTTTGCTACTCTTTTTCCCTTAACATATCTAAAGAAGCTTTTACTGTCCTTCTTTATATTCCTGGCCAGCTTCCCCTCATACTTCATCTTTTCAGCCCGTCTTGCCCGTTTTGTTTCCTTCTATGAAAGTTTCCCAATCCTCTGGCTTCCGGCTACTCTTTGCTGTGTTATACATCTTTTCTTTTAGTTTAATTCTATCCCTAACTTCTCTTGTCAGCCACGGTTGCCTCCTACTCCCCTTAGAATCTTTCTTCTTTTTTGGAATGAAATGATCCTGCGTCTTCCAGATTATGCCCAGAAATTCCTGCCATTGCTGTTCCACCGTCATTCCTGCTAAACTTTGCCAGCTCCCCTCTCATGCCTTCATAGTCCCCTTTGTTCAACTGCATCACTGCCACTTCCGATTTAACGTTCTGTTTCTCAAAGTGCAGATTAAAACTAATCATATTATGATCACTACCTCCAAGCGGTTCCTTTGCCTTGAGTTCATTATCATATCTGGTTCATTGGACAACACTAAATCCAGAATTGCCTTTTCTCTGGTCGGCTCCATTACAAAGCTGCTCTAAGAATCCATTCTACAAACTCTCTTTCTTGGGGTCCTGAACCAACCTCATTTTCCCAGTCTACCTGCATATTGAAATCCCCCATCACCACAGTGGCATTACCTTTGTTACATGCCAGTTTTAACTCCTGCTGCAAATTACACCTTACATCCGGGCTACTATTTGGGGGTCTGTAAATAACACCAATTAGTGTCTTCTTGTCTTTACAATTCCTCAACTCAATCCACAATGACTCTACCTCATCAGTTCGTATGTCTTCCCTCGCAAGCGACTGAATTCCATCCCTCACCAGCAGAGCTACCCCCCCTCCTCTGCCCACCTGCCTGTGCTTTCTATAGGATGTATAACCCTGAATGTTAAGTTCCCAGGCCTGATCCTGCTACAGCCACGTCTCAGTAATCCCCACAATGTCATATCTACCAACCGCTAACTGAGCCTCAAGCTCATCTACTTTACTTCTTATACTTCGCGCATTCATATACAATACTTTTAATTCCTTACGCATCTCACCTTTCACATCGATCCCTATTACACTTGGCCATACTCTCCTATCCCTTTGTGAGCTTCCTTTCCCGTTAATTCTGGGGCCATTAACCACCCTTTACTCTCTTTCCCTTTAACTCCATCATCGACTATCCCATTTGACACCCCACCCCCCTTATTCAGTTTAAAACCACCCGTGTAGCAGTGGCAAACCTGCCTGCCAGAATGCTGGTCCCCCACCAGTTAAGATGCAATCCGTCCCTTTTGTACAGTTCCCTCTTACTCCAAAACAGATCCCAGTGATCTAAGAATCTAAATCCCTGCCCCCTGCACCAGTTCCTCAGCCACACATTCAGGTCCCGTATTTCCCTGTTCCTGCTCACGCCAGCACGAGGAACTGGAAGCAAACCGGAGATAACAACCCTGGAGGTCCTGCTTTTCAGCATTTTTCCGAGCTCTCTAAAGTCATGCTGCAGAATATTCATCCCCTTCTTTCCGACATTTGTGCCGACATGCACTATCACTTCCGGCTGTTCACCTTCGCCCTTGAGGATTTTCTGCACTGTCCGTGACATCCTGGATCCTGGCACCAGGAAGGCAGCACACCATCCTCGAATCCCATCTGTTGCTGCAGAAATCCCTGTCCGTACCTCTCACAATGGAGTCTCCAACTACAATGGCGTTGCCTGATGTTGGCCTCTTTGGTTTTGGCTCAACAGCCCTTTTTGCTTCACAAGCCAATCCGCCGCTCAGTGTTTTAACGTCTTCTGTCCCGACAGCTTCTAAGTGGGTGAACCTGTTCACAAGAGGTACAACACCCGGGGACCTTTGCATTCCAAGTTTCCCTTCCTTTCTCACCGTCACCCACTTTCTCCCTTCCAGTACCTTCGGTGTAACAATCTCACTGTAGGACTTGTCGAGGAACGACTCAGTTTCTAGGACAAACCTGAGGTCATGAACTTGCTTCTCCAGATCCCCAACACGGTCCTTTAGGAGCTGCACCTGGATGCACTTCTCACATTTGTAGCAGCCAGAGGCACCAGCAGTGTCCTTGACCTCCCACATACTGCAATCATCACACTGAATCAGCTTGCTTGACATCTCCTTCTTTCGTCTCTCCCTCTCCAGCAATTTGCGTAGCCTCCTCTCCTCAGCCTCCTCGTACTGATAAAGCAACTGTTAATTCTGTCAGTAGATATCAGCATGAGGGAGGGGTGGTGCAGAAACGAATAGGTGTTAGGTGGAATCAGATGGGAGTACTGGGTGGATGATGGGCAGATGGGGTCGAAAAGAGACATATCTTTTCTCACGCATGCAGTGTAAGCTACTCTACCTTAAGATTGCTGCTACTATAAAACGTTTAGATTCACTAAGCAGAACAAAAGATTCAAGGGTATAGAAAAATATCAGGATAATTTAGCAATTTTACAAAATTTTGAGATTTAAAAAATCGAGTCTGCAATTTATCCCATCAGATAAAGCATAAAAAGAAGTTTAATTTGACACCTAATTCACTTTCATATCTTCAGTATTGAAAAAGGTTATGGCCATTTTCATACTCAGAAATCAGCATCTTGATCCCTATTGCTTTTCCATTGACTTAACACAAAAGCTGTGATCAAGGACAGTCAAAAGCTCATAACTTTCTTAAAAATTGAGAGAACTGAATGAAATTTTCAGTTATTATAGATTGAAGCATTCTGAAACAAATATGAAACAATCTTACTTGGATGACCTGAAATTAAAGCATATAATTAGTTAGTTACCTAATTGTAGCTAATTACAAAATTCAATTACTAGATCTAAATATCTATCAATTTCTTAAGAAAAGGTTAACATTTGTTAATAAAGTGTCCAAATACCATTCACACAAGAATTCACAATATAACATGATTTTTAAATCTCATTGTCATGAATTTATAGGCCAAATTGATCGGTCGTGCAGACCACTCGATCCTCTGTTGCCTGGACAGGTTGTTCGGTTGCAGACCGCCGGTGGTCACTCCCATCTGGCTACTGTGGTTGGGGTGGCCGACTCACCTCGTTCGTACCTGGTCGACTATGAGGGAACTATCTACCGAAGAAGCTGACAACACCTGCTTGCGGTTAATGAGCCAAAGCCGCAGCCCCCGGGGCCCTATGCCCCGCCACTCTCATACCAGCAGCCGGCTGCCGTCCCAGCTAGTGTTCCCTGCATGCCTCGGTCCCCATCTCGAGCGCCTGGTTCCCCTCTGCGTGGGTCACCTGTTGCCGGTCGCGGTTCTCACTCTCCTGCTTCTACCACCCCACCGCCCTTCCCTGGTTCCCCAGCTGCCTCGCGTCCTCCTGTTTCTTCTGCTCTTTCGGGGGAAGGGGGAGACATCTGTACGCGCTCGGGCCGGATTAGTAAGCCACCTGTTCGTTATGGCGATATTGTTTAATTCTGCTGTTTAATTCTGTTGTTGTGACCAATCTGTTTTGATTTTCGAAGGGAAAGGATGTTGATGACTTACATATGCAACCAATAATATAGCTACCTCAGTACCATTAACCCTGCCTAATTAACATCAATCATAACGCCTTCCCCTCCCTGGGTACAGTTCAGTAGAAGAATGCAGCCAGGGCTTGATGATGTATGTAATACCCTGTGCTATCATTAAAAGATGTTGCACACTTTAAGAGTTTGTGAATTGCTTATTTACACACTCTATACTGCGTAGCTGGTCACAGTGCAAACTCCAACATCAATTTCGCTGACGAACCACTGTTGTGAGACATATCACTGATGGGGATGAGTCAGAGTATAGAAGAGAGATCGAGCGACTGTCCATATGGTGCCAGCACAATAACCTGGCCCTCAACACCAGCAAAACCAAGGAACTGATTGTGGACTTTGGAAGGAGTAGGATGGGGACCCACAGTCCTGTTTATATCAACGGGTCAATGGTTGAAAGGGTCAAGAGCTTCAAATTCCTGGGCGTGCACATCTGTGAAGATCTTTCCTGGTCCGAGAACACAGATGCAATTATTAAGAAAGCTCATCAGTGCCTCTACTTCCTGAGAAGATTACAGAGAGTCGGTCTGTCAAGGAGGACTCTCTCTCACTTCTACAGGTGCACAGTAGAGAGCTTGCATCGTGACTTGGTTCAGCAAATTGAGCGCCCTGGAGAGGAAAAGACTACAAAAAGTAGTAAGCACTGCCCAGTCCATCATTGGCTCTGACCTTCCTTCCATCGAGGGGATCTACCACAGTCGCTGCCTCAAAAAGGCTGGCAGCATCATCAAGGACCCACACCACCCTGGCCACACACTTGTCTCCCTGCTACCTTCGGGTAGAAGGTACAGGAGCCTGAGAACTGTAACGACCCGGTTCAGGAACAGCTACTTCCCCACAGCCATCAGGCTATTAAACCTGGCTCGGACAAAACTCTGAACATTAATATCCCTCCATCTGTTATTTGCACTTTATCAATGTATTCAGTCATGTGTGTATTTACGTATATAATTGTAATCAATGCCTACTATGTTCTGTTGTGCTATGCAAAGAAAGAATGTCATTGTCCTGTCAGGGACACATGACAATAAACTCTTTTGACTTTGACTTTGACTAAAACAAATGTCGGAGCGATTTCTCTTCAGCAACTAAATCCCCTGAGATTAATCGATTTGAATGGTTTGGAGTAAACGCCATTTTAAACCAGCCCCCCTCTCAAAGGCGCCAAAGTCGCGCACACGGATAGTGGCAGAACTGCAGCGCCGCTAAAGGTAAGTTTTGTAACATACCTAGATAATGCACTTTCATTTAATTTCCAGTAAATGCAATACTATTCCATGTATAGGAAACAACTGCAGATGCCGATTTACACCGAAGACAGACACAAAATGCTGGAGTAAATCAGCGGGTCAGGTAGCATCTCGGGAGGAAAAGAATAGGTGATGTTTTGGATCGGAACCTTTCTTTAAATTCTGAAGATTCCTTTTCTCCAGAGATGCTACCTGATCCATTGAGTTAATCCAACATTTTGTATCTATCTTCAATATTATCTTCATCTATGCTGGATGCACTGGAAGCTTATGGAAGTAAAAATATTGTTTTGACATTCAAATTAAATGCGCTCATAATCAAATTGTGTAAGACTTTCTTTATTTTTAAGAGGGGACACAGGGAACTGCAGATGCTGGAAACTTGAGGAAAACTCAAAGTGCTGGAGTAACTTCAACGGGTCAGACAGCATCTGTGGAAGGATTTGATAGGTGACATTTAGGGTCGGTACCCTTCGTAAGACTGGATTATTTATTATTTATCAGACATTATTATTAAAATAATATTAAACACCTTTCAAAATGTCATGTGGTAAATTCCCAGAAGGAATATTTAACCAGAAATCTCCAGATTGCCTACAATGCTCAGGCAAGGGGACGCTGGAACACATCCTGAGATGCAGCCCAAAGGCTCTTGGGCAGGGCCGGTACACTTGGCGTCACGACCAGGTTCTTAAACCCATTGCAGAAGCCAGCAGCATGGGAATCAGCAGCTGCAGACGAGCACGCCCCACCACCCAGATGATCACCTTCGTGAAGGCCGGAGTGCAGCTGCCAAGAACCACAGCAGACAGGAATCCGTCAGGAATCCTGGTGACTGTGCAGGACTGGCAGCTTTCTGTAGACCTGGTGAAACAGCTGAAGTTCCCACAGCACATTGCCACGACCACCCTGAGGCCAGATATCCTCCTGGTCTCAGAGGCGACCAAAAACATTGTCTTGTTGGAACTGACAGTGCCGTGGGAGGACCGTCTGGAGTAGGCCCACGAGTGGAGGAAGACCAAGTACGAAGAGCTGGTCATAGACTGCCGTAAGCAGGGCTGGAAGGCAAGGTGTATGCCCATCGAGGTTGGCTGCAGAGGTTTTGCAGGGCAATCGCTCTACAAAGCCTTCAGTGCGCTGGGCATCAACGGAATGGAGAGGAGAAGAGCCATCAAGAATACCACAGAGACAGCGGAGAAAGCCTCGAGATGGCTCTGGATCAGGAAAGAATGAACTCAAAATAAATCTGTCTAGGTATTTTCACAGCTAATGAAAACTGAGACCTTTCATGAGCGGCACCTCTTATTCAAGCTCCTGAATTCTCCAAAACAACCAAATAGTTCCACATCACTCTTAATGAACATGATTTATTCTTGGGGTGAAATAATATCTCCACTTGTTTACTGCTTTTCAAAATCAATTTTCAATGATGGAGTAGTGCTAAGAACTTTGTGCTGCTTCAAATCAGTGGGTTTAGCTGGCAGCCATGAACTCCTTGATAATTCCGTAGCCAGGAAAATAGTTTATTTAAACTTTCCAGCCAGTTTATTCTCACTATTGTTAATAAGGCACATATTTGAGATCAGTAGCTATCACTAAATTAAACTGATGGAAAATTCTGCAAACACTGACAATTGCACTAAATTGCACATTTTAGTGAAGTACAAGGTGTGAAACTGACACATTTGAGAAGGGTTGCATTTGCAAAGGTGCAAATGGACTCATTAAGCTGTCATACACTGACACTTTCTTTGCATGACTGGGTTCCCTTTGAAACCAATGAGATTGCAGAGGAGTCTAATGGAGGCATTTAAGTTCAGGAAGGATCCAGGCTGGGTAAATAGAACAAATCAGTTCCCATTGATGGAACGTTCAGTAACTAAAGGACAATGAAATGAAGGTAATTTGCAAAAGGAACAAAAGGTGACATGTGGAAAAAGTTTTTTTAACACAGTTGGCGGTTGGAATCCAACGAGTAGTGGGGGCAGCTTTAATGTGGCATTGAAAAGTGAAGGAGATGAGTACTTGAAAGGATAGAAGTGCAGGGCTAATGGGGAAAGGATGGGGAAAGTGAATCCAGTTGAATGCTTTTATACATTGCAGCATAGACATGATGGGATGAATGACCTCTGTAAATATAACATTTTTGTGCATTGTGATGTAAATTCTTTTACACAGTACCAAAAGTACCAAAGGGTGTCATTGATCAGCAATGGCCAAATTAAATCCTCCAGGTGATCAGGAAGAAAAATCAGGAGAGCTACAATAATAAGGCTGTTAATTTTCCATTGCAAGCTTCACACTACTCCATCGAACCAAACTCATGTTAATGAAAAGATTTAAAAAAATGCAATGCTGGAAAACTGAAATAAAAACTGAAAACTCTGGATAAACTCTGCAAGTAAGGCAGCACTTGTGGAAAGAGGAAGGGTTAATATTTCAGATCTTCGACCCTTCATCAGAACTGGAAAAGAGAGAAAAAAATAGTTTTGGATGGCAAAGAAAGTAGGGGAGAGGAGAGGTGGGACAAAGGGAATATTAATGAGAGAGGAGATGATCGAATGAGGTAATTGAGAGGCAGTTAAAATCAGTTTAAGGTTCTCTGTCTAGAATTTACTTCAATGGATTTCTCTCAATTATGGACCTTCTACTGACCTGAAAAGTCACCTATCCATGTTCTCCGGGGATGCAACCTGACCCGCTGAGTTACTCTAGCAGTTTATGTTCTTATTTGTAAACCAGCATCCTTGTTTCTACTCTCATTTATGTTCGTTGACGACTGCATAGGCATGGACACAAGGAAATCATTTAATTTCAAATGCTGTGCTCCATTAAATAACATTCAAAATAACTAGGCCCAAGATCCTGCCGATGTTGAAATCGTGAGCAAAAAACAAACTGCTGAACTCAGTGGATCAGGCAACATTTTGTTGAGGGAAATGAGTAGATGACCTTTCGGGACGGTACCCTTTTTCAGACTCATTGAGGAGATTTTGCAGTGAATCCTCTCGCTATTAAGGCCAACATGCCATTAGCTTTCTTCACTGCCTGTTGCACCTGCATGCTTACTTTCAGTGACTGATGTTCAAGCACACCCAGGTCTTGTTGCACCTCCTCTTTTCCTAATCTGACAGCATTCAAATAATAATCTGCCTTCTTGTCTTGCCACCAAAGTGGATAACCTCATATTTATCCTCATTACACTGCATCTGCCCTCTCACCCAACCTATCCAAGTCACCCTGCAGTCTCATAGCATCCTCATTGCAGCTTACACTGCACCCAGCTTTGTGTCATCCGCAAACTTGGAGATGTTACATTTAATTCCATCGTCTAAATCGTTAATATAAAGTGTAAATAACTGGGGTCCCAGCACCGTTGTGGCACCCCGCTAGTCACGGCCTGCATTTTAAAAAGGACTACTCTTTGCTCCTGTCTGCCAACCAGTTCTCTATCCATGTCAATACCCTACCCCCAATACTATGTGCTCTAATTTTGCACACTAATGTCTTGTTTGGGACCTTGTCAAAGGCTTTTTGAAAGTCCAGATACACCACATCCACTGGCTCTCCCTTATCCATTCTACTTGTTACAGCCTCAAAAAAATCCAGAAGATTAGTCAAACATGATTTCTCCTTCATAAATCCATGCTGACTTTGACCGATCCTGTCACTGCATCCCAAATGCGCTGCCATAACATCTTTAATAATCAACTCAAGCATCTTCCCCACTATCGATGTTAGGCTAACTGGTCTATAATTCCCTGTTTTCTCTCTCCTTCCTTTCTTAAAAAGTGGGTTTACATTAGCTACCCACTAGTCCACAGGAACTGATCCAGGTCGAGAGAACATTGGAAAATGTTGGGAGGATTGCTTTCACACTAACTATTCCAGTCACCATTTCAAAAAGGGCTACCTAACTATTGGGTGTATGTTTAGTTTAGCTTAAATTTAGAGCCTGGAAACAGGCACCTTCGACCCACCGACTCCATACCGACCAGTAACACTATCCCACACACACTAGGGACAATTTACATTTATACCAAGCCAATTAACCTACAAACCTGTACGTCTTTGAAGTGTGGGAGGAAACCGAAGATTTCAGAGAAAACCCACGCAGGTCACGGGGAGAACATGCAAACTCCATACAAACAGTATCCGTAGTTGGGATCGAACCCGGGTATCTGAGGCTGTAAGCGCTCAACTCTACCGCTGCGCCATCCTGCCGCGCTAACTAATGAGGGAGCAATCTGAAGGAAATCCAGGGGAGTAAAGTTCTAGCAAAAGTGAACCAGAGTAATCTGATTTCTTGAAAGATAAGATTCACCCATAAACAGGAAACTATATTGACATCAATTATTGAGTAGGTTGCTGAACAAGATACCAATCAGTCTCACACAAATCAAATGTGCAGCCTCAATGGCACCTCTGCCACAAGATGGGTTGCAGCAGTAACAAGATATGATGCACGAAGCATGTTTCCCTCGTTAATAATGTTGTTTTATGAGAAAGTTGTAGGTCGCATACCATTAAGTGGCTAGCCAGAGAACCTGACAAAACCACCTGCTTAAACCATGCAGAGCAGAGCAGGGATTGGAGCTGTGTCAAACACCTCATCGTGGTTCTGAAGTTGGTTTTCTGTAATGACAAGAGGATTGAGGTTGAAGATTTAGTGGCTTGGGCACTGGTATTGAGATATTAGGGGTTACAAACCAAATGAAAAGCACATTCCCACAAAAAAAAAAACGCTCACCTCCACCCATCAAAGAAAGTAAATTATGCAGTGAGGGCTTATATGCTGCAAACTGTTTCATTTCAAGATGTTTTCTCTAGATAACATTAAAGGAAGTTAGTAAAGCACAAAGGCACCACATTTTGTTTCAATCATACTAATACTACAATGTTCTTTTCTGTTTTTCACCATTTAATATGTCACTAGACTAAGTGGGACTGGTTGGGTCCCATGTTCACATGGATGTGCTGGTCCCCCAACTCAATATTCCATCTCTCCACCAATTCCAATCTTTCTGGAGTGCTAGTATGGGTGTTGTGAGCTGAAGTGACTGGTTTCCAGAGGGTTAGCATGAACATTGTGGGCCGAATGGATTCTTGGGCTGGTAGCTCAATCACTCAGGCATGGTGGGCTGGCAGCTCAGTCACTCAGGCGTGGTAGGCTGGAAGCACAGTCACTCAGGCCTAGTGGGCTGGCAGCTCAGTCACTCAGGCCTGGTGGGCTGGCAGCTCAGTCACTCAGGCCTGGTGGGCTGGCAGCTCAGTCACTCAGGCCTGGTGGGCTGGCAGCTCAGTCACTCAGGGCTGGAGGGTTGGCAGCTCAGTCACTCAGGGCTGGTGGGCTGGCAGCTCAGTCACTCAGGGCAGGTGGGCTGGCAGCTCAGTCACTCAGGCCAGGTGGACTGGCAGCTCAGTCACTCAGGGCTGGTGGGCTGGCAGGTCAGTCACTCAGGGCTGGTGGGCTGGCAGCTCATTCACTCAGAACTGGTGAGCTGGCAGATCAGTCACTCAGGGCTGGTGGGCTGGCAGTTCACTCACGGCTATTCCTTGAAATTCCATTTCAAGCAGAGTGCAGGCCACCACATTCAATTTCACAGCATTTCAAGCAGAGTTCAGGCCACCACGTTCAATTTCACAGCATTTCAAGCAGAGTGCACGCCACCAAATTGCCAAACAACTTATTGCATTGTCATTAAGACTAACAAATCATTTGTTGCAAGTATATTGCAGACTCACAGTTCAGTTGATTCACAGCTAAGAATGACAATTGTGGCCTCTCCCTCGCGATCTTCCAGTGACTGACTCATGTCCAGGCATCTGGGGTTTTATAGTCATGCCCCCCCCCCCCCCCGAAAGGGGCGTTACCTTCATCATGGTGATTGACAGGCAAGAGGACCAATCAGCTGATCTCAGGATTTTTTAAACAATCATAACTATTTTATTTTTCATCGATCGGAAAAATCCTTGGGGCTGCCTCAGCGGAGGAGGACTGTGAGTAAGATGGCCAAAATTAATCGCGATATAGGGTAGCGTTTTTCTAAAAATAAATATACAGCGCCGACAGGAAGCGGTCAAGATGAAACTTTTAGTTATATAGATTACATTTCTTTGTTATGTGATGCTCAATTTTAATTTTGTTCATCTAACAAGAGACAACATTTTTATCAGCTAATATTCTGATTACTTCTTGTTCGGAAGATGTCAGATAACCTGAAAATAATATCAAAGGTCACGGAGCAGGGAAGGGTGTGAGGTGAGCATGACGAGAAAGAGAAAGGAACAGGGTGACAGGGGTGGTGACTGGAGCTGGGGGGGGGGGGGGGGGGGGGGGGGGGGGGGGGGGCGGATGGAAGATGGGGGGGGGGGGCAAGAGGTGGTCAGGGAGTTATCACCTAAAGGAAATAGTGTTCATACTGTTGTGTTCTTTATGATCTGAAAGTGACATTCAAGCACGTACAGAATAACTAAAAGAAGAGTGGAAATATAGATATCAAAAGGGATTTTGAGGGAAAAATAAAACAGAAAGTGTTGGTGAATTTCTGTTTTGTGCGTTGGTAGAAAGTTGGTTTAAGTTTAGTTTAGAGATACAGCACAGAAGCAGATCCTTCAGCCTGACCAAGTCTGCATCGACCAGCGATCCCCGTACACTAACACTATCCGACACACTAGGGACAATTTACAATTTTTACCAAAGCCAATGAATCTACAAACCTGTACATCTTTAGACTGTGGGAGGTAACAGGAGCACCCAGAGAAAACTCCTGCAGTCACGGGGAGAATGTACAAACTCTGTACAGACAGCACCTGTAGTCAGGATTGAACCCGGGTTTCTGGCGCTGTAAGGCAGCAAATCTGAAGGTTCATGGTACCAGGAGTGAAGTGCTACAGATGAAGAGACGGTGATTCTTGATTTATTCATTCTGTGGACATGGAGGTCACTGGAACCTGCAGTATTTAATCCCTGTCATGAACTGCTCCTGATTTAAGGTGTGAGCCAAGAGTAAATTGAGGGACGCTCATGGGGCGGAAGAATGCGGAGCTCGCAATGCACAAACTGATAACAAGTTGTCACTGGGGTCATAGAGGAAGGAAGCCCACAAGTGTATATACGGAGCGTCAGGACATCGGTTGATGAAGCCACAAAATGTTGTGGAGCAGAAAATGAGCTGCTGGAGGAGCTCGATGAGTCACGCAGCATCTATGGAGGGAAATACTCAGTCAACCTTTTGGTTCGGACCCTTCATCAGGACTGACAGAGTAGAAGGGAAATTCCATCCAAATTGGATGATAGAGGCAGTGGGTGTGACAGGAGCAGCATAGATTAGCTGGGGAGAGATGGGGAAAAGAACCAAAGCATTGACCTGATATCATGGCTTCAGGTTGGAGACTACCCAGGCAGAATATGAGGTGCTATTCCTCGAGTTTGCATTTGGCCTCACCCTGGCAGTGGGGAAGGTCGAGAAGCAGCATGTTTAGTGTGGGAATGGGGAGAGGAATTAAAATGGCTTGCAGCCGGGAGCGTAAGTGCTCGGCAAAGCAGTTAAGCTCAATAAAGTCGATCAGTCAATGATGAGCAGGATCCGGAGAGGAGCTATCTGGGAGGATTTGCAGAGGTGGGGTGAGGAGGTAATGGTGAGGCATATGACTAGGTGTTGAGATACCTGGGGGATGACCACAGCCCTATGTATGTATTTTATTTTATTTATGAAAGTATGTACTTTATTTGGAAAAATCCCCAACTGTGGTCGGTTCCAAGTGATAGATTCCACCACTGGACATTGGTTCAGTCCAGTGCCCTTGAACAAATAACAAAGCAAGAATCACAAGCATGAAAGCCTGCTTCTGAAGTAGAGATCCACAGTGTCTGCAAGTCTCACATCAATGGACTATACTGACAGAGGTGGCAAACAAGCACATCAGGTCTGTTTAGAAGAAAGGTCTCCACCCGAAACGTCCCCCATTCCTTCTCTCCAGAGATGCTGCCAGTCCCGCTGAGTTACTCCAGCATTTTGTGTCTAAAATCAGGTCTGTTCCTCTCTTAAAAAATGCTGCTTGACGCTGTATTTTTCCTGTTCTTCATGTTTTTGCTTCAGTTTTCCACCATCTGATTTTCATACGTACCTTACGTTGCTAGTCAATAAACATGTTAGCGGAATATAGGGAACCTGCAAAGGAAATCACTAACTTCGTCCTGTTATGTCGAGGACTATTCTTTATTATTGAATCTCTTCCTCAAAACGGAATTGTACATCACAACAAATACATTGAATAGTCTTAGAACATACAATACTGATTCTGACGAATTCTGACTGATTCTGATACTGCCTCACCCGCTGAGTTTCTCCGGCATTTTTGTCTACCTTCGATTTTTACAGCATCTGCAGGTCTTTCTTAAACATTCTGATTCTGACAACTCCCATGAAATCTACCGGTCCCTACGTGCCAAAGTGTGATTCACAACTCAATATTAATTGCTTGTAGTTGTGTCAATGAGTTAGATGAACAGTAAAATATCCACAATATGGATCATTAGCTTAAGTACCTTTTAACATTTACAATTGCAACACAAAAATATGTATTTTTTAAATCAGAAAACATATTCTGCAAGTTTTGCATTTTGCATTTTGCAAAATGTTGCCACTCTTATTTATATTGGCACTGTTGTTGTATCTGTAAGAACAAGTTCAAAGATGGAGCTTTAATGATTTCATTGCTCGAGCAGGGACAGATAGCCATTCATTACATTTTTTTCAACTTAGCAAGAACTTAAGTTCAGTAATTATAGACCATCTCTTTTTGCTAAGCCAAACCCATCATCTTGGTTTGCAGCCATGGTGAGGTGCTCTGGTTTTATGCCTCAGCAACTCTGGAATCAAATGTGTGCCAGCAGGTCTGTGAAGCAGCCTTGACTGTTGCACAAGTCAAGCAGCCACTGAAAACAGATTGCTTGGGCACTTGCCAAATAACAGTAGGATTCCAGCATCTTGTCCTTACTTTCTTGCAAGCCAAATTGGGCCATGGAGGGAGATACAGAGATTGGTTTCACCTACAATCTTCATTCTGTTTTAATTCCAGACTCCTATTATTTTAAACCGTGCTTTCCCAAGCTGGAGTGGAGTGATCACTTTAGATTACAGATTTCATTTTTTTAAATTGGCTTTTCTCCATCATCAGTTATGGGAGAGGGGCTGAAGCATTAGCTCAATTCTCTGCCACAGAGGGTAGTTGAGGCCAGTTCATTGGCTATATTTAAGAGTGAGTTGGATGTGGCCCTTGTGGCTAAGGGGATCAGAGGGTATGGAGAGAAGGCAGGTACGGGATACTGAGTTGGATGATCAGCCATGATCATATTGAATGGCGGTGCAGGCTCGAAGGGCTGAATGGCCTACTCCTGCACCTAATTTCTATGTTTCTATGTTTCTATTTAATAGCCCAAGCTGGCTTATTGATCAAATGCAGCTGAGATATTGTCCATTGCTTCTTCTTGTGCATTCACTATTATGGACTTAAGATTTGTTTCACGGTTTTTCATTACCAGTTTTTCTTTCAAATCTGTAGAATTACTTCAAGGTTTCAAGGTCAGTTTATTGTCACATGTACCAATTAAGGTATAGTGAAAATTCAGATACCATACAGTCATACTAAGTGAAAAGCAACAAGACACACAACCACATAAAAGTTTACACAAACATCCATCACTGTGGATTCCACATTCCTCACTGTGATGGAAGGCAATAAAGTTCAACCTTCTTCCTCTTTGTTCTCTCGCGGTCTGGGCAGTCAAACCATCCGCAGTCGGGGCGATCGAAGCCCTCGCAGCTGACAATCGAAGTTGGGGTGATCGAAACTCCCGCGTCGGGGCGATTGAAACTCTCTCCGCAGCATGGAGCTCCCGAGTCGGCTTCTTCTTACCAGAGACTGCAGGCTTCACAATGTTAAAGTCCACAGGCCCCGCGGTTGGAGCTTTGCTCCCCAGCAAAGGGATTGCAAGCTCCGCGCTGTTAAAATTCCCGCAGACTCCCGCGGTTTGGAGCCCCTTGTCGCACTCCAGGAAAGGCCGCCAATTCCACGATGTTAGGCCACAGTGGGGGCGGAGTTACAATCGCATCTCTGTCAAGGTAAGAGTTTGAAAAAAAAGTTTTCTCCCAACCCCCTCCCCCCTCACACCCCACATAAAACAAACCAAGGAACATTAAAACATACTTTCAATACATGCTAAAAATAACAACAAAAGAATGGACAGAGACTGTGGGCGAGGCAGCCACTGCTGGTGGCGCTAGTGTCACCAGCACCGCCCACCTCCCACCCTAGGTTTTCCACAGCCTGTCATCCATCGAACTAGATTCCATCTAACTACTGTTAATGGCTTTACTCTGTCACGTCTCCTATTCTATCTCACCTTAGCAGTGCCTTAGCAGGGATCATGACAGAAGACTCCTCTTGCCGATCCCCAGAAACGATGACACGATGCACTCTGTGACCCATTCTATCAACATGTTGGATGATGCCAGAAGCCAGCAGCGAGCTAGACGTCGGCTGACCCACGAGCGAACAAAGTACCTTAGCCTTTCACGTAGGTTTCTCAGTACGTGAGTATCGATGGTAGGAAAACAAAAAGATTATTGTAATAGACATGGAAAAATGATAACTAAATTTAAAATTATAAATGAAAATCTAGGAAAACTTGGTTTCTCACTTTCTCAGTTCTGATGAAGGATCTATGATCCGAAATGTTAAACGTAGCAACAAATAATCTGTTGGAGAAACTCAGTGGGTTGAACAGTATATATGAGGGAAAGGAACTATTAATGTTTTATGGTCAAAATCCTGAGAATGGCAAGAGAAGAAAGCTAGTATAAAGAGAAGAGGGAGAATGGTCGGATAGGTGACGGGGATGATTAGTGGACCAAGGGACGGTAAAGGATATGCAGGTTGAGCCAGGTCGGAGAAGGAGAGGATTGCTGTTTGGAGACAGAGGCAGGTGGACAATAGAAGGAGGTAGACAATCAAAATAAAGATGGGGCCAAGTGGGGGAGAGGGGAGGATGAAGGCGGGTGATAAACAGGGCCACAAAGACTACTAGTCAGGGTCGTCTTAACAACATTATAGGCCCCCGGGCAAAGCAGTGTACTGGGGCCCCTACACTTCCAGTTTCTTTATGCCGAATCAAATATGCCGTCATGCACTTGCGATGTTCTTCTCCGTTTTCATGTTCTATAATAACATTCTACAATACATAGATTGCATGGGGCCCCTAAGCTCGTGGGGCCACAGGCAACTGCCCAAAGTGCCCATGTGTTAAGACGGTCCTGCTACTAGTGCTGGAATCTGAGAAGTAAGGAAGGTGACAATAATCTTTTGGAGGAAGGTGAATAGCAGATGGAACCAGGGATAACCGTTAGGATGAGCTGATGGGTAAAATGTGTGGGTGGTAGGTGTATGGAACCAGGAACGGGAGATGGACGAGAAGGAAGAATGGGAAAGGATCAAAGAAGGGAGAGAGGGAGGGAGGGAGGGAGAGAGAGAGAGGGAGGGTGGAAGAGATGGAAGGAGGGAGCGAGAGAGGGAAAGAGGAAGAGAGAGGGAGTGAGAGAGGGAGAGAGAGGGAGAGAGAGGGAGAGAGGGCGAGAGGGAGAGACAGGGGGGGAGAGAGAGAGAGAGAGAGAGAGAGAGGGAGGGATGGAGGGAGAGGTAGAGGGAGAGGGAGAGGGAGAGGGAGAGAGAGGTATATGGCCTTTGTGGAGAAGGCCATACTTGGAGAATACAAGGATTGAGTTTGGCGGAGGTGCTTGTGAATCTTTGCTGGAATTCAACGAGGGAGAAGGCCTAAGAAAAACCGTTGCCTCTCCTCTGGTTCCAGGGGAAAGTGCCAAGGTTCAGGGATGAATATTAACTGCTTCTCTTTCCAAAATACTGTCCAGCATTGCACTACTTGTTATAGTCTTCCAGTCTGAAAAACCACCCAGCTAACCACCCTCTATTTCCTAGCTATAAGCTAATTTTGCATCCAGTTTGATCGCTTGTCCTGGATTATATTTGAGTTAACTTTCCAGACCAGCTACCATGCAGTACCTCATCAACGGTCCAGTTAAAGTCCATGTTGACATTGTCTATTCATTGCCTTCATCAATCTTCTTAGTTACCTCATCAGAAAAACTCATTCAAATTGGTGAGGCATGGCTACCCCCACATACAAAGCTGCGTTGACTTTTGTCCTGCGACCATTTTCCTACTGATGATGCCTTCCCAATCTGATGAACGACCATGACCCCAGGTCACAATGGGATGATTCTGAACCCTAATTTCCCCGAGGATTGGCAGAAGAGAATCCACGTCTGGTTCAGCCAGCAGGCCAGAACAATACACAGATGGAATTCACGGCAAACAAAAGCACGTTGTATTGCTCCAGGACCACTTGCTGGCCAACTGCGAGCAGTTGTTAGGTGTCCTACTGTGAGGTATCATACGTGACAGTGGGATGTGCTGGATGTGTCTTCAACCTGAAGATGTTACAGACAGTAAATAGTGACAGGAGCATGTCACTTACTATTGGTATTGCAGATTATAGGCATCCCAACAAGTCACAACACTCCAAATGCAGCCTAACCAAACTCCTATAGAGCTGTATCATAACATCCTGACCCTTATATTTAATGCCCCTAACAATGAAGGCAAGTATGTCATACGCCTTCTTAACCACCTTTTTTACTTGTGCAGCCCCCTTCAGTGAGCTGTGGACTCATTACAGAAAGGTACGTTAAAAAAAAAGAAAGTTATCTATGAATAAGAGAGCCTTTTGAAGGGATTCTCAAAAATCTCCTCAGTGCACACCACCTTAACGCTGATGGGGGTTAGGTGGAAATCCTATTTATGTACATATACAAGATTCTTTCCAGAGTTTGGTTAGCAGAGAAGGTCAACCATGAATGTACGAAAGCATGCCGGTTTAAAAGGTCGACATCAGAAGATATGATGCCCCTATTAGTCATTTCAAGAGGACTGCATATATAGCAGTCCAGGTCATGGGTTCTCATCTTCTGGAAATGTCAGGAGTGCCTATGTTGTTTAGGGTTAAGCCACACTGCTAGTTTTGATACTCAATTTAACATAGATGAAAGTGGAGAATCTCCATTTCCAAGTAAATAGTTTGTCATCTAGCTCATCTCATCTCCATTTCATTCTGACCACATTCCATGTAAGAAATACTCTACATTGAAAAAACTTCAGCTCTGTTTACTCTCCCATGCTGGGAAACATGATGTAAATATTTCTCTGACTGTCAGCTTTCAAGAACATTCCAGAAGGGTTAATTAAACATTCTGCTAGATATCATTTAATTATTGACTTATTTAATATTCATCTTTACATTTGTTCCATTAGTCATCTAGTTGCATATTCATTTGGGAGTTTTAGTCCATATGAAGTAAATCTTATATTTGTTCACACGCTGATTTAAAGGGAGATTAGTGGAAAGGTGAAAGGAATATCAGTCAGAAATGGACAGTGATTGGGATAATTATTAGATCTAGCTTTGAGATATTGTTGTACTGGGGAGCTGAAATCAACGTTTCATGACATCTTTCACCATTGAAGGGGGGGTCCAGTTAGCCCACCTTGCCCATTCCCCCAGTTTGAGAACTAGCTACACTGTCCTTGATCCCTGTTTAAGCAAACAATGCAAGTAACTACACATGCTCGGTCTTTTCCCATTTTTCAGAGCTTCGGTGGTGCAGCTTTCTTGAGAAAAATATCAAAACAGATTATGTTTTGCAAGGAAATTATGAACACAATGCCTGAAACATTGGCAGATGTTCTTCATGCAACAGCGAAGGAATCTCACTCACTTTCACTGACTTCCTTTGGTGGGAAACAGGTAGATTTATAGTAACTTTACCTACTCCCTGGACTTTAATACTGAAGTCATAAAGTCATATAACACAGACACAGGCTCTTCAACCCACTGAGACAACACTGACCATCAAGTAGTCACCTTTATAACAACCTATTTTATACCCCCCACATTCTCACCAACTCCCCCCCCCCCCCCCCCCCCCCCCCCCCCCACACCCAATTCCACCACTGATGTAATCATCAATGGGCAATTCACAGTAACCCAATCAACCTACCTGTCTGCATATTTTTGGCATGTGGGAGGAAACCGAAGGACCCAACGGAAACGTGCATGATCACAGGGGGACGTGCAATCACCCCAGAGACAGCGCCAGATGTTAGGATTAAATCCATGTCAATGGAACTATGAGGCAGCAGCATTACCAGTGCACCACACTACAGCAATCTACACCCTACACACCAACAGACACCCCCCCCCAGTATAAATCGAATGCACACATTGTGGAGGGGCAGTCATTTTCAGTGAGATGCTGTTAGAGCGCAACTAGAGAACCAGAGCAGGTCAGACATTAACCGTCGGATATCCTCGTCTATGTTTGTTCCCGTGATGACTGAAACTGCTGTAACCTTGGCAACCTTGAGTGTTGACAACCTCACTATTGCTCTTACCACAATCCAGCTCAGTATCTCTATATAAATCAGAAAGCAAGAGACAAAGACAATATCTGGGTTTGCTTCTGCCCCTGGTATTGAAATTACATTTTCTTTAACCGTTGCTCATCTATGCAGACAATTATTTGAATTAGTGTGAAGCTACTCAAGTCCTACTTGTATTGCCCTTGGCACAACCAAATAAGAGAGAATAAAATTGGGGAAAATTCATCAGTTGGTCACTATCCAATGACTCCTGGTTGAAGTCTACATGAGGGGATCTCATCATAGAGTCGTAGAATCACAGTAACAGTCCCTTCAGCCCAACTTCCCATTCTAATCAGGATGCCCCACCTCCACTAGTCCTACCAACCTGCATTTGGCCCACGTCCCACCAAACCTTTCCTATCATAGAGAAAGGCTTGTCCTTGAAAGAAAATGGCCAGAACCTCAAAATAAGTCTTGTCAAGCTTGTCCTTTCACTTGACCCTTCCCAAAAGCATGAACATTTCTATCTCCATTTACCAACCATTTACATTTTCATGCTCATGTTATTCAGATCAAAGAATAGTAAAGAAAAATCAAGTCAAGTTGAGTTCATTGTCATTCTGTCATTGGCAGATGAATGGTGAAGTAAAGGTACAGTGACCAGTTGTTATCAGGCAACTGAACCATCCGACCACAACTCGAAAGCAGTCCTGAACTACTATTTACCTCATTGGAGACCCTCGGACTATCTTTGATAGGATGTTACAGGCTTTATCTTGCACTAAACTTTATTTATTATTCCCTTTATCATGTATCTATACACCATGGACAGCTCGATTGTAATCATGCATTGTCTTTCCGCTGACTAGTTAGCACGCAACAAAGGTTTTTCACTGTACTTCGGTACGCATGAAAATAAACAAAACAAAACTCAACTCAATTGATTTGCACTTGGTGCCATCAGAAAGCATTGAATGAGTGAAGGGTGGTGGCCCTGTTCAATGTATTCTGTCCACAGTGTTCAATCTGCTTTAGTCGGGAGAGAAAAAGTTGCCGCACATTACGCAATGTTGAATCTAAGCACTGCCATTTCAACCTGTCTGGTTTACTGAGCTCAATATTATTTATCCAAGGTGGTCAGTCAAAGTCAAGTTTAGATCCCTTACTGTCAGTGATATGCAGCTAGTGCCTGTACAAGGGTGACCAGTGACATTTGGTTCCGGTCAGCAGAAGAGCAGGAATAGGTTATCTTTGTTCATTAACGGTCACAGTGGCAACAAAGACACTGTCGCCAACAGCTTAGTTTGAAAAACAAAATGCTGTGGAACCGTCATTTCACCGAATCATTGTGAATGACTCACATTGGTTCAGAGGCACATTGTGGCCTTTACATTGAAACTAAAGATGATAAATCCCACCCTTCATTTTACCATCTCTGCAATAGTTCTCACAGATCTCCAAAAGTAAACCTAGAAACCCGTAGAACAGTCTTTCATTTACAATTACAGGTTTAATCACGGCTTCATTGAAAATCACTGCCTGGAAGTGATGAAAAAAAGGGATCTTTTTCTGTATTTCACAGAGCGTACAACTATTTTGCTCTGTGTTTATCCATAAAATCTGAGGTTCATTCCTAACTAAACCCTTTTAAAAGGCGTTAATTGCCTTGTAATTAACAAAGGAATTTAATAAAATGCAATGGATGAAAGGCCAGAGACACACAAAACTGGCAAATCGTCAGCAAATACCATCTGTTTTATGGTGCCAAGAGTTGGGAATGAGAAGTTGGTCTTTGATCAAATGATGGTGGTAAAGTCACTATGCTCAGGATAAATTATGGAAAGGGAATCAATAGAGACACATTAGAAGGCAGGGCTACTCTGCAGGAACATTATAAGAAAGCAGAGAGACAAAGTGTCATGCACATAATTGCCGAAATGTCTTCTTCATCTTGGAAAGTCCTTTGTACTTTCTCCAGGATGTCCTTTCAACAACAACAAGATCACCCTGGAGAAAGTACAACGCCGAGCAGCCCACTTTGTATGTAATGACTACAAGCGCGAATCAAGCCTGAATAATATGCTGACTTCTCTCGGATGGGATACACTAGAGCTCCGCAGAATCAGGCTATTAAGACTTTTTGCAATTTACAAGGAGATTCACAAAATCACGCCATCAAATCTCCCGTCATCCCAGAGCACCAACTGCCATGAAACAAGACAAAATAACGGTCCCTAAATCATCAACTCACTAAATTTCAATAAATGTTACTACCAACATTCCCTTTACCCAAGGACAATAAGCTAATGGAATATGTTGCCACCCAACACACGTGCTGCTCCCGATGTTAAGTCATTTAAAAAGGGGATTGAGCAACTAGCTCTCCTCAACTTGGTCAAAAAGGCCCACTTCAAAATGTAATCACTACTCTACTCACTCCGACCTGCGCGAGATAACAACTGATGAGGTGTTTGCACAGTAAACCCTGCTATTTCCGGCAGATTATTTATGTCTTCCTTAGTGAAGACAGAACCAAAATAGTTATTCAATTGGTCTGCCATGTTCCCATGATCAATTCACCTGTTTCTGACTGCAAGGGACCTACATTTGTTTTAACTAATCTTTTTCTCTTCACATATCTATAAAAACATTTGCAGTCAGTTTTTATGTTCCCTGCCAGTTTTCTTTCATAATCTATTTTCCCTTTCCTAATTAAGCCCTTTGTCCTCCTCTGCTGAACTCTGAATTTCTCCCAGTCCTCTGGTAGGCTGCTTTTTCTGCCTAATTTGTATGCTTCATCTTTTGTTTTTATACTATCCCTGATATTTTATACTATCCCTATAAAATGTTGCTGCATTTCTCTTTGAGTTGACATGAGGTGCAGATCATGAGCATCCTGTATGTAGATGGGCAGAATACAGTCTGCAGTTAAGGAGCTGGACACAAGCAGCTGGAGTAACTCAGCGGGACAGGCAGCATCTCTGGAAAAAAAAGAATGGGTGACGTTTTTTGTCGAGACCCTTCTACTCTTTGGCCATTGGGAGGAGGCAATTGAAAAAGATTCTGGTGATGATCTCCCATGACAGACAGTAAGGAGACCTCTCTGTAGTTTCCACAATCAGATTGGCCTCCAATCCTGAAGATACCTTCACAATGGCATCTTTACATCCTTTGACATGTTTCCCTTTACCCAGACATGGTTATGAATTGTCACTGAAGTTCCACTCCACTAAATTTAAGGGTTTCACCAGGGATACCAATCTGCTCCCAAAGCAATGGTATTTTTCAGTTGGTATGTGGCCTTTCCATCTTATCGTTGATCTGAGGTAGTGGTGGTGTTGAACTGGATAGTTTTCTGTGGGCTGAAGTCAACGAAGATCATCTCAAGGACAGCGTCACAGTTGAGATCATGAGATCTTCCTTTCAGTGATGCTGTTGGCCTCTCTGTCTCTGATAATCTCTCTCCATTCTTGATTACTATGTAATGGGAATTTGGATGTTTGGCTCATTATTAAAGTTCTAAATAAGACATATATTTCATGATCCAAGTGTTGCTGGACCTCCTGTATTCTTTACACCCACCTTTTTATTAGGCCATGCATTCTGTTACACTTTAGCTTTTAAGTTCCTTTTGCACTTTTCTATTTTAAAACAAGGAGGAGTTTCAAATCTAAGAATGTCTTATAATGTATAGTTCATTAGCTCCTGAATCTTCTGGTGATTCTTATCATGGTAATTTGGGGTAGAGAAGCCAAGGATTCTGTTCTCAGGTGCCATTTATGGTGGACCTTAGGGTAGCCACGCTCTACTGTCTGAGGATTGTCAAGATATATCTGGGGTACTGACTATTCTTTATGCGGTCCAACATTGATGGAAAGCCATTAAGGTTGCAGAAAACACGCTGAAATTGTGGGTTTTTTTTAAACAGTTTAATTGTTCTGCTTTGCCCCATGGCAATTATGAATCAACATGAGCACCCAGCCGATCGTTGGTATGATGTGGTTAGTTTGGGCTATGTCCTAATTTTAGTGTCTCCCTACAATGCTATAATTACAAACTTCTAAGTAATGTGGATAGATCTTGTTATTCTTTTGAAAATCAAATCATATCGCATTTGATTTTGTGGGATTTTCACAGGTATTAGATTGGCTGAAGGATCATTAATAAATCAATTGTAATATGATAATTATACATTTATAGATCTCTTCGCATCTCCCTGAAAGGTCCCACCTATTTATAATTTGCTTTAACCACAGACGAGACAAACAATTAAGTGAACTATTAATTTTAAAAGTTGGCACATCAGTGTTTACCTTTTTTCTGTTTTGGTACCAGTTAGATGACAGACATAGAAGCCTTCGGGACACATCATTGCCTCTAAATACTGCCAAATATTCCAATGACAAAAAACAACTGCATACTTGCATCATGCCAAATGTGCAAAGTCTACAAAATTGCGTCTTCTGCATTTGATAATTGGTACAGATCATATGCAAGCCATAAAGTTAAAGACTCCCTGCTGTATTCAATATCTTGTGGCTGTTGTCTTTGTGCTGTACTTAGTAAAAATAATCTTCACATTTAATGTAATTCCAATCTACATTGGTTGTGAGTTCACATCTCTTCAAAATCTTCACACCCATTTCATGTTTTCATTTCATGGCTTTGTCTTTCCATCCAGTTATCACAATTCTTTTCTTCAATTTTATCTAATATTCCACAAAAATAGACCATTAATTCCATTTGGGTCTATACCAGCTGACAAGGGAGCTACCCGATTAGTTTTGTTGTCCCTCTCCTCATGTATCTGCACCCCTGGAATGTATTGATATTCACACTTGCTCATCAATATGCCCACAAACTCCCCATTGATTATTTTTGCCATCTAAGGGGTGGTTTGGAGCAGCCAATTGACCTACTATCATATCTTTGAGATGTGGGAGAAAACCAGAGCACCCAGAAGAAACCCCAAAGTGTCCCAGAGAAAACATGCAAACTCCAAATAAACAGCACCCGAGATCGGGATTGAGAGCTAGTCTCTGAAGCTAGGAGTCTGTAGCACTAACGTCACCATGTCACCCTTTCTCTTCTCATATTTGCCACGTACATATGCAAACACCTCCTGCAATGCCCTTAATGTGTGTTGCATATTATGCTTGTGGCATGTATGAATATTTAAGTTGCAACAACCATTGGCTTTTATGGATCTGCATGCTGTTAAAGGTGATTCTAGATAAGTGACAATAGAATCTCTTATGACATCTTTTAAAATAATTATGATTGTGCCAAAAATAGTTTTAAAAATTGTTTGCTTCTTTTATTTCTGTTAATTTTTCAGCAAATGTTTCAATGATATTGATGCATGTTAATGATATTTCTGGGAAACCCTCGGGTATGTTGAGTGCATTGGTAGTGCAAAGCAAAGTAAATCTATTACAGAATAATACCAACTCTTTATTGTGCAGAATGAAATGCCTGTCTTTAAGTTTGCTGTACATTCCCCCATCAAATAATCCTTTAATTGCAAGCGCGGGATTAAATAATGCATTTGGGCAGTTCTCTATTTCACACAGAGATAAAAGGAATAGTTATAACTAATCTAGGGAGAAGTTGGGCAGCTAGGACTTTATTCCTTGGAGTGCAGGCAGTGGGGGGGTGATTGTGTAGAGGTGTATAAAATCATGAGGGGGATATATAGGATGAATGCCCAGTCTTTTTCCCAAGGTAGGGGAACCAAGAACTAGAGTGCATAGGTTCAAGGTGAGAGGGGAATCATTTAAGAGGAAAATAAAAGATACACAATGCTGGTGCAATTCAGCAGGTCAGGCAGCATTTCTGGGGAAAATAGCTAGGTGACATTTTCAAGTCAGGACCCTTATGCAGATAGATTGTAGTACAGGATGAGAAAGTGGGAAGAGAGGTGGGAGTGGGACAAAGCCAGGCAAATTATGTGGACACAGGTTAGGGAGAGGGGGGAGGGTAATGGGCAGATGTTGCACAAAGACCAGAGATGAAAAGGCAAAAGACAAAAGGATTGAAGAGGCACGAAATGTAAAGCCATAGGGTGGTGGGTATATAGAGCTGCCAGAGAGCAGATGGGACTAACCTGGGTGGGGCATTTTGGGCAAGTTGGGCTGAAGCACCTGTAGCTGGAGGACTACCTTGTATTTACACAATGTGTGGTCTGACCCAGAAAGCACAGAGGAAAAGAGATTTACCTAACTATAGATCAGACATTAGCATGGATAGATAAGAAGGCATATTTGATACGTCTTCATTCGCCAGAGCCTAGAATAAGAGAGTGAGGAGATTATGCTACAGTCGTTAGTTAAGCTGCAGATGGAGTATTGAGTACAGATTTGGTTGCCACATTATAGGAAAGATGTGATTTAGTCTGGATGGTGCAGAGGAAATTCATTGGGATGTTCCCTGGGATGGAGCATGTCATCGATGAAGAGAGACTGGATTTGTTTGCAGACGAATGCAGACTTATGAGGTATATAGATAGTACAGGTAAATGAAAAACCCTTTTCCCTAGGCAGAGGTAACTAAAACCAAAGGTATAGGAAATTTAGTGGGGACTTAAAGAAGAATGTTTTCACCTAGATGAAATCTGGAAAACTCTACTTGAGGGGATGGTAAAGGCAGATACGCTTAAGTAATATTGTGAAGAACACTTGAGACACCATGGCATAGACAGCAAAGGCTGTGTGCTGGGAATGAGATTGGCATGGATAGGTACTTGATAACCGGACCAGCCAACCCTTGCTTTTCCTCTCTCACCATCCCTCCCCTTTCCCAGTTCTCCGACCAGTCTTACTGTCTCTGACTACATTTTATCTCTGTTTGCTTTGTTGTTACCCATTCCCAACTAACAATGATCTATGCTACGTGTTCCCGGATCCACATTCCTTTGTCCTGTTTTCACACCTTACACTTCCTTATCTATACACTTCTTATCTATGTACCTCCCACTCCCCTGACATCAGTCTGAAGAAGGGTCTCGACCCATTCCTTCTCTCCAGAGATGCATGCTGCCTGCACTGCTGAGTTACTCCAGCATTTTGTGTCTAAGGTGCACCAAAGGTTCTGTTACTGTGTTGTATGACTCTATGACTCCAGTGGTGGGGTACAATGTATCCTTCTGCCAAAGTCTAATTAACTTAAAGCCAAAGGACCTAACTACATTATGTATTTAGAGTCCGGGACATAATTATTTTCAATTCACTCCAAGTCTAATTGGAAATGTGAGGCAAGATTTCATGGTGCAAGATTTAAAAATGAATATGGGGAAAGAAGGAATAACGTTTTGTAGCTGGAACATTAAAGGTATTAATGAACCAATCAAGAGAGGTAAAGTATTAGCACATTTAAAAGCAATTAAAGCTGATGTGATTTTCATTCAAGAAACACATTTAAAAAAAGATGCCGAGCATAGGCTGAAAGCTAAATGGATAGATAAAATGTATCATTCTTCTTTTACACACAAATCACGAGGCGTAGCAATATCATTTTGTAAAGGTACTTTATTCAAACATACATCAACTATAACTGATAATGATGGCAGATACATCATTGTAATGGGAGAATTAAACGCACAAAAAATGATTCTTGTCAATGTATATGGACCAAACTTTGATAGTCCACTGTTTTTTAAGAAAATATTTAACAACATCCCGGAAATAGCACAACATAACTTAATAATTGGAGGAGATTTAAATTGTACATTAGATTCCTATTTAGACAGATCCACAAGGAGGTCTCACCTTTGTCCCCCTCCGTCCCCACCTCAATGAGTTCCGCGCCCACCACGACTTGGAGCTCTTCTACCGTCGCCTCCGCCTCACAGCGTTCTTCCACGGAAAGAAGCCCTCGCCCCCCACTGATGATCCCTTTTCCTGTCTCCCACGTACCGCCTCCACTTGGACCCCCCCTCGTAGCCTTCCGGCTGTAGAACTATTTATCCAGAACTGCCGTCGGGACATCAACCGCCTCGACTTCTCCACCCCCCTGTCTCACTCCAATCTCTCCAGCCCTGAACGTACTGCCATCGACTCACTCCGTAACAACCCAGACTGGGTTATCAAACCCGCCGACAAGGGAGGTGCCGTGGTAGTCTGGCGCGTCGATCTCTACAAAGCGGAGGCCGCGCGCCAACTCTCGGACACCTCCTCCTACTTACCCCTGGACCATGACCCCACTGACGAACACCAGGCCACCATCTCGAGCACCATAACCGACTTCATCAGCTCCGGCTCCCTACCCCCCCGAGCCTCCGACCTCATCGTTTCCCAGCCCCGCACGGCCCGATTTTACCTTCTCCCCAAAATCCACAAACCCGACTGCCCTGGCAGACCCATTGTCTCTGCCTGTTCGTGCCCCACCGAACACATTTCCACATACCTTGACGCCATCCTATCCCCCTTTGTTAAATCCCTCCCCACCTATGTTCAAGACACCTCAGACACTCTCCGTCGGCTCCGTGCATTCCATTCTCCAGGCCCCCATCCTCTCATCTTTACCATGGACGTCCAGTCACTCTACACCTCCATCCCCCACCAGGACGGTCTCAAAGCCCTCCGGTTCTTCCTCGACCAGAGGAGCAACCCATACCCGTCCACTGACACCCTCCTCCGCCTAGCAGAGTTGGTCCTCACCCTCAATAACTTCTCTTTTGATTCCTCCCATTTCCTCCAAACACAAGGCGTAGCTATGGGCACACGCATGGGCCCCAGCTACGCTTGCCTCTTTGTTGGGTACGTCGAACAATCCTTGTTCTCGGCGTAACAGGGCCCCATCCCCAACCTCTACCTCTGTTACATCGACGACTGCTTTGGTGTCACCTCCTGCACCCACACACAACTCACTGACTTCATTCATTTCACCACCAACTTTCATCCGGCACTCAAATACACTTGGACCATTTCCGACATTTCCCTACCATTCCTTGACCTCACCATCTCTATTGCAGGTGATACGCTCCTGACGACATCCACTACAAACCAACTGACTCCCACAGCTACCTGGACTACTCTTCCTCCCACCCTGCTTCCTGTAAGGACTCCATCCCCTATTCCCAATTCCTCCGTCTACGCCGCATCTGCTCCCAGGATGAGGTGTTCCACACCAGGTCATCACAAATGGCCTCATTCTTCAGAGAACGGGGATTCCCCTCCCCCACTATTGATGAGGCTCGCACCAGGGTCTCCTCCATACCCCACAACACTGCCCTCGCTCCCCATTCCCCCACTCGCAAACAGGGCAGAGTCCCCCTGGTCCTCACCTTTCACCCCACCAGCTGGCAAATACAACATATAGTCCTCCGCCAGTTTCGCCACCTCCAACATGACCCCTCCACCCACCACATCTTCCCATTTCCCCCCCTGTCTGCCTTCCGCAAAGACCGCTCCCTCCGCAACTCCCTTGTCAATTCTTCCCTCCCCTCCCGCTCTACCCCTTCCCCGGGCACTTTCCCTTGCAACCGCAAGAAATGCAACACTTGTCCCTTCATCTCCCCCCTCCACTCCTTTTAGGGACCCAAGCAGTCCTTCCAGGTCCGACAGAGGTTCACCTGCACCCCCTCCAACCTCATCTACTGCATCCGCTGCTCCAGATGCCAGATGATCTATATCGGTGAGACCAAGCGGAGGCTTGGCGATCGCTTCGCCGAACACCTCCGCTCGGTCCAAAATAACCAACCCGACCTCCCGGTGGCTCAGCACTTCAACTCCCCCTCCCATTCCGCATCCGACCTCTCGGTCCTGGGCCTCCTCCACGGCCAGAGTGTGCAACACCGCAAGCTGGAGGAACAGCACCTCATATTCCGCTTGGGGAGTCTGCATCCTTTGGGCTTGAACATTGAATTATCTCAATTCTGTTAACCCTTGCTGTCTCCTCCCCTTCCCACCTCTCCCTCAGCCCTCGGGCCCTGCCATTCCCTCTATCTCTATCTCCCTCCCCCACCCCAGTCGCACCAGCTTCTCATTTTCACACCACAAACAGCTTACAATGGCTTGTTCCCTTTATCATCAATACTTTTTTGCATATCTTTCACTCATTGTTCCTTATCTCTCCACATCACCGTCTATATCTCTCGTTTCCCTGATCCCTGACCAGTCTGAAGAAGGGTCTCGACCCGAAACGTCGCCTATCTCCTTCGCTCCTTAGATGCTGCTGCACCCGCTGAGTTTCTCCAGCTTTTTGTGTAATCCACAAGACAAAAGAAGCCAAATCCAATTCCAGTGACCTATTAAATGCATATATGGATACTAGCAATATTAAAGAGGTTTGGAGAGTAGAAAACCCAACTGGACGAGAATATTCATTTTATTCACCTGTACATAAAACCTATTCAAGAATAGATTATTTTTTGGTTGATGCTAAACTTATCTCACTTACTTACAATTCAAAATACCATAATATTATAATCTCAGATCATGCACCTTTAACATTTATGATTAAAATAAATGGTAAAATGGAAAAACGGGGACAATGGAGATTTAATCCACAAATTTAAAAAAACAAAGCAACTCAGGAATATCTTATAGAAAAATCAAGATTTTCTTTGAAATAAATGATAAACCGTAAATATCCTCTTCCCTATTATGGGAAACTTTTAAAGCATATGCCCGTGGAATTATGATCTCTTCTCAAGCATTTTATAATAAAAAGAATCGGAGGGAACAAGAGGAATTGGAAAAGGAGATTAAACAATTAGACACAGAGATCCATCCATAACAACACATAATAAAATCGCTGCACTGAAATATAAATTAAATAAAATATACACAGATCAAATTGTAAAACTCTACCAATACACTAAACAATTACAATTTGAATTTGGAGATAAACCTCAAAAATTATTGGCTCGTCAATTTAGAAAGATGGAGGGAGAAAAAATAATCCATAGGATTAAATCATATAATGGCGAACCATTAGTACAACCTAAATATATTAATGAGAGATTTTTGCAATATTATAAAAAATTATATTCAGCTAAAACGACAGAAAACAAGATAGGAATAGAAGCATTTTTAAAAAAAAAATGTAATTTGATTGGGTTGGATTCACAAAATAGAGAATCATTAAATGCTGAAATTTCAGTAAAAGAAATCGAAGAATCTATCAGATCATTAAAAAACGGTAAAACACCGGGACCAGATGGTATAGGCCAGGAATTTTATAAAACATTTTATGATCTGATTGTACCACGTCTGAAGACACTCTATGAATACATTTATACTCACCAGAAACTACCAGAAACATTAAATGAATCTATTATAACACTTATACCTAAAATAGACAAAGACCTGGATGACCCAGGATCATATAGAGCTATAGCTCTTTTAAATACTGATCAAAAGATACTAACCAAAATATTAGCACAAAGACTAAGTGCAGTTACTAATAAATTAATTCACCCCGATCAAACAGGATTTATACTAAAACGATATTCCTCATATAACTTGAGACGGTTATACAATATTATATATTCAAAAAGAGATATTAATAAAGACCTAGTAATTATTTCGTTAGATACGGAGAAAGCCTTTGACCAGGTAGAATCGTCTTATTTGTTTTCGGTTATGGAAACTTTTAAGCTGGGAGAGAAGTTTATTACTTGAGTTAAATTATTATACACTAATCCAACAGCCAGAATAATAACAAATCAAATGCTATCAACTAAATTTAATCTATTCCGAGGCTGCAGACAAGGTTGTCCTCTATCCCCATTACTGTTTGCACTTGCAATAGAACCTTTAGCTCAACGGGTGAGATTACATTCTGAACTATATGGAAATGACACCAGAGATACTGAAAATAAAATTTCTTTATATGCGGGTGATGTGTTACTTTATATTACAAAGCCGGAAATTAGTATCCCAAATTTACTAAAATTAATATCTGAATTTGGATTATTTTCAGGATATAGAATAATTGGAATAAAAGTGAACTTATGCCAATAATGGTAAAAAAAACATATATACTACAACAATTTCCTTTTAAGATAGCAAACGAAAAAATCAAATATCTTGGAATTCAGGTAACAAAAAGATTTGACTCTTTATTTATATCCAATTTTCCACTTTTATTGAATAAATTAAATAAGAACATTTTATATTGGAAAACATTACCTATCTCAATGCTAGGTAGAATTAAAGCAATTAAAATGATTTTGCTCCCACAATTACTATATCTTTTCCAATCGATTACGATATATCTTCCTAAAAATATTTTTAAGAAGGTTGATTCTATAGTCACCAACCTTATCTGGGATTATAAGAGCCATAGAATAAATAAAAAAACATTTATGTAAACCAAAAATAAATGGAGGTTTAGCACTACCAAACTTTATGTTTCATTACTGGGCAGTTAATATTAAAAATATGAATTTTCGGTTTGTAGAGACAGATAAACAACCAACCTGGTTAAAAATGGAAAAAGAAGATTGTTCGCCTTTTGAAATTAGTTCGATTTTATTCGCCAATATTAAAATAGGTAAGAAAACCTATAGTGAAAACCTTATAATAGAAAGTGGAATACGTAACTGGAAACAAATAAAGAAAACACTAAAATTGGAATGTATACCACTAGCCCTTACCATCATAAATAATGTTACATTTAAACCCTCAATGATGGACAAAGGTTTTTTACAATGGAAAAACTATGGAATTAATAAGATGGGAGATCTCTACAGAGAAAATTATTTCCTTTCATTTCAAGAATTACAACAAATTTATGGATTACATTCAAAAGATTACTTTAGATATCTACAAATTAGAGACTATGTAAAAGCAAATACACAGGAAATTAGAAATAGAAAGACAGAAATTTTAGATGAATGTCTAAATAAACACCCGAACACAGAAAAATTGATATTATATATTTATAATATTTTACTGGAAAACGATGCCCCAATGACAGAAATATATAGGCAATCATGGGAAAACGAATTAGGTCAAATCATTAGACCTGAAATATGGGATGAAAGTCTACATCATATACACCACTGCTTGTTAAATGCTAGACACTCTATTATACAATTTAACATATTACATAGACTACATTATTCAAAATCCAAACTACATAGTATTTTTTCAAATGTATCTGCCATATGTGATAAATGTCAACACTTAGAAGCTAACTTAACGCACTCATTTACAAATTGTGTAAAAATTACTAAATTTTGGACAGAGATATTTAAGATTATTTCGAATGTTGTTAATATGAATCTGACCCCTGACTCTAAGTTAATAATACTGGGAATATTAGAAACAGATCAATTAATAACAACAAATCAAATAATTTTTATTGATTATAGTTTAATAATTGGGAAAAAAAATATTATTGAAATTCTGGAAAGGTCCTACATCCCCCACAATCAAAATGTGGATTACAGGAATGTCGGAGCCACTTCATCTGGAAAGATTAAGGCTTGTCCTATTGGACAAGTTGGATCTTTTCAGAGGAATATGGTCTCCATTTATTGAATATCTAAAGGGTCAAAATGGCTCGGTACGAGAGCCTGACTGAAGCCTGAATAATGGAATAGATGAAGAATCACGTGTAACAAATCATGGATATATCTCCAATGATGGATAACTTCTTTAATACTCCATTCATTCCTACTCTTACTTTATTTTTCTCTATCTTTTCTTACCTGTAAAAAAAAAGTATAGAAATATATGACATAATTGTTAATATTAATAAAATTACGAATGTATGTGAGAAGTACACTCTATTGATATGTACTTACGTCTAATAAAAATATTTAACAAAAAGGAAATGTGAGGCATAACAGTTAAAGAAAGAAGGTGTGGGAGAACATCTGGTGAATAGTGATCACAATATTATGACAAATGTCTTTGGCTGTCTACAGGCACGGTGCCAAACAAACTGCCGCAAAATAATGTGTTTCAGCAGCACAAATTGCTCCATAAATACCCCAGGCTTTTCTCTTTCAAAAACTCCTTTCTTACTGTATGCCAGAAGCTACCTAGCCTGACTACACCTTATGATTCTCAAAGGAACATTGGAGTAAGAAAGTCAGAACTTCATGCCAAAGGCCTTATTATAATTTATATTAACAGGTTAATCGGTATTTGGCAGCCCAATCATGGGAAAGTGCAAGGGAATTTGTGAGGAGTAATTTTGTGGAGGAAATTAGGCTGATTGGCGTCTATCCAAGTTTTCTTCTGAGAAAAAGTTGTGCATTATTTATGCAATGCTAATACACCTAAAATGCAGAATAAATTCATCCTCAACACTATTAACCTTGTTCGATAATGCTTTCCATCTCAAAAAGTTTACATATATGCCCTGGGTATTTCACAATATGGATTCTGTCTGATGTTATTAGTAAATAATGAATTAAAAGATGTCGATTCATTTATATGTTCACGCATCTTCATAATATTTTAGGATAGAGACATTATTGAAGGAGGCATTTTCAAAATGGGAGTTAGCTTGGTGCATTAGAGAATCATTGCTACATATCTCCAATGGGTATAGCAAACCTGTTCCATTGAATTAATTGTATTCGCTAAAGTTTAAGCAAAGATTAACAGATTGGGATGATAAAATAATAAATGAAAGAATTAGTCAGGATAACATAGGTGAAGGATGGGAAATTTTACTGGCTTTGAAAAAAGCGAGAGAAGCTGGATATATTTATGAAGTTGGCAAGTATCCGTAGGGAGAAGACATTCTCAGGAAGTTGGGAATCATATGTGGGAGAGGAATAGAGTTAATTGTTTAGTCAATAAATTTATGCATCTCTCTTCACAGACGCTGCCCAACCTGCTGAATAATTGCAGCACATTCACATTTCCAAAATGCACCATATTTTTCTTCTGCGTACTCATGTTGCTTCAGCTAATATTCCTTCCAAAGTGATACAAAACTGATTGTTCACCTTGTCATCGTAGGTAAGACCATGTTCTGCCCTAAATAACTGTTGTATTTTACATCCAAATAAATCAATATGTGCAGAGCACTTTCAGATGTTCCTAGAAGGCTGGACTACATACAGGCTGGAAACTTTCTTCCTGACCCACCTTCGCATCGTGTAATTCATGTTCGTGAGTAACAAATTACTGGGGAAGTTTTCCCATTTTGGTTTCCTATTTGCTAACTGTGGGTTGAAACTGTGGGATGCCTCTCCTACAGTGTGGACAAAACATTACGAAGGAAGCTGATTTTGTCTAGAAAGTTAACAAATAATGTAGCATTGGAAGTCTCTGAAAGGTTTCACCGATTATAAACCATTTCACAAGTTTTCCTTGTTGTATTTCTGATCACTGTTAGCTCCTCCATGGGGATTGAGTGTTCACCAAGATGTGAAGAAATGCCTCTGCACACTGGAACAAGAGGACAGACACATCATTCAGTCACTATTCCACTGCTTGATCAGGTCATGTCTGATCTAACTTTTAACTCAATTAATCTGCCATTTACCTTGACAACTTAATCAAGCACAATTCTATAAATATCAGTACTGAAAATCTAAATTGACCATCCATCCCTGATCTTGGGGGCAGAAATATTTCACCTTCATTCTCCTGGTCCACTTGATCTATTGTTTTTCCTTTCATTTGATCAAGAGTCAAGTCAAGTGTGTTTTATTGTCATATTGTCCTAAAACAAAACAATGAAATTCTTATTTGCAGTAACACATCAGGTATGTAATCATTATGCTCAGTTGATGCCATAATAAATAACAAAAAGAAGTTCACTAAATTAAAAAAACCAATATAGAGCAAAAATAAAAACAAATCCCTATGTCCCTAGTGCAAACAAGGCAGTTAATAGTTTGGAGTTTAATTGAGTTTGGAGTTCAGGTTTCAAGTCCTTTCTCTGAATTTGCAAGATAGCATAGTTGAACATGTAACAGGTAGGAGCAGGGGTTTACTGCAATGTTACATCTGATCATCAATGTATGAAGATATCAATTCTCCTGTGCTGTGCTTCCTAGCGTGGGTGTACCGGTGACGTTATAATTACATGACTTAATTTTGTTCCGTTTATATAAATTACATTTTCCTTTCTCTTGAAAAAAGGTTGGTGTCCATAACTGTCGCAGAATGAGTAGCTCTGGGGCTTGTTTGAGGAAGACAGTGTAGGATTCTCTGTTGCTGCTTGCAACACCATCCCCATAATGACATTATGAAACCACAATGTCATTCTGAGCGCAGTGCTCGTTCCCAGGAGCCTGGACATGATGGTAATATGATCGTTGATAATGATCCTGCAAAATCTGGGCAGGCCCACTTTCAACAGAATTCTACCGACCTTTCGTTTCAATGGTTTTGCCAGGAGTGAGCATAACAGTCATTGTTATGTAGTGTTTCCATTCTTCATGTGATTAATATGAGTAACTTCTTTACTCAGAGGGTGGTGGCTGTTTGGAATGAGCTTCCAGCAGAAGTGGTGGAGGCAGGATCGATTTTAACATTTAAAAGTAAAGTGGATAGGTATATGGACGTGAAGGGAATGGAGGGGTATGGTCTGAGTGCAGGTAGATGGGACTAGGGGAAAACAAATGGTTGGCACGGACTGGAAGAGCTGAGAGGGCCTGTTTCCGTGCTGTAATTGTTATATGGTTATATGGTTAATATACTAATCTTCTTCTTTCGTGTGGCGTGCACAGCCTAAAGTTGTAGGACAACTTGTTCTATTTGATCTTCTGTTTGTGCACGTCGAGTTGATTGCATTAGTCGAAACAGGGCGGACCACGTGAAGGTTGCACTCTTCCACCCCTATATACTAATCCATTAAAGAGAACAGTCTGACGAAGGGTCTCGACCCAAAACGTCATCCACTCCTATCCAGAGATGCTGCCATTTCGCTGAGTTACTCCAGCATTTTGTATCTATCTAAAGTGAATAGCAGTCAGGTCAAAACTGCAAAGTTACTGATTAGATCTGACCAACCACATTTTGGATATGAAACATTGAATATATCTGCAGAATTGGCCGTCTACATTCCTAGTTTAAAGCGTTAATGATAGAAACAAAAAAAATCATGAATCAATCAGGACATTCCAGAGAGAGAGATCTACAAGAGACCGTTGGAATCTTGCAGAACAAAGAATCTGCCATAGGAAATCAATGGATCAGGCAGAATCTGGACAGGGAAATGGACAGACAGCATTTGTCTCTTCTTCGGACCTTTCTAGGTGCAGCGGCCAAGATGAACCAACTTTCTGACTGAAAAGTGCTAAAAGTGAAAAAGGCTCACCAAAGCTTTGACATTAGACTTTAAATAGTTGCCATTGGAATATTGTAGCTTTGTTTTGAATAAAGGGAAATTGTCAATTCAAATTTAAGTTTGTATGTTCAGATGAAAATATCAGACAATTATTTAAACAGCCAGTCATGATGCTATGCAGACATCAAAGTGAAGCATATTTATGAATGAGAAACAAAGAACCAAAAACACATTTTCTAGCCTCTGCCTGTCTAAGTTATGACTATTATCTGACCGATATGTCTCCAACACTTCATAATTGATTTCATTCCTGACGAACAACAATCATGGTAACCTCCATTTCACATGGAGCCAATAGTGCATTATACAGAAATGATAAGAAATAGCAAGCCACATGATTTTACAGCCCTCAGTAAGATCAAAGGTGATGTAATCCTGGACTTCGAACTTCATCTTCACCGTCTAACCTCAACAACACTTGATTGCTCTGTAGTCCCAAAAAAGCTATCTCAACTTTGATTAGGTTCAGTGACCCAGCATTCACAACTTTCCAAATAGAGAACTCCAAAGATTCACAAGTCTCTTGAGAAACTATTGCTCCTCATCTCTGTTTTGTGGCCAGCTCTTGTCCATAGGCTGTCCCCCTCATTCTATACTCACTCTGTCCAGAGGAAATATCCATAACAACATTTACTCTATTTACTACACTATTGGAAAGATGTGACAATGCTGGGGAGGGCAAAGTGGCGATCCACCAAGATGCTAATTGGCATTAAGAATTTTAGATATGAAGTGAGTCTGAAGAGGCTGGGGCTTTGAATGAACGGGAAGCCATGTTTTGGCTAATCTAAACTGATCATAGACTTCATTGTGTAATAGCAATTCCAAATTTGCTCTGGATACAAATCCTAATATATTGGAGGCTTGGATTATTGTCTGTGTGGAGACATTTAAGGAATCTTCCACATGACTAAATTTAGAAAGAGTGTGATTGGTAGGGTTCTGTAAAGAGCCATGCAAATGCTCCAAATGAAAGTAGAAATAAGCTGTTAAAGAAGGAACTGCAGATGCTGGAAAATCGAGGATTTACACAGAATGCTGGAGAAACTCAGCGGGTGCAGCAGCATCTATGGAGCGAAGGAGATAGGCAATGCTTTCGGGCCGAAACCCTTCTTCAGACTCAAAAATAAGCTATTGTTTTCAGAAAATAAAGTTCCCTCAGCCTTGAATAAGGTCACTTTGTGAGATGCCAAGTTTGGGCCCATTCTGTGAATGGGGTTGCAGGAGGCTTCCATTGCATGAATTTTTTGACTGACCAGTACATAAGGGACCAATGATGATGTTAGTGTCCCAAGTAGCAATTGTCATGTGATTTATCAATGGAGTAAATCCCTCAAAATGCCAGGATATACCACTGGTAGATGGTGCTGCACTGGCTTGAGTTGACTGGAAATAGCTCTGTATCTTAAGATAAATTATAGCATATTTATGATTGCAAGGAAACATAATGAAACATGGAGAGTTCATGCACTGGACAAATGCATGAATAAAAATAACCTCTCCCATATCAGAGTGCCATGGGTGAATCTTGCAGCCAGTGGGTATTAGAATCATCACAGCACGATTCCTTTCTGGCTACAGCTGATCTCCTACTGTGATGAAGGCCTTTGATCTTCATAAAAATATATCTTAGTTATTCTTCAGCAAAGATGTACTCCTATAAAGACCATGGAGATCAAAGGCTTCCATCACAGTGTGAGAGCAGGTAGTTCCAATAAAAAACCAGGCAATGATAAATCTCCTGCTGCTACACCATTCTTTCAATGGCTGTGGAATTAATTCATGGTACTGTGATATGGGAGAATTTGTCTTGATTTACGCATTTGTCCAATTCCGTATCTCTTATTACTTCCTGCCCTCAGGCAATCAGATGGATGCCATCATATATAGTTCAACAGCACAATCATTTTCCATCAGCACCAAACTATTCACCTCTCTTATCAAATTCTGAATTTTTGAGTGACCTACTTTCATTCCATCTGCTCGATGGAGCATTAACATTATCAACGGGACACATCAGTGATGTTTGACATTATGGATGTTCAAAACAAATGGGGCCATGTCTTGTATGGGAAGATCAGATACAGAGTGGGCCCGAGTCTGACTTTACAGTAATTGTCATTATATCTACAGCCATTGCAATAATTTAACTCCCATTGCAGGCTGCTTCACAAGTGATCAAGCTAGTTTAATTTCAACTTCCACTGGTCAATGGTGGCAATTGTTGCTCGCTCAAGCCATACTGTCGGCCACATGTGCCCACAGCCATTAATGTGATTATATGTAAGAACTGTGCGGCCCGGTGGTGCAGCAGTAGAGCTGCTACCTTACAGTGCTTACACTGCCAGAGACCCGGGTTAGATCCCGACTGCAGGTGCTGCCTGTACGGAGTTTGTACGTTCTCCCCGTGGGTTTTCTCCGGTTTCCTCCCACGCTCCAAAGACGTACAGGCTTGTTGGTTATTTGGCTTGGTATAAATGTAAATCATCCCTAGTGTGTGTAGGATGGTGTTAATGTGCGGGGGCCGTTAGTCGGTGCGGACTCCGTGAGCCAAAGAGCCTGTTTCCGCGTTGTATCTCTAAACTAAACTAAACTGGTGTGAGGCTGAGTCAGCACAAATAAAACATGAATGATAGACACAGAGCAATTGAAAACATGTCAGTGTTTGTACCCACCTGATCAAGAATGGATGGATGCTCCATCAACTGCCAGCAATCACCCTCGGGCATTGAAATGGGACTGGTGATGAACCGATAGAAAACAGAACCAAAAGAAATTCTTCGCTGGACCTTTGTACAAGAAAAGGCATCTTACAGTTCCTATTGGTGTTATGATAATCTATAACATCATGTAAAAAAAATCGTCATATTAGTCATCCTCCAAATAACTTGCAGAAGGAAAAGTAAATCACCTCTCAGATATGTTAATAAATTAATAAGACAAACATACCTGAATGTCACATAATTCTTAGTGTACTTATCACTCCACATCAACCCACGTGTCCATTTTTCAAGGGTACGATTATTCATTAGTTTCTGGCATGCAGCTACTAGTCTGCTTCAACATTTTTATTTTATATACATCATAAATCTTTGATTGTTTTTTGGAGGCAATCTCAGATGGGGAACAGCTCATCATGTGAAGCCTCATGGATCTTTTTCAAATGGGATTACCTGATTTAAGAGCATAAATTATGCAAAATCATTCAGCAAATCCCCCGTCAGTCCACTTGCAATATTCATGCAATACTTAGTGGGTGATAGCATTATTTCTGAACAGGGGTGTGAAGTTGTAACTCTACAGGGACAACCTGTTGTAGCAGATGAGAACGTAGAGATCTACAGAGTATAATATGAAATGTTTCAGTTACTCCCAGTTGGGCTCAGCTATTTCACAGTAATGAATGCTTTATGACTAATGCGAACAATCACTTTTAATGCATATCAATGTTTTATGAGCAACAAAGCAAACTGCAGGGAGAAATTAGCTAATATGTCCTCGCATCTATAAGGTAATGCATATGTGGTTGAGTTAGTTATTCTCAGTTTTATACTGAAATAATGATGTATGATATCACAAATTAAAGATAAGATTTTATGCAACAATGGTGTTAAAAGGATAAAGAGTTGCCCAGAAGTAAATGACTTGCAAGCACAATGCAAACATCACTGCCTGCAAGTTATTTTCTCCCATCATCTATCATTCTGGTTTGGTTCAATGGTTCTTTATTATTTCAGATACAGTACAGTGAAATTATTTTTTTGGAAAACAGTTCAGTAAAGTATTGCCAATCCTAAACACAATTCCCGTTAGTTAGTACAAAGAACATAGAAATAGTCCACTGAAACCACGTGGAAGGGTCGCCAGGTTGGGGCGTTATTTTTAAAGTCCAGCCTGGTCCGTGCGCTCGTGTTTTCTGGAACGGCACCTGATCCAGGTGAGCCCCAGGCTGCTGCAGGGCCTCCAGTCGCCACCCTTCGTTGGGATCATCGAGCGAACTGTGGTCCCGCACCTCGCCCGACCACCTTTAGCTTTTGTGCCTTGGGGGCAACTCCCGCACCTGACCTTGAAGATGCGGAAGGTAACACCCCGGCTCACTCTCTTCGCAATTTCACATCCTCCCCCGGTACTTTGCGTGCCCCTGGATGCAAAGAACTTCCCTTATTTTTAAAGGGAATGTTATTCACAGGCTGATGAGGGAAGGGAAGTAAAGATAATGTGTAATCCATTAGAGGAACGAGAAAGAGAGACATAAAGAAGGAAACTGTTTAGGGAATAAGGTGGAAATTGGTCATCTGGCATGTGTTCAGATTTTAAATGTTTCATACATTTGCATAAAATAAGTCATTCTGCCCATTAAGTCTATGCCAGCTCAGAGCATTTCTACCAGTCCCAATTATGGCCCTGAAATCTCTTCACTCTCACATACATGCCAGTCCCCTTGATTCTCATTTCTGTTAGAAATAATTTGCAGCAACCCATTAGCCTCCTGTGAGATGTGGGAGGAAATACTGGGGGAAACCCACACGGTCACGTTACAAAAATGCAAAGTCCACATATTCAGCAACCAAGGTCAGGATTAAACCTGGTTGCCAGAGCTGTATAATACCAGCACTTTCTGCTATGCCACAGTGCTGCCAGTGCAAACCCAGTTCCTCAACGCAAGTGAATGTTAAATCGTATTTTACAATGATGTAATCATTGTTTCTTGATAAACAGCAGTAACAAAAACACAAAGTTAGCTTAGCTTAGGTTCGAGATACAATGTGGAAACAGGTCCTACGACCCTACTTTAGCGGTGGTCTGAGTTGGGAACTCACTGAGTCTTCATATCAAGTCAACTGAGTTGGAAGAGGAGTTGGATGTAGAGCATTGCACAGAGCCAGAACTGGAAGAGTGCAGCAGCATCATTGAGTTGTGAATCTGTGCAATTCTCTGCCACAGAAGGCAGTGGAGGCCAATTCACTGGATGTTTTCAAGAGAGTGTTAGATATAGCTCTTAGGGATAATGGAATCAAGAGATATGGGGAGAAAGCAGGAATGGGGTAATGATTCTGGATGATCAGCCATGATCATATTGAATGGTGGTGCTGCCTCGAATAGGCCGAATGGCCTCCTCCTGAACCTATTTTCTATGTTTCTATGACCCACCAAGTCCACGCTGACCATCGATCACCCCTACACTAGTTCTATCCTACACACTAGGGGCAATTTACAAAGCCAATTAACCTGCAAACCTGCATGTCTTTGGAGTGTGGGACAAAACCGGAGCACTCGGAGAAAACCCATGTGATCACAGGGAGAATGTACGGACTCTGCACAGATAGCACCCATAGTCAGGATCGAACCAGGATGAACTACATTGAAGCAATGGGCAAGAAAACACACCGATGCCTCTACTTCCTTAGAAGGTTAAGAAGTTTGGCATGTCCCCTTTCCAACTTCTACAAATGCTCTGTAGAAAGATTTTATCGGGATGCATCACCGCATGGTTTGGGTACAGCTCCATCCATGACCGCAAGGAATTGCACAGAGAGAAATTACATATTCCAGACCATCACGCAAACCAATCTCCCTTCCATGGACTCCATCTACACTTCATGCTGCCATGGCAAGGCTACCAGCATAATCAAGGACAGGTCTCACCCCGGTCACTCCCTCTTCTCCCCTCACCCAACAGGCAAGAGTTACAGAAATGTGAAACCGCATACCTCCAGATTCAGCGACAGTTTCTCCTGAGCTATTATTAGGCATCTGAACTGTCCTCTCACCAGCTATTATGGCCCTGACCTCCCATTTGCATAATTGGAGACCTTTGAATTATCTTTAATCTTGCACTAAATTATATACCCTTTATCTGTATACTGTGGATGGTTTGATTGTAATAATCGTGTATAGTCTTTTCATTGTCTGGATAGCACGCAACAAAAAAGCTTTTCACTGTACCTCGGTACACGTGGCAATAATAAACTGAATTAAGCTAAGCTCAGGTCTCTGATGCTATGAGGCGGAGGTTCTACTGCTGTGCCACTGTGCTGTAGTACTTTTTAAATACATTTTTCTTGGGGCATATAAGGAAAGAAACAAAAGGTTACCGTGTTCTGTAGTCATGTTCCTGTTGTGCTGAAGCAAAGCAAGAATTTCATTGTCCCATCAGGGGCGCATGACAATAAACTCTCATGAATTTTGAATCTTGGAACTTCACTGCAAAGGTCAATCTATGACAATTGTGTTATAAATGAGTCCATTCCTTCATTGAATCCTACAATTAATGGGGAGAGGGTGCATTTGTATTACTAATGCAGGTTGATATTGCTAGAGGCAGACATTCCAATCTATGCCAATTAACCGAAAGCATTTATATACATCATGTCCTGTTGTGATAAAATATTTTGGTTTCATCATGTCAACATGTTTTCCTGTTTAGGAGCATCACTGGAGATACTTAAAATGAACACAGCCTTTCCCCGTACTGTTACTTGATAAATGCGCCACACTTACTGTTTGAAGTTTCAAAGTTTACATCTTTTAAGATACCCTTTCATGTTCCAGTTTGGTTTCCTTTACTTTGCAAAGATTAGTGAAGTGGCATACTTGGGAAAGATCTTCATTTTCATTTTTCAGATGGAAAACCATAAGATATATATTATGGTAAATTATCATAAGGAAATTTCTATAAGCTCGGCTGGTGAAAATTTCGTAGTAACAGCTGTCTGGAATTCCTTACCCTGAAATCGGGAGTTCAAGCTGGCAACCTGGGGTATTATGATTTTGCAATATGATCACTGAACTGCTGATGTCTCATTCACTTCCATTTGAATTCAATTTTAACTTACATCTCTGGGTAAAGAAGGGCAATGGGAGCAACCTGGGAGTCTTTCTTTAAATATTCAAGATTCAAGATTCAAGAATCAATTTAATTGGCACGTGTACCAATTAAGGTACAGTGAAATTTGAGTTACCACACAGCCATAGTAAGTAAAAAAGCAAAAATACACACAGCATATTACATAATGTTTAACATAAACATCCACCGCAGTGGAATCAACATTCCTCACTGTGAGAGAAGGCAATGAGTTCAGTCATCTTCCTCCTTTGATCACCCGTGGTTGGGGCCTTTGAATGGAGCCGTTGCTGACTGTCCGTTGTTCAAGCCCTCTCATCGGGATGATCGAAATTCCGGCGTCGGGACGAATCGGGACACTCCACGTCATGGAGCTCTCGAGTCAGCCGCTTCTTACCGGAGACGGCTGCTTCACGGTGTTAAAGTCCACAGGCCTCGCGGTCAGAGCTCCAACACAGGCGATCCTCAGCAAAAGATCCCAGGCTCCGCGATGGTAAGTCTGCGCCGCACCCGCGGCTTGAAGCTCCAGGCCGGTCTCCAGGAAAGGCCGCACCACTCCACATTGTAGAGGGGGGGGGGGGGGGGGGGGGGCATGGAGATGCGACATGGAGAAAAATCGCATCTCCATCGAGGTAAGTGACTGGAAAATGCTTCCCCTGATCCCCCCCCCCCCACCCACCTCCCACATAAAACATACCAAGAGACATTAAAACAAACCATTCAAGATATACTTAAAATAATAAAAACAATGAAAGGACAAGACAGACTGCTGGTGAGGCGGCCATTATGGGCGCCACCCTGTGGTGATATGGACACCGGACTCGAGCTACACGTTCTGCGTTAAACCCTTACATTAGCAGAGGTCTGAGGCGGCAACTCACTGATTCTTCACACTATGTCAGCCGAGTTGGAAGGGGAGTTGGATCCAGAGCATAATACAGAGCCAGAACTGGAAGAGGACAGCAAAATCAATCATCCTTGCAATTGTTCTTGTTACTGTTACATTGGGCTCAAGGGAAATCTGGAACCGTATATATCCAAAACACAAAGTGCTGGAGGAACTCAGTGGATCAGGCAGCATTTGGAGGGGGTGGGGGGAGTGGACAAATACTCCCAATTCCTCTGTCTACGCCACATCTGCGCCCAAGATGAGGGGTTTCATACCAGGACATCCGGGGTTTAATACCAGGACATCTGAGATGTCTTCTTTCTTTAGGGAACGAGGGTTCCCCTCTCCCATCATAGATGAGGCCCTCACTCGTATCTCCTCGGTACTCCGTAGCTCCGCCCTTGCAGCCCCTCCCCTAGTCACAAACAGAGATAGAGTCCCCCAGTCCTTAACTTCCACCTCATCAGCTGTCCCATACAACACATAATCCTCTGAAATTTCCGCCAACTCCAACGAGATCCTACCTCGAACCACATTTTCCTATTTCCACCCCTTTCCGCCTTCCGCAGAGATCCATCCCTCCACATGGATGGTTAACTCATCCCTTCCCACCCCAACCACCCCCTCCCCAGGTACCTTCCCCTGCAACCGCAGAAGATGCAACACCTGTTCCGGTGGCGCTATGGAGGGCTAGAGGTTAACGCCAGCCAGCTCCTCGCAAAAAACGGGAAAAAATCGGGGATTAACGGACCTACCCGCTGCCTACCCCCTGCTGCCTGCCGTCTCTGCACCGATTGTTGTGAGTGACGTCATCAGGCGTGCGACTTGTTATGTCTACACAGAGCAGCCCAACCGAAAAGTCGAACTACCAGGCTGAGACCGGGAGAAGGCCTGACTGAAGCCCCGGACTCAGGTAGGACGTTATCCCAGGAAGATGTGATGAAAAAAACGGCGAAAAAATCGGAAAGTGAAGAACTTAAAACTTTTATTTCACGTGAAATTGCTGGTTTAAAGGAGGAAATAAACCAGATGAACACTGAAATGAAAGAATTGCAACTTGAAATTAATTCCAATATTAATACTAAGACTAAGAAAATATCGGAAGATTTGAAGAAAGAAATCGCAGAAATGATGATTGAAATGTCAAAGGAGATGAATGATAAGATTAAAAATGTGAAAATTGATTTTGAAGAAAGGCTGAATCCTGTGAAGAAGGTACTGGACCAACAGACGCTGGCATAAAAAGCCTTGAAGAACTAGCCGAAACAAGTGCTCAGACTATAGCAAAGCTTATCACAGAAAATGGACGTCTAACGGATTTATTGACCATGATAACCGAGAAATGTACTGAACTAGAAGGTCTGAACCTAAGAATTGCGGGTATTCCTGAAGAGGGAGAGAAAGATGAAGATCCCCGAGAATTTACTGCGAATTTACTGCAAAATGTTTTATCTCTGGAACAAAAGCCTTTGCTAGCCCGAGCACATAGAGTGATGAGACGTCAGACAAGACCAAGTGCTCCCCCAAGACAAATGATAATAAAAGTACAATACGACCACGTCTTGGAGGAGATAATGCAAAAAACATCGAGAAACAGAAACCTTGCATTTGAAGGACACAAGATAAGCATCTATCGAGATTATCCAGCAGAAGTCTCCAGGAAACGAAAAGCTTTTAATGAGACCAAAAGTCTCCTGAGGGGGTGGAAAACTTGAAATATGGCCTGAATTACCCAACTACTCTAAGAGTTACTTTTAACAAGAAGGAATATTTCTTTTCCAATGCTGTGGAAGTGCTGGACTTTGTCCGGAAGATTAACACCTGAGAAGGCCTCATCATCGAATACACTGACTTTGCAGGACTTTGCAGGACTTTGCAGGACTTTGCAGGACCGGATGGAACTGAATAGTGCTGGATGGAAGCTGAAGAAAGATGTGGATCGGAAACCCTCCCATGGATGCTAATAATTAGTATAACTACATTACTAATACAAACAACTAATAAATATTAAAATTATACCGTGGTATTTTCACTAATCAGAGTTAATTATTATGACACTAACTACACTACTAATATAATAACTAATAAATATTAAAATTATACCGTGGTATTTTTACTAATCAGAATTAATCATTATTATTAATGACTAATGTTTATTTATAGTGGAATGATTAGAGTCAAATATAGAGCCTGATTTCATTTGTCCCCTTTGGAAACTTTTCTTTTGTAACACTAATTTTCATTTTTATTTTTTATTTTCCTTTCTTTTCGTGTGTTTTTTTATAATTAGATTTTCAAGTAAGTTTTAAATATATGTATTCTCACATTTTCGACTATTATAACCCGAATATTTTAAATTTAATATCCCCAGTAAAATACCATTATGGAATAATAATTCCAAAAAACCAGGGAGCTGGTTAAGTTAGTAACATCAACTATGGAAGTCGGTAGATGGTTAGCCATGCTAGTATGGCTAGCACTAACTACACCAATACTAGATGTAGTTTTTTCCTCCTTTGTGCACTATACTAACTTCTTAATCTATCCTCTCTTCTTTTCTATTATAAACTATTATTGTTATTTTCAGTTTGAATGGAGTTATATATTGGATCAAAGGAGATATACACGTGAGAGGCATTCAAGGGACATAAAATTCGTCTATTCGATGTTCGGGTGTAAGGTCGGGTCTGTCGAACTGAACCATTGGCTCTATTACAGACCCCCATAGACAAAAGATGCAAGACTTAAAAATGAACACGGGGAATGGAATAATGTTTTGCAGCTGGAATGTTAAAGGTATTAATGAACCAATTAAGAGAGGTAAAATATTAGCACATTTAAAAGCAATTAAAGCTGATGTAATTTTTATTCAAGAAACTCATTTAAAAAAAGATGCTGAGCATAGGCTGAAAGCTAAATGGATAGATAAAACGTATCATTCTTCTTTTACACACAAATCAAGAGGTGTAGCAATATTATTTCATAAAGGCATTTTATTCAAACATACATTAACTATAACTGATAATGATGGCAGATACATTATTGTAATAGGAGAATTAAATGCACAAAAAATGATTTTTGTTAACGTATATGGACCAAACTTTGATAGTCCATTGTTTTTCAAGAAAATATTTAACCACATCCCGGAAATAACACAACATAACCTAATAATTGGAGGAGATTTAAATTATACATTAGGTCCTTACTTAGACAGATCTACAAGACAAAGGAAAATTAAATCCAATTCCAGTGACTTATTAAATGCATATATGGAAACTACTAATATTAAAGATGTTTGGAGAGTAGAAAATCCAACTGGACGAGAATAATCCTTTTATTCACTGGTACATAAAATTTACTCAAGAATAGATTACGTTTTGGTTGATGCCAAACTTATCTCACTCACTTATAATTCTAAATATCATAATATTATAATCTCAGATCATGCACCTTTAACATTTAAGATTAAAATAAATGGTAAAATGGAAAAACGGGAACAATGGAGATTTAATCCACAAATTTTAAAAAACAAAATAACTCAGGAATATATTACAGAACAGATCAAGATTTTCTTTGAAATAAATGATAAACCGGAAATATCTTCTTCCTTATTATGGGAAACTTTTAAAGCATATCTCCGTGGAATTATGATTTCCTCTCAAGCATTTTATAATAAAAAGAATCGGAGGGATCAACAGGAACTGGAAAAGGAGATTAAACAATTAGATACAGAGAATGCAGCTAATCCATCCATAATAATACATAATAAAATTGCAGCACTGAAATATAAATTAAATAAAATATATTCAGAACAAGTAGTAAAACTTTATAAATACACTAAACGATTACAGTTTGAATTTGGAGATAAACCTCAAAAATTATTGGCTCGCCAAATACGGAAGATGGAGGGAGAAAAAATAATCCATAGGATTAAATCACAAAATGGCGAACTTTTAATACAACCTAAAGATATTAATGAGAGATTTTTGCAATATTATAAAAACTTATACTCTGCTAAAACGACAGAAAACAGGATAGGAATTGAAGCATTTAAAAAAAAAATGTAATCTGAATAGGTTGGATTCACAAAATAGAGAATCATTAAATGCTGAAATTTCAGTAAAAGAAATCGAAGAATCTATCAGATCATTAAAATATAGTAAAACACCGGGACCAAATGGTATTGGCTCGGAAATTTATAAAACATTTTGTGATCTGATTGCACCACGCTTGAAGACATTATATGAATATATTTATGCACAGCAGAAACTACCAGAAACATTAAATGAATCTATTATAACACTTATACCTAAAATAGACAAAGATCTGGATGACCCAGGATCATTTAGAGCTATAGCTCTTTTAAATACTGATCAAAAGATATTAACTAAAATATTAGCACAAAGGCTAAGTACAGTTATTAATGAATTAATTCACCCCGATCAAACAGGATTTATACCAAAACGATATTCCTCATATAACCTGAGACGTTTATTCAATATTATATACTCGAAAAGAGGTATTAAAAAAGATCTAGTAGTTATTTCGTTAGACGCGGTGAAAGCCTTCGACCAGGTGGAATGGTCTTATTTGTTTTCGGTTATGGAAACTTTTAAATTGGGAGAGAAGTTCATTACTTGGGTCAAATTATTATACACTAACCGAACAGCCAGAATAATAACAAATCAAAAGCTATCAACTAAATTCAGTTTATCTCGAGGCTGTAGACAAGGTTGCCCTTTATCCCCACTACTAGTTGCACTTGCAATAGAACCATTAGCTCAACGTGTGAGATCACATCCTGAAATATATGGGTATGATACCAGAGATACTGAAAATAAAATCTCCTTATATGCGGATGACGTATTACTTTATATTACAAAACCGGAAATTAGTATCCAAAATTTATTAAAATTAATAACTGAATTTGGATCTTTTTCAGGATATAGTATTAATTGGAATAAAAGTGAACTCATGCCAATAATGGTAAATACATATATTACAACAATTTCCTTTTAAGATAACAAACAAAAAAATCAAATATCTTGGATTTTATGTAACAAAAAGATTTGATTCTTTATTTAAATCCAACTTCCCACTCTTATTGAATAAATTAAATAAGAACATTTTATATTGGAAAACTCTACCCATCTCAATGCTAGGTAAAATTAATGTAATACAAATGATTTTTCTTCCACAATTACTATATCTTTTCCAATTAATTCCGATATATCTTCCTAAAAATTTCTTTAGGAAGGTGGACTCTTTAGTTACCAACTTTATTTGGGATTATAAGAGCCATAGAATAAATATAAAACATTTATGTAAATCAAAAATAAATGGAGGTTTAGCACTACCAAACTTTATGTTTTATTACTGGGAAGTTAATATTAAAAATATGAATTTTTGGTTAGTAGAGACAGATAAACAACCAATTTGGTTAAAAATGGAAAAAGAAGATTGTTCTCCTTTTGAAATTAGTTCGATAATATTTGCCAATATTAATTTAGGTAAGAAAACCTATAGTGAAAACCCCATAATAGAAAGTGGAATACGTATCTGGAAACAAATAAAGAAAACATTAAAATTGAAATCTATACCACTAGCCCTTACCATTGTAAATAATGTTACATTTAAACCTTCAATGATGGATAAAGGCTTTTTACAATGGAAAAATAAGGGAATTAATAAGACGGGAGATCTCTACAGGGAAAATTCTTTCCTTTCATTTCAAGAATTACAACAAATTATTGGATTACATTCAAAAGGTTATTTTAGATACTTACAAATTAGAGACTATGTAAAAGCAAACACACAGGAAATTAGAAATAGAAAGACAGAAATTGTAGATGAATGTCTAAATAAACATCCGAACACAGAAAAATTGATATCATACATTTATAATATCCTATTGGAAAATGATGTCCCATTAGAAATATGGGACATCATTTTCTATATACAGAAATATATAGACAATCATGGGAAAACAAATTAGGTCAAATTATTAGACCAGAAGTATGGGATGAAAGTTTACAACACATACACCACTGTTCGTTAAATGCTAGACACTCTCTTATACAATTTAAAATATTACATAGACTACATTACTCAAAATCCAAACTACATAACATTTTTCAAATGTATCTGCCATATGTGATAAATGTCAGCACTTAGAAGCTAATTTGACACACTCATTTACAAATTGTGTAAAAATTACAAAATTTTGGAAAGAAATATTTAGGATAATTTCGAATGTTGTTAATATGAACCTGACTCCTGACTCAAAGTTAATAATACTGGGAATACTGGAAACAGATCAATTAATAACAACGAATCAAAGAATTTTTATTTATTATAGTTTAATCATTGGGAAAAAATTAATATTAAAATTCTGGAAAGGACCTACATCCCCCACAATCAAAATGTGGAATACAGAAATGTCGGAGACGCTCCGTCTGGAAAGATTGAGGCTCGTCCTAATGGATGGGTTGGATCTTTTCAGAGGGATATGGTCTCCATACATTGAATATCTAAAGGGTCAAAATGGCTCGGTGCGAGAGCCTAACTGAAGCCTGAATAATGGAATAGATGAAGAATTACGTATAACAAATCATGGATATATCTCCAACGATGGATAACTTTTTAATACTCCATTCACTTCCTTATTTTTGATTTTTTTACCTCTATATTATTTTTCTCTATCTTTTCTTACTTATTAAAAAAAATGTATAGAAATATAAAGTCTTAAATGTTAATATTAATAATATTACGAATGTATGTAAGTAGTATTTTCTATTAATATGTATTTACAACTAATAAAACATTTTCATCAAAAAAAAAAAAAAATGCAACACCTGTCCCTATACCTCCTCCCTTGACTCTGCCCAGGGACCCCAATTGTCATTTCCGGTTAGGCAGAGGTTCACTTGCACCTTCTCCAAGCCCATCTGCTGTATCCGTTGTTCAAGATGTGGACTCTTGTACATCGGCAAGACCAAACGTAGTAGGCTGGGCGATCGTTTCGCTGAACAACTTCGCTCAGTCCACCTGAACCTACCTGATCTCCCGGTTGCTAAACACTTTTAATTCTCCTTCCCATTCTCACACCGACCTTTCTCTCCTAGGCCTTCTCCATTATCAGTGTGAGGCTAAATGTAAATTGGAGGAACAGCATCTTATATTTCGCTTGGGCATGTTACAGAAATGCTTTGTACTTGGATTTCAGAAAATGGTCTGAAATCCAAGTACAAAGTGCATCTTTAACCCAGTGGTCGGCAACCTTGTTCTACATAGGGGCTGGGACGCAAGTCTGTGAGCGGATGGCGGGCCTCATCTATCACGTGTACACATGTGTCCCGCCCCCATCCTGCCAAGGATGGCAGGCATCAAATCACGTGTTCACAGAAGGTAGACAAAAATGCGGAGGAAACTCAGCGGGGGAGGCAGCCTCGTGCAATCCTTGCATCTCTGATCCGCTGAGTTTCTCCAGCATTTTTGTCTACCTTCGATTTTCCAGCATCTGCAGGTCTTTCTTAAATGTGTTCACAGAAGGTGCGCGGCCATGCCGGCAGCTTTGCACAGGACGCAATACAGCCAGAGCTCGGCCACGCTCAGGACGGGCCGGATGATTTCGAGTTACGGGCCACATTCGGCCCAGGGGCCGTAGGTTCCCGAACCCTGTTTTAACCTTTTGAATTATAGGAATTTTCAGGCTGCATTTGCCTCAAGAACAATATCTACTGTACATTGATACAGCACCATTCATGTAGTAAGCTCTCTCAGCGTAGAGGAAAGAACCGGGATAATATTTTAGTCTGGGAAGGAAAGGCATAGAAAGAGGATTTTATTTTATTTTCCTTTTTTTCTACTCCAAGGTCTTGTTACAAATAGATTTGTTACCTCTGAATCAAATATTGTCCTAGCAACAGCCTCACAGGGACTCATTAGTTTGAGTCTCCATTTTTTAGCAGCTTGATGACATTTGTAACCAGCAATTGCTTCCACATGTATCAAAGATTCAATTCACCACAAAAAGTCCCAACCTTCATCTTGTCCAGGAACATGATTCAGATACAATGACCCTACGAGTACAAATCGCTAGACACTATTGTATGTATCATGTAGATGAGAGGGTGTGTATTTTCAATCCCTTAGGGGCCTGTCCCACTTAGGCAATTTTTTGGGCGACTACAGCCGACTGCCGCAAAATTTTCAACACGTTGAAAAGTTTTCAGCAATAGTGGTGACAATTTTTGCTGTCGGTGGTTGTCATAGGTGCTGTCGTAGGTTGTCGCCAGGTGTCGTAGACAAATTCCATTAAAACTAGTCCCTGGCAGTCGCCAAAGTTGCCTAAGTGGAACAGGCCCATTAGTGTTTTAATAAGGGGCATTTCTAATAAATCAATAATTGTAATAAATTCATTTTTGGTTTCCTAATATGATCACTTACCTTAAGGTTTAGGACAATAATTAATTGGACACACAGTGCCTCCATTCAAATATTAAAATAATTAGGTGCAGATGCTCTGTGAAGGAATGAGGTTACTTCCTAATATCTGACTGTGCTTTTGGCCATGGAATCTCTAGTTTAGTTTAGTTTAGTTTAGAGCTACAGTGCGGAAACAGTTCTTTCGGCTCACTGAGTCTGCGCTAACCAGCGATTCCCGCACACTAACACTATCCCACACACACACGGGATAATTTACAATTTTACCAAGCCGATTAGCTTACAAACCTGTACATCTTTGGAGTATGGGAGGAAACCAGAGCTCCCGGAGAAAATCTACGCACGTCATGGGGAGAACGTACAAACTCCGTCCAGTCAGCACCCATAGTCAGGATCGAACCCGGGTCTCCGGCACTGTAAGGTAGCAGCTCTACCACTGCGCCTTGGTTGTGTTCATTCAGAACAGGGGCCAATACATTTCTAGCCATTAAGAGAATCAAGGGGATATGGGGATATTGCTGGAAAATGGCATTGGGACAGAAGATAAGCCATGATCAAACATGTTCGAAGGGCTGTGTGGCTTATTCTGAGCCTCATTTTGTGTCCACATGTTTTTATAGATGTATAAAGAAATCAACGATTGATTATTATGAAATCTGTGGCCAATTATCATCCAGGAATTGAAAAGAATTGTAATATTTTCATATTGGAATTTAATATCGTAACAAAATTGACATTGAGGAATGTGACATTATGAAAAGTGGTCGAATTTTCAGAACCTGCCAAAAGTTAACAACATGTTCATGGGGACAGCAAGGAATAAATGAGCAGCTTTGTAAGTACCGAATGGCTACTGGGATATGCAGTCCAGAATGATACTTGGGAACGAACAGCAGTTTGTTGGTTTTAGTGCATGTGTTTTTAATGAAGTTGTAATTTCCTATCCATTACTTTGCGAAACGCCCCCTCTCCATTGCACAACATGTCCTTGATTTATAAGCGTCACAATCTGCGTAAACCGTCAATTTTGATCCTATTTTTGCCACATGAACAATATTCTAAATGTTTCATTTTACCACCATATGTGGAGTTTGAGCCACGCCCTAGTTATGAGATGGATGAAAAGTTAGTAAACTGCTGAATGGATGAAACTTTTTTTTTTTGCAGCAGGAATGATAAAGAATTAAAAAAAGAGATCATAAACAAGCACAATTTGGCGTGCAATAAATTAGATTGACCATTAGAAAGGCATCAGATACAGACATTTATGTATCTCCACAACTTCATGGGCTGATTCATTTTATGATACCGAGAGGGATAAATATGTACTTGTATCATTAAATATCTAAAGAACAAAATTAATAAGAATTGAAAATATTTCTCATTCCACTCCAGTTTTAATAGTTTAATTAAATATTAATCTTACTTGCTAGGCTATTATTCTTTATTTTCTGTTACGGTTTTTACACCTTTCTTCTCATCTTGTACTTTTTGTGTTGAAAGTTACCTTTCCAAAAAATTCAGTTTCCATTCTTTGGACAACATTTAGTGGTCATAATTTGAAAGAAAGCTATTCTGTGAATAAGACCATTTGGCCTGTTGAGCCTACTCCACCATTCAGTCATGGCAGATCTAGTTTTCCCTCTCAACTCCACTATCCAGCCTTCTCCACGTAACCTTTGACACCCTCACTAATCAAGAATCTATCAATCTTGGCTTTAAAAGTACCCAACAATTTGGCCTCCACAGCTGTCTGTTGCAATGAATCACACAAAAATGGGTCCCGAGCCGAAACGTTGCCTGCCCATTCCCTCCACAGATGCTGCTTGACCCTTTAGATCTTGGAGAGATACAGCGTGGAAGCAGGTCCTACGGCCCACCGAGTCCATGCTGACCAGCAAGCCAATCACCATCCTACACATTAGGGACAATTCACACTTTTAACCAAAGCCAATTAACCTAGAAACCTGTACGTCTTTGGAGTGTGGGAGGAAACCAGAGTGTGCAGAGCAAACCCACACGGTCATTGGGAGAACATGCAAAATCCATACAGCCAGCATCCATAGTCAGGATTCAATTCGGGTTTCTGGCGCTTTAAGGCAGCAACTCTACCGCTGCTCCACTGTGCCAACCAGATGAGTTCCTTCAGCACTTTCCTTTTGCCCTATTGTCCAACCGCAATTATATAGTCATTTAAGTTCATATTTTTCAGGCCATGGTATTTGCACCACATTGCCTATTCCTTTCAAACTCTGAGATTGATATCATTAGGATATGTCATTCTTCTAAGCTCACTCAGAATTTTAAATTATTTTTATACAAATCTCCCCAATTTCTGAAAAGCTGTATGTTTTTTTTATTTACAAATAATGGTAGCAGCTGCAAAGCAGGGTCTAAAGTGTTCTGCTTCTTATTGTGAATTAATTTAGCAAAGTTCCTGTTCTCTGAATGTGGTTTCCACAGCACCTTGGTTTTGTAGGTAATTTTCCTGCATTGATCAGCACAGAGTTAGAAGCCACAATCATTAGCGAGGTTTGATGGTTCATCGCTGTTTGGAATCCATAATGTGTGCGTTAGTGGATGTTGTATTTTATTTGAAGGCTTAACTTATCATCGGCAGTTATTTACCTTGGCGGATTTTGCAAAAGTGCTGTTTTTATAAGCCAATGCATCAATGCATATACATGCAGAGTTACACCAGAGGTACCGCACATGTTGGCACAAGATGATTTATTTAATCCAATATCACTGTAGTGTGGAGCCATATGGTACAATGGTTTGCTCGATGTAATGCAGAGTACAATATCACTGCAGTTTATGCAACAAGCACGTCTTATCTTTAATTGTCATTTCTGAGAGGCACTGTAAAAGATTTGAAAACAAATAGCCCATCACTCCTTTGAATCATACTGGATCATTAACACATCAGCACAACTCAACCTGTTGATAGAAGTGAATAAACTGCTTGAAGTGCTCTTTCTCTAATGTCTAGGTCTTAATATTTTCCTGTGTTGTAACACGCTGCTAGCTATACGCTGTTTTGCATCTGTTGATAATTATACCCTTTCGTAAGTCAAGGCGGTGAGACATTAACTGCAATCAACCACATTCCTGGTTCTGTGATCACACTACAGAAGCAGAAGACATCTCATGTTTCAGTGGGAAGGAGAAACCTCCAGAAAAGGGGAAGGGCAGTTTTACACCCCTTGTTCTCACAGTCTGCTTCCTCCTTAAATGCATGCATTAATGTTACATTCAGTTTACATTGTCTGGAATCTTTACATAAGAGCTCAATCGTTAAAGGAAGAAGAGTTAAAGTGGTCGTGGGGCAAAAATGCAATTTTTTAATAGTTTGAAGAAGTCAAAACTATTCCAGTCTGGAGAAGGGTCTCGACCCCAAACGTCACCTATTATTTTTCTTCAGAGATGCTGCCCGACCCACTGAGCGTAGTTTAATTCAGTTTAGAGTTACAGCGCAGAAACAGGCCCTTTGGCCCATCAAGTCTGCACCGACCAGCGATCCCCACACATTAACGCTATCCTACACACTAGGGACAATTTACATTTATACCAAGCCAATTAACCAACAAACCTTTGGAGTGTGGGAGGAAACCAAAGCTCTTGGAGAAAACCCATGCGGGCACGGGGAGAACGTACAAACTCCGTACAGACAGCGCCTGTGGATGGGATTGAAACCGGGTCTCCAGTGCTGCAAGTGCTTTAAGGCAGCAACTCTACCGTTGAGTCACCGTACACCCCTTACCTACGCCAGCTTTTTGTGTCTCTCTTCAGTATAAACCAGCATCTGCAGTTCCTTCCTACACTTTGTATAATTGTTGTTCAGTTGTTTCCATTTTGTGTTTTTCTTCAATGCAATATTGAAGGAATTCTAGCTGTTGGAGTTACCTTTTATGAAAGGGGGTTGGAAACTAAATTCCATCACCTCCACAAGTATGGTACAATTTAGAACAGGAGGAGGGTGGGGAGAAGGTGTTGAAGTGCTTTCCTTGCCATCCTGACAACATTTTGTCCTTAACTGATGTAAATAAAATAGATTAGCTGCTTACGATCACAATGTTGTGTGTGGTGCCTTTTTCTGAGAACTTTCATCTGTCTGAAGTTCCACAGTCTCTGTCAGCTTCCACTTCGCATGTGTTAATGATCCAGCATGTGTAGCATTTTGAAACATGATAAGGTCGTACTTTATAAAGGCATGATGCTCTTTCTTTCCTCAATCTTCTTTTGCGTAGAGACAGGGTTTTAGTGCAGCAAATATGTAGGGAGGTTGCAGATAGCTGTAAGTATAATTCATAACAGCAGGCAATTTTAACTTTCCTCATATTGATTAGGAATCCCATAGTGCAAAGGGCTTAAATGGGGTGGAATTTCTTAAGTGTATCTGAGAAAGTTTTCCAAAACTGTATTTAAGTGTCCTACTGGAGATCGGGCAACATTCAGTTCCTATCAGGCAACAAGGCAGGGTAGGTGACTGAAGTGTCAGTCGGTGAACACTTTGGGACAGTAACCATAATTATATTAATTATCAAAATACTTATGGAATAAGATAGGACTCATCCACAAGTTAAAGCCCTATACTGGGCCAAGGCCAATTTCAAAGCTATTAGACAGGAACTTGCATCAGTTGACTGGGGGATGCTGGTTACAAATAAGGAGATGTGTGGCAAGTGGGAGACTTTTAAAAGTGAGATTGAGAGAGTTCAGAGAGAGCATGTTCTTGATTGAGTAATTGGCCAGGTTGGCAAGTTTGGGAACATTGGTTGAGATTCGTCAGGTATACACAAACCTGTACGTCTTTGGAGTGTGGGAGGAAACCGGAGCACCCGCAGAAAACCCACGCAGTCACAGGGAGAACGTACAATCTCCGTACATACAGCACCCGTAGTCAGCATCAAACACGGGTCTCTGGTGCTGTAAGGCAGCAGCTCTATCACTACATCGCTGTGCTGCCCTTGTTCTCTCCTTTCTTAAAAAAAAACGTAAAAGTTGTTTAGCTCTAAATCTTCCCAACCGGATGAAAGGACATAAAATATTAGTTGACAGGGATTTCATCCTGGTCAGTAGTTCCTCAAATACAAATTATATCACGTCTCTGAAATTCCATTTGATTAACATTGATTGATGGAATTATATTTCGGAAGCAGGTGCAAGATTTTGGAGTTCATAATCATTTTAAAGATCATTTGCTAAATAGCTATAACAGGAATGGATCGACTGGGCTTATGTTCACACAAATTTAGAAGGATGAGAGGGGATCTTATAGAACATATAAACTTCTTAAGGGATTGGACAAGCTAAATGCAGGAAAAAAATTCCCAATGTTGGGGGAGTCCAGAACCAGGGGTCATAGTGTAAGAATAAGTGGTAGGCCATTTAGGACTGAGATGACGAAAAACATTTTCACCCAGAGAGTTGTGAATCTGTGGAATTCTCTGCCACAGAAGGCAGTGGAGGACAATTCACTGGATGTTTTCAAGAGAGAGTTTGATATAGGTGTTAGGGCTAACGGAATCAAGGGATATGGGGAAAAAGCAGGAACGGGGAACTAATTTTGGATGATTAGCCATGATCATATTGAATGGCGGTGCTGGTTCAAAAGGCCAAATGGTCTACTCCTGCAACTATTTTCTATGTTTCTAATTTAGGAATGTAGGGCCATAGCGCACAAATGCATGCATTGAAAACTAGCAATTCCTAAAGGAGATGAATGTAACATTTTCAGTTGGATGTGAGTCAGTTCTTAAAGAATTCCCCCCAAGACTGTTACTGCAGAGTGTTGGGAAAGACTGGTGTGAAGATGGATCAAGATACTGGTGAGGGCAGGAACATGGAACTCTCCGGCACAGCTCAGCACTCTTCTCATGATGCATAGGTCCACGTCTCTAGTGTCCTCATTGATGTAAGCTTATCATTGGGCTTATCTTTATCATTTAGCTTGGTTGTGAACAGTAAAATGTGAGGGTGATGGATGCTGAGTGCAGAGCATCAATGAGCGGTGGAGAATGTGTAACTGATGTCCTATTCTCAAAGTTTGGGCAAAGTCTCCTTGGTTTTTTGTGAGTCCATGCTGAAGGTCAAAGGTGTTCCCACAGCCCCACTTCAGGGAATGTGCAACAAGCTAGGAAGTCATTAATTGAGCAACCAACTATGGGTGAATAGCTTATGTGCTGCAACGAATTGTTCCTAGAAGTGTCTGGGCCAATTTTCCATTGACCTGGAACTGGTCACTAGTGCAATGTAAAGATTTCTAAAAAGCCTTTGCACATATATTTAAAAAAAACAGGTATAGTCAAATCAATTGCCACTACAATACAAGGTGTTTAGCAGGAATGAATGAATGAATGGAACAAATCGCAACAATTTTCTTCCCACAGATGCTGCCTGGCTCACTGAATATATCCAGCAATTTCAGTTTTTTGTTCAGGTTTTCAATATATGTGGCAATTTGCTGGTGAAAGACAATTCATTGGATTTTTCTGACATTTCATCTTATGACCTCCACCCATTTGTATTCAAATTTCCATAATACATGGGGCTAACAAACTGGTGCATTGCAATCAAGAGGCACAGTATTTATGGAGCGGGATGGATGAAGCAATTATTCACGAGTGTTTATGCACAGGTCCTGACCCTCCAGAATGCCTTGACATTCCAAGACAATTCGACAGCTGCCAAGGACCTCGTAGCAATTGTTAACAGAGACATTTGTTAACAGAGACATTTAAAAGCTGTTAAAATTGATTCCAGCAATTATAACAATATATAAGATTGAAGTTTCTTAAAATTAACAAATCAATTTTGAACATATTAAAATACTACCCAAATAATTTAAAACATTAAAATAAAGTAAAATAATTAAAACTTTTTGATACACTTACCTTTTTCCACAGATTGGCAATCCTATTCATGTAAATATTTAGGCCACAGACAAAGTGCTGGAAAATGGGATTAGTATAGTTAGATATTGATGATTGGCTTGGATGTGGAGGGCCAAATGGTGGGTAATATGGCTTTGTGACTATAAAGACTCCATTACCTGGTGTATTTAATTTAGTTTAGGGATACAGCATGGAAACAGGCCTTTCGGCCCACTTGAGACCACGATGATCATCGATCACCCGTTCACATTAGTTCTCTCCCATTTTCCCTTCCACTACCTGCATACGAGGGACCATTTCCACATTAACCTATTAACCTACAAACCTGCACATCTCAGAAACCAGTGTACCTGGAGGAAACTAACACAGTCACAAGGAGAACATGCAAACTTCACACAGGCAGCAAGCCAGGTCAGCAACAAACCCGGTTCTCTGGCACTATGATGCAGCAGCTCTAGTGGCTGTGCCATTGTGCTTGCACCAGATATAAATGAGTGCGAGAATGGGAACATTTCTTAGCATCTGATCTTCAGGGTATTTCAGATGTGCATGTTTAGCGGTGCAAGTGGGAGGGCACAGTGGTGCAGCAGTAGAACTGCTGACTTACAGCACCAGAGACCCGGGTTTAATCCTGACAACTCTATGCTGTCTGCACAGAGTTTGTACGTTCTCCCCGTGACCGCATGGGTTTTTCTTCAGGTTTCCTCCCACACTCCAAAGATGTACAGGTTTGTAGGTTAATTGGCTTCTGTAAATGTAACTTGTCCCTGGTGAGTTAGATAGTGCTAGTGTATGGGATGATCGCTGGTCAGCACGGACCACACTGTATCTCTAAAATCTAAATTGTAAAGTGCGGATGTCATGGACATTCTCAGGTGCAACCAGTTGCTAGCTGACAGTTCCCCATCGAACTGCAACCTATAAGGCAGCAAAATGAAGCTTAGTAAATATTGGTCTTGCAGATAATGCATAAATCCCTGATAATTCATGTAAAAATGGAAATAGCCATCCTCTTCCTGAGCTTTTCTATTACATNCATATTAATCTATTGCATAGATTAATATCAATTTTATCCACCCACTGTATTCAGTTCCTCATAACACTAGTCTCTATCTCCTGCCTATTATTAATAACTAACCCAACTAACAAGACTATCTATGGTTTGTTTTTATACTGATCTAAATCTCACTGTGTTTTGCCATCAGATCCACCAATAACTTGCTGATGCTCAGCAGCTTGACTGACTGTTATAGATTCATAGAGTCTCATACATCATGGAAACAGGCCCTTTGGCCCAACTTGCCGATGCCGACCAACATGCGCCATCTACACTCGTTCCACCTGCCTGCGTTTGGTTGATATCTCTCTTAACCTATTCCATCCGTGTGCCTGCCTAAATGATTTGTAAACATTGTATTAGTACCTGCCACAACAACCTCTTCCAGCAGCACATTCCATATACCTACCGCCTTTGTGTAAAACAAATTCTCCTCAGGTTCCTTTAAATTCCTTTCCCCTTCACCTTAAACCTATGTCCTCTGGTTCTTGATTCCCCGACTCTGGGTAAAAGACTCTGTGCATTTACCCTATCTATTCCTCTAAAATCCTCTGTGCAGTTACTTTATCTATTCCTCTGAAATGTGCATTTATCCTTTCAATAGTAAGATTAAACGAGAACTTACCAAGTTTGAAGGTTGATCTGTATTTTACGAGGAGTCGCGGTGAGGGATTTCGTGAAGACCCCGCCAGCACGCACGCGCAGCATCCTTCAAAGCAGCGGTGTGGAATCACAGCGCACCATGACTAAAAATAGTAAGATGAAGAACGTAGAACTTCCTAGTTGACCTTATGATAGAGGGTGGGAGCGGGGGGCACGAAATCCCTCACCGCGACTCCTCGTAAAATACAGATCAACCGATAACTTCTCGCTTAATCTTAATATTTTACTTTGGAGTCACGTGAGTGACTTCGTGAAGATTTCAAAGCTCTGTGATTTCACGCCCTGGACAACGTCCATGCTTATCACACTGCCGCAAGTCTGATGGAGGAAGGCTGTTAATGCAGTTCAGTCGAAACTGGCTGAAAAATTAACACAATTTATTAATCAGATAAAACAAACAAATAACCCCTAATTCGGGGACAGACATTCACTGAGCAGTTCCCAGCACAGCTTCTACGAATGTCGCAGGGGCGACCAGTGGCTTATTGTAGAACCGTTGAAAGGTTTCTTCACTGGCCCAGCCCGCGGTGGCGAGGATGTGGTCCATGGGCACCTCCATGGCCCTCGCCGCTGATGTGGATGCAGCCCTAGTGGAATGAGACTTAAAAATGTTAGTAGCAACTCCCGCTGCATCCAGCACCACCCTGAGCCACCTGGCGATAGTCTGTACAGTCACCCTTATTATGCGGAGGTTTGTTGCTGATGAGGAGCCCCTGTTCCTTCATCCTGATGGCTCCTGTAATCCTGATGTAGTGGTGGAGATGGGTGACTATGCAGAGAGTGGCATCTACAGGGTACGCCCGAAACTCCAACTGCAGCCCGCGCCCCTGGCCTGTGCTGCTTCAATAAATCTTGGACAAAGAAATTTATTTGACCAGGGGTGGCCACCATGCTGTCCAGTCGCAGTTTTTGTAATGTCTGGACTCGTTGGGCTGTAGTCAGTGCCATCAGCATCACCACCTTGAGGGTGAGCTGTTTCAGTGGTAGCTCATTCATTGGAGCCCAGCTCTTAGTAGGGTCAGCATGATCCCCACATCCCACGTGAAAGTGTATCTGGGTCGCGGAGGGTTGGTGTTGAACACTCCCCTCATGAGTTTAGACACCAGGTGGTTGGAGCCGATACCTGTATCCAGGTATGAGGACAGCGCACTCCTGGCGCTGTTGATGGCACTGTAGCTAAGGCCAGCATCGAAATGGAGGCCAGCTAGGAATTCCAGGACATCAGGTATCGTTGCCGAGTTGGAAGTCTTGTTAGTCCGGGCACAGAATGCCTCCCACTTCTGATTTGCGTGAGGTACTGCTTCCGAGTTGATTCTCGGCATGATGCGGAGATGAGTTCCATGGCTCGTGGTGAGATGCCCGCCTGGATGAGTGGTCTTTTCAGAACCTGCAGGCCAACAAGTTTAGGTGACCATGGCAAGGATGACTATCCCCCGTAATGGGGTGAGTAATCAATTTGGGGTGTTTCCCAATCGACACCCATGGTTGTTTTAAAATTTTAACGACCATCGGGTACCATGGTTGTGTAGGCCAGTCGGGAATGATCAATATGCCAGTTGCAGAGTCCAGTTTAATTTTCTGCAATACCCGACTGATGAGGCAGAATGGGGGAAATGCATAGCAAAACCATTTCCCCCAATGGATAGAAAACGCATCCATTGCTATTGCCCCAAGGTCTGGTTCCCAAGACACATACGTTGGTATCTGATGGTTCAACCTGGACGCAAAAAGGTCAATATCTGGTGTCCCATAGTGAGCTATAATGTCTCCAAAAATTTGGGGGTTCAACATCCACTCGATGTTGTCATTGAATACTCGTGACCTGGTATCCGCCACTGTATTAAGCTTCCCTGGCAAATAGGTCGCTGTAATCCAAATATTCCTTTCAATGCACCAGTGCCAAATTGTGTTTGCCAATTCATCACAAGATAGCGACCTGATACCACCCATATGATTGATGTAAGCCACCACTGTAGTGTTATCTATTTGAAGGCGGACATGTAAATCCCCGTGAATTAGTACAGTAAGCCCGCAGTCCATGAAATGCCCCCAGCATTTCTATATAATTTATCCTGTGTGACTCCAGGAAGGTAGACTCACGAGAGTTCAATCTGCCACCACAACTGGACATCGTATCAGTTGCTCCCCAGCCTTGTGCGCTTGCGTCAGTTTGTAGCACAACGTCTGGGTTGCTTACTATGATGGGTCTGTGACACTCACTAATATTGTCAACCCACCATTGTAGCTCGTTTCTAGCCTTTGCTGGTAACCGGATTGGCCGATCAAAGTGCCCAGCATTTGCTTTTAATGCTGTGATCTTTGTTCTTTGTAAATTTCGGTAGTGTAGTGGTCCGAATTGTGCAGCTGGGAATGTAGCTACCAATTTCCCTATTACTTTTGCTGTTTGCCGAATGGTCGGTACCCTGGCGCAAGTAAGACTGTGGCACTTTTCTTTTTATAGCAGTAGCTTTATTGGTTGGGATGGTAATCTTCATTAAGTTGGTGTCTAGGGTGAATCCCAAATAATCCATAACCCGTACCGGGTGCAACTTTGACTTGTCTGGATGGATTACAAATCCCCAGCTTCTCGAAGAGAGCCTTAGTTGCAGCCACTGCCCGTGTAGCCGTGTCTGACCCACTATAAGGATATCATCCAAATATGCCATAACCATATAATTTTGTTGTCGGAGAAGAGCAAATATAGGTTTTACTAATTTTGTAAACAGCCTAGGGGCTGTGGTGATTCCATTGGGCAATGCCTTGTATTCCCATAATTGATCCTTCCAGACAAACTTTAGGAATTTCCTGTGAGCCTCAGCGATGGGCACTGTATAGTATGCATCTTTTAAATCGATGCATGCCATAAAGTACCCTGGGTAAAGCATCTGCTTGGCTGTTTCAAAAGTATCCATTTTGAAATGGGTATATTGTACAAAAGTGTTCAGCTCAGTTAAGTCTATTATAATCCGACAACCCCCATCTTTTTTAATTCTGGTGAAAATGTTGGACACAAACTCAATAGGTTCATGCGTTGTTTTGCCAATTACCCCTTTTGCTGCTAGCCGTATAATTTCAGCATGTACTGCCTCCACCTCTTTTTGGGATAGTGTAAATTTCCTATGAGGCGAATGCTGGGTAGGGGGATTTATACCACCAATAAATTCTATAACATAGCCTTGAACACTTTGTAAAATAAACTCATCTGTGGTGACAGTGTTCCATATTCCCAAAAAACCCCGCAATCGCCCACCAATTTGTGCAGGAGGGGATGCTACAGCGTGAGAGGAACCAGGCCCCCTTACCTCCATGGTTAGCGACGGTTCCTTACGTATGGTGTTTTGGGTGGACGTTGTGGAGGTTGACGGGATGGCGGCCGCATCTTCCATGCAGGCCGCTGTTGGCCTTGTCCTAAAAAAGGTCATTGTGTTTGGGGAAGTGGATAGGTCCTTTGTGTCCTGTCCGGCAGTCGTGGTTTCCAGTTTTTTGTTTGGCTGTTGCCGGTGGTATGGGTGAAGTCTGGCCGTAGGAGGTTTCATGAGCCCAGCTGTTTTGGCCTCCTCGTCCAGTTCCTTCACTTGTTTGGACAGGTCTCCAAACAATTGATGAAGCGGTGGAGCGGTTGATGGATGGCACAACCCCGCAAATTTGGGGTTGAGTGTGGGCTTAATGGAGCTCTTACGCAGGCAGTTGATCTCGTGCTGGGCATTGCATAGGGTGCCAGGGCATCTTGCTGTTCACTGGACACATTATCCCCATCCAGGGTCCTGGCAAACGCCGTTATGCCCGTGGAGAGAACCTTTAAGATACGCTGGAGGCGGACATCCTGCATCCTGGTGGCCGTACTCAAGTGTCCCCAGATCTGGGCATTAACCAAGGGCACACTGAGGTTGATGCAGTTCTCGGGCGGTTTTATTTTCTCCATGGTATCATTGAGAACCTGACTCTGGAGTTGGTGAGTAGTCAGGAAATCAAATGGTGCCCGCCAGTTTGTGGTGCAGGTGTTCCCCTGTTTGTGTAGTAGCGGCAAACTTGCCCACCACGTCCAGCATATCCTCCTCATGCTCTGGCTCAGCGGTCACTGGCTGTCCCGGGTCGTCTTAAAACACAGCGGCTGGGCAACTGCTAGCACTTCTGGCTGGTGACGACGAGATGCTGAGCGGACTCCTTGCACGGCTTGTGGATGCCCGTGAGTCCTGCTCTTCCCGTTCCCGGTCCCGCTGGAGGAGTTGCTCCACTAAGAGCTCCAACCGCTCTATGCGACCGTCCCTGCTATGTGCAGCGGACAAGCCGACTTCCCCAGGCCCTGCGATATCACTGGGGCTTCCACCATCGGACCACACCTCCGTAAGGTGCTGTCTAGGGTCCAATGGCAGGTTGTCGTGACCTACCGCCCGAGTAGGCTCATACGACTCCCGCACGGACTCTCCGCTAGTCTGTCTTCTTCCAGACTGTGGCGGCCCACCTGTCTGATACGAAGGCAGGTGAGTTGGATCGGCGCCGGCCCCCGGAACCTGGCTCCCCGGAGTCCGTGCAGGCTTACCTCCACAATCGCCCAATTTTTGGCGTGGAGGCGCATGGTCGGCCGCTCCCAGAGCTGAGCTGACCGACCGTCTACTGCTGCCACCTCCGCCCTTGACCGCAGCCTGACGGGGTGTTTTGTCGGCAGGCCTGCTCGACGCAGCAGCAGAGCTGCCAGACTGCACTACGGCAGATCTCCCTGGCAGTGGTACGTGGTGGTGCGCAGCTGTAGGGCTCCCCTGCAGTGCACCTGTCCCCCGGCCCAGCCCCCTCGGGTCTACTGGAACTCAGGGTGAGGTCGCTTGCGATGAGCGAGGCCCCTTGGCACGTACCTGTTTCCCCCCTCTTTTCTTGGGGGAAGGGGGCTCGAAGTCTGGATCCGTTGCATCCAGCTCCGGGGCGGTAAACCACTCAGGTGATGAGTCGGGCGCTAAAGTAGCGGGAGCGCCCGACTCCCGCATTCTTGCCCCCACACGTCTCGAAGCTGCCGGTGGTGCTTGCAGCTCCGGGTACAAAGGCCGTTGGCTGGTCGATGCAGCTCGGCTCATCGACAGCGTCGCCTTCCTCTTGCCCTTGTCCATCCTGTGGAGTAAAGGTAAGCACTTACCTGCCGGCCTTTATGAAGGAGCCCGAGGAGAGAGCGCACTCCACACCCCAGCCTGCAGATGCAAATGCGCGCGACGATATGCCACGCATGAGTGCTGGTGGGGTCTTCACGAAGTCACTCACGTGACTCCGAAGTAAAATTTTCATCATGACGCCAAGAATTTCTTCTCATATCTTGCTCCAGACCCCACTTTCGACAGGATGCACTATAACTTTTCTTTTATCTTGCACTGTATCTTTCTCTTTTCTCTGTACCAAGAAACTGCAGATGCTGGTTTAAACCGAAGATAGACACAAAAGGCTGGAGTAACTCAGCGAGACAGGCAGCATCTCTGGAGAGAAGGAATGGGTGACGTTTCAAGTCGAGATCCTTCTTCAGACTTGGGGTTGCTGCAGAGTGAGCGGAGGGCTGTATGTTCAGAGTGGGTGAGGTTAGTGGTAAAGGGGCTGTCCCACACACACACACACACACCGCAAAGGCGGGGGCCAGGGAAAGCGGGGAGCGCTGTCTGAAATTCAGTCCCGCGATGAAGAGGAAGGTAAAAGACGGCTGCACAGTGCACGGTAAGTCCTTTAGATAGTGCGGAGGGGGGAGGAGAGGGAGAAAAGGAGAGAGAATGGGGGAGAAGGGGGGAGAAGGGGGGAGAGAAGGAGTGGAGTCACTTTTAAGAAGTATAATAAAGTTTAACGGGCATTTTACCTACCGGTCGGTTTTCCTTGGTCCTGAAATTTCCAATGAGCCAATCAAAATGTCCGGTCAGCGAAGGAGATTGCCTACGGCTGCCCTCGACTGCCTGTAACTAAATAGCAACCCCACTCCACTGCACTACGAGTTAAAAAGAACCATGCTGACCAAATTTTATTCACGGAAAAATTTTCAACATGCTGAAACATTTTCTGCGACCTAGCTGAGGCTGCGAGTATTCGGGAACTTCCCTCAAGCATGAAGGAGAGTTCCAGTGACCTCATAGGACATCCTAGGACCATGTGTTGACCATGCTGCGAGTTTGAGTCGAGGGCAGACTTGTCTAAATGCGCAGATTAGGTCGCCCAAGTGGGACAGCCCCTTTAAGGGGAGTGGGAAAGTCGGGGTGATTGATGTCACAAGGGTCTGAAGAAGGGTCTCAACCCAAAACATCACCCATTCATTCTCTCCAGAGATGATGCCTGTCCCGCTGAGTTACTCCTGCTATTTGTGTCTATCTTCCCCTTTTCTCTAGCTATTATACTTGAGTTTGGCTTGATTGTACAGTATTATGATTTGATCGGACATCATGCAAAACAAAGCTTTTGACTATACCAATAAAGGTAAAGCTAAACCTAAACCTAAACATATTCATGGGCCTACTGAATTCAAGATGGATCCTGGGCTGGAGGTTGAGGGGGAAAGGGGAAGATCAGATATTTGATTTTGCTTTAGTTTAATATTTTAATGTTGTTCAATTTTAATTTAATTTAATTTTCATAGTTTTAAATGCCTTTTGAAATTCAGAGCATGTCCATTCTCCGCTTGTGACTTCAAAGATGATAAGTGGAAGCAAGATTGGGCTCCATATCCAGTGTGGATAATGTGGTCAGGAACTGTGGCCAATGATTCGATGCAGATGATTTTGAACATCATACAGTCCCCAGATTAGTGTTGGGGGACCTTATCAAAAACCTTCCAAAAACCTAACTAAACAGCATGCGTATCCATTTCCTTATTCACCAGACTGATGGACACTTGTAGAAATACGATTAGATGAATCAGACATAATCTGCTCTTTAGAAATATTTGCTGACTTGTCCAAGTGTTGAATTAGGGTAAATTCCAAAAGCTTCCCAGCAGCGGATAACACATCTGTAGTTGGTTGGTTTCTTCTTGATTCCATTCAATATATTTGCAATGTTATGATGCAAATGATTAACTCTTCGAATCTAGACAGATTTGGAATATAATTTATAATGGATCTAAAATGGCACACAGTATTTTCTAGGGAGCATGGAAAAAAGGGCCCTGATGAATTTCAAGGAAGGATATGAAATGGGATCTGTTAAATGATAAGGGTGTGGGACCCCAGTGTTTTTCAAAGTAGTACAGGAAGTTGATCCTAGCAAGTTTAGAGGGAGCATCAGCAAACAGAATCTGGCGAGTTGAAAGTATCTGGTGCAACAAATAGAACCCAGTTCAACAACAGGGAGACGAGCCCTTCAGCCCAACTTGTACACACAGAGCAATTTGCCCAACTGAGTTACACCCATTAAACATCAACTCTTTGGCAGAACATCAAACCTATCCCTAATTATCCTTATATTCATCGATGGTTACGACATGAGGCATGGCCATTGAATGCTCATCTTCCAGATTACTAATCTGCACAATTCTTGACTCGTTTATCCATGTCTCCAGGCTGCACATTAGCAAACTTTGTCGTTAGGCAAATGCTTCAGACAAATGTTGCAATAGTTGTCATACAGATGTGTTGGAATTTCAAACATTATATAAATACAGCTGTTGGATTATAACACCAAAATTAGTAGGTTTATTTTTGATCCTTGCGATGAGCATATTATAAACCTGGGGATTAATCAACCTCAAACGTGTCCCGATGATGAAAATATAAAATCATTGTTTCCACCCCACGCTGCTTCTAACAGTGGGTTCCCTTTCACATTGGAAATGCTGCATTCACATTGAAGAGTGAATGAGAGAAATTGCTCAACAGTGGTGGCAATTAACACAACGTTCAAGCAATTGTTCAGCTAAATATTTCCATGGCAGAAATATGGCAGTAAGATGCATACAAAGCTCTCAAGAATGAATGCTGCATTCAAGTTGGGTAGAGAGTCAGAAGCCTTTTTCCCAGAGTGGAAATGTCAAAGACTAGAGAGAATAGCTTTAAGGTGGGAGGGGAAAAGTTCAAAACAGATGGTCAATGGTGAATGGTGCTTTATTGTCACTTGTGCGCATGCAGAGTGAAATTATTTTTTTGCATACGGTAGTTCAGTAAAGCATTGCCGTGCCTAAGCACAAAGCCCGAATAGCAAAGTGTACAGAAATAGTCCACTGAGACCGCAGGCAAGAGGTGCCAGGTTTTGGCACCATTTTCAAAGTTCAGTCCGCGCTCTGGATCTTATGAACAGCACCTGATCCAGGCAAACCCCAGGCTGCTGCAGGGCTTTCAGCCGCCGCCTTCCCTTGGACATCTGGATCGTCCAGTGAACCACGTCCCTCTCCAATCCCATCCACTTTGTACCCCGGGGGCACCTCGCCCACAGCAGACCCCAAGGGTGCAGAGCAAAACATTTACACAGAGGGCGGTGGGTTCCTGGAACACGCTGCCAGGGATGGTGGTGGAGGCAGATATGATAGTGGCGTTTAAGAAGCTTTTAGATAGGCACGTGGAGAGGCAGAGAACTGAATTAGGTCCAGGCAGGTGAGATTATTTATCTTGCCATCATGTGGCACAGACATTGGGGCCTGCTTCAGTGTTACACATTTCTGTGTTCTATGTTCTAAATTGACGATGTAACAGCAATACAAAAAATATTCACATGTAAGTGGTGTGAATGCAATGAGTGTACCTTTACTAAATTATTGCAACTTTTACAACTTAGTTGAAGCAAGGTTTTTAAAATACATTTCCAATGGTGAGTAAATGCGCATGAATATTGAAAAATGCAATAACTGTACTCTCAAAATCACAATGAAAAACAGCAACCGGTGTTACACGATTAAAATAACTTTGGAATGGGATAGTCCAAAATGAGACAGCTAACGTAGACTGGAGGCTACCATAAGGGCAGCTTCTGCAGTATGTTTATAAGACTTGGAAAAAATTGAGGCATGGTAAAATTGCCATTCCATTGATGAGTGAACTAAAACACACTGTCTTGATAAATTACACTGCACAAAGGATCAATTGTAAGAGTAATGAGAAAATCTATAATGGGTTAAAAATAGTCTCTGTGGGGTAATAATTTAGATGCCAAGTACCTGCAAACAGGTGGCTTCATATAAGCGGCTGGTTATAATCCTTGCTTGATTTTGATTAATTGATTGAAGTAATTGAAAGATGCACCACAGAAAACGGGCCCTTTGGCCCACTGAGACCACACTGACCATTGATCACCCGTTCACACAAGCTTCATATTATCCCACTTTTGTATCTACTCCTAGTGACCAACTGACCTACAACTCCGCTCGTCTTTGGGGTGTGGGAGGAAACCAGAGCACCTGAAGGAAACCCACAAATGTGAAAATCCCACGCAGCCAGCATCCGAGGTCAGGATCGAACCTGTGTCTCAGGCACTGTAAGGCAGCAGCTCCACCAGCTGTGTTACTGTGCTGCCCAATTTTGAATTCTTCTGACAGCAAAAGAACTGAACATCAACCAGCAACCAGTGAAATATTACTGTAAGGTAACATCAACCAGCCCAAAAGTTTACTGTAAGGTTTTTGAATCTTCCACTTAAACATAATGAAAATACAGCCATCTTTCCCTGTACATTTATTGCCAAATGAAACTATATGTCGTGGTCTTAAAGCCGATACTCAAATAAACTCTACTTAATAATTGTAGTGTAGAACATAATATTGATTCTTTTGGAATCAAAGAGTGAGGATAATAGAAAGCTACTCTGATTGATGTAGTGCTATACCATCATCTATGATGGAAACTCAACTGCTCACTGCATTTAGTACTTACTTAGATTGTGGGATTGAAGCTGCATATCTGACTATGCCAGCAACACATACACCGATAACATTGTGAGTAGTCTAGTTCGAAGCATAAAATTCCAAAGATATTGATAAGAATGGACAAAAATACAGCAAATGGATTTCAGTGTAGGCAAACGGACGATTATCCACATTGTATCTCAAAAATGTCGAACAGAAAGCTTTGTAAAGGGCCTGTCTCTCTTTCACGACCTAATTCAAAACCTCTGCCGAGTTTAAAGGACCTAAAACAAAAATCAAGACCGTGGTAAGCTATGAACTCCTACGACCTTCCACGACTATGTTCACGAATTCCTACGAACTCCTACGAGTATGTCTACGAATTCCCACGACTATTTCGATGCCCTCCTTATGAGTAAAAAGTTGCAATTTCTTTCATCCCGACCATTTTTTTACCTGTGGACATTTTTTATCGGGCTGGAAAAAACGTCCCGACTTACCTGATGCCACGAGTAACTACGGCTGGCATAACGAGCCACTATGATATATCTACAAACTCCTACGGACTCATTACGAACATTTAGCGAGTTTGAATTAAGGGGAACACTTGGGAGAATTACTGACTAACTCGTGAAAGTGGTACAGGCCCTTTAATTGTTAAAAGTAGAAGCAGTGGGAGTGATTCATTATTTCATGTAAATGATCATTAAGAACTCATTGACATACAGAAAAATAATCAAAAGGCCAAATGGAATGTTGCCCTTGATATTCCAGAGAACTACAGTAAAGTAAACTACATGTAAAGATTCCATATCCTGATTAAATCAAAGCTGGAAAAGTACTTTGACTAGTTCTGGACATCGTGCCTTGGGAAAGATCTGTTGGTCTGGGTGAAAATACAGCATAAATTAATCAGAATGATAGCAGACCTCCAAAGCTTCAATTACAATGTGAGATAACACAAAGTGATGTGACTTGGAATATTAAGAGCTGATATTTTTTTTTAAAGATATAATTGAAAACAGATGGGGTTGATGGAGAGAAGCCATGCCCACTGGATGGAGAAAAGGCAAAAAAAAAGATTTAGGACATCCATCTGTGATATTAAGAAGCTGGATTGTATAAGGGGATAAAGGAAAAAGAAGAATAGGCCATTCAGCCCATCATTCCTGCTTTAGTATTCAATCTTATAATGGCTGATAAGGAATGGGGTAATTGCTATCAATAGACTTTAGTTTTTTAGTTAAATTGTTAGTCTGTGTGTTGCATTCTGGTCAAAGATTACTCAGATGTTGACATCTCTTTACGGTTCAAAAGGAATGGTGATCAAGCTACTAGTTGCTTGAGAGTTTTGCCTTCAATATTTTTTGTTACTTCCTGCCTTCAACAGCCTGTCTGCTTTCAAAATTAATGATATCCTCCAAGACTGTTCAAAACACTTAAAGCTCCACTATTGCAAAAACAGCTAAACACCTGGTAATGAGTTTGAACTGGTTACCTTGTGCTGGCAAGGCGAAAGGCAAGCTGTACTGAATTTTGCAATGAGACGTTCTCTCCCTAATTTGAATAGGTTACTTAAAGTCATAAAGGGGAAGTCTGTGCTGTTGATAGAACAGAGGGTGAAATTCTCTCAACAGTAAAGCATCAAGAAAGAGCATTCCTTGATTCGGGAGTTGCTGTTTCAGCAGGTGCCCCAAGAAAGGGTGAGTGTGTGTGTAAAGACATTCTCCTACTGATCATACTGATAGGAGCGAGATCCATTATTTATATCTAAATTAGTCTGACCAGAAATGAAAACCATTAGTTGGCATTAGGATTCAGGTAATGGTACGTATAATTCTCAGCTCCTTGAAGATCTGATCATTCTGGGTACAAAGCAAAAAATGCTGAAGTCCTTTGTAACGCTGGGAGATATCATGTAAAGCTCTGTACATAAAGCTTCCTTTGCATTCAACCTTTCAGATGGCACACCTTCTTGTAGTTGAACTTGGCAGCCAAGATCAAACAAACAAAAACGGAAAGAAAATGTTGGAAATGCTTGGCAGGTCAGGCTGCATCAGTGAAGGGTGAAACAGAGGTGTTATTTTAAGCCAAAGATCTTTCAACACAACAGTAAAAGATCTGTGACAGGTTAATATTAACTCTGTTTTTATCTCTGCCTAGGCAGATGCAGATTACAGATGCTGAATAAACAAGCGGTATGGTCGACTTACAGTAGAGCTGGTCGACTTACAGTGCCAGAGACCCTGGATCAATCCTGCCTACAGGCGCTGTCTGTATGGAGTTTGTACGTTCTCCACATGACTTGCATGGGTTTTTCCCGGAGCTCCAGTTTCCTCCAACACTCGAAAGATGTAGAGGTTTGCAGGTTAATTGGTTTGGTATAAATGTAAATTGTCCCTAGTGTGTGAAGGATAACATTAATGTGTGGGGATTGTTGGTTGGCGTAGACTCAGTGGGCTGAAGGGCCTGTTTCTACGCTGTATCTTTAAATTAAACTAAGCTAAACAAGCCAACAAGCATGGGCCATTGCTGAGTAGGATGTCTTACAAGGACCTGATTGCATAACATTTCCAATTGTTCCGTTACGAATATATACATTATTCAGAAATGTTGCAGGTACGTACTTCCAGCATTTCCATGTTCACAGAGTATTCAATTACCATCCACGAGGTCACTTTATCCCATGCCAACAAGCTGGAGAGACTGGTGAACTCACAAGTGAGGAAGTGACTTGGGCTACCGAGATGCCTCAGCAGCATAGGGCTCTATGGGAATGGAGCCCTCTCACTGCCAGTCTCAAGCCTGGTGGAGGAGTACAAATGTGCCAAAGTGAGGCTGGACATGACACTAACAGAATCCCGGGACCCAATAATAAGAGGTGTCGCTCCAACCCTAGCAACAGGGTGGAAAAGGACTCCAGCAGCAGTGGTACTGGACGCAAAATCTGCCCTCCAACACCGGGACATAGTGGGCCATGCCCAACAAGGCCGAGGGGGCTTTGGCCTGGGAGCAATGGAACCTACCTGGCAAAAGGCTACTCCAGCTGAACGTCGGTCGGCACCTGGTGGTGGAGGAGGTGCGTCACCAGGAAGGAGCAGCCAGGTGTGCCAAAGCCATATCGCAAGCCAAACAAGGCCGCTGGATGAGGTGGGATGGCGTTGAGAGGAGGAAGATCACATGGAGAGAGCTGTGGACCATGGAGTCAAATATGTTGAGCTTCATTATCAGAGCCACATATGACGTCTTTCCCTCTCCCACAAACCTAAATCTTTGGCTGGGAGAGGATCCATCCTGCCCCCTGTGTGCAGTTCCAGCAAACCTCAAGCACATCCTGGTCGGTTGTAAGACCAGCCTAACACAAGGCAGATACACCTGGCGACACAACCAGGTGCTGAGGTGTTTGGCAGCTGAACCCGAGTGCAAGAGAGTTACCACCAACGCCATGCCTATCAATGCCCAGATAACATTCCCGCAAATACCCTCCTTCATCCGGGAAGGAGAGAAACGGAGGACTAACCCCTCGCCTCTCAACTCATGCCCACTGAGCGCAGCCAGGACTGGGAAATGCGTGTTGACCTAGGCCAGATGCTTTTGTTCCCAGTTGAAATCACAGTTACCAACCTGCGACCAGACCTCATTCTCTGGTCCAACTCCTGTCGGCGTGTTTTCGTCATTGAGCTGACGGTCCCATGGGAGGAGGCTGTGGGCGAGGCTTATGAAAGGAAAAAGCTTTGATATTCAAACCTTGCAGCAGAGGCATAGGAGAGAGGTTGGAGGGTAAGGTTGTGTCCAGTGGAGGTGGGGTGCAGGGGCTTTGTAGCCAGTTCCACCGCAAGGCTCCTGAGGGAAGTAGGAGTCAAAGGGCAGGCACAAAGGAGGGCACTAAATGAACTTGCCAATGCCGCCGAACGAAGCAGTCACTGGCTGTGGCTGAAGAGGAAAGATGCTGTCTGGGCTGCCACGTGACCATCTAGAGGCTAACAATAAGACACACACCCAGGTCTGATCAACCTGTGGTGGGCCTGCCTCGACTGAGGGTGTCTTGTGATAAAAGGCTGAAACACCCAGTGACGTTGAGGTACACAACTGGAGATGTGTCTGATTGTTAGCAAAATTCACCTGGTGGTCATACCCAAGAATGTCAATTGTAGTGAAATCATAGGGATTGTAACATCAAGTCCTACTAATCAATCATTTACAACAACATTCACAGTACACCAATGTGATATCCATTTATTTTTCACATGAGTGCTGACAAAGTGTGTTTGATCTGAAATGTCAACTCTATTTTGCTTTCCACAGATGCTGCCTGACTTGCTGACTGTTTCCTGTATTTTCTGTTTTTATTTTTGATTTCCAGTTATTTTTTGATTTGCACCTCATTCCGGACCTTCAAGGCAAATGAAAATGAGATGAGATGAATGATGGAGAAAACCCACGCAGTCACAGGGAGAACGTACAATCTCCGTACATACAGCACCCGTAGTCAGCATCGAACACGGGTCTCTGGTGCTGTAAGGCAGCAGCTCTATCACTACATCGCTGTGCTGCCCTTGTTCTCTCCTTTCTTAAAAAACCCCTTAAAAGTTGTTTATGTCTAAATCTTCCCAACCGGATGAAAGGACATAAAATATTAGTTGGCAGGGATTACATCCCGGTCAGTAGTTCCTCAAATACAAATTATATCACGTCTCTGAAATTCCATTTGATTAACATTGATTGATGGAATTATATTTCGGAAGCAGGTGCAAGATTTTGGAGTTCATAATCATTTTAAAGATCATTTGCTAAATAGCTATAACAAGAATGGATCGACTGGGCTTATATTCACACGAATTTAGAAGGATGAGAAGGAATCATATAGAAACATATAACATTCTTAAAGGATTGGACAGGCTAGATGCAGGAAAAAAATTCCGATGTTGGGAGAGTCCAGAACCAGGGGTCATAGTGTAAGAATAAGTGGTAGGCCATTTAGGACTGAGATGAGGAAAAACATTTTCACCCAGAGAGTTGTGAATCTGTGCCACAGAAGGCAGTGGAGGACAATTTGCTGGATGTTTGCAAGAGAGAGTTAGATATAGCTCTTAGGGCTAACGGAATCAAGGGATATGGGGAGAAAGCATAAACGGGGTACTCATTTTGGATGATTAGCCATGATCATTTTGAATGGCGGTGCTGGCTTGAAAGGCCGAATGGTCTACACCTGCACCTATTTTCTATGTTTCTAATTAAGGAAGTAGGGTCATAGCACACAAATGTATGCATTGAAAACTAGCAATTCCTGAAGGAGATTAATGTAACATTTTCAGTTGGAAGTGAGTCAGTGCTTAAAGAATTCCCCCCAAGGCTGTTACTGCAGTGATGGGAAAGACTGGTGTGAAGATGGATCAAGATACTGGTGAGGGCAGGAACATGGAGCTCTCCGGCACAGCTCAGCACTCTTCTCATGATGCATAGGTCCACGTCTCTAGTGTCCTCATTGATGTAAGCTTATCATTGGGCTTATCTTTATCATTTAGCTTGGTTGTGAACAGTAAAATGTGAGGGTGATGGATGCTGAGTGCAAAGCGGTGGAGAATGTGTAACTGATGTCCTATTCTCAAAGTTTGGGCAAAGTCTCCTCGGTTTTTTGAGAGTCCATGCTGAAGGTCAAAGGTGTTCCCGCAGCCCCACTTCAGGGAATGTGCAACAAGCTAGGACGTCATTAATTGAGCAACCAACGATGGGTGAATAGCTTATGTGCTGCAACGAATTGTTCCTAGAAATGTCTGGGCCAATTTCCCAGTGATTGCTCATTGACCTGGAACTGGACACTAGTGCAATGTAAAGATTTCTAAAAAGCCTTTACACATATATTTTTAAAAAAAAAACAGATATAGTCAGATCAATTGCCACTACAATATAAGGTGTTTAGCAGGAATGAATGAATGAATGGAATAAATTGCAACAATTTTCTTCCCACAGATGCTGCCTGAACATCTGAACATCTCCAGCAATTTCTGTTTTTCGTTCAGGTTCTCAATATACATGGCAATTTGCTGGTGAAAGACAATTCGCTGGATTTTTCTGGACACAATACACAGTCTAAACACAGCATCTTATGATCTCCACCCATTTGTATTTACATTTCCATAATACATGGGGCTAACAAGCTGATGCATTGCAATCAAGAGGTACAATATTTGTGGAGTGGGATGCATCAAGCAATTATTCACGAGTGTTTATGCACAGATCGTGACCCTTCAGAATGCCTTGATATTCCACGACAATTCAACAGCTGCCAAGGACTTCTTAGCAATTGTTAACAGAGACATTTAAAAGCTGTTAAAATTGATTCACTTATGAGATGAATGATGGTCTCCCTCCCTGCACAGTTGCACAACACTAAGTCTGACTGCATGAGGCATCTAACCCCTCTCAGCATCTTTCAAACAATGTCCGGATGTTGTTTGAACATTTTGTTGATGAGGCGTTCTGCCAAAGGATTCCATCGTCTGCTTGGAACCCTTTGTTTCTTTCTTCCCACATGATGTTCCATGCAGAACAGTGACTGATAGACCGAAGATAGCCACAAAATGCAGAAGTAACTCAGTGGGGCAGGCAGCATCTTTGGATAGAAAGAATGGGTGACATTTTGGGTCGAGACCCTTCTTCACTCCTGATCTACGTTGCTTTCCGAAATGTTTTCACGCCGAGAACAAATGGTGCAACAAAAATGAGGCCATCTTCTTTGACAGTGGTTCAACCGATCCTTGGTCCTGGGTCACAATCAGGTCTGACTTCCTAAAATTGCTGGGCCCATAGGGTGGGGACAAAACCTGCACTAAGAGTTGTGTATAGCCAAGGTGAAACATGAACTGGGATTGGGAGAGTGGCACCTTATGTCAGTTGTGGGAAAGAACCTGGTCATTGGGTGAATGGTGCTCTCAGTGTTGTTGTGCGTTGCCATTATAGCCAGCTTCTGCACTGCAGCAGTTAGCCGAGGCCATCTGGAGATCAGAAATAGATCATATCTGGAATTTCACACTGTAAACATCTCCCAAGATGGAGAGGAACGATATCCAATATGGCCATCATCTTGATTGATCCATTTATATATGGGTGCGTCAAGCCATGCGCAGAACCAACATATACAATGCTAAGTGTCACTCTGTACTATCTGTTCATTCCTATTTAAAGCATGATGCCACCAACCATTCTGACAAAATCTAACAAATACTAAATATTCTGACAAAAATAACTGAATTTTGTAGTAACTTGCAGTGAAATGTACATGACAACTTCTACCACTAATAGGAACTTACCTCTGGGAACCAGGTCGCAGTAATTCCAGATGACCAATTTAGATGGACAGGGTGAATTTTGAGGGATGTCCCATAACCAATTTCAGAATATCCAACATTTGTCCAGATTGAAAAATTGAATCCATTTAGAGGAATCCATGTGTCTGCATTAGTTATAACTTAAGATTCAGATCTTCCTTTTTTGAAAAATTGACAACCAGTGCAAGTGTGGGAGATCTAGACAAATAGGTGCCATATCAATGAATCTCAGCTAAAGATGAGAGAACCTAAAACAGGGTGAGATATTGTGGTATTTGGTGAACTTGTGTCTTGAAGCCGCCATTTCCTCCCACCATCCCCATCACCACTTTGGTCCTACAACATCCCACTATCTTATTTATGAATGATTCAACTTCACCTCTCAAACACAGGACCTCTACTACCCAAGAAAGCCAAAGGCATTGGGTGCATGGGAACACCACCACCTGCAGGTTCCTCTCTAAATAACGCACCATCTTGACTTGGAAATACATTGCTGTTCCTTCACCATCATTCGTCTTAATCTTGAAACTCATTATAGAAGAACATTAAAATAATAGTGCCACCAGATGTATTCCAGTAGTTCAAGAAGATGGCTCTCCATTAGCTTCTCAGAGGATGTTGGAGATGGACAATAAATGCTGGACAGGTACATGGATAGGAAAGGTTTAGACGAATATGAGCCAAATGCAGGCTGGTAGGACGAGAGAAGATGGGCATCTTGGTCAGCGTGGGCAAGTTGGGCTGAAGGGCCTGTTTCCGTGTTGTATGACTAAATAATGCTGGTCTTAGCCAGATCCTCACAGATCTCTAATTATGAATGAACAAGAAAACACCTTTCTAATCTACATCCAAATCTTGCTTGTGTTCCAAGACAAAATCATATATTTCAACTGCTGGGAAGTATTTTCTTTGCACTTCTGTTCCAATTTAGTGAACTGAGAACTAGGCTAGAGAGTGGAATATTTTGAGCAATTTGCAGTTGTTTTGCCAAGCTATTGTCTCAGTGAGTAGAAAGGTCCGACCTCACCAGAGAGCAAGACATTTATAAACATTTATGGCAGAGTAGGTTGCACATCAATGCACATTTTTTGATCTTAGGTTTTGGTTCTTCATGCCCATCTTCAGATTTGTAGGGATCAGTAAATGAGCTGAAGGGTGTACATCCTGTAAATGCAAGCCACAAAGTCCTTCTGGAAATCCGTCTACAAGTTTAAATGTTTCTGTGCTTCTACCAATAGCAAGTTGAAGGAAAAGGAATGCTTATTCAGCGTTAATTTATTACTAAAATGTTATTATTAATAGTGTAGGTAATTTGTAGAACGGAAAGGTAACTCGGAAGGGAGGTGATTCAGATTCTTCAGGCAGAATAGAAAAGTGGCATCAAGACATAATATGGCCAATGCTCTAACTGAGAGGATGTTGTACTTTTGGGGATGTGAGAGAGGCCAGAACATGCTAGAGTGGAGAACCAATGAGATCAAAGGGCAGAGATAGAAAAGTAGAAGTAGTTTTGGAAATACCCCCATATTTATTGGGACAAAATGGACCAAAGTGTAAAACAAACCAAGGAAGTGTTAAAGTATATGGATGTCATTGCTCATGGTTTAGTGTAATGAGCTTGTCTAACAAATAATAGTGTCACCTCTACCTAAAGTATTTGACTTGATCACATTGTCCACTGCATCAATATAATTCTCCCACATTCCTCGCACATCCATCTCACTTAAGGTAAACTGCTAAAGTGCAACACTGACATTTCTAATTGGACTAATGATAGACACTCATGGTTAAGATAGTTCAGGGGCAAACCGTGTGTATTCCTTTGAAAACGTTAAAGCATCCAAAGCATCTTGAATGGCAAAGGAAATGACGACATGAAAATTACACTAATAAAGAAGAGAAAGACTATGGTCTTGGAACGGTATAGTGGCGAGGGGCTGCACAGTGGTGTAGCATTAGAGTTGCTGCCTTACTGCACCAGAGACCTGGGTTCGATCCTGATTACAGGTCATGTCTGTACACATTTTGTACATTTTCCCTGTGCCTGCGTGGGGTTTTTCCAGGTGCTCCGGTTTCCACCCACATTACAAAGATGTGCAGGTTTGTAGGTTAATTAACTTCTGTAAAATAGGCCCTAGTGTGTTGGATAGAACTAGTGTATGGGTGATCACTGATTGGCGTGGACTTGGTAGGCCAAAGTGCCTGTCTCCACACTGTGTCTCTAAACTAGACTAAGACAAATTGTAGTAGATAAAGAAGTGTTGAAATATGATTGAAAGTTGATATCTCTAATTATCCAGATGAAATGCATCATTGGTTGTTGAAGGAAGCAAGGGTAGAATGAGTAGAGGCATTATATTTGTCATTAATCAAGAAAGAAGAAATGAATAAGTTACAGGTATGAAACAACAGGCTTGTCAGCTTAACATCAGAGCTGAGAAGTTATAGGAAAAATAATCAGGGATAGAATACACTTTCACTGGGAATGCAAAATCCTGCAATGAGACCTCGGGCTGAATAGCTTCTAACTGTGATCTATGATCATTTACACACTGTTGGTTTAAATGAAATTTCTTTGACTTTCACACTGCCATGACAAAATCATGTAGTCAGCAAAATCACTCTTTACACCCACATAACTCAGGAAGATACAGGTGAAAGATAGTTAGCTCTGTTCATTTCGGACATTGCTACTCATTTTAAATACACCAAGGTGAGGTTTGGTGCCCAATAGTAAGTCTAATATAATTGTCATTCTATACGTGCAACTTACTGTGGGAAAAAAATTCAGCTTCAATTCAAATAAGGCCACACAATACCAACTGCTTGTTTGGTCCATCCTTGGCATGAAGCGATGCTATTATCATATTCTGAGGTTACATTATCGGACATGTAGCAACTCCTATGAAAAAGGGGCCGGTCAGAGCAAGAACGAAAGTGATTAATGTCACTAAACCAAGATGATGTCCACATTTACACCGTTCTCTCACTGATGTACGTAAGGCTGAATGGCAAAGGGAAATTGGCAAGTCTCCAGAGCCAGTACGGAATGGGCAAAGAAAGAACAATAATGGGCCTGTCTCACTTGCCGATTCTTTAGGCAACTGCCGGTGACTGTCATAGTTGTGGCAGGTTGCCGAAAAACCGGTGACAACCTACGTCACCTTGGCAACAACCTACGACAGCACCTAGTTCAGAAGAAGTCAAGCTACGCTCATTGGCATCAAACCCACTGGCGCCAAAAATGTTTCAATGTGTTGAAAATTTAGCGGCGACCAGAATGACGCTACGACTTTTTTTTTGCGCAACTGAGGAGACTACTGCCGGCGACCACCGGCGAACAAGTGGCGACAAACTGGTGGCCTGTAGTTGCCTAAAAAAATCGCCTAAGTGGGACAGGCCCATAAGGCTTTCATTTCCACAAACAGCACACTCAAATGAAATATATAATTTACTTCCAAACACAACCTCGAAAATGGAGTCCCTAGATACAAGTTTAATGAATCATTTTAGGGACCGTAGTCATTAAATGTTTTATATTTATGCAGTCCAGTTTAATATTGAGGGATTTCCCAGAGGGCGTATCAGCCATTAAGGTGTTACTCATGATGTAGTCACTGTTTTGCTGCAGAAACCAAGCAAAAATAATATTCATTCAGCAACAACACTTCAAACTTAGGCTTTAGTGAGCTGGACATTCATCTTTAGTTATACAGTACGCCTGTTCATCAAGTCCCTTAAATATCTCTGTTTTAGTATGCATTTGGTGTATGCAACAGGGTATAAATATACATCCCCTAATCTTCCTGCACAACAGAGCATAGAATTCAAAAACTGAATTAGTGAAACAAGACTTCTAATTCAATGGATATTTAATACATATCACTTTGAGTTAAAAACATATATTTGGGATATACTGTACATGATGAATATGTTTCCAAAAAGTTTCTGATATGGTGAGGTATTGAAGCAACAGCTGAAAAAAAAAATTAAAAGATATAGAAATTAATTTTTTGAAGAAATACATTTTTGCTACCAAAAAGGGTTTGATCATTTTTTAAGATACTCTGTGTAACCCTGCCCATCTCCAATTAAGATATTAATGAAGCCACGAGAAATGGATCATCATATTTACATTTGGTATATATTTATTACAAAAACATAATATTCCGAAGTAACAACTCCCCCCACCCAGCTACAGATACATCAGATAGATGAAGAGTAGGGTTAGGGTTAGCACCGGCGTTCCAGGTTCAATCCTGACCTTGGGTGCAGTCTGTGCTGAGTTTGTACGGTTCTGCCTGCGTTTGTTTGCTCCGGTTTCCTCCCACATCCTTAAAACGTGCAGGTTGGCCGTTTAATTGGCCACTGTAAATTCCCTTGGAGCGTAGCTAAGTGGTTGAATCTAGGGGCTGAGTAGTTGAGAACGTGTAGGGAGAATCAGAAACATTGGGTTAAGGTAGGATTAGTGTAAATGGGTAGGTGATGGTCAAAGGGAGCGTTACTGTGCTGTATGTGTCTTGGACTCTGAAACAAAATCACCATGAAGGTGTATTGCTGGGAAACAGCCATATGGTTAGTAGAACAAATAAACATATGAATTGGTAGACTCAAGCCATACACAGATGAATTCTGAGAAGATCAACTATTTCTCTGGGGTATGGACTGAAACCACGACAGCTCACTGCTACACACATTCCCAGCCACAAAGTCAGAAGAGCTCACACACAGAGTGAAACTAACCAGTACAGAGTCGAAGCCTCAGATCAAAACGGAGCATCGTTATTATCTGATAATATCACAGCAGCTACAGTATTGGATGCATGTGTTTCTTTCACAACTCGTTAGCCACAAGAAATTCCCAGTGATTCAACCAGTTTTTGAAGAGCTTAACCACGGGCTTACCAATCTGCTCGGAGCCAATAGCAAGGGCCACATACTTACAAAGAAGTGTGATGACCTCACGCACCATGTGAGACGCCTTTCCAATGAGCAAGTGACTAGCTGAAGATTGTTCAGGCACAGAGCTCTGGTTGAGCTGACACTCTCTCGGGCCTCACTTTGAACCACAGAACCACAAGTGCGGTGCAGCCTACATCTCAAGACTGCACCTGAACCTCAACAGGTTTATTTTTTTTAAGCCAGGATACCCCTCAGCTGGACCTCTGCTCGTTTACGGTAAGCAGTAACCTCCCCTCATTGAGGGGTTTCTCAGCGATGCCGTATTCCCACTGCTGCTGCTTCTTCATAATCGTTCCTTATATTGAATGCCTGCTTATAGCTCTTGCTAAGCTTGTGGCTAAGCATTCCTGTGGCAGTATAAACCCAGATTCTTGGTTACAAACAGACACTCAATTTCCTTTGGGATTTTTCTGCTTTCTCTTGGTTATTCCAGTCTAACGTTCCGAAAAGTGACAAAAACAACTCTCCGCAAGGACTGAGAGTATCATCTGGGACGGACCATGGCATCCAACAGCATATTCGATTCATTTCCAACCTATCCACAGACCTTCTTGCGAGGTGAGTACAAGCCTCTTTTGTCTTTCAAGGCAGGAAACCTCAGTGTAGACGAGTAATCTTTTTGAAGGTGTATCACTGGTTCTAGTAAGTTTGGTTCAACGTGGCTTTCCAATAAATGACTACAAGTTATATGACAATGAAGTGAGATGGAGAAGGCTGAAACCCTGTGTATTGCATTCTAATTCACCAAATAAATGATTTCAAAAGCTTTGGTTATTTCAGTGTGTACTTGTACCTAAAAGAGCGGAAGCTGGGCAGTTGTGATCAGCTGAAAAGCAACTATATCTTACTTTTTCAACACATTTCTTTGAAATAGATGAATGGATCATCAAGCACGGTATGATGTCAGCACAGACCACAAAAAATAATCACCTTTTTTTAAGTTCATTTACCGACCAAAGTTATCTGTTTGCAGGAAGGTTTTAACATTTTCCAAGACAACTAGACCCCCCCCACCACCACCACCATAAGCAACCCCACCACTAGGCTCTATTCACTCCACTGCAGCTGATATCTACCAGGAAAGCCAAAGGCATAGTGTTCACAAAGAGTAACGGTAGAACAGTTATTTCCTGCACGGTTTAATGGTGGAAGAGGTCAGCTGAACCATAGTTCAAATTTTGCTCGTGTTCTCTGTAATACAATATTAAATATGGCTTTTGACCAAAAAGTTTTATCGCAATGTTTCTTCAAATTGTACTGGTGATTTCTTTGTTTCACTCAGTACTAGTAGCTCTGTCTTCAGAACTGCAACTGGTCAGGGCCACAATTCTTTTCTGTATTAGTAGAAATATAAAAGCTTGATAAATCCCTTAATGACCAAATAATTACATTTATTATTTGGTATGCTTGACACACCTCTCAATACGGTTTTATTCCAGTGTCATACATTAAAGTTTGCTATTTTTGATACATTTCCGAAAATATATCGAACCTTACTTTTACAGGTTCTCATTTAATCAAGGATCGGAATGAAACTTACCTTAACAAAAAGCTAGATATTGAAGAGTAATTCAAATGTAAACGTGAGACAAGTATCACTAAAGTCAAATCATACCTTTTTGAATATTTGATCTTGTTTAGCTGAGTACATCACTTATAGCACCATAGTGCTTACAGTATATAGTACTTATAGTATAAACATCATTTTCAACTACTAACAATATTACAGAGTTCTATTGAGAGTGTCTGTCTGGGAGTGCTGAGGCTCATATCAATTCCTTATGTTCCTCATGAAATTCTGGCAGTGACACCTTATGAAATTAGTTTCAGTGAGTATTTTGCAGTGTTAGTGAATATAACTGTAAGAGATCTTTTCCATTCATTTTTTCTAAAAATTAAATTTCTCGTGTTTTTGTGTAAGTATTTTACTCAACAGGCCAGTTGCAATGTTGGTTGGCTTAACTCTGCAAATTGAGTAGGAACCATTCCATCGTAGTACTAGGTTGCAATATTCTAACTCTCCCCATTTGGATGCATTTTATTTTGATATTGAGAATTTCTGCAACGTGAATACAAAATTGCAAAGAGTAAAGAATTATGAAGACCTATTACTGATTCGGAGCAGTTTCAGGATCTTCATGTAATATATATATATATATATTATATATATATTTCATGCTATGTAATTTAGGTAATATTCTATCTGAATAATATTCACTTCATGTATTGTGTAAGAAGGAACTGCATAAGCTGCTTTAAACAGAAGATAGACACAAAAAGCTGGAGTAACTCAGTGGGACAGGCAGCATCTCTGGAGAGAAGAATGGGTGATGTTTTGGTTCGAGACCCTTCTTCCTGAATGGGTGATCCGAAACGTCACCCGTTCCTTTTTCCCAGAGATGCTGCCTGTCCCGCTGAGTTACTCCAGCTTTGTGTGTCTATCCCCATTTCGTGTATTGCCTTTCTGCTGACTGGTTAGCAAAAAGCTTTTCACTGTACCTCGGTACATGTGACAATAAACTGAACTGAACTTCACCAGTATTTGAAAGTCTATTTCTCTCTTAGTCATTTCAGTTGTAAGTGATGATCTGGACTTAAACGTTTGTTCAAGTGTTTACTTCACAAAGGGGTACGTACAGTCTTTCTCCATGCTAATTTCTGATGTAATATTTGAATTACAAAGATAAGTCTCTGCCAAGGTTGGTTGCCAGTGACTATGGAGAAGTCTGCAGCCTCAATCGCCCAACACTCCTGGCCAAAAGAGGAAGCAATGTAGTGGTAGGCACTGCTGGTAACATCTAAAAAAAGGAAATAGGGAAAAAAACAGTGAAGTTATTGAGGAGTTTCACTTAAACCTAAATATCAGTTTATATTACTCTTGAAAAATATATCTTTCTTGAAAAATGCTTTGATTTCCTAATGGAAGCTTGAATTATTGCTAGTTTATATATGTATATAACATATATATATAATTAAATATAAATATAAAAATATTAATGTAACAAATATTTTTTTACTAAATATATATTATATATATTTAAAAATATAAATATACACACACACATATATATGTGTGTGTATATATATATATATATATATATATACACACACACACATATATATATACATATATACTAGAACAAGTGCAGACCCATTGGGACTGCTCCCCCAATGTACCCCCAATTCCATAGTGTCATGTTTATTTTATTTGTGTCCTTTGTCCTTTGGTTTTAATTTCAAAGTCTTTTTGACTTTTAAAGACTTTAAATCAGTAATGAGTCGAGAATAAGTCAAGAATTAAAGCATGAAAAGTTCAGATAAGGTGATCCAGGCCTCGACGGGAAAAATGTCATTCGGAATATGTAAAAATGTAATTGTTACCTCACAGTATTTTTACGAAGATGTAAAGACAACCACACATATACACACATATATACACTAACAAGATCAGACTTTTAATAAGTATATGATATATTAATGTGAGTGAATGATTGAATAGGTTTATTGGCCAAGTATTCACATACAAGGAAGTTGCCTTGGTGCTCCGCCCACAAGTTACAACTTGACATATGGTGACAGTTAGGAATTTATTGGATATCCAGACATATAAAAAATGCCATCGTTTTGCAGGATTATCAGGTGTTTAAATACCAACTGTATGCATAACTCCAGATCAGATTCCAGATACCTGCTGTCTCCTACTTTCATAAGGTTATAAGTTATAGGAGCAGAATTAGGTCTATGACGCCATTCAATTCTGGCCCAATCTATCTTTCCCTCTCAATCCCATTCTCCTACCAACTCCCCATAATGCCTGACACTCTTACTAATCAAGAATTTGTTAATCTCCGACTTAAAAATATCCATTGACGGCCTGCACAGCCTTCTGTGGCAATGAATTCCACAGATTCATCACCCTATGACTAAAGAAATTCCTCCTCATCTCCTTTCTAAAGGTACTTTGTTAACATGAGCAACATGTTGCCTGCTAATAGACACCCTGTTGGAAGGACCGTTCATTTAAACTAAGTCCTTTCAATATTCTGTATGTAGAGTAAAAATCACACATGCTTCTGTTCCATTCAAAGGCGATCGACAGCTCATCTAAAAAAGATTATCGGTTGAATTTTAATGAAAGCCCTTAACATTGGAATGTTAACAATGTTTTAGGTGACACATTTTAGAAAGGCATTGTGCGGCTCAGCAGATATCGTAGCAAAATATCGCAGGACAGCTCATAAACAACTTCTTGGATGTAGTATTTAAAGCAAAAGGGGGGCATCTGCTCCATGAAGAACAGTCAAGCTCTAAATGTGGTCTGCAGGCCTAATGTTCTTAATTAAAGGCAACCTTTGCCAAAATAAGTTACAGACTATTTAAGAAAAAAAAAATGTATAATCATTTTCAAAACCTCCGACTTTTCCTCTGATCCAGATGTGTGTTTGAGGAAGGTTCTAGAATATTCATTTAATTCCAATTGGCAAAAAGACTACAATTTACGAAAACACTTGGATTATTCATCGCAGCTGTTGGGCACTTTGAAACACAGAAAGAACATTCAGTTTAACATTGTACATACTTTTTTAAGGGGCATAACGAAAGGTAGATAACTGTGGAAAAGTAATATTTTTTTTCCATATGTACAGTCTGGATGTGAGGATACGTAATTGCATCTTGTTTGCCTTTTTTTGCCAGGAGAGAAATAAATCTGCAATATATCATTTTTTAGCAGAGATTGTATGCAACCATAGTAGACAAAATTGGTGTGGTCACTTTTTTGTCGAGATCTAGTCACTTGACTACAGTAAGCCAATTATCGCAGTTTTTTGTCAGTATCTTTACACTGGTGTAACTCACGTACATGGACCCTACCAAATAAATCATGGACAGACAAAGATGCACAAAGATGCCTTCAAATATACCGTTTATATATTTGATATATTTGACAGTCAATAAACCAGTTGTCAGCTAAGGCAGGTCTTTAGTAAGTCATGTTAGATTGCCTGTTTGCAACAGTTTTGATTATCTTTAGTTTAGTACTTTGAAATATCGTTAATCCGGTACATGGATAGGAAAGGTTTGGAGGGATATGGGCCAAATAAGTGGACATATTAGTCGGCATGGTTGAACTGGGCTGAAGGACCTGTTTCCATGCGGTATGAATCTATATTGCAGAAGAAGCACCTTCCCACCACCTCCATTAAGACCCTTAGTTCAGAAGCTAAAAAAACAGGGTTCTTATCACAATCATTCAGGCCTGTTCAAAGTGAACGTAGGAAATGCAATGTTCAATTGCTAAAGTCAATCTTCTCATTAAAAAATATCAGGATGTCTTCAAACGTCACCTTGGGCTTGTGGTTTTCAAAAAGCCTCACTGGGTATTCTGGTCATCTGCCTGTTCAATATTGATGAGAGAAGGAAGTAATTTCAAATGAACATCAACCTGTGATGCTGATGCATCAAACCCACTCAATGGCCAAAGATGAGTTTAGGCCAACTTTTACCCAAGGAGTCGGAAACACTACAGATTCACCAACTTCCAGTAATTGCTTCATTTTGTTTCAGGATCGACGCAGTTGTGGTTATATTTTCTGCTAGTAGTTCACAAACAAATGACTCACTGAGCTCGTCCCAATGGTCAGCAAATATATCCAATGCATTTATTTGCATAGAAGTGAGACTAATAAACTTAGTATGAGCAGAAGATTGAAACTGGTATCTTCCTACTTTGCACAGCATTGCAACTATGAGTGACTTTGACACAGACGGCAGAAAATGCTCTTGTCTGAAAGCAAGCCCATGTTGAGCTCGCAGGAAGATGTCAAATACCCCTTCACATTGGTTAGTAAAAAGAGCAAAAAATTAACTTTACAATAAGAGCCATTCCGTTAGCAGCACGGTGGCCCAGCAGTTGAGTTGCTGCCTTACAGCGCCGGAGTCCCAGGTTCGATCCTGACTATGGATGCTATCTGTACGGAGTTTGTATGCTCTCCCCGTGAACTGCATGGGTTTTCTCTGGGTGCTCTGGTTTCCTCTCACACTACACTTACAGGTTTGTAGGCTAATTGGCTTGATCAAATTGTAAATCGTCCCTAGTGTGTGTAGAATAGTGTTAGTGTGTGGGTATCGCTGGTTGGCGCAGATGGAGTTGGCCGAAGGGCATATTTCTGCATTGTATCTCCAAACTAAACTAAACTAAAATAGTTTTCTGAGGACTCTGTGTAAATAATATCTTTTTAAAGATGATTTGGATGACTATCATTTATTTAGCTATCAAAAATATATTTTTAACTTCTAGAATCCATTGTTTGAAGTTAAACCTTTGTTGTAAAATAATTAATGAGTTTTGTAGAGATATACAACAACCATGTCTCAAGGACAATGGGATGGACATGAAGAAACATACAAAGTATTCATAAGGCAAACCAGTAAGTTGTGTGCAAGTTCCCAGAGGGTTCAAGGAAAGATAAAATTTCTGCGAATAAATTGCATAATTTTCCCATCAAGTTTGTTAATTTTAATGAAGAAGATTTGGATTTGCCATGGGTCGCACTTCCTAGCGAAGACATTCTGAGTCACATTGGCAAGCATTAGAATAAATGGGTGTGCATCATCATGAAGCTGACAAATGGGAAGCAAGAATAACCAAAAAACCTTAATGTCCAGTTGTGAAAGTTCTGGCACGCACTGTAAATAGCCTCGTTCTTCGAAATATCTCTGTAACTGGTAAACACGACAAACTGATAATTTCAAATACTGAATTATTCACCTGAACGTTAACAGCTGTCCCCTGCTTCTTCATGAAGTGTTGCAGAGTTCACAAACATGGCAGAGCACCCTGCCCTGACAGGTGGGTCTACAGTGAAAAATGCAACAAAAATTGGCTGGAGCGGATAGCCAGGGTGGGGAGGAAGCTGGAGCTGTGGAGGCAACGCTCCCTCTCCATAACGGGAAAGAATTTGGTCATCAGGTGTGAGGTGCTCTCGGGGCTGCTGTATTTGGCACAAGTGTGGCCTGTCCCTCCCTCATACGCCACAGGGATCACCCGGGCCATCTTCCAGTTCATCTGGGGGTCGAGGATGGACCGGGTGCGACGGGCCACAATGTACAAGTCGGCAGACAACGGGGGTAAAAGCGTGCCCAACGTCGCCCTCATTCTGATGGCCACCTTCGTGTGTGGCTGCATCAGGCGGAGTGTAGAGCAAGGCACGTGGGCACCAAGTGTCACTACCTGCTGAGGTTCTACTGTCCCTGGTGTTGAGAAGGATGGGCCTGGCGCAGGTGCCACGCAATGTGCCAGTCAGCTGGACATTGCCGCCCCATCCTGTCGTCGGTGGGAAGGGTTCTTCCGGACCAACACCTTGACCACATGTCCATCGGGAAGTGGTCAGCACAGAATGTCCTGCAGGCACTTGCAGGGAAAGACTCTATGGACCCGGTGGCGTGGTTCCCTGAGCAGACTGCCCAGCTTGTCTGGCAAAAATGCCTCATCGCCAGAACTCACCAACAAGCACCAAGACCTGGCTTGGCTGACGGTGAGGGGAGCCCTCCCAGTCAGATCCTTCCTGCACCGTCGGAACCTCACTGCCAGCGCACGCTGCCCTCGGGACGGCTGCTATGGCGAGGAGACGGTTGCCCACCTCTTTATAGATGTGGGTTTGCTAAAAAGAGTCTGGAGAAAAATGCAAGGGTCCCTGGTACGCTTTATCCCGAACAGCTCCGTCACAGAGGACTCGGTGATTTACAGACTGTTCCCAGGACACATTCAGAGGCTGACATCGAGTGCTGCTGGAAGGTCATCAACTCGGTAAAAGACGCCCTTTGGTCTGCCCGAGCGGTGTTGACCACCCAGCAGAGCGAGATGTCCGTCAGGGAATGTTGCCGACTGGCCCGCTGCAGACTGCAGGAGTACGTGCTGAGGGACGCACTGAAGCTCGGTGCAGCCAACGCCAAGGCACGGTGGGGGAGGGCCACAGTCTAACGCCCTTCCGCTGCTGGACATGGGGGGTACGGTATGGTGGAGACGCCCCTCAATATAAGGGAAGGTATCCCACGCCATTGTGGCACGAGTGGGGGACTGATTTGTGGAAATTTGGGGGAAAGAAATGTCTAAACTGTATTGATCTATTGTACAGCCTCCGAAAATGTTGGATGGATTTTCCGCAAGGTTAATGTATTGTATATATTTATCATTTGAATAAAGTATATTTTGAAATTAAAAAAAAAAGAAAAATGCACAGACACAAGCAGAGCATATAAGGTTCAAATGGCAAAAGGATGGTGTCTAGTGTAGAACAGTAGTGCTGTAGGATGCTTATTGGAGACTCGTGATGAAGCAGCTCACTTTATACCACATGCCAAGGTAGCTCATGTGAATATTTTTCTCTCTTTACACAAATCTGATGGCGTACTGTTAACCCTTTGCTTCCTCATCTACATTGCAACTCTTACTCAATTCATGACAAAAATAATGACAAATAAATAATAACAATTGAAAACAAATTAAAGTGAAACCTAGAATACCTGCTGATCTACAGGTAAATGCTGCTGCTTGATTCTTCTAATTAGGCCATTTGTATTGCATGAAAGTGATATGATCAGTCATTCAGATCATTAAGATTTATGAGTGAAGTATTTGACTAATATTCCATGACTATGGAATATTAGTCAACTACTTAACTCATAAATCTTTGATTCAGAATGCTAATAATATCACATCAAATCTCCACTAGTACTGTAAAATGATAACTGAATCATCTGATTCTAACTACCTGAATGCAAATTATTATGTGTACTTGTCAAATGCTAGATATACTAATCACAATTAAAATAATTAGTAGAATTGTTACTTTTTGTTACTTTGTGCAAATTTATGAAAAATTCTGTTCTAAACAGGTAAATATATTTTTAATGAAAAATAATGAAATCATGTGCAAAATTGGTGGCTCATTATGTTTAACTCAGATTGAAATCTCCCATTAAGATGATATTGGACTGTGATGTAAATTGTTGTTTCATTTATTTTCGTTTGAACATATATTTTTTTATTAGAGTATTTAGACAGTGATTTAGCAAACATATGTTATGATAGCAATATTTCATGTTCAACAAGCATACATTATTAATATTATCAAGTGTATCATTTTGACTCTAATAGTTTTTTGTTTATAAAGAGAGAACAGTAAGAAAAATAGAATAAAAATCTACATCAAAGAAGAAAATCATAAAGAAAGGAATAATTTACTATTAATACATCGTAGGAGATAAGATCAAGGAATATAAGATATAACTTTTCATCTATTCCTAAATCCAAGTTTCAGTTAGGGTTTGTTGTTTCATTTAATTTACATAATAATCATTGGTTTTGAATGAGCTGTGCCATAGTTTGAATGTTTATGTTTGTAGCAATTTATGTAGCAACAAGTTCTTATTGTAAACCACCAAACTGATGGAGGAGCAAAGGTCTGATTCTAATTAGTATGCATCTGTCAGAAATTGGCTCTCAGAGTTAATCGTGTTTAATATGCCAAACTAAGACAGATGAATAAATATAAAAAACATGGCTTGGCGTATATTTTAAACAATGAGGAAATTAACGTCAGTATATTTGTAACTAGTAAATTGCTTCAAATCGTCGTCATGGGAAATCTTCACTTTGGTATTTGATTCTAAATACCCTAGAGACATTTTGCCATCTTACAATCTTTGTGCTATTTGTAAAGTGAAATGGATGTACTCTGCTTCTGAAATTTACTTCAATGGAGCCCATTGGAGCCAAATTTGGGAAGTGAAATTCAATGCAAAACCTCTATTGCATTGCACGATTAGTCCGTGTGACTAAGGGCAAATGGGCTCTGCAGGTTCAATAACTTTTCCTATATTTTATTTTAATCAATGTGTTCGCTTAACAACTTGGACTTAAAGGTACTTTTAGCACTAGAAATTCCACTGAGGGCTCTCATAGAGGTTGGGATGTATATTTCAAGGCGAGGAAGAATGGAGGAAAGGGGAATCGACATACTACATAGTTGAGGACAGTTAATATGATCATAAGAACTAACTAAATATATTAATAAGGGTAGTGCAGTTGGCGTATTTTACATGACTTTGAGACATCCAATTCCTGGTTCATAGAAATTTAGATTATGAGCTTCATAATCTTATTCAAATTATGCATCTACTTTAGCAAATGTTGGTAAAACTCCAGCCATGAAAAATAGAAAAACAAGCTACCCTACTTAATTAGGGTGCTTAACGTCAGATTATCATCACAAATTATATTGCAGAGTTGTCATTAGAAATATTTTTGATGTTTAACATTGTACAATTCCAGTTTGGATCTTTGGCCACAGCACAAAACTGATGTTGTTATTCTTTTACTGAGCAACGTTTGAACATTCCCTTTGTGTGACTTTATGGCAGACTAGCTGGATACCCTAAGCAGATTTACAGGTAATCAGACTAAATAAAAAAATACTGGAGAAAGAATAAAACTGAAATGGTGTCACAATGGAATCATTGCCTCTTAATTTGGTCAAATAGTAACCAAAGTCTGTATTCTGTATGCAGGAGTCTATAGAATTTGCTAATTCATTATAGATGACGTCAAGGGCACCCCAGGCAGTCATAGTTTGTGTAATACATAAAATCAAATTTAAGTGACTGTGAGATGGTGGTTAGATGTCAGTCCTCAGTCAGGTTCTTATCAATTATTGGCAACCGCGTGGTAAATTATAATAGCAAGAGTTTTAACCAAGGTGTTAAACCAGCAACCTATTTAAAGCATAATGAAGTCACCATCTGATAATCTTCATTTTCAAGAAGAGCAATTTCAATACATTCTCAAAAAATGGTGTTCAAGAATCGATTTCTGGTGTCAAAATAATCTAATCTACATTCCCGTCGGATTCCTAAATCTACAAAACATTGTATTGAACATTTTTTTTTAACCATCATAATGTTGTTTGAAGTGTTTCCTCAAAATCCCTCCAACAAGTGTCTTGCCATTGTATTAAAGGTGGATGTCTGCTCACCCAGGACACAACTTCACTTTCATACAACATGGAAAAAGAAAGTAAAGGATTTTTTGGAGCAAGGCATTGCATCTCAATGCACTTCTCCTTTTTCTTTAACTTCTCTTTTTGTTATCAAAACAAACCAACCTAAAACATTCCCCCCGTTTCTCTTCCCACAGATGTGGGCTGACATGCTTAGTATTTTCAGCACTTGCTGATTTTGAGTTCGATTTTCAGCATCTGCAGTTTTTTTGTTAAATAGTTTTTATCTTTCTCTTATCTTTCAATTCTTTGTTCGAGAAAATATGCTGCTCTATCCACTCTCATGATTTTCTCTGTTAACAAATTTAATAATTATTTTGTCATTTGAAGAGAAAACCTGCATACCCCTCTACGTTTAAGTCCTGATTCCAGTCCTGTATTGGGTCTCCTGCGACTCAAACAAATTCATAATTCGATACATTTTCTCGATATTTTTCAAAGTATTGGAAATTTCAATTGGGTGACATTGCAGTTCTTTACTTGTAAAGAGAACAAATCCAACATCCATTCCTTAAAATATAAACTCTCTAGGAATTTAGTTGTTGGCTCTGTCTTCACATTCTCGCATTCCTGAGAGCCATATCACCTTTCTTGTGATCTAATTGACAAACGGTCTGAAACATTCATGGTGGATATGGTCCTTGCTTTACTAGGCTACAATATAATGCAGTGTGATTGGTAGTTTGTTTTTCTTGAATTTGCTATTTCCTTGATTGCTCTTTATACTGCTGGTCTTGCTGACCTTAATAACTGATGAGGGTGATTGCCCACATTGTTAGATATTGCCAGGATAAAGATTAATTTTCTCCCTTATTTGCTCCCGGCAAGGAGAAATCTTTCCAAGTTATTGGACATCCATGTGGATGGAATAAATATTCAGAAAGATGAAGGCATGAATCCAAATTTGGGTGTCTGTTTTAAAAAAAACTCCTTCATCTCGCAGATTACGTTTGATACCATCACCGTCTTGTCTAAATATTCATACTGACAATATCTCATTTGTCGATAAGAGTTATGATCAGTTCACCAAACTCAATGTCCTTCCAACAGACTATATCCCTCCCCATGATCAACCTGAGTTAGAATGTTGGTCTGCCCAACAAAACTAAGTGAGTGTAATAAGGGGCCCTCCTGCACGGAATGTTGGCCTGGGAAAGGGCACTGATGTTTGTTGATTCATCCTTCCAGAGGATTTGGAGGATTTTTCAGAGACAGTCAAAGATTTTCTGGCGTCGTGAGGTGCCTGCCTATTGTGGGTAGTCTAGGTCTCAGATCATAACAGTATGAATCAATTCTGTTCCAGAGACCACAAATTATGTACCAGGTTAGACATGATCTACAAATTCCCTTTTTCTCTATCAATCAAAAGCTGTGTGATATCAATTTCTTCATTGTGCCCGTATAGCCTTAAGGGCCTGTCCCACTTTCCCGAGTTATTCACAAATTCCCCTGAGTTTTCAAACTCGCAGAATGTTTCGTAACAAGTCCGTAGGAAGCCGTAGGAGTCTGTGGATATATCGTAGCGGCTCGTTATGCCAGCCGTGGGTGCTCGGGGCATCAGGTAAGTCGGGACGTTTTTTTCGGCTTGATGAAAATTGTCTACGAGTCAAAAAATAGCCCCGAGTACCTACGGCTGGCATAACGAGCCGCTACGATATATCCACGGACTCCGACGGACGCGTTACGAACATTCTGCGAGTTTGAAAACTCGGGAGAATTTGTGAATAACTCTGGAAAGTGGGACAGGCCCTTAAATACTTAAACATGGTCTTCACTCTAAAATATTAAACATGAATCTATTTAATCATACAGCATGGAAATGGAAAAATATGTCCCATCTACACTAGTCCCACTTGCCCGTGTCTGTCCCATATCCCTCTAAATCTTTCCTATCCATGTACCTGTTCAACTGTCTTTTCAATGTTGTTATAGTACCTGCCCCAACTATTTCCTCTGGCAGCTCGATCCACACACTGTGTGAGAAAGTTGCCCCCTTAAACCTATGTCTGCTGGTTCTTGATTCCAGTCCTCTGGGTAAAAGACTCTGTGTATTCACTCTATCTATTGCAATACACTGATCTATCATTCAATGATGTGATTGTTATGCACAATTTATGATACAATTTCTCCACCACCAAATGCCTACAGTTTCATGATATTTGAACCAATGAATTATCTGCAAATGTGTGATACCAAATGTTTTTTATTTTTTATTTATGAAGTCTGCATTGGCCCAAGTAATATCTCACTCAAATAATGAAATTCGCGACATTGCCACTGTCTCCCAAGAGCTTCAAATCTGGGGTGGAGCAAAGGCTGGCCTATGGAATAAGCGTGCCGCATCCTTAGCCAAACTAATAAAAAGTTTGTCCACAAAGCCTTGAAGTCAAGAAGATTTCCATTCTTTAATCTTGGTGAGTCACAAACCCGTTCGTTATGTACAATTAGGATGAAGCTCCGCAGAAGTCAGTGCCAGGGCAGCTACCCTTTATGTGGTGTAAATAAATGATTTCGACAAGGGGATTGAAGGCTTTGTGGCTACGTTTGCGCATGATATGGAAATAGGTGGAAGAACAAGGACTCTGCAGAAGGACTTGGACAGGATGGGAGAATGGGCAGAGAAGTGGCAGATGGAATATAGTGTAGCAAAGTGTGGAGGGATGCATTTTGGTAGCAGGAATAAAGGCCGTAGACTATTTTCTAAATGGGGAGAGAATCCTGAAATCATAGGTACAAAGGGGCTTGGGCGTGCTGGTGCATGACTCCCCCAAAAGTTAATCTGCAAGTTGAATCGATAGTAAAGAAAGCAAACTCAATGCACGCATTTATTTCAAGAGGGCTTATATTCAAAAACAGGGATGTAATGCTGAGGCTCTATAAGGTGCTGGTAAGGTCGCATTTGAAATATTGTGAGCAATTTTGCCATATCTGAGGAAGGATGTGCTGGCTCTGGAGAGGGTCCAGTGGAGATTTACATCCCATGAATGAGATGGTGGTGAATCTGTTTATTTCTTTGCCACAGAAGGCCGTGGAGCCCAAGTCAGTGGATATTTTTAAGGCAGTTAGATAGATTCTTTATTAGTACAGATGTCAGAGGTTATGGGGAGAAGGCAGGAGAATGGGGTTCAAAGGGAGAGATAGATCAGCCATGAATGGCCGAGTAGACTTGATGGGCTGTATGGGAGCCCATCAAGTCTCCTGTTATTTATGACCTTATGACCGTATGTTAGAAATGATAAAGAGCAAACCTTTCAACCTGCAGCCTCATAAAGCATCGGAAGAGATATAGGTTCATATGAGCAAATTGGAAAAAAAGTTCATCAGGGCAGTAATATGGATAATCCTATTATGGTTTCTTAGTGGTAGCAATTTTATCTTTCCTGCAATAAAGGCAAACATTCGAAGCAGACAGTTCAATGAGTTAGTTTATATGTATCGGCTGTGGCTTAATGGTAGCACAAGCATCTCTGAATCAGAAGATTGTCAGCTCTTCCTCTAACAGAATGTTTCGGCCAAAGATCTAGGGTGGCACTCCAGCACAGTACCGAAGGAGAGCTGTACTGCCAGAGGTGCGGACTTTTGGATGTGGAGAAGATGTTTCCACTAGTGGGAGAGTATAGGACCAGAGGGCACAGCTTCAGATTAAAAGGACCTTTCTTTAGAAAAGAGATGAGGAGGAAATTATTTAGTCAGAGGGTGGCGAATCTGTGGAATTCATTTCTACGGAAGGATGTGGAGGCCAAGTCATTGGGTATTTTTATGGTGAAGATTGACAGATTCTTGAATAGTAAGGGTGTCAAGGATTATGGGGTGAAGGCAGGAGAATGGGGCTGAGAGGGAAAGGTAGATCAGCCATGATTGAATGGCAGAGTAGATATGATGGGTCGCATGGTCTAATTCTGTTCCTATGACTTATGAACTTATGATTTATGAAAGTATTTATTGGTGAGATGTTACCGATGCACAAATTGAATGCTGGTGGCGTTCACAGTACAGAAGTTTTCTTCGCAGTCAGTCAGGAACAAGGATGCCTGACATTCACTCACGTTTTGTGGGTTCTGAGTTGTCTAATGAGGCCAAAGTGAGAACTGTAAACTCTTCCTCAAACAGGGCATGAAAGTGTATGAATTACAAAGTACAATTCTGCTGTGGCACATGTTTTCAAAATGCAAATTAGATTTAATGCAATTGATGGATTTGGGATTGTTATTTATATTGCAATTTATAATATGCAATTTCTATTGGGAACTAGAGAAGCACTTAAAAGTTACTTTGGAAATTGATAAGCTAGAGAAAAGCTGTCTGGGGGAAAATAAACGCAATGTAACCTCCCCACAGGAATCAGACACTAACGTCTTTTCACACCGACTGTCAGTTTCACCGTGGGCAACTATTGGAAATGACAAGCTATCACTTCTATTCACACTTGTGCAACGATGCTCTATTAAACAATGTAACATAAAGCCTTTAGTATTTTTGCAGTAACAAAAGTAATCTTGCCGCTATTAAAATGACCTTTATTTTTGAAAATGTTGTGAATTAAATAATGTTGCCATTGCAAATCTGAAATTATCCAGCCCCTACCTCCTTTCCAGATTGAAATAATTGTTTTTATAACACTATCTACTATAACACTAGATTTCTTTGGAACACAACAATTGCATTCTTTCATATGCCACTTACATGAGGTCTCTGCATGCTCCAATATACAGAATCGAGGTTCTCACTACTATTCCCAATGCTTTTTGTCCTGTCTGAACAGTCAAGGACCATGGATATTATTAATGAATTGGAGTGAGGCCAAAACAAAGAACTGCAGTTGTTTGCTTACAAAAAAAAGATACAAAGTGCAGGAGTAACTCAGCAGGTCAGGCAGCATCCCTGAAGAACATGGATGGGTGATGTTTCGGGATGGGACACTTCTTCAGACTGCTATTGGGGATTACATTACAAATCTATTTTGTTGGTTGTAAACCTCTTTGAGATATCTTGGACTACAAAATGCTTTTCCTTTCTTTATTTATTGCAAGCAGTATTTAAGAATGTAAATGACACCATGAATTAAGGCAGGGGCACTATACTGGCAATCGTAAAGCTGTCTAAAGTGGTCAAGCAATGCTGTTTCATAACATCACAAAGAACTTGGATGAGTTTGTGGGCATGTGTCAGGAGCAATTAGTGAGTGAGGCTGGTAATAAGGATAATGTGAGAGATGCCAAAATAATGTATTATCAAGATGGTTTTCATGTCCACAAAGTATACGCATCTCCCACCATTTCAATAATAAGCTATAAAAACAGGGGTGTGACTTGAATGCCGAATCTAACAGTCACCCAGCTGCCAACCACCAAAATGAACATTTCAGTTGCTGTCTTCCTGGGTGTGTCACGGTGCAAAAACTGCCATTTCGAGAGACCCCTGTGTCAGTATCCACTCTTAGGCACAAAGTGCGAAAACAAACATCAAAATGCACCATTCTTTAACTGTAGCTTTATCTGATAATGAGATCAGCCGTTGCAGAAGCATTTCTGTCCGTACCGAGAGAAAAAAAGATCAACATCTTTTTGTTCAGAGTGAAGCATGCAGGAGAAGCCATCATTTTTACAATTCCGTCTTGTAACATTTAACATTTAAGACGAACAGGGATTTTTTCATCAATAATAAGCACAAAACTCTCTGGAAAAATGGATGCAATTTAATTAGAAGCAGTGATTTATTAAGCTCATTGCCAGGACACTGAAGAGCATAAATCCTCTCGCTCCTCCAATAGCAATGTTACATTTACTCCCTTCCAATCTGTTGGGACCATTTTGGAATCCGGGAAACTCTGTTAAATCACAACTAATGCATCCACTCTCTTCATAGTCACCCCTTTTTTTGGATGTTGGCCATCAGGGCCAAGGATTTTGTCAAACCTATGGACTTTGTCTATGGACTTACACTTTTCAGCTTTTGTTAATATTGCTGGTGAAGTTAATTCTAACATATTTTGATTTGCATTGCCTTCAACTGAAATAGTTTATTATTGTGGTAGAGCATATGGAGCTGTGGGTGGATGTGGGTTAAACTGCAAGCTGAATTTTCAAGGTAAGAAGGTCAAGTGCAATTTATGCCTTTGGCTTTTACTGGTTTAATCTCAAACTAACCACAACTAAAGCAAGATAGAAAATATTCCACAACAATTCCTAGAATAAATCTCTTTGCTATGTATAATATAAAATCAAGAGTTAAGAGTGTTTAATTATCATATATACCGACAACAGAACACCCAATTCTTACTTGTAAGACTCACATTGCCACACCCTCCTATCCATGAAATTCTATGTTGCCATGTTTTAAGCCATTAGGTACATTTGGCACAATTATTAGGCATACCTTTGCATCATTTTTGAGCAGTCAGTTGTCACAGATGCAGATCAAAAATGATTCCCTGAATGTCTTTACAAACTATGTCTGGTAACATCAGAGATATATGTTATGTTTGAGTTCACATCAGACGGACTTTATTACCGATTTGAGCGTTTCAATAAGCTAAGTTTAGATGGTGATCAGGTTAAAATTGGATTGGTTTTAACTGTATTCTGATTTCTGAATTATTATACTTTGGTCAGATTATAGTTTCAAATGAAATGCATTGCAGATGTTCTTTACACTGCAAATCAAATATAATAGGAAATCTGCTTTGCATCATATTTAGAAGGATTAGGTGTGAGCAACAATTTATAATTTAAAACATGATCCTTTACAAAAAAACACTCAGAAATTCAATTTAGGTTCCTCATATCTCATTGGAAACACGAAATGGGAGGCAGCCTTCTTGTGCCTGCAATTCGATGAGATCATGGCCAATATGCAGTCTATCTCCTAATACCTGTCTTTTCTTCAAAAGACATGCACCGACAGAATAGTAACTTAAAACAAGCTCAAATTTAAATGAACAATTAGCTGAACATCAATTCCCATTTGAAGGAGAGAAGGGAGGTTTGGGGAGGGGGTTACTGAGAGGTTACCTAAAATTGGAGAACCCAATGCTGAAACCGTTAGGTTGTAAACTACCCAAGCGGAATATTAACCCATGATGAGCAGTTGTTAACCTATGATGAGCGTTTGTCGGCACAGGGCCTGTACTCACTGGAGTTTAGGTGAATGAGGAAGGACCTCATTGAAACATACAGAAAGACTTGGATAGAGTGGATGTGGAGAGGATGTTTCCACTAGTGTAATAGACTAGGACTAGAGGTCATAGAGGAGACATTTCTTTAGTCAGAGGGTGGTGAATCTGTTGAATTATTTGCCATAGAAGGATGTGGGGGCCAAGTCAGTGGATATTTTTAAGGCAGATATAGATAGATTTTTGGTTAGTACAGGTGTCAGAGGTTATGGGGGGAAGGCATGAGAAAGGGGTTAGGAGGGAGAGACAGTTCAGTCATGGTTGAATGGCAGTGTAGACTTGATGGGCCAAATGGCCTAGTCCCATCACATGACCTTATGACCTTAATATGAGGTGCTGTTCCTCCAGTTTGGCAATGGAGGAGGCTCAGGACAGAAAGGTCAGTGTGGGAATGGGAGTTAAAATGTTTAGCAACCGGGAGCTCCATCTAAAATAGGAGAATTCAATTTTCATACCCTAAAATTGGAGAATTCCATGGTGATACCCATAAATATAAGGATGGCAAGTCAATAAGCATTTAAGGAAAAATAAAGGTTCAAACATCAAGTGGTCCAAATATCTCAACAGTTTTAAACAATTAGGTGATTGAAAATCAAAAAGCTGCAGATGCGGTAAACCTGAATAAAATCAGAAAATGCTGGAAAAAACTCAACAAGCAGCATTTGAGAAGGTGAGTTAAGATGAAGGATATTCAACCTCGCATGCAAACTTTGTTTCTCCTTTCACAGATGGTTCCTCACCTGCAGAGTATTTCCAGTAATTTCTCTTTCATTTTTGCAAGATTAGGTTCTGATTTATGCTTCCATCAGAATCATTATTCCACCTCTTTGTGAACTGGCCTGCTGGTAATTTATAGCACATCTATTTGTATATCCAAATGCTTATATCAGTTTGTAACTTAAAACAATAGAATCCTTAAGTACACAGGGATGACACTTGGTATATGTGTAGGAAAGAACTGCAGATGCTGGTTTAAATCGAAGATAGACACGCATTGCTGGAGTAACTCAGCTGGACAGGCAGCATCTCTGGAGAGAAGGAATTGGGACATTCCCGGTCAAGACCCTTCTTCAGTCACCCGTTCCCTCTCTCCAGAGATGCTGTCTGTCGCGTTGAGTTACTCCAGCATTTTGTGACACATGGTCTATGCCAGCTCTTTGAAATAACCCTCCACTTAATTCCACTCCACACCCCTGATTCCTTTACAAATAAATACCCAATGCCTCTTTTGAAAGTTCCCATTGAAGTTGTGTTTCAATTACAGTTCAAGATAGCACACTAGATAGAAAAATACTTCCCATCTCTGCACCAATTATTTTTTATAGTTTCTTAAAGAATGATTTCTGGTATAAACTGCCAACCGACATCCATCCTACACTGGTGGTGCTAAATGCCCCACAATGGTAAATCTCCATGCTGTTCTTTGCTTGCCCCTGAAATTAATTCCATTGAAGTCAATAAAGTGAAGCTGGTAGGCAGGATTTCACGATCTGATGTGATTATAGAGCACATTTTGAGCTATTGAACCATGAGCGTTACTCTCTTCTATTTGAGTCTGAATGTATTGCCTAGCTAATAACAGATTTTAGTTAGAAATTAGTGAGCTGTGTAAACATGGAAGATATCATTATAAAGATACCTTCAGCATGATTCATATTGATAATCAGGAACACTTGATTTTGGTTTGTGGGTATATCATTAGAACTTGAACATTTAAATTGTGCAGTATAACGTTTATAGAATAGCTTTCGCAGGTCTTAATTTTGTGTATTTTGATTTTCTAAGATGTAACTGTTGTTTGCTGTCATATTCAAAGCAACATGCTACAGATACCCTTGTGCTCACTGCGCTAAAAGTCAAAGATTATATAACCTGCTTATATTGTAACAGTGTCATTCTTTGAACTGGTAAAATGAATGCAGTCCAAATTGAAACATGTTCCTTCAATGGGTCCTTTATGCAAAAATTCACAACGTTATTTTACTCTGTTTCATTGGAAAGTAGAAGAGGTATTCCAATATATATCCTGGCCTAGAATAACCAGTTTTCTGCAGTATTGAAGCAAATATTCAAGGCGTACACTTGGCGACCTTTTCGCTAAAAGCTTGCGCTCGGTCCGCCTTGGATCTCTCGGTTGCTAACGACTTTAACACCCCTTCCAATTCCCATATTGACTTTCCTGCCCTGGGCCTCCTCCATTGCTCGAGTGAGGCCACATTCAAATTTGAGGAATAGCATCACATGCTCCGATTGGGTAGCTTACAACCCAGCAGTACAAATGTTGAATTCACTAATATTAAGTAACTTCTACCAACATTTTCCTCCACCTTCCCTATCTTTCTCCAACTCCTCCTCACCTTCCTCCACTAAAAGTCCGTTAACCAGTTCTACAGTTCATTGCGATGTATTCCTCTTGGGCTCTCACTGTCTCCAGCCAACAATCGGCCTATCGGGGAATCTCCTTCCCTGAGGTCATCTATTGCCCGCCCAATTTGTCCTGGTTTGTTTATCTTGCTTCCAGTTTCACCTTCGCTCATTACAATCGGCCCGAAGAAGGGTCCTAACATGAAACATCACTTATCCATGTTCTCCAGCGATGCTGCCTGAACCCTTTAGTTACTCCACAACTTTGTGTCTGTCAGATGGCTTTTAATGTTCTATCCTTATCACTCTCCCTAAATGTGTTGTAGATCCATTCAGCATTCATATTTCCACCTCCACTGTTTGGTTCTCCTGTGTGTATGGTACCCCAGCAGAACTGTTCGTTAGATTTGCCCCCAGGTGTCTGAGACACACAAGGACCATAATCTTAATCAACTATTACTTTTTTCAGGGGTGCAAACCTCTCCATTCTATGACAATCAGGCCACCCTGAATGGATATTCTGATGCTTGGTGACCCCTAATGGAATGGCTTTCAGAGGCCAAGCGCAAAACAATGAGGTGATTTACCACTGCAGGCATTTAACACTGCCAGTGTGGGTTGAATTTCAATTGGCAATTCATACTGGAAAAGATCCTTTAAAAAAAAAAACCCATAGAAATAATTGATGCAGAGATGGGAAGTATATCTCTATATAGTGTGCTGTCTTGAAGTGATATCCATGACAAGACCCCCAAAACTTTTCACCCATGTTAATCTACAGTTTTTCCAACTTTTGCCTTCTTATATCTACCAATTTCCCATCAAAACCCACGTCACTCACCCATGATGAGGCAGCTCATCATTACCATCCCTGTAAACTTATTCCCTCGTCTCCACATTGCAATTGTGCCCTGAACCACTGTCTCACATATTTAGTTTAATTTTCTTATAAAAGGCCTTTTTACACATTTGTTCAAACAGTAGGCTGGCATTCAGTCATCTGGCTAACGGTACACCAGTTGATCCTGGAATGCTTGATCTAAAAAGTTCCAGAAAATTCACATTTTTCTCCATGACTTTAGCCTAATGGTGTATTTGCCAATTGTTTTACTGGTCTCTGAATGGATGTGCCAAATCTGTATATTATGAAAATTCTTAACAACATTTTCTTGGAAACCTAAACCTAAGCACCCACTTCAAACTTTTCAAAGTATTCTGCAATTATATTTCTTCTGTAGTGTGTTGCTTAATAACTATTTTGATGCCAACCCAGAGCCAACAGCAATAGTGCCTTCCTCTCCTTTTGTTTCGCTGTGTTCTCAGTTCCATCTTCCCTCAAGATCCTGAAAATGCTTTTACCTTCAGAAATATTTCTACATTTTCCATAAACAGGACAAATATCTGTGTTTGTTTATAATTCTCTAATTAATTACCATATCTTTTTTACCTGCCATCACCCCATTTCTCTATTTTCCCTAACACAGTGTTACTCTTCTGCTTCACAAGAGGCAGCATCCCAAACATGTCACCAAAGTAGTGCATGTGTTCTGACTGATAATGGCTTGCATGCCAAATGCTTATTCAGCCACATCAGGTTGTGATTTGAGTTGCCACAGTGAGTTCCAAAATGCTACTTTGGTCTCAAATCAGAGTTGTATGCCGAATGAATCACAATCTGCCTGCTCTCCACACTTTCTGCTGGCCCAGTCTGATGCATAGCAGAACTGTGCACATATCCGACAGCATTTTTGGTCTCCAAACAACAGTGGTTTCATCCAAATAGAACTACCGATTCTGATTAAGTGCCCCTGGAGTCTCCAAATGGATTTGGAGAATAATAAGGTTTCCACCAAAGCCTTATGAAATGATTCACATTTAAGTGAAGAAAAAATACACATTTCATAAAACATCCACCCAGTTAGTATGAAGGGGAAGAAATGGACGAAAGATTGTCAGAAAAAATAGAACTAAATCTAAGGGGGGAGAAAAAGGAAATAATTGCTAGCAGCAAAATATCACCTACTCTACACAAACTCTGCTAAAACAGTAGCTTCTTTGAAAGATTACATAACCTAGATTTTAAAACGACCATTAATCACACTGAAACTTCCAGCAGTTCGCAGCTCGTGTGAAAAGGTGATACTGATATTTTACATATTTAGGCAGAAAGAAAGCAGTGGTACTCATAATATATCTTTGATTATGGTATTAAATTGGTGCAGAACATGAATAACAAAGAAACTGCAGAGATTTTTGTTCTGTAGCTTTGCACATTACTATTCAAATTAAACAAAAAACATACAGGTTTATACTAAGCAGCACCTTAGAGATGAATGGATATTGTGAGGTATGAGTCTAGATCAACAGAGCTTTTAAAAATACTTCTAATTTTACATCTAGCAAGTATATATTGAAGTAAACTGAATAACATAAATGTATCCGTTTTTAATTATTGTTTATTACAAGAAAAATCTATACTTCTTTCTTGCAATAAAATATGCCTATCATAAACAGATTAAGCAAAGTTCATGCCAAGGAATTAAGTATTTTTTTCTCTGCTGTAACAATATTCGGGTCAATTTTTTACCCGACACGATTTCTGTTCTTCCTGATCTGCACCTGAAATAACATCTAATTAAATGATTTATTTTTCTAAAGTCAACCATGATTGACCAATCTAAGTCTTTATTTACTGTGTTCTGTGGCATGGAAGAAAAAATATCATCCAACGTGTGAAATTGCTCTTAGCTCCAAACCATTGCATCTCCTTCGCTTTCGCAAGTGTGGGGCAAGAGTTGGCAAGCACTGCAATCGCCTCAGCTGTGTAGCATTTGGCTCGTTGTGAGTCACATAATATACAGATACAGAAAAAGGTATTGGGTGTGATACCTTTCAGCACATTTCAGAACTCCATTTAGTTCTGGAGACATCAAACATCTGATAAATGTAGCGATGATCTAGTCCCAAGAAGGTCTGAGACTGGCTAAAAATGCTCCGTGGCAGTGATTGTCCAGTTCATTCAATGACTTGCCATATGCCATGAATCCGTACCCATCAAAAGACAATTATGTGGCAAAGGGAGCAAGGAACCAGGCCACTAAATGATTACTCACAGCAAAATCAAAACATGACAGAAAGTATATTCTTCTTAATTGAACCAGAACTAGTTGTTTGTAATGGGTCAAGTCGTACTGGGGTGCAGTACGTGGCTGCCTCTTTGGAGATTAAGGTGCTGTAATGGATCATTTCAAGGCACTGGACTGTTATTGTCTCAATGTGTTGTTCCGCATGTGGCAAAATTCATGGTTATCACATTATATCTGATATTACTTATTTAGAGTCAGAATTCCAAAACACATTGAATTTGATTATTAGGAAAGGATGAACATCTAGGGGTAAGTGTAAGATATATCTTAAATATAACCATATAACCATATAACCATATAACAATTACAGCACGGAAACAGGCCCTCTCGGCCCTTCCAGTCCGTGCCGACCATTTGTTTTCCCCTAGTCCCATCTACCTGCACTCAGACCATACCCCTCCATTCCCTTCACGTCCATATACCTATCCACTTTACTCTTAAATGTTAAAATCGATCCTGCCTCCACCACTTCTGCTGGAAGCTCATTCCACACAGCCACCACCCTCTGAGTAAAGAAGTTCCCCCTCACGTTACCCCTAAACTTCTGTCCCTTAATTCTCATGTCATGCCCTCTTGTTGGAATCTTCCCTACCCTCAATGGGAAAAGCTTATCCACGTCAACTCTGTCTATCCCTTTCATCATTTTAAAGACCTCAATCAAGTCCCCCCTTAACCTTCTACGCTCCAAAGAATAAAGACCTAACTTGTTCAACCTTTCTCTGTAACATAGTTGCTGGAACCCAGGCAACATTCTAGTAAATCTCCTCTGTACTCTCTCTATTTTGTTGACATCCTTCCTGTAATTAGGTGACCAAAATTGTACACCATACTCCAGAATTGGTCTTACCAATGCCTTGTACAATTTTAACATTACTTCCCTACTCCTATATTCAATGCTCTGATTTATAAAGGCCAGCACACCAAAGGCTTTCTTTACCACCCTATCTACATGCGATTCCACCTTCAGGGAACTATGCACAATTATTCCTAGATCTCTCTGTTCCACAGCATTCCTCAATTCCCTACCATTTACCATGTACGTCCTATTTTGATTTGTCCTGCCAAGATGTAGCACTTGACACTTATCAGCATTAAACTCCATCTGCCATCTTTCAGCCCACTTTTCCAAATGGCCCAAATCTCCCTGTAGACTTTGAAAATCTACTTCATTATCCCCAACACCACCTATCTTAGTATCATCTGCATACTTACTTATCCAATTTTCCACCCCATACATGACAAACAACAGTGGACCCAACACAGATCCCTGAGGCACCCCACTGGTCACCGACTTCCAACCTGACAAACAGCCATCCACCATTACTCTCTGACATCCCCCATTCAGCCACTGTTGAATCCATCTTGCTACTCCACCATTAACACCCAAAGATTGAACCTTCTTAACCAACCTTCCATGGGGAACCTTGTCAAAGGCCTTACTGAAATCCATATAGACAACATCCACTGCTTTACCCTCATCAATTTCCCTAGTAACCGCTTCAAAAAAATTCAAGAAGGTTTGTCAAACATGACCTTCCTGGCACAAATCCATGTTGACTGTTCCTGATCAGACCCTGTTTATCCAGATGCTTATATATATTATCTCTAAGTATCCTTTCCATTAATGTACCCACCACTGATGTCAAACTAACAGGTCTATAATTGCTAGTTGTATTCTTTGAACCCTTTTTAAACAATGGAACAACATGCACAGTACGCCAATCCTCCGGCACTATTCCCGTTTCTAATGACATTTGAAATATTTCCGTCATAGCTCCTGCTATTTCTACACTAACTTCCCTCAATATCGTAGGGAATATCCTGTCAGGACCTGGAGACTTATCCACTTTTATATTTGTCAAAAGTGTCAGTACTTCCGCCTCTCATAGTTTCCATAGCTACTCTATTTTTTTCCCTTACCTCACAGAGTTCAATATCCTTCTCCTTGGTGAATACCGAAGAAAGGAAATTGTTCAATATCTCCCCCATCTCTTTTGGCTCTGCAGATAGCTGTCCATTCTGGCTCTCTAATGGACCAATTTTATCCCTCGTTATCCTTTTGCTATTAATATAGCTGTAGAAACCCTTTGGATTTACTTTCACCTTTCTTGCCAAAGCAACCTCATATCTTCTTTTAGCCTTCCTAATTTCTTTCTTAAGATCCTTTTTACATTCTTTATACTCCTCTAGCACCTCATTTACTCCATGCCTCCTATAATTATTGTAGATATCTCTCTTTTTTCGAAACAAGTGTCCAATTTCCCTTGAAAACCATGGCACTTTCCAATTTTTACTATTTCCTTTCAACCTAACAGGGACATAAAGATTCTGTACTCTTACAATTTCCCCTTTAAATGTCCTCCATTTCTCTTCTACATCCTTCCCATAAAACAAAGTGTCTCAATTCACTCCTTTTAAATCCTTACGCATTCCCTCAAAGTTAGCCTTTCTCCAATCAAAAATCTCCAACCTAGGTCCAGTTCTGACTCTCTCCATAATTATATTGAAACTAATGGTATTGTGATCACTGGTCCTGAAGTGCTCACCAACGCATACCTCCGTCACCTGACCTGCCTCATTCCTAACAGGAGGTCCAGCACTGCCCCTTCTCTGGTCGATACCTCTATGTACTGCTGCAAAAAACTATCCTGCACACATTTTACAAACTCCAAACCATCCAGCCCATTTACAGAATGTGTTTCCCAGTCTATTTTTGGAAAATTGAAATCTCCCACAATCACTACCTTGTGCTTACTACTAATATCTCCTTACATATTTGCTCTTCCAATTCTCGCTCCCCATTTGGCGGTCTATAATACACCCCTAAAAGTGTTGCTACACCGTTCCCACTTCTCAGTTTCACCCAAATAACCTCCCTAGACGAGCCCTCTAATCTATCCTGCCAAAGCACTGCTGTAATATCTTCTCTGACAAGCAATGCAACACCTCCACCTCTGGTCCCTCCAATTCTATCACACCTGAAGCAACGAAATCCTGGAATATTTAGTTTCCAATCACAGCCCTCCTGCAGCCATGTTTCACTGATTGCCACAACATCATATTTCCAGGTGTCAATCCAGGCTCTTAAGTTCATCCACCTTTCTTACAATGCTCCTAGCATTAAAATATACATATTTTAGAAACCCACCATCCCTTATTCTCTGTCTATTATCTTTTTCCTCTTTCTCGCCTACATTTTGGGTCCGAGTGCTTCCCTTCTCTGCCTCTTGCCCCACACCCTGTCCCCTAGCCCCCTCTACCCGAGTCCCTCCCCCCAGCCTTTCTAGTTTAAAGTCTCCCCAGTAGCCTTTGCAAATCTCCCTGCCAGGATATTCGTCCCCCTCGGGTTCAAGTGCAACCCGTCCGTTTTGTACAGATCATGCCTTCCCCAAAAGAGGTCCCAGTGATCAAGAAACTTGAATCCCTGCCCACTGCACCAGTCCCTCAGCCACGCATTTATCCTCCACCTCATTTCATTCCTACTCTCACTGTCACGCGGCACAGGCAGTAATCCTGAAATTGTTACCCTTTTGGTCCTTCTCCTTAACTTTCCCCCCAACACCCTAAATTCTCCCTCCAGGACCTCGTCTCTTTTTCTGCCTATGTCATTTGTACCTATGTGTACCACAACATCAGGCTCCTCTCCCTCCCTTATCAGAATCTTTTGGACACATTCCGACACATGCGAGACCCTGGCACCAGGGAGGCAAACTACCATCCGGGTCTCCCAACTGCGTCCACAGAATCGCCCCTCCGACCCCTTAACTATAGAGTCCCCTATTACAATTGCCCTCCTCTTTTTGCTATCCTTCTGAGCATCAGGGCCGGTCTCTGTGCCGGAGACCCGGCCGCTGTTGCTGCCCCCAGGTAGACTGTCCCCTCCAATCGTACTCAAACCCGAGTACCTATTTTCCAGGTGTACAGTCACAGGGGTACTCTCTAGCCCCTGCCTCTGCCCCTTGCCTAACCGTGACCCACTTGTCTGCCTCCTGTGGTCTGGGAGTGACCACCTCCCTGTAGCTCATCTCTATGACCTCCTCACTCTCCCTGACCAGACGGAGGTCATCAAGCTGCTGCTCCAGGTTCCTAACACGATCCTTTAGGAGCCTCATCTCGACACACCTGGTGCAGATGTGTACGTCTGGAGGGCTATCAGATTCCCTGACCTCCCACATCTGACATCCAGAACAGTACACTGCCCTGGCCTTCATACTCCCCCCTTACACAGGATACAATAGCAACACAATACGAAATCACTACAAACTGCTGAAATCTGATCGCCAATCAGCTGCTTACCCTAGTCCACTTTCCACCAATCAGCGACTTCCTCAAAAAAAAAACACTTCACCAAATGGAATGTTATGGATTTAGGCAAAAACAACCCCCGCGCTTGATTTCAAACCTTACCGGTCGGGTGTCGCTCCTCCCCCTCCTCCACTTCCAATGGCTCCTGTGGGCCTCTGAGGAAAACAAGCCCCACGCTTGATTTTAAACATTACCGGTCGGGTGTCGCTCCTCCCCCTCCTTCACTTCCAACGGCTCCTGTGGGCCTCAAATGTTGGATTGATCGCAGCAAGATCTATAATGGTGACAGATTGGAACACAGAATGATTGTGAACTCTGGAGATTCCATGTGAGGTGATCGTCGAAGGGCTGAATTTAACTTGTCAATATCTATAAAGCAATCAGTAGACTTAGCGTTCAATTAATCCCACCATCTTTCAATTGCCATTTTAAAACACGGAAAATAGTGGCATTTTAGATCTAAATCTTTGTGGTTTCTCTGTTCTTGGAAATATCGTTCCTCAAAATGTGTAAACTATGTTCCTCCTGGACCCACAGAATAACTTTATCCGCTGTTTCTCTGGGTTCTATCTAGTTGGAATCGTATCTACCTTCTTCCTCCACCATGAAACCCTCACTTAGGCTTAAATCAAGCAGCCCAATATTGGGCAAAAATGAATCACAAACTGAATCAACATCCAGTTGTGGTTTCTGCTTTTTATGGGACCTATATACATAAGGCAATGGCCACGTGTTGTCGCTAATCAATGCGCCATGGGTTGGGTGCACTTCATTGTCCAAAGCGTTCATATAAACATCATACAGAGGAACGGATGCATGGAGTAACGGATACTAAAGTTGTTTTCTAGAGAGCGGGATAGCTGGAGGAATTCATAGAATATTGGATAATGTAGAGAGCATTGAATACCTGGTGCAAATAATTGAAGAAAAATAGTTAGCCGGAGTGAATATACAGCAACTACTGGTTACCTGTAGTAATTACATAGAGAGTAATGATTACCTGTGGTAATTACATGGAAAATGAGGACTACTTAAAGTAATTATATAGAGGATGACTTTAGATTACTCATTATGTAGAGAGTACTGATTGCCAGAAATAATTATATACAGTGTAATGGATGCTTAGATTTGTATTGTTTCGACCATGTGCTTAGACAATATTGACCTTCTGCTACATTTCTATGAATATGTTAAGGAGGAGGTTTAGATTTCAAAACAAGCCTTGATCAGTTCAAATTTGTACTTCACTAAAAACTAAATGTGCATATTTCGTCAAAAATAACCGTCATATTTCAAATAAAACCAGAAATTGGTAGATAATAAGCTGTTCAATTATCAATGGAGAGAAAAGCAGTATTAATAGTTCAGGTTCAAAACTAATGCATCAGGCAACATTTGTAGAGGAGGAGGGATGATTGATAGAGTTATGAGGTGATAGAGTTGCTGCCTTACAGTGCTAGAGACCCGGGTTTGATCCTGACTATTTCCTCCCACCCTACAAATGTGTACAGGTTTGTAGGTTAATTGGCTTCAGTAAAATTGTAAATTGTCCATAATGTGTAGATAATTGTGGGGTATGCGATGGTTGCTAGTCAGTGCAGATTTGGTGGGCCAAAGTGCATGTTTCTGTGCTGAATCTCTAAAATCTAAAGTAACTGCCCTCCACAGAAGATGACTGACATGCAGAGTTCTTTCAGTCGTTTGTTCTTTTTGGTCCAGATTCCAGGATCTGCGGTCTCTTGTATCTTCATTTGATGGTTCAGGTTAATGCCTTTTCATCAGAAGTGAGAAAAGTTAGAAGTTGCAGGAAAGGGAGACAATGAAAGGGATGTCTGTGATGGAGTAGAATCCCAGGAAGTCACAACTCTTGCACGGCCGAACTCAAGACTCGGACCAGCGGATTGCAGCTTCAGGGGGAGCCCACCGAGCCGGTCCCTTGCTCGGTGAACCTGGATAGGCAGAGCCCACTGAGCTGGTCCCTGCTAATTCCACGAAGACCAGTGACCTGGAGGAGGGAGCCGGTGGTGACGAGGGGCAAAGAGTGAGGCCGGTAGGAGAGGGGAGGGAACCGGGGTCTAGCCTACCATTCCCTCCGAGTCGCCTGCGACTAGGCACCTCCAGGGGCCAAAGGTGGATGGACGAGGAGAGGGGCGCGTTGCCCTAGGAAGGAGGTGGCTGGAAGCTCACAATAGCCTGGGACTTACCTGGAATAGGCTATGCTCATAAGAACTGTAGACTTTTAAAAGGTGCCAAAAAGCGGCACCTCTTGCATTCGGGCTCAGTAGTCAAGAGTCAAGAGTTTTATTGTCATATAGGTCCCAGATAGAGCAATAAAATTCTTACTTGCAGCAGCACAACAGAATATGTAAACACGGTACACTGTAAACAATATAATAAACTAGAGAGCAAAAAAAAAGGTTCAGAAGGCTGCGTGTTCAGATCACGTCGGGGTCACCAGTGTAGGGTCCGTGATAGGCTCCTCGCATTCATTCTGGGCTCCCTCACACACCCGCTACACATGTGTGTATATATACACATACTCACAAATATATATATATATGTGTGTGTGTGTGTGTGTGTGTGTGTGTGTGTGTGTGTAAGTATACACGCACACATATGTACACACACAAAAAAACAATAATAGTGCGATAATAACAATAATAGTCTACGTAGTTCAGAGTTTATTCAAGGTTGTAGTTTTAATAGCCAAATGGCTGTAGGAAAAAGTAGGCTATTTCTGTACAATTGTTAATCGAGGATTGGAGGTATGGCAATATTCTATTGGACTGTTAGGTAGAAAAAGAATTTCACTGTGTTACCACTTCACACATGTGACAATAAAAGCACCATTGAACCATTGGATCTATGAGAGATCGAACGTCCTGAGCGGTGGTGGTGCAGGGTAAGTTAAGGCAGCGAAAGCTTGTTAACCACAGCTAGGCTGACTTGAGGAGATGTAAGGAGAAGATAAATGAAAACAGAAAGGGAGAGGAGTAAAACATCAATGTTGGGACTAGGAGGTACAAACCAACTCCAGCTGTTTGAAATCCACAACAAATCCACATGGGAATGCTGGGGACAATTAGCATATCTGTCAGAAATTGTAGAGAGAAGAAAATCAGAATTTACTTTACAGGTTGATGAACTTTCATCGAATCTAGCCACTTGCGATACAGAATCTGGTGATCCAAAATTGTTGAATTCTACGTTAATAACTGAGGGCTATCCTTTGAGGAACTTTAAGAATGATGTGATGCTTTTCTTTGATCTAACATGGGGCAAAGAGGGAACGGCATAAAAAACACAAGTTAGGAAGTTGAGAGTGGAAGTTCAAGGTCATCCTTGCGGATTAAATGGAGGTTTTTCCCAAAGTGTTCGCCACTTGGCTGCACTTGGTGACTTCAATGTACAGGAGACAACATTGTGAGCAATAAATATAGTGAACTCATATGGCAAAGTAGAAATGAATAGCTCTTTCTACCAGGGGTGTGTGCCTCCTAAATGAAGGGATGCTGGAAAATCAAAGGTAGTCAAAAATGCTGGAGAAACACAGCGGGTGAGGCAGCATCTATGGAGCGAAAGAAATAGGCAATGTTTCGGGTCGAAACCCTTCTTCAGACTGATGTGAGGGTGTGGGGGTGGGAGGAAGAAAGGAAGAGGTGGAGCCAGTGGGCTGCGGGAGAGCTGAGAAGGGGAGGAGAAAGTAAGGACTACTTGAAATTAGAGAAGTCAATGTTCATTCCGTTGGGGTGTAAACTGACCAAGCGAAATATGAGGTGCTGCGCCTCCAATTTGCGGTGTTGCTCACTCTGGCCATGGAGGAGGCCCAGGACAGAAAAGTCAGATTTGGAATGGGAGGGGGAGTTGAAGTGCTGAGCCGCAGGGAGATCAGATTGGTTACTGCGAACGGAGCGGAGGTGTTCGGCAAAACGATCGCCCAGCCTACGCTTGGTCTCATCGATAGAGCAACTGACAAGTAGAACAGCGGATGCAATAGATGAGGTTGGAGGAGGTGCAGGTGAACCTCTGCCGCACCTGGAAAGACTGCTTGGGTCCTTGAATGGAGTCAAGGGGGGAGGTAAAGCGACAAGTGCAGCAGTTGTTGTTTTCCATACAGTTGCATGTGAAAACGAATGGGTTTTGGTGATGAGGTAAAGAGCAATCTGAGGGATGTCAAAAGGAATGATGCATTTGAAATGCTGAAAGTGGAGGAGAGGGCCAAATATGTCTGGTTTTAGTATCACATTATAGATGGGAAATCTTTATAGAGAGTTAATCCATTGTGAAGACTTGTTGGGCTGAACTGTTTGGGATAAACATCTTTCCTTTGAGAGGGAGGAGATTGGGTGAGATGGGGCGAGAACAGAAAATTTAAAAAAATGTGTTGCGAATAAGATGTATTCAGAACTCTGTAAACTGTAATAGAGGAGGGCGGCACAGTGGCTCTATGGTAGAGTTGCTACCTTAGACCGACAGACACCCTCGTTCGACCCTGACCTTGGGTGCTGCCTGTACAGAGTTTGTATGTTATCCCTGTGACTATCTGGGTTTTCTCTGGATGCTCTGGCTTCCTCCTGCACTCCAAAGACATGCAGGCGTGTAGGTTAATTGTCTTTTGTGAATGGTTGGTAGTGTGTAGAATGTGAAACTAGAATAACATAGAAGTAGTGTACAGTTGGTTTCGCACGGATTCAGTGAGCCGACGGCCTGTTTCCATGCTGTGTCTGTAAACTAAACTAAACTAAACTAAAGGAGAGGTCAGAGATAAGGGAAAAGTAAGACATCTTGCAAGCAGTAGGATGTGATAGACCAAGAGAAACTAAGAGAATATAATAGGATCTTTGCACAACACACGGGAGTAAATTTAGTCAAGGTAGGAGGACATTGTTGGCATGTTATGGATTTTAAATGCTCATCTATCCCCTGAAATGGAAAGAGAGAAGTCAAGAAATGAAAGTGAAGAGTTAGTGACGGACCAGGTGATAGTGGAAGATGGAAACTGGCAGCAATGGGGATGAAATGATCCACTTTCTCCATGAGAGGAGGATGAGCACCAAAATAATTATCAATGTAAGAGAAAAATAAATGAAGAAAGGAAGACTGATATAACTTAGAAACATGAAGTTCCTATGGTTACAATTTTAATTTGGGGAGTGAGTGGAGTTAAGGAAGCTATTCAAAGTGAGAATGGGTTCAGCTAGGTGAAGGAGGATGGTGGTGGTGGAGACAAATCAAATCTTTACTCATGGAAAAACCAAAGAGTCCTTTGGCCATACCGTGACAGTAGGCAAGTTGGACATCGATAACGAAATTAACTCTTTGGGATTGGCACAGATGCGAGTGGGTGGTGACTTGACGGGATGAGAAAGAGCAGAGCCAACATAGGAAAAAATACTTCCAATGCACTCAGAACATGCTCAGAGACCTGGTGTTTTCCCTCTGTAAGGTAAAGGTTGGTTTCCAAATAGCAGTACAGGCCTTGCTAGCTAGTTTAATAATAATGGTGGTATTAGTCTTTACTGAGTGGAGTGAGTTAGTGGAAATAGTCAATGTCTTTTTCTGTACATTGATGATTATATGATAGACACAAAATGCTGCAGTAACTTGGCGGGTCAGACACCATCTCTGGAGATGCCTACTGACCTGTTGAGTTTCTCCAGAAATTTGTGACCATCTTCGATGATTACATGATGTTCCTTCCAGCTCTTGAACAGAACAACTTTTTTTTCATTTACAGCCCTCAGCTGTAAATGATGAAATGATCATTGATGTACAGCTAGCAGCAAGAACATGAGAATGTTCTTTGAATTAAAATGGAATTTTCCAATTTTAGGTCACAACATAACATCCCGTCCATCTTTCCCGCCTACCCTCATAAAACCTGCCCTCTTCTTTCCCACCACCCCTTATCCCCTGTGCCCCACCTGGGCATGCCTATTTCTCCCCTCCCCCTCCTCTTCCACCTACATTCCTTCCTACACCATCACAATTCGCAGCTCTTCAATCCTTTTGTCTCACACCTTCTGTCTTTTCATCTTCGGGCTCCATCCAACCATCTACCTATCAAAGAACCTTCCTCATAATTGAATGGTGGAGTAGACGTGAAGGGCCGAATGACCTAATTCTGCTCCCAGAACTTATGAGCGCATCTGTCACCTGCACATTACCTGCCACGCTTTGTCCTGCCACTTCTTTCTTTCACTTCCTCCCCCCCCCCCCCCAACAGCTTCTCTTGAGATGCTGCTGGATCCACTGGGCTACTCCAGTACTCAATGTGTCTTCTTTTGTAAACCAGCATCTGCAGTTCCTTGTTTCTACAAGAACATGAGAGCGTTACCCATTTCTTTTATTTTCTTAATTTTAATATTTTTACAGTGTACAGTAGTATAAACCGTGGCATGTGACAAAATACATTTATTGTACATCTTCCATTTTAAATTTGACAAAGAAGAAATAGAAAAAGAGAGAAAGAGCAAGAAAGAGAGAAAGTGAAAGAAATAGTGAATGTGTAACCCCCTAAACTACCAACTATTGTAGTCACAGAGTAAGTAAAAACCTAAAATAGAATAAGAAGACAAAAACGAAAAATAATGATTTTCTTTTAAAAGGACCATAACGTGTTGATATACCTGCTTCATTTCTCACCATTTCCATCATGAATATTAATAAATAGTAACCATTTACATCATGAAATGGTATAAATGATTAATATTGAATTTAACAAATTGAATAAAAGCAACCAGCTCAGTCCATCTCTTCACAGCTGCTGTGTGATCTGCTCAGTATTTCAGGCATTCTCTTTTCTATTTTTGATTTCTAGCAGTGCTTTTTTAATTTCAGGGTTTCTGGATTGTTTATTTTAAATTGTCTTGCCAATTTCCCCTACAGACATTAACTGTGATCATACAGTCTTTACAACACTTGTTCGGCCAGCACCACCACCGTTTGCTGAAGATGTGTCCCGACCCGAAACGCCACCCATCCATTTTCTCCAGAGATGCTGCCTCACCCGCTGCATTACTCCAGCATTTCATGTCAATCTTTGGTGTAAACCAGCATCTGTAGATCCTTCTTATGCCACCGTTTGCTATTTTGTTTCTTTAGGTCTCCACCCACCCACACTCGCCCCCGCAATGTTTCTGCTACTTTCAGTTCTGATAAAAGATTATCAACCTGAAATGTTTGCTGCGCCCCCCCACAGAAGATGTCTGATTGCTGAGCATCTCAAAGAGTTTCTCTTTTTCATTCAAATTTCTAGTAGCCGGAGATTTCTGCTTTTCACCAGTTAAGTTTCACTTAATTCTTTTGCTTCTCATGCTATGCAACCTACCATTGGTGAAGAAGTCTCGCTTAATACTTTTTCGCATTGAACAATTACTAATTCTCCTGCTCTTGTTGCTAGCTCTACATTTATAATCTGAATTGACTATCAGACCACAATCTTGTAAATGAAGTACAGACTGTTAAATCTATCGTGTGGTTTTATTTGGTTGCCAGCCTCACAATGACGGTATAAAGTGTTTCAACATTTAGCCTCAGTGACACAGACAAGGTTTTTAAACACCAGAGAGAACAAAGGAAAAGAACATTGAAGAGATCTGCTCACAGCATGGGCTGATCGAGGTGACAAATGATCCAGGAATTTCTTGGGTTACTCAAAATCGGACAGTAACTATTGCGATGTATTTTTGCTTCATACTTCATGCTATTGTTGCATAAAAATATCCACAAGAAAACGTTAACATTTTCTAAAGTAACATTTGTAAAAAAAAAAAGTTGATTCATTCAATACTATAAAGGACAGAACTTGAATAGAATTGAAGAAACAAGATCTGTGAATAATGGAACATTCCTTGCATAATAAGTTCTTACAAATTTTATCTGGAACATAACTAAAATATTTTAACATGGAATTATGTTAATAATACATCACAAAGCTATCGTGAGAACTGCAATCTTAAAGTTTTTTTTGTGTCTGTGATTTGCACATGTTTTAAAAAATATATTTAGTACAATGCTGGAGGAGAAACATAACAAACATGACAAGGACATATAATAAGTATCTAGAGGTCTGAAACTATAGGTCGCATTGTGTGCTTGATGCATTATTAATATTGTTAAGGAAATCATACTTTCAAGTTACCTCACCATAAACCTTTGGAAGCTGTAATGCCTCCATTTTCAATGTTATCATTTATTCCAATTGTTCTTAAAGATTATTCCAGCCCATTGACCTTGAAGATTCTGTTATACCATTTTTCTCCAGTGATTAAACTGTCCAAATATTGTTCATGAGAGATTCTTTCCAAAAGATCCTGGACATATTACAAAATTATTTCATGGTTTGGATTAGAGAGAGTTCAAGAGAGAGAGTTTTATTGTCATGTGTCCCTGATAGGACAATGAAATTGTTGCTTTGCTTTAGCACACCAGAACATAGTAGGCATGAATACTGAACAGATCAGTATGTCCATATACCATTGTGTATATATATTTATATATATAGAAATATATACATAAAAACATACTTAAATACACATTATCAATCAAAATTACTGCAGAGCCATTTTACATCATCTTTCCTCAGAGGTAAATTGACATTGGAAGAAAGAAAGAGAAGATACAAATGTGCCTGATTTCATTCTGAATTCCAGGTCTACTCCATCAACTGTTCAGCAAAGGAGATTAATGTGTAACTGCTTATGGAGTTTATCTGCAGTTAACCTGCAGAACCTGGTGTATTTAGTATTATATTGACATTTTTGCAATGCTGATGTTTAGGATTATGTAACGCTTTGGTGCATTATGCCACCATGTATAAATTTAAGGGAAGTTTCACAGATAAAATGTCAAATGGAGTAATGACATTTAGATGGGGAATTCCAGAGTTAAAAAAACTCAGACCACTGAAGGATCTACCTTTTGTATGAGGGGATCACACTCAGCCAGACACAGATTCTTTCTTGCCTGAAGGAATTCAATAAATCAGTACCTTAAGTCTGAAGCCACGTGGATTCATGAAGCTTTACTGCACAGAAAATGGAAATTAGATTAAACAAGTCTGCAGCAGTGTACATAGTGATAATCTTCCAACGAACTTTCCTTTACATCCGTGGTAAGAAAGCTATTGGAGAAGATTCTTTTGGGTGGGATTTGCCCACATTTGGTAGAGAATGGGCTAATTCGAGACAGTTTAGCATGGTTTTGCCTACAGCAGTTCAAGTCTTACAAATGATTGAATTTTTGGATGGGGTGGTAAAGTTGATCCTTGAGGGTAGGACATGTCTACACGGAAGGCTGGCCCAGAAGATTATGGCATGCATGGGATTCATGGTGACTTTCTCATTTGGATACAGAATTGGCTCACTCATAGAAGGCTTAGGGCTGTGATAAAAGGGTGTTATTGGCTGGAGGTCTATGACCAGTGGAGTTCCACTTCAATCTGTGCTGGGTGCTCATTTGTTTTTTTTTTAATATTTATGAATGACTTGAACATAAATTGTATGTCGGTTGCGGAATAAGTTTGCTGATGGCACCAAAATTGGTAGAGCAGTGGACAGTGAGGAACACTCTCAAAGCATACAGCAGGATGGAGATCAGCAACAGAAATGGGTGGAGAAATGGCAAATGGAATTTAATCCAAGCACGTACGAGGTGGTGGACTTTGGGAGGGTGAATGCAAGGGAATGTATACAACTACCTCCTCTAAGGGCTTGTTCCATACACCCACCACCCATTGTGTGAAAAAGTTACCCTTCAGAAACTTATGAAATCGTTTCCTCTTCACCTTAAACCTATGTCCACTCGTCCTAGATTCCCTCGATTCACCTCCTCTGGACAAGAGACTCTGTGCATCTAACTGATTATTCCTCTCATGATCTAATACACTTTAACACTGATAGACTGATTTAATGACAAAACCCTGCAGAGCTTTAGTGTACAGAAGGATCTTGGGTGATCAAGTTCAAAACTTGGCCACAGGAGAAGATGGAATGGTAAAGAGGGCATAGGGTATGCTTGCCTTCATCGGCCAGAATGTCATGATGCAACTTTATAGGACTTTGTTTAGACTGCATTTGGAGTATTGTGCACAGTTGCGCTCGCCCCATTACAGGAAGGCTGTGAAGTTTTCAGAGAGGGCGTATGAGAGATTTATCAGAATAGTGCCTGGATTAGAGGCTATTAGCTCTAACTATAATGAGAAGTTTGACAAACTTGGATTGTTTTCTCTGAAGTGTCAGAGGCTGAAGGGAGACTTGATAGAAGTATATAAAATTATGAGAAGTATAAATAGGGTAGACCGTCAGAACCTCTTTCCCAGGGTGGGGAAATGTCAAAGACTAGAGGGTGTAGCTTTAACTCGAAAAGGGGCAAAATTCAAAAGGAGATGTGCAGGGTAAGTGTTTTTACACACAGGGTGGTGGATGCCTGGAACTTGTTGCCAGGGGTGGGTGTGAATGCCGATACTGTATGATGGTGGCATTTAAGAGGCTTTTAGATGGGTACCTGGATATGCAGAGAATGCATTTATCTCCTCCCACCTATATTACTGCATCTCCCTTTACACTGGCATCAGCCAATCGTCCCTGTCCTGCCTGCAACTGGTCCAAAATGCCGCAGCGAGACTCCTTACGGGCACCCCGATCCTGGCCTCTCTCCACTGGCTCCCTGTGCGGTTCCGAATAAATTTCAAGATCCTCCTTTATGTCTATAACGCCCTCAATGGGCTTGCCCCCACCTACATTAAAAGTCTGCTTACCCACCACACCATCCCCAGGTCCCTCAGATCGGCCGACTTGGGGTTGCTGAACATCCCGCGGTCTAGGCATAAGCTCAGGGGCGACCGACCGCGCCTTTGCGGTTGCAGCTCCTAGACTATGAAACAGCATCCCTCTTCCCATCTGAACTGCCCCCTCCATCGACTCCTTTAAGTCGAGACTAAAAACTCATCTCTACTCCCAAGCCTTTCTTGACGTCCTCTGAGCGAGGGCTATATGTATATGGTGATGTTTTTATTTAATCTATGAACCAATGTTGTTTGTTATACTATTTTTATACCAATGTATAGTACTTTGGCCAACGAGAGTTGTTTTTTAAATGTGCTATATTAATAAAAGTGACTTGACTTAACTTGGAGGAATGTACAGTACATCACGTGCAAACAGAGGAGATCAGTTTAACTTGACATCATGTTCGGTGTGGATATTTTGGGCCAAGTTCCTGTGCTGTACTATTCTATGTTCTATGTTTTCTAAATTACTTTTGTGACTTCCAGTCTATCCTAAACTGGTTGGTTAAGCCAAATTGTCTGTTCAAGTGGAATCTACTCTATTCAGTATCTCATAAGACAGAATCATATCACTTGTAAATTTTTCCTTCGTCAAAGCGTAGAGATCCAGTTCTTTTGGTCTATTTTAGTAACTGAAATAATTGATTCTAAATGGCTGTCACAGTTTATCTCAAGGCTTGTGCCACCAGCCACTTAACCAGCTGCCTTTTCCAATATTCGTATCATTTAAGGTTTGGTTACCTTTGTTTCTGTCCCAGCTTCTGCAAACATTGCAGCAACCGACACATAATTTTTTTTTTGGGGGGGGGGGGGGGGGGGCGGGTTGGAGAAACTCATGAGGTCTTACACAGAATTTAACATCCTTGAATGTGCAGATAGAAAATCACTTAATGTTCTCACCAAATGGTAGCCAAGTAATGTAGGGGTTAAGATGAAATGAATCATCTTTAATGTGTGTGTATTTTTCATGCATTATTCCCCTAATTAAGTGTAAGGTACAGCTGTAGGATTGGTTTTTTTTCCTATCAATTTTTCCCTTTGGATATGAATGGTTTGCCATTAAAGTGTGGCTGAATTGGGTCGATTTATACATGTGTGCACATTACACTTTGTATTTTGCTGCCACAATGAAAAGCAAAACCAGCATTGCAATCTGCTTCTGCAAGTCAAATAACTTGCAAAGCTGTGCTCGCAGATAAGCTTGAAACTTTACCACAAGTGCTACAGTGCTCACGCTATGCTGAACACAAAACTGCCATTTTGTCTGGCAAGTTCTGCATTTCTAGCAGGCTTCCAGTCTAAAAAAAACAACTCTCCTGCTGTAAAGTAGACACTTTTTTTTTCTCTCTCCCCTATGTCTGAAGTTTAAGTTTCAGTCCTGTCCACAGACAAATAGCTGACCAAGTCAGACAGACATCCTCTCTGTGGCCACAAACTCCCAATAAGGAACTGCTGCAGACTTTTCAAGAGCATAAAAGATTGTGGCGGCAATTGTTACTCAACCATCTGCTTCAAATCAGCTCACAGAAAAAATGCTTAAATCATTATAATAGAAATTATAAAGTAGCAAAATATGGCTTTAGCGGGAAGAAGGGGGGAAGGCTTACACATATTTGGTTCTCCACAGGCGGAGAGGTTTGTGCGAGTTTTGAAGACAGTGTGCTTTCAGTTTGAACTATTTTAAAGTTAATCGCAACATTCAACATTTCGAAGGTCTTGCCTCACTTTAAAGGAGAAGTTGAACAGAGTGTAGTCTTGCCCATGAAGCTCGAAGCTAAATGATGAGATGAGTCGAGATGAATAGTTCTTGGAATGGGAAGACAGTCTACCTTCGATTTTAAAGGTTGGTGGTTGGTACGTTCAGGTCAGTAACAGGCAGTGAAACCAGCCAAACCATTTGTGTGGAGGTATTATTGATTTCCCAGCATTTCAGCTGACACCCAGCAAAATCCAACGCATGGGTACAATTGGGATTGGGAACTTGGATGCAGGAAGCCTAGCCTGGGAATGTTTGTTGGCAGCCCCAGTAGTCTGTGGAAGGCGTAGGGGCAATTCATTAAATGGCAAGCCATTTTCAAAGGAAATAATTGTCGAGGGCAATTACTCCTTTTAATCGACTTGCACTCACAGGCAGGACAAGCCTGAGGATTCCGTCTCCCTGTTGCACACAGAATGTCAATGCGATCTATTTGAAATCTGCCTTGGTCTCTCCTGACCACTGACTTCTCTCACCATGCCAAAAGCTATACATGACTCCTTTGCTGCTTTGCTGTTAATGTTAGTAGACCTCGGTGCAATTTTGTCACTGGGCAGCAGCATCTACTGTATGTTTTAAGTGCTTTATACAATGGACCGACTCAATACGGTTAACATCACGGCAACCAGGAAATAATGCACTATAGGAGGAGACAATATTAGACAAAGTTAGAATCAAGGCATCTCCATTTCCAAAAAGTACCCGACCAAAGTGATCCTCTGCAGTTCACAATTTATCAGGTAAACCTCATGGGTAACAATTAATGAAAGCTATTTAATGAGATACTAATCATTTGGAAATAGCTAAGATGGAATTAAGATCTTAATACAGTAAAAAGAGATGTGTTTTTCAAAAACTGCTAGGTACACAATCCGATTATAAGTGCATTAAATGTATCCATTACTGTAGGCGGCAAATTTTCATAATAAGCTGCAGTTATTTCTCAAACAAATAATTATAACACTTTATAATTATTTATATTCCTATAATTATATTAAGTTTATAAAATTGTTCAAATTAGAAAATGAATTATCACTTCCTTGTAATTTCAATGCCTGTCAACCTTTGCTATGAGTTTATCCAATAACTCTGTTTCCACAGCTGTCTGTGGTAGAAAATTCCAAGGAATTACAATGTGTTGAAAGTAGAAATTCCACCTCACCTGCTTAAAATGATGACCGCCTCCTTCTGAACCTACATCCCCCCTATGTCACCTTATCCCCTCTGTCAATCCCCCTTTGTTTTTCCATTCTTCCTTCCAAAGTAGGCAACCTCATCATTTACCACATTTTACATAATTTCTTTGCTTAGCAGATATTCTTTCAGATTATTTCTTTTTCGGATGCCTTGTCCAAAGCAATACCAGGTGTATTGCAGTTTCTGGATGTATAGGATCTGTAGTACATTGAAAGCTGCCCCAAAAGCGATCCATCATCCACCCTTCTTCCTTGTACACTTATTTACACGTTCTGAGATTCAAGGTGGATTCGAGGCAAGTTTAAAGAAATACGGTCAATATTCAAAAAAACAGATGGTGTCAAAACAGTAATGTCCACCTAACCACCACAACAGCAATGATCTATCAGTACAAGGGCGTACAATTGGACAAGAATCTGAGCCTATAATAAGCTATCAATGGAGGACTTTTTCCAGTTAATATGCAATTGTTTTTATTTCTCAAAAGAATATATCAGAGGCGCCAGGGGTTATGAGGAGATGGCAGGAGAATGAGATTGAGAGGGAAAGATAGATCAGCCATGATGGAATGGCAGAATAGACTTGATGGGCCGAATGGACTAATTCTGCTCCTATAACTTATGAAATTATGAATATATAGTTGTTCAAAATTAATGAAATATGTCCTGAAATGTTTGTCCATGCCCATCTGACATACTCTATCCCCATTATCCAGGTTATATAATCATATTTTTTATAATTGTCTTTAATGAAGCTAAAGAAACTAGTTTTGGGCAAAGCAAATTCTCCTGCCCTCCCTCCCTTCCATGGTTGAATGATCAGCTGACTATTTCCAACATTTACTATTTTCATTCGGCGGTGCAATGGTAGAATTGCTGCCTTACAGAACTTGCAACTTCGGAGACCCGGGTTCAATATGCCTCTGGGTGCTGTCTGTACGGAGTTTGTATGTTCTCCGCGTGCGCGTAGGTTTACTCCGAGATCTTCGGTTTCCTCCCTCACTCCAAAACGTGCAGGTTTATAGGTTAATTGTCTTGGTATAAGTGTAAATTGTCCCTCGTGAGTGTAGGATAGTGTTAATGTGCAGAGATCGCTGGTCGGTGCAGACTCGGTGGGCCGAAGGGCCTGTTTCCGTGCTGTATTTCTAAACTAAACTAATTTCCATATTCCTTTGAAAACTAATTTTAAATGGTATTATTCAATCTGCAGTTGGGTAACTTTCAAATGGAGAGCTCCTGCTTTATTCAAATTTTATTTTTTAGACACAAATGAAGTAGGCATTATAACATTCCAATTATAGAAATTCCTTGTTGCAATACATTCCATTTCCCATAAAGGCATGTATAAGGAAATCATTCTAATTTGTCTCTTTCACATATAATCTCCTAATCTTGGTGCATACGGTATTTCTTGGTGTTGGTTTAAAATCCTTCCTCCACTTGCATTCAATATGAGCATCCATTTTATAATTATCACCATGCTTTTTCTCTGTGTAATTCTTGAGACCAACAACTTTGTTGATCTTCCAGATAGGTCAGTGAATTAATAAAGTCAGCCATCAACATTGCTGCACTACAGAGTCCTTTGTGAAATTGAGTCAGGCAGCATCTCTGGAGAAAATGGATAGGCAATGTTTCGGGTCGGGACACTTCTTCAGTTCAAAGAAGGATCCTGAGCCGAAACATCACCTCTCCATGTTCTTCAGAGTCGCTGCATGACCAGCTGAATTACTCCAGCACTTTTTGTCTTTTTTTGTCGCGCCAGCACCGGCAGTTCTTTGTTTCTCCTTAATTGTTGGGTTACTCTTTTCCATCATTACATGGGCTTGCAGGATCTCTGCATTAAAGTTTGATTTCCTCATTTCTCAATTAATTGTAAAAACCGTACACTTCACATCCAAAGTAATCTTTGGATATTTACATCTAGAAATTGACCCACATGCTCGTTGAATGGTGTATAGCATCAAGAGTATTCCCACCTGTACCAACATTCCAGGGACTTATGTTCCCCTAACAAAAAGAGGTAAATGCAGGAAGATCATCTCACAGACCAATTTACACCGTGAAGACTGTCACTGTTAAGAGTATCGGTCAGTTTTGATTAATAGTTTTCATTAGCTTACTGTTTATGCAAGAAAAGGCATTTATCTTGGTTTATTTAAAAATAGTGGTGTGGATTATCCTTGTCTTGTTATGAGACCCTACAAGTCCATTGGAAGTACATTGACACTGCTATCGTGCAAGATGATTTTTAGAAAGTGATCAATATGTTCCTCATGGGGCTGCTTTTTATTATTACTCATTCTTGGTCACAATTACTTCTGTTGGTCAGGAGCCACGTTCCACATGTCTGGCTGCTATTCATGAGCTTGCTGATTGTAAACTGTCAGAATGTATGACTCAATCAGTCACTTCGAGAGACTAAGAAGCAAACTAAACACATAGTCACTTCCAAGTCAAACTCCTGTTGCATCTACATCCTGCCTACTGGCCTGCCCTCTACAGCTCATTTGATGGTTTCAACATGGAATTCCAGATCATGGGTCTCATGCATGACTGAGCCATGCCTTGCATAATCAATCTATTGTTCCTTCAGGCTCATAGGACCATGAATCTGCCCTATGTCAGTTGCATATTCAATATATTTGAAATATGCAATAACAATTATTCTAAAATAACATTTAGATAAATTAAAGATCCAATTCTTATTAATTCACCTTTTGAAATAATTCACCTTTTGAATCAAATAATTTTTATTGATTATAGTTTAATAATTGGGAAAAAATTATTATTGAAATTCTGGAAAGGTCCTACATCCCCCACAATCAAAATGTGGATTACAGGAATGTCGGAGACACTTCATCTGCAAAGATTAAGGCTTGTCCTATTGGACAAGTTGGATCTTTTCAGAGGAATATGGTCTCCATTTATTGGATATCTAAAGGGTCAAAATGGCTCGGTACGAGAGCCTGACTGAAGCCTGAATAATGGAATAGATGAAGAATCACGTATAACAAATCATGGATATATCTCCAATGATGGATAACTTCTTTAATACTCCATTCATTCCTACTCTTACTTTATTTTTCTCTATCTTTTCTTACCTGTAAAAAGAAGTATAGAAATATATAAGACATAATTGTTAATATTAATAAAATTACGAATGTATGTGAGAAGCATACTCTATTAATATGTACTTACGTCTAATAAAAATATTTAACAAAAAAAAAGAAAAATCGATTCAGATATTTTAGCCTTGATCTATAATTGCACTATAAAACCTACAGGATTATTTAGGGTATCGGGGATGTGGGGGTGGGTGCATTAGTAACCAAGAAAGCACAGTCACTCTGAGTTTACGAAGAAGCAACAGGGTCTCTTAAGAGGAAATGCATGTTGGTTGCAAATCAGAAGAAACTGTCCTGATTGAGGAGCCCTCATGAGCATATTCAGGTTATTCAGTGCCAAATTTAGAGTCCCACTCCAAGCAGTGATCAGGAGAAGGGAGACCATTTCCTGCCTGAAGCCATTCCCTATGTGCCTATGTGCCACTAACAAGCAGATCAGCTCAGGCCATGTTAAGCCTGTGAAGTAACTGCAATTTTTCTCCATTACTCACTCCATTACTCTCTGGCCACATCTCCTTGGACTCCAGCCACTACAATACTTGGCTTCCATTTTTACTTGACACTTCTTTGGGAACTCTGCCACACTTCTATCCCTTCCCACTTTGTTCAGGCTCACTGGTGTGACTCCTCTCTTTCCGTACCTCATATCTTGCCAACTATTTACAAACCTATTAGTCAAAGTGTCATACAGTATGGAAACAGGCCCTTTGGCCCAACTTGCCCATGCCAACCAATATGTCCAATCTACACGAGTCCCACCTGTATGCATTTGACCCATATCCCTCTAAACCTGCCCTATCCATGTATCTGTCTAAATGTTTTGTCAACTTCGCGATAGTACCTGCCTCAACTATCTCCTCCGGCAGCTCATTCCACGCACCCACCACCCTTTGTGTGAAAAGGTTACTCCTCAGGTTCCTATTAAATTTTTCCCCTCTATATATTTGGGCCAACGTAGTTACAATCTGCAAACATCTCACATTGTTTGTCAACTGGATGGATTTAAGAGAGAGTTAAATAGAGCTCTAGGGGCTAGTGGAATCAAGGGATATGGGGAGAAGGCAGGCATGGGTTATTGATTGGGGCCGATCAGCCATGATTACAATGAATGCCTGTGCTGGCTCGAAGGGCTGAATGGCCTCCTCCTGTGCCTATTTTCTATGTTTCTATGTTTCTATGTTTCTAAGTATACCTTCCAATACTAGTGTAGGGGAAGTTCATACACAATTCTGGGCAGGGGTTTATCATTGCAGAAGGTAAAAACTGTCATTACATGAGGAGATGTCAATGAAATGGCACAGATTTGGGAATATAATTATAATAGTTCTTTGGGTTTGCGAAACAGTATTGACACAGTCTACCAATGTGTTGTGTTCTTGTGTATTTTCACTAATCCGTCACACCCCCTTCCTACTCCCCTCCTCCCCAGGAGAGTGGTCTTGTTGGCTGCACAGAGAAGTGCCTTGTCTCCTTAGTTTACGTTAGAGATACAGTGTGGAAACAGTTCTTTCAACTGAGTCTGCGCCGACCAACGATCACCTGAACACTAGTTCCATATCTTTGGAATGTGGGATGAAACCGGAACAGCAGTAAAACATAAAAGAAAAATAACAAAATATCAAGGATGTTGTCACTGTATGATTCTTTAGTTTAGTTTAGAGATACAGCGTGGGAACAGGCCCTTCAGCACACAGAGTTCACACCGACCGGCGATCCCCGCATACTAACACTATCCTACACAAACAAGGGACATTTTACAATTTTAACCAAGCCAATTAGCCTACAAACCTGTACATCTTTGGAGTGTGGGAGGAAAGCAGAGCTCCCGAGAAAACCAACGCAGGTCACGTACAAACGTACAAACTGCGTACAGACACCACCCGTAGTCAGGATCGAACTCAGGTCCCTGGAGCTGTAAGGCAGCAACTCTACCACTGCGCCACCGTGCCACCCTTATCTTTTACATCATGGATGTTGTCACTGCATGCACGTTGTCACTTTGTCACGTGTTTTGCCAGATTCCTTGGTTGACTGACTGCCCATCCACATCTTGTTCTTTGCCTGTTACGATGTGGCTAACGTCATCTGATCTGGAATGTGATGTGCCTTTTGTCACATGTTAATCTGACATGAGCTTCATCCTCGCTGTTTCTCCAGCTCATTGCATCAACAGTCCCTTGGTGCTTGTGTGACAGCAGTGGGCCTGTTTTCTCCCCGTCAACTCCAGTTATCTTTATGGATCATTTTGCCCTGCTCCATGGAAGACATCAGCATATTCATCTGCGAGTTGTGTAGCTGAAGTGAGTGTTTGCTTTGAAGAAATCTTCACAATGCGCATCAGTCCCATGTGGCGTACAGTACTACTCCATATGACATAGTTCTGGTCAACTACAATGAAATTATTGTTCTCTTGATTCTTTGGGTTCAAAGAATATCTCCCAGCTGGGTCCAAGGTGGCTTCCAGGCAAATGATTACTTTTGGTGCCTTCCCACTCTCATTTGCCTGTACTCCTGCAACTTAACGCAACATCTCTGTCACCTTAGCACAATAGCTCTGCTGGTCGCCCTGCTGCCGATAGTGGATGAGTGGATGCGATAGTGAGATAACATTGAACAAGTGTGAACAGATGATGTGTCGGTCAATGGTAGATTCCAGAATGAACATTGACTCGGTGGGCCAAAGAGCCTGTTTTCATCCTGTAACCCTAAGCTAAACAAGACCAAACCTTGTTCTATCTTTGTTTCATGCATCACCACTGTTTGCTATCCAATATTTCTGGTCTGGTATTGTGCAGCTCCAAAATTGTGAATGTTGGTTTGCACTTTTTTGGAATGAATCCTGTCCCATTTCATACTTCCACAAATTATCCGACCTTTGATGAACACGTACTAGAGTCCTAGAATCACACAGAGTGGAAACAGGCCCTACGGCCCAACCTGCCCACGCCGACAAAAATGCTCCATCTACACTAGTCCCACCTGCCTGCAGTTGGTCCATATCCCTCTAAACCTGTCCTATCCATGTGCCCGTCCAAGTGCTTCTTAATGTTGTGATAGTACCTACCTCAACTACCTCCTCCGGCAGCTCGTTTCATTCACCCACCATCTTATGTGTCAAAATGTTACCCCTCAGATTCCTATTAAATCTTTCCTCCCCTTAAACCTATGTACTCTGGTTGTTGATTCCCCTACCCTGGGCAAGAGACTCTGTGCATGTACGCAATCTATTCCTCTCATGATTTTCTGCAGCATCAGTCAAGGTTTTTTCTTGCAATTCGGAAGATGGACACATAAGCTTTTGTTCGATAGAAACATGAGGATTCAAGCCTGCAACCAACACTATGCTGTGGGTATGATCTATAAGATCTATAAATTTAAGTTGCTGAAGGGATCTTCCTAGCTCCAGGTATGGAATGGTGCTGAGAATGTTTATCACATGTTGTGACAGCGGCAACCATAATTGACTATTCCAATCCATGTACAATGCATTTTCGACTTATGCCTCATCACCTCCCCACCTTCCCAGTCCATTACAGCAGGTGAATGACTTTTGATATTGAATGTGAGCACATACTGCATGTAGAGTGTGGCACGTCAAGCAAATTGTATCTTTGAAATAAATGCTGAACCAACTAACTTTTAAGCCACTGAATCCTTCGCCACGCCACAACCTGCAATCATATCATGGTGCATTATATAACTGATACTCCACGCAGCCACAGAAATGCAAGAATTTGCAACAAAAACGACACACCCCAAAAAAACACCCTGGAACAAATCTCCACCCCAACGATTGTCCCAAAAACAAAGCCCCACCTGTAAACAACCTTAATAACAAAGCCCGTCCCCCTAGTGATATCCTGGATATAAAATGCCTTCACTGGCCTTGTTGGCTGCAAAAGCTATAATGATTCCAGAGACAGTGTGAAACTGTTAAGATTGAAATAAGACATGAAAGAAAATCAGGGATTATTCAATAGTTTTAACTGGTATATAACAATGAATTCAATTAAAAATACAGTATTAAAAAGATTCAACCACAACAAAGGAATTTTATAATAGTAGATTAGAGTCACAGTCATCGTCACAGAGCAGGGGGGAACTGGTCCTTTGGCCCACTGAGTCCATAACATCGACTCAATACCCATTTGCACTAATCCTATACTAATCTCATTTTATTCTCCTTGCAGTCCCTTCCAACTCCCCCTGGAATCTACCACTCACCTACACACCAGAGGCAATTTACTGTGGCCAATTATACTGCTAACCCTCATGTTAGACGAGAAAGGAAACCCGTACCAAGAGGAAATTCAGAGACTTTGCAGAGAATGGGCAAACTTCACATGGATAGCATTGGAGGGGCAGCACGGTGACACAGGGGTAGAGTTACTGTCTTACAGCACCAGAGACCCGGGTTCGATCTTGACTAAGGGTGCTGCCTGTTCAGGGTTTGTAGCACAATGCACCGGTTTCCTCCCACACTCCAAAGACATACAGGTTTGTAGGTTAATTGGCTTTGGTGAAATTGTAAATTGCCCCAAGTGTGCAGGATAGTGTTAGTGTACGGGGTGATTGCCGGTTGGCGTGCACTCGGTGGGCCGAAGGGCCTGTTTTTGTGCTGTATCTATCAAGTCTAAAGTTAGCATTGAACCTGTTTTACTGGAGCAGTGTGAGGTGGCAGTTCTATCAGCAGCACCAATGTGTCAACCAATAACTTCTCCTTTGACTTCTAATCCACATCCCAAACTCCCACCAAAGTCAAAGGGGTCTGGCCAAATCTGACCTGCTGTGGGATCTAGGTGACAATACAGTGCAAAAGCTGGTAATCTGAGTGAGACTGGGTTCCACCATTGGATTTTGTGATGCAGTCTAGCAGGAAAGTGAGCAGATAGATTGAAGATTGATCAGTTGGTATGGTATGGCATTGGTTTCTTTGTCAAGTGCACCAAAATGCAATGAGAAGCTTTTGTTTGCATGCTATCTGATCAAATCTGATAATACTATACATGAATACAATCTAGTCATACACAAGTAGAACAGGTAGAGTGAAGATAAAAACACCAGAGTGCAGAATATAGTATCCCAGCATTGTAGCCTAAGAGTTCTAGAAAGTCCAATGTCCGCAAGAGGTATGTTGGAAAATTGGGACTGTATCCTAGCTGATGGAAGGATTGTTCAGAAGCCTGAAGCCAGGGGAGAAGAGCTGCCCCCAAGTCTGGTGGTACATCCTTTTAAGCTACTGCATCTTTTTCTTGATGCGAGCAGAGAGAGGAAGGAGCGACTTGGGTAGAAAAGGCCCTTGAGTGTAATGGCTGCTTTCATGAGGCTGCATGCAGAGCAGATGGAGTCAATGATTGGTGGGGAATCTGGTCTTTGTGATGGACAGAGCTGTTCTCAAACCAGGCTGTGATACAATCGGACAGTGTGCTTTCTAAGGTGCATCGGTAGAAGCAGATTAGAGTTGTTGGAGACACGCTGAATTCCCTAAGTCTCCTGACGAAGTAGAGGCAATGATGTGTTTTTTGGGGTCATAGCTTTAATGTGGTTTGTCCAGGTTTGGCTGATGGTAATATTTAAGCCTAGTTGATAACTGTGTCTTTAGCAATGCATGGCAAATGTATAGGACTTGCTGCTAAACAACGGTGATTCTGTTTCATACTACTGGCATTAGCAATTGAAATCTGACTCAATATCTTTCTATCAGCCACAATTGTACTCAAAATGTGGCCCAGTTAATGTGGGTTGTACATAAACAATATCCCCAGTGACCCCAACTTAATATTCCGGCTTGCATTTGTATTTATGTTATTTTTTGCGTGCACTCCCTCTGTTGAGGTTTTATGTATCTGCACCCTGAGGCTGCCTTATTTTCTATTCTGTTGATCATGTAGTTTCTTCATTGATCGCACAGTACAGTTTCCATCATTTTCCTCCCTAAAATAGACAGTTTCACTTTTCCCCACGTTTAACCGCATCAGGCACCTGTCTCTCCCTCACTCTTCCTCATTATTTACCACATTTTAAGAAAAATTGTGAACAACAACAACATAGAAAAAGTGAACCTACCTATGCTGCAGGTGGATAATCCTCAGGAAACGTACCCACTTCTGGCATAAACAAGGAATAAAACAAGTTATCTGAAATGGTTGAATTTCATATCAGACCTCAATTGCTACAGAGTTGGTAATCGGAAGTTGAGGTGCTGTTCCTCAAGCTTACGTTTGGCTTGATTGGAACGAAGAAGTAGCCAAAGAAAGCCAGGCCAGAATGGGAGTAAGATGGAGAATTATAATTAATACAAGGCACTAACGTGGAAGTACATGGACGTTCAGGGTCTTCTTTTTGGACTGAACAGAGTGTTCCGCAAACCAGAGATAGATAGATTCTTGAATAGTACGGGTATCAGGGGCTATGGGGAGAAGGCAGGAGAATAGGGTTAGGAGGGAGTGATGGATTAGCCATGATTGAATACCGGAGTAGACTTGATGGGCCGAACGGCCTAAATCTGCTCCTATCACTTATGAATCATCCAATTTGTGCTTGGCTTTTCCACAGTAACGAGGGTCTGGGTGGGCACAAATTCATGCTCCCTGGACATTATTGTGTGATTGGCAGTTCATGGCACAATCATCACTTGCACAATGCCTGCACTGGTCCTGTAATTAGATGCATTTCACAAGTGCCTCAATGCTCATTTTGAAATCAAAATAAATACATATTAAGGCATTGAGGAGACTGCTGTTACATCTATGGTTTTCAGTTCCATGAGTCTTCTCTCCAAAGTTATTGTGAACAAGCATTAAGGTGTAGAAGATCTGACAAAAATCACATGCTGCATTGATTTAAGATTCAAGACACAAGAGAGTTTTTTGTCATGTGTCCCTGATAGGACAATGAAATTCTTGCTTTGCTTCAGCACAACAGAACATAGTAGGCATTGACTACAAAACAGATCAGTGTGTCCATATACCATTATATAAATATATGCACACATGAATAAATAAACTGATAAAGTGCAAATAACAGATAATGGGCTATTAATGTTCAGAGTTTTGTCAGAGCCAAGTTTAATAGCCTGATGGCTGTGGGGAAGTAGCTATTCCTGAACCGGGAATGTTGCAGTCTTCAGGCTCCTGTACCTTCTACCTGAAGGTAGCAGAGATATGAGTGTGTGGCCAGGGTGGAGTGGGTCCTTGATGATGCTGCCAGCCTTTTTGAGGCAGCGACTGCGATAGATCCCCTCGATGGAAGGGAGGTCAGAGCCGATGATGGACTGGGCAGTGTTTACTACATTTTTGTAATCTTTTCCTCTCCAGGGCACTCAAGTTGCCGAACCAAGCCACGATGCAACCGGTCAGCAAGCTCTCCACTGTGCACCTGTAGAAGTTAGAGAGAGTCCTCCTTGACAAACCGACTCTCCGTAATCTTCTCAGGAAGTAGAGGCGCTGGTGTGCTTTCTTAATAATTGCATCAGTGTTCTCGGACCAGGAAAGATCTTCAGAGATGTGCACGCCCAGGAATTTGAAGCTCTTGGCTTTACAACCATCGACCCATTGATGTAAACGGGACTGTGGGTCCCCATCCTACTCTTTCCAAAGTCCACAATTAATTCCTTGGTTTTGTTGGTGTTGAGGGCCAGTTTATTGTGCTGGCACCATATGGACAGTCACTTGATCTCTCTTCTATACTCTGACTCATCCCCATCAGTGATAATGAATATCAGTGATATTCAGAAAAAACAAATTACGTTTTGAAATGTTATTTTGCTTCCTCACATGAAATTAGGTGGCACATTTTCCTGCTCTTGTCTTAGCCTCTACATCCAACTGGACACCCAAATATATCATCTTGTGCTCCAATTACTTTATTTCACAACATTGCAACTTCTTAAGTACTGATTTGAAGATTTTCAAGAGGTGATGTTTGATGTGTCGGAAGGAATGGTAGATGCTGGTTTACACCGAAGATAGACACAAAATGCTTCTATCCATAGATGCTGCATTTCCTGCTGAGCCAGCATTTTGTGCCACGCCAGGCGTTTCACAGCAATATTTTCTGTCTATCATAGATGCTGCTTGATGCTTGTTACGATCAATTTTTCAATCTTATTACACAGCCAGTAAAGATCCCCTGTAACATTATTACATTACACTCAGGAATATTGTCAGGACCAATTGTACCTTGTATGTCTACTTTCTCAGGTTAGGTCCTTGTGCAGGGGGTTATCCACATAACACAATTAATTGTTAAACACAATCTGTGCTGTTTCACCTTTGTAGCTACTGTCCATCAGAATTATGAGAATATCTCATGGATCTGGACCACCAAAATGTGGACTTGGCCTCTTGGTGGATTTGGTTATGGGCAGTGTGCCCAATTTTACCACTGTATGAAACTTTAAAACAATCCACAAACTACATGACTAGTTGCATTGTGCTCAATACAGACTCATTCCCTATTGATTCAATGCCTCTGTATATAATATAATATTTAATGTTGGTCAATCTACATAGTTCTCTGCAACCATCGGCAACATTATTATGGGCTTTACTATGGGCAATATTTAGCCCAAAAGTTTCAATACCATTCGTGGTATGTTCAAAACGTGATATTGCTAATAGTCAATGATAGCTTGATGTATCTGTTCTGAGATTTATCAGGCCTTTTCAAGAGCCAAGGGCAATTATAGCAATATACAATTTTCATCTGAGACTATTTTGTGTTTTGCTGGTTTTAAGGACATTACCACCCTGCACACGACTGTAATTATTGCAGCAATCATATTGACCTCGTGAGCTACTTGTGTCACCATAATAGCTGAGGGTGGTCATTTGCTCTGAACGCCATGGCAGGCTTCCCCAATCTTCAGGGCCACGAGACTTCTGTGCTCTAACCAGCACCATCATCTGCACTCACATGACCAAGTCGCAGCAAAGAAGTCAGAGGTTGGTGAATCTGTGGAAATATTTGCCACAGAAGGCTGTGGAAGCCAAATCATTGGATATTTTTTAAGGTTGAGATTGATAGATTCTTGATTAATATGGGGGTCAGGGGATATGGGGAGAAGGAAGGAGAATGGGGTTAGGTTGGAGAGATAGATCGACCATGATTGAACTGGCAGTGTAGACTTGATAGGATGAATGGCCTAATTCTGCTCCAATCACTTATGAACTTATGAAGAACATGAAGAAGTCATCATCATTGTATCTACATCCCAAAGTCATGTTGACCAGAATTACTTCCGTTGTAACCGTGACTACCATTTCAACAGCAATATCCAAATGCTTTGGCCAGTGATCACTGGTGTACCTAGACACTCCACCTGAGTGTTCTCATCAATGAGTCAATATGCCTGTCTGTGCCTTTGTGCTTTACCCAGGGCTGTTCCAAAACTCATATGTTTTCCTCTCAAATTCTATTTGAATGCATTGAACTTCCGGCTTCGAACTACATGTACCTGTAAAAGTGCTGGGCAAAATGAATCTTCAATATCTGAACCATCCCTTTAATTGGCAATTGCTGCATAGTGTGAGTAAGTTAGTATTGCCGAAGCATCCAAGCTAGTTTCCACTGATATTATGGCTATCATTTGCTCCGGGATCATGAATTTTGTTCTTCAAAATTTTCAAGTAACTATAATGTTATTTACTTTGAAGAACACATCCGGTCATTCAAGATAAATGCGACATCCTCTTGCATTCTGTCATGTTTTATGCTTATTTTTCATACTTATCGACTTGCACAAATTCAGAGACGTTACATTTCCATTTCCATTGATTCCTTGTGCCAAAATATTCATCAATCAAAGCCTTTAATATGTCAAATATCATGTCCATCTGGAGACAGAGAAATCCAATGATTCACAGCTTCCTGAGTGAAGACATTTCTTCCTATTGTTGCCTTGAGGGCCTGTGCCGCTTAGGTGATTTTTTAGGGGACTACAGGCGACTAGGCTGTTGCCACATGGTTGCCGGGGTGTCGCCTGTATGGTCGTGAGTAGTCTCCTCAGTCGCCCAAAGAGTCATAGCGTCTTTCTGGACGCCGCTGGAATTTCAAAATGTTGAAACATTTTCGGAGAGTCGGCGACAGTGGGTTTGACTCCAATGAGCGTAGCTTGACTTCTCCTGACGTAGGGGTTGTCATAGTTGTCACCAGGTTAACGTAGGTTGTCGCCAGGTGACGTAGGTTGTCGCCGGTGCTGACTTTGGGGTTTTTTTGTTGTTAAAGTAATGATTCTATCTGAAATTTTATGTCGAAGGGGGGGTCTAGTCACCATTTTTCCGGCGACCTGCTACAACTATGACAGTCGCTAGCCGGCGCCTAAAAATAGCCTAAGTGGGACAGGCTCTTTAAGATCATGACTAGAATGCTTCCCTTGTGGCATTTTTTTTTTTAAGATCCCTTTTACAAATACTATCTCTATTATCTGTAGTCAGCTATTTCCTTTTGAAGTTGACACTCAAATAAGCACAATCTGACCAGTACTAAATCATTTTAATGTTTGGATGTGCCTGCATCTTTCTTGGTGATCATCGGTTCCCTTCTATCTGTGAACTCTAGTAGTTGACTCACAACTCAATGACTTGTAATGAGATTGTAGGAAAACATCCCATATGACTTGTATTTACCATCAAGGATCACAAAATCTGAAACTGAATTTAAGAAGTTCTGGTGGCTCATAATAAGGGAAGATTTACAGTAATTGGTGCTATACCTTGCTTTTATGACATTTCTCCACATAGGAAATTGTGTCCCTCTCAGCATTGGCACCCTGTTCATGAGAAAACAAAGATGACAGAAATATTTTCTAATCAGGGACTGCATGGAGATTGAAATGGTCTCATTCAAATCATCATTGATACCTTCCTTTCTGTTCGAACATGTATATTTTTTTTTTTTATATACATCTGAAATGTTGGGGGTTTCCACCATTGTCAGTCAAGGTAACGCTTCCTTCAGAACAGCTCAAACGTGCTAATCTTGAAATTGCAGCAAAGATTGGTGAAAACATTGTGTTTTGATAAATGCTTTTAGTTTTCTTTATCGTTGAATAAACAATTTGATTGAAACAAGTGATAAAGTTCAGGGACAAAGCTGAGGTAAAGTTTCCATTATAGAAGTTCAACAAAAAAGATTAGTATTTTATGGGTAAATCTACTGTCCACTATTCTGTGGGATTGCATTTTTGGAAATCACAACTATATTGGAAATTTTAGAAATCTACTATATTCTGTTGTGCTGAAGCAAAGCAAGAATTCCATTGTCCTATCTGGGACACATGACAATAAACTCTCTCTGGAATCTTGTTCTCTCTGGAGCGCTGGAAGCTGATGGGATAATTTAGACTTTACTTTAGACTTTAGAGATACAGCGTGGAAACAGACCCTTCAGCCCGCCAAGTCCACACCGTCCAACGATCACCCTATACACGAGCACTATCCTACGATAATGTTACTGAACACAATTAACCCCACAAATCTGTACGTCTTTGGAGTGTGGGAGAAAACTGGAGCTCACAAAGAAACCCACATGGTGACAGGGGGAAAGTACAAACTCTGTACAGACAGCGCCTGTAGTCAGGATCAAACCTAGGTCCCTGGAGCTGTAAGGTAACGGCACTATTGCTGCACAATTGTGCTGACCTATTAGAAATGTATAACATTATGAGAGGCTATTATGGGGTAGACAGTCAGACATTCTCCCAGAGTGAATATCTCAAATACAAGAAGGTATGGCTACAAGGTCAGAGGGTGGAGGTTTAAATGAGATGTGCAGAGGGACCTGGAATGCATTGCCAGGACTGGTGGTGGTAGCAGATATGATAGTGGCATTTAAAATACTTTTAGATAGTCATGTGAAAATGTAGGAAATGGCAGGATATTGATCATCAACAGACATAAGAGGTTAGTTTAAGTAAGCATTAGATTAAGTGGGACCCATTGGGGCGCTAGCATGAGTGTTGTGGGTCAAGTCAAGTCAAGAACAGTGAGTGCAGGGCCATCGATCCATTTCAATCCATTTCATGTTAAGTCAATCCATTTCAAGTCAAGCACAGGGCAGGGGGGGAGCAGCCAACAATACAATCCATTTGCTTTCATTTCAGGTGAGGTCAAGCAAAGCAAAGGCAAAGCAAAACCAAAAGCACAGGGCAGGCCGAACAACTCATTTCATTTCCATTTCCATTTCAATTTCAAGCACAGAGCAGGCAACACAACTTATTTCATTTCATTAAGGGCTAACACATCTTTTATTGCAAGCACATTAAGGGTTAACAAATCATCAATCATTGCAAGCACATTGCTGGCTAACAAATAATTTATTGCAAGCACATGAAGGGTTAACCACATAAAGCACATAAAGCACATAAAACACATACAGGGTAGACTCACAGTTCGGTAGACTCACAGTTCAGTAGACTCACAGCAGAATCAGAGTTGTGGCCTCTCCCTCACGATCTTTCAGAGTGACTGACTCACGTCCAGGCATCCGGGGTTTTATAGTCTGGAAGGGGCATTACCTTCATCATGGTGATTGGCAGGCCAATCAGCTGAAGTCAAGATTTTTTAAACACTCATAACTTTTTTATTTTTCATCGATTGGAAAAATCCTCAGGGCTGCCTCAGCGGAAGGAGGACTTGTGAGTAAGATGGCCAAAAATCATAGCGATATAGGGTAGTGTTTTTAAAAAAAAATCAATGCACAGCGCAGACAGGAATTGGTCAAGATGAGACTTTTATAGATGAGATTATAGACATTGTGGGCCAAAGGCCGTGTTCTTCGGCTGTAGTTTTATGTTCTAAATTCCATATTTGTGTGTTGTTCAACATATTAATAATATAGAAATAGGAATCAGCCAATCAGCCCTTCTACTCTGATCCAATTGACGATAATTCAGACCAGCAGATTTTATACGGAACCTGTTAATGGATGTCCTAAAACTACTTATTTCATCTCTCAGTCCATTTTATGATGTTATCAAGATCCAATGAGATACATTGGACTCTGAATCCTATTTTAGACCTGAATTAATGGGAGTGAATAAGATTGGACAAGTGAACCTATAAATTTAGAGATAATTAACCATAATCAGATCAATAGCCCGGCACTCTGATGGATCACCAATGTTAGACTTGAACTATTACCACAAGGAAAACATGGAGCATTGTCTCCTCTGGAATAGGAGTAATTCAATTGATTGGAAAATCCTATTGATGCCACCACAAATAGGATAATGCTTACTAGGAATAACACTGAGTATTAAGAGGAAGATCCTCCTGTAAATATACCTGTGCACAGACAGCTAGCCAAACTCACCCAATATCGGCAGTGGATATACATAGTGGTGCCTTGTGTATAGAGAGTTTGCTTTAATACATAAGGCCATCTCCAATCTAAAGCGAATGGGGGAAACAGACATGGGAAACAAACATGAGTTCACCATGTTAATTGATAAAAATACATCTATTGATGCTCCTGAACACATCATCAGAGATGTAACCTGGGGTCATTGGGTGTTTCGGGTCTTTCAACATCAGACACCCACACCCAGGCGATCCAGCCGTGGTTGATCAGACCACGACTTGTGTTCAGGTGGCATTCGCTCCCCCCCCATGGACCTTCTATCCTGATCCAGAGCCATCTCGAGGCCTTCTCCGCTGCCTCTGTGGTGTTCTTGATGGCTCTTCTCCTCGCCTTTCCGTTGATGCCCAGTCCACTCAAGGCTTTGTAGAGCTATTGACCTGCAAAACCTCTGCAGCCAACCTCAATGGGCATATACCTTGCCTTCCAGCCCTGTTTACGGCAGTCTATGACCAGCTCTTCGTACTTGGTCATCTTCCTCTCGTGGGCCTCCTCCAGACGGTCCTCCCACGGCACTGTCAGTTCCAACAAGACAATGTTTTTGGTCGCCAGGGGGATGTCAGAATCCACATTGGAGATTATTTTCACACCACTTCAAGTCATGAATGTATTTGGAAATCTTCCAAGTTGCATCATGAACCACCACATTCACAACCTTGTTACTGCATAAGGTCAATGACTCATGCTAAATGTGACTTGTGTTAGGTTCACCGTCACCACCAGAACCCGTCCCCCCCCGTTTCTTCTTTTCAATTTTAGGCAGCCGAAGGCTACATTGTAGATGGAAAGCTCTAATGTACAAGTAAATAAGCAAGTAAGGAAAAGTTCCACAGCCAAGCAAATAATTCCATTACGGGTAGATAATGTTGTAACCTGGGGAAATGCAGCTGCCATTTAGTGCATAGAAACATCACATGGAGAGCAGTGAGATAAATGAACTGGCAGCTTCCTTTGGTGATCTTAATACAGGAGAAATATTGGTCAAGTTGCTCTCTCCATGGAAATCACTATCTGTGCTACTTTAACACATCTTTTAACCCATCTATTTAACAACCAAATGCAAACAGTAGAATTTAATTCAGGTTCAACGTGAACAGCTATAACTTCTATTTCATAGGCAAAAGTAGCACAGAACCTTCATGACAAGATGACGCCAATATGTTCATTGTATGAGTATGCATTGAAGGTGTAAGTCTGGCTGCCCACTGTACTGGGCAAGGCCTTGGTGTCTGCTATGTGAATGGCCACTTAAAATGTGCAGATTGCGACATTGGTTAGTATTCAGTATTTATTGCCAGCTCTACAATAACAGGGCTCAGTATTCTGGCACTCTTACATCTGTGCAAGACCTGTAAGGTCACCCCAACAGTGCTATTAATAGGAGTCACCCACCACTCACAATGAGCAGCTGTTGCTTTTCGTAAACTGCCCAGATTGGTCTACATGTGGCGGAAGGAACTGTAGATGCTGGTTAACCCTGGCATTAATATTGATTTATCTAATTTCAAGAAACTCCTTGCTTTCCCTCTCTCTCTTTCTCTCCCTCACCCTAGACGTCTGCTAGATTCACTGTTTGTATCACTTCATTATCACCTTGCCCACAGCCAACAATGGACCATTGTGGATTCCATCATTCCTGAGTCATCGGTGCCGGCTCTGATTTGTTCTGCACCTTTCATACCTCTAGTTTCATTCGCCCCTGACTCTCAGTCTGAAGAAGGGTCTCAACCCGAGATGTCACCTATTCCTTTTCTCCAGAGAAGCTGCCTGACCCGCTGAGTTGCTTCAGCATTTTGTGTCTATCTTCGATGTCAACCAGCATTTGCATTTCCTTCCTGCGCACTCGTACATCGGTTCCATAGCTTGAAGGTCACCCCATCAGTGCTATTTATAGGAGTCATCAACAACTCACAACAAGCAATTGTTGCTTTTTGTGAACTGTCCATATTGTTCTACAGATGTCCGGTGCTTTCCGGAGCACTTTAAAGTTGCCAAATCCTGTAGAGTTGTCACCTTCTGAACAACTTTAAGTTCAGGTTGAAGTTCATTCTAAGTTCCGGTTTTCTACACAAATAGGTTATTCCGAGACATGAGTGCACCATAAGCATTTCTTTCCAACTTCAGCAAGAAAAGGAAAATAATCTGTTTTCTTATTTCTGGATCAATTGGAAGCAGTTCAGAAAAGGTTCAGCAGACCAATGGCCAGAATGGGTGGGTTATCTTATAGAAAAGAGCTGGATAGACGTCGGAAGAGTTGCACCCATTGACGTTTGGAAGAGTGAGAGATGACTTGATTGAATGATTCAAATATTGAAAGGGACAACATGAAAAATGACCCTTCGGCCCACCAGGTCCACTCTGACCACCGATCCACCCGTTCACACTAGTTCTATGTTATCCTATTTTCGTAACTACTCACACGCTAGGGGCGATTTACAGAGGCCAATTAACCTACAAACCCGCACGTCTTTGGGATGCTGGAGGAAACCAGAGGACGTGGAGAAAACCCGTGCGGTCACAGAGATAACATTGCAAACTCCACATGGACAGCACCCTAGATCAGGAGCGAACCCAGGTCTCTGGCGCTGTGAGGCAAAGCCCTACTGTCCCACCCATAAAAGATTGAAATATACAAGATGCTGAGAGACAGAATAAATAGTGTCTGTTTAAAACTGAAAGGTCACCCAAGATAGACAGAAATCAGTCATTATTACTCCCGCAAAGGGTCTCGATTCTTTAGAAAGCTCTTCCTTGGAAGTTGAGTCTTTACATATAGATTGATACATGATAAGTAATAGGATGAAGGGTTATGTTGGATAGAGGAGAATGTGTTAAGGCTACAATCAGATCAGCCATGATATTATTAAATGGTGAAGCTGAGTGAAGAATCTGTGGCGTGCTACTAATTCATATGTGTATATGTCCATAGAGAGCAAACTGGCTGAACTGAGTGGAGGAGGAGAAAAAGGATTCTCATCTGGATTCTCACCTGTAATCCACCTAAACCCCAGCAAAAAGTCCCTTAACCATCTTTATCTCTGTTAGGATGTCTTCACTGAAATACGCCACCTGTTGCGGTCACAACTCTACCTTACAGCTGAGTGCTTGTCAAGGTAACCACACTGAGGAACTGTATTTGGAACTTCACCATAATGTTCAGTCCATGGTTAAATAAGGAATGTCAACGAAACTTGCTCAAAGGGCGATAACTATATTTAATTTCATCTTGCAAGAATTGCTTGCTTTGACGCAATGTAGGGTGCAATTGGATGTATGTGTGTGGCTTTCAGGAGCCAAATGCCAACATACCATGGTTCTCCAATTTACAACATTTCCACGACCTCAGTATTAAACACAGATATAATTAGACACTGGGAACTGTACAGACACTGGGAACTGTACAGACACTGGGAACTATACGGTTAAATGGTCATTACGCAGGCACTGGCCTTGATGTTTTCATTTTGTGACGGTTCACCATACCACATGAATTTGAAGCACTGTAACTATGAGAAACATGGGAGATATTGGCTAAAAAAGCCACAAAGGGATTAGTGGAGATGGGGCATGTTGGTTGGTATTGGCAAATTGTGCCAACACACCTATTTCCATAGAGACTCAATAACTATCTATGACTCTCTGACTAAGTGCTGGAGCAACTCAATGGGTCAGGTAGCATCTCCAGAGAAAATGGATAGGCGATGTTTCAGGTCAGGAACCTTCTTCAGACTGGGATAGGTGATGTCTCAGATCAGGACCCTTTCTCAGAATGGGATAGGTGATGTTTCAGGTCAGGAACCTACTTCAGACTGGGATAGGTGACATCTCAGGTCAGAACCTTTCCTCAGACTGGAGTAGGTGAGGTTTTGGTTTGGGACCTTTCCTCAGACTGGGATAGGCAATGTTTTTGGTTCGGGACCTTTCCTCAGACTGCTATTGGCTTCTCGCTCTCACACAACTCATGACCAAAGTCTGTGACCCATGCACATGTTGGTAACTTGGGTAGCGCCAACACTACTGCGCAAAACAGTGCAGCCAAATCATCTCTGTGCTGAATAACATTTCTGCCATTTGTTCTATTCTGGACACGTTCTGAGAACTCAGCAGAGTGGACACAAAAGATTTGTGGTGCTCCACTGCATGCTACATTGTCTTGCCTATATTTAGGTCTACATTTGCGATGAATTCTATGGTGAGCAACTGCTGGCAGGAGGAGAAGGAAGAGGAAGAGAGTGAGTGCCCTACATCATAAAATTCTGATCGTGAATAAGATATTCAACAGTGATTCCATTACAAAGAACCCCAGATCCCAGTTTCATTTTAATTTCCACTTTTTGCTAACTTTCACAGCGACAGTTTGGCCACAGCCAACTAGAATACAACAGACATTGTCAAAACATGCCAAACCAATTTGTAATGTCATTTATAAATAACATTAGGAAACATGGCAGTCAATATGCAAAAGCAATCTTCAATACCAGTAATCTGATAATAACCAGATTGCTTCTTTTTCACAAGCATTGAAAGATAAATAAACTTCAGTACAATAGTATTTGCTGTAGCCCAAGTGGATCATCGGATCTTTTGCACCAAATGCGTACTGTTATACCCAAATGTGTACTGAAACCTCCAGAAAAACGACATTACCATACGACATTGTCAGTTTAGATGTTTATACTCATGTCGAAGGTAGACACAAAATACTGGAGTAACTCAGCGGGACAGGCAGCTTCTCTGGAGAGAAGGAATAAGTGGCGCTTCTGGTCGAGACCCTTCTTCAGTCTGAGTAGTCGAGGTTTGAAGAAGTCAGTCTGAAGAAGGGTCCCGAACCCGAAATGTCACTCATTCCTTCTCACCAGAGATGCTACCTGTCCTGCTGAGTTACTCCAGTATTTTGTGTCTATCTTCAATGTAAACCAGCATCTGCAGTTCCTTCCAACACATTTATGCTCAGGTCTCTGAAGTGAGAGGAATCAAATTCCTTCTGACTCAAGGCCCAGTGTGTCACTATATGGCAGCTCGAAGTTGACATAATGCCTACATTGCATTAATGGTCACTGTTTATTTTTGTATACTGCAATTCCTTGGTCTGTTTCTGGGATTGTCAAATGCTTTTGAAAACTAATTATGTTGATTGAATCTCGCCTGATTGTTACATGTTACCACCTCAGCAGAGAGTATACATCACAATCTTAAATCAATCTTAACTGGGAGAGAAAATACAGAGTTAATATTCCTTGACTTTATCGGCCAAAGTGTGAAAATCAGTTTGAGATTGAAAGGGGTTTCCCCTAACCAGCAAATTAAACAAAATAAGACCTATCACATTTCATTGTTGGACTCATTTCATACACAATGACCTTTACTTATTCTGAGTAGTCACAAGTTTCCCATGGTGTTGGATTGTTACCTGTTGGCTGTAGAAAGCCACAATTATGCATTGTGCAGTGTTAGTGATGAAATAAACTTTATATTGTTACCTACATTAAACTGAAACAAATTCCTCTTGTCTATACACAGAGTATGCTCTCCTACTTTAGACTAGATATAGTTCTAAAAGTTTTCTCAGTGAAATATAGTGTAGTTTCTTGCTAATTAATTCTCTAGGAGTCATAATACCATATTCCTCAGGTTTCTTGTTTGACCCTTGTAAAATAGACCATTATTTTACTGCTAAAGGGACGCCAGAGTATAACTAAAACTACTCTAAATATCTCCAAGGCTGGACTCTACATACCTTTAATATTCTGTCCACACCATTGTACACTTAAAGGTATTATTATACTGTGTCAATTCAACCAACTAGCTTCACTGAGTTTGAACCTATCGAGTTCCAGAGATCATTATCATTTTCGGACACTTGTTTCGAAAAAAGAGAGATATCTACAATAATTATAGGAGGCATGGAGTATATGAGGTGCTAGAGGAGTATAAAGAATGTAAAAAGAATCTTAAGAAAGAAATTAGGAAGGCTAAAAGAAGATATGAGGTTGCTTTGGCAAGAAAGGTGAAAGTAAACCCAAAGGGTTTCTACAGCTATATTAATAGCAAAAGGATAACGAGGGATAAAATTGGACCATTAGAGAACCAGAATGGACAGCTATCTGCAGAGCCAAAAGAGATGGGGGAGATATTGAACAATTTCTTTTCTGCGGTATTCACCAAGGAGAAGGATATTGAACTCTGTGAGTTAAGGGGAAAAAGTAGAGTAGCTATGGAAACGATGAGATTCAAAGAGGAGGAAGTACTGACACTTTTGAAAAATATAAAAGTGGATAAGTCTCCAGGTCCTGACAGGATATTCCCTAGGACATTGAGGGAAGTTAGTGTAGAAATAGCAGGAGCTATGACAGAAATATTTCAAATGACATTAGAAACGGGAATAGTGCCGGAGGATTGGCGTACTGCGCATGTTGTTCCATTGTTTAAGAAGGGTTCAAAGAATAAACCTAGCAATTATAGACCTATTAGTTTGACGTCAGTGGTGGGCAAATTAATGGAAAAGATACTTAGAGATAATATATATAAGCATCTGGATAAACAGGGTCTGATCAGGAACAGTCAACATGGATTTGTGCCTGGAAGGTCATGTTTGACAAACCTTCTTGAATTTTTTGAAGCGGTAACTAGGGAAATTGATGAGGGTAAAGCAGTGGATGTTGTCTATATGGATTTCAGTAAGGCCTTTGACAAGGTTCCCCATGGAAGGTTGGTTAAGAAGGTTCAATCTTTGGGTGTTAATGGCAGAGTAGCAAGATGGATTCAACAGTGGCTGAATGGGAGATGTCAGAGAGTAATGGTGGATGGCTGTTTGTCAGGTTGGAAGCCGGTGACCAGTGGGGTGCCTCAGGGATCTGTGTTGGGTCCACTGTTGTTTGTCATGTACATCAATGATCTGGATGATGGGGTGGAAAATTGGATAAGTAAGTATGCAGATAGGTGGTGTTGTGGATAATGAAGTAGATTTTCAAAGTCTACAGAGAGATTTGGGCCATTTGGAAAAGTGGGCTGAAAGATGGCAGATGGAGTTTAATGCTGTTAAGTGTGAAGTGCTACATCTTGGCAGGACAAATCAAAATAGGACGTACATGGTAAATGGTAGGGAATTGAGGAATGCTGTGGAACAGAGGGATCTAGGAATAACTGTGCATAGTTCCCTGAAGGTGGAATCGCATGTAGATAGGGTGGTAAAGAAAGCCTTTGGTGTGCTGGCCTTTATAAATCAGAGCATTGAATATAGGAGTAGGGAAGTAATGTTAAAATTGTACAAGGCATTGGTAAGACCAATTCTGGAATATGGTGTACAATTTTGGTCGCCTAGTTATAGGAAGGATGTCAACAAAATAGAGAGAGTACAGAGGAGATTTACTAGAATGTTGCCAGGGTTCCAGCAACTATGTTACAGAGAAAGGTTGAACAAGTTAGGTCTTTATTCTTTGGAGCGCAGAAGGTTAAGGGGGGACTTGATTGAGGTCTTTAAAATGATGAAAGGGATAGACAGAGTTGACGTGGATACGTTTTTCCCATTGAGGGTAGGGAAGATTCAAACAAGAGGGCATGACATGAGAATTAAGGGACAGAGGTTTCGGGGTAGGGGGGGAACTTCTTTACTCAGAGGGTGGTGGCTGTGTGGAATGAGCTTCCAGCAGAAGTGGTGGAGGCAGGATCGATTTTAACATTTAAGAGTAAAGTGGATAGGTATATGGACGTGAAGGGAATGGAGGGGTATGGTCTGAGTGCAGGTAGATGGGACTAGGGGAAAACAAATGGTCGGCACGGACTGGAAGGGCCGAGAGGGCCTGTTTCCGTGCTGTAATTGTTATATGGTTATATGGTTATATGGTTATTATCGTTTAAATATGTTGATTCAAGCAATCAAGTCCTAAATCCAGCAAGCAAATCATTAACATAATTGTGTCGAGGGATATCTGATCTCAAGATCACTTCTGATGGATCAGAAAGCTGCAATTTGTTTCTTCAGTGTTATCCTTCCTCGTGTACACACTATAAGAAAGTCCATGGCGTACCAACAATGAATGAAATGGGGAACAATTAGACACATTTTTTTTCCCCATTGGTGTGAAGTTCACCAAAAACCCTGAACCATGGATCAGAGGACATTCAGAACATTAAATATACCCAATTTGTGTTGTGTCTTGCCGGCCCTTAAATAGGGGCGGCATGGTGTGGCAGCGGTAGAGTTGCTGCCTTACAGCGCCAGAGTCTTGGGTTTGATCGTGACTATGTGTGCTGTCATTATGGAGTTTGTACCTTCTTCTCTCTGTGACCGCGTGGGTTTTCCTCCAGGTGCTCTTGTAAATTGCTTGTTACTAAGCTTCCCCCTAGTCTAGTTTCAGTAAAAACACTGAATCAAGCACTTGAAACAACTAATTTTTATTTTAACAAAAGCGCATTACAGTTCAACTACTGTACCTATCCCACCGCTGTTCAATCCTCGTATCTGCCTGCTCAAGCCTTCCAGGCCTCGCTCGGACAGAGACACTCCAGAAAGTCACGCAGTCCCAAACACTCTCCCAGAAGATCGAGCCTGGACCTCGTGGTAGCGGACTTTTATATGTCCCGGGACTTTGAGGGACCGAACCAGATGGGGGTGGTCTCTTAATAACCCAATTATAGATATCGATTAACCCCATACATAACAAACATTTCCGAAACCCAATAATACAGCAGCTCAATACTGTATTCAAACTGGACTTCACAATTAAGCCAACTTAGAAACATTTACCCTGATCTGCCAGAAACCCAGACAAGGCTCAATACCTCATCCAATCAACACTTGGCAAAGTTGAACTCTGCAACATTATTTACAATTATTTACAAGGTGTATGTCTGGTTTGCAGCCATCCAATCCATTCTATGCATTTTGCACCTAATTGACAGGGTCTGCAGATGATCTTATTCTTTTCTTGCAAATTGTATCTAGGCTCTAGACACACTGGCACCACTCCACACTTGTCCCAGCTCTGCAGAGAGCAATTCCAAATTCACCAAATCTCCCAGTAGCCCTGAAGCTTTTACCCCATTTTAAAGTCCTAGCCTCTCCAATTTGGCCAGGATTAACACTCTGGTTAACACTCCAAAGACACACAGATTTGTAAGTTAATTTGCTTTGGTAAAAATTGTAAATTGTCCCTAGTTTGTGTAGGATAGTGTTAGTGTATGGGGATCACTGGTTGGCATGGACTCGGTGGGCCAAAAGGCCTGTTTCCGTACTGTATCACTAAACCAAACTAAACTATTAGTATCATAGAGTCATACAGCACAGAATCAGATCCTACAGCGCACCGAGTCCATGCCAATCATCAACCATCTATTTATACAAATTCTATATTAATTCATTTATTTTTATTCTCCCTACATTTGTACCAATTACCCCCTAGATTCAATCACTCACCTACACATCAAGGACATTTTCGAGTAGCCAGTCAACCTACCAACCTACGTGTCCTTTGAATGTGGCAGGAAACCAGACCACCCAATGGAAACACACATGGTCACAGGGAGAACAATGCAAACTCCATACAGAGAGCGCCTGAGGTCAGAATGAACCCACGTATCTGGCGCTGTGAGAAACTGTTCCACTAGCTGTGCCACTATGCCACCCAATGACAAAATGTTAAAGTTGTAGTTGCTGTTGTAAAGTAGAAAACACAGCTGTCAATTTGTACATGGTCAGCACCCACAAACACTGTACCCACGAGCAAATCTTGACCAGTTCATTCAAAATTAACTGGAAAAAATAAAATGTATAAAATTGCTCCCCACTATGTTAACTGTTAGTATGCCATGGACTTTCTTATGGAGTTTACATGAGGAAGGCTAACACCGAAGAAAGAGAATGCAGATTTGTCCAGTACACTGACTCAACAATAAGCGCCTACCATACTTTTGTTTGGACACATTAAATTGCTTCTGGTTCTCAAATTAATAAGGAAAACATACACAAACTCTCTCTCTGCGCCCTTTAACATTGCTTCATATGGCTCCCAAAGGGAGTGTTATAGAGACAGGCTGCTGTAATTTTCAAACATTAGAAATTTATAGAAAATCCAATACAGTTGACCCTAATGATAATGAAGTCCTCAGGAGCCAGACGTTGACTGTGTTATAGTGAGGTGCATGCATAAAGCAAGAGGCGCTGAAAATCTGCTCCCCCAGCTGCTTAACGTTCTGCATGTCTCCATTACTTAACAGAAGACTGCAGACTTGCCAGTCTGAGTGTCTCAGTCACAGTAATTACTGAGGACTATTAATGTTGTTCTGTATATCTTCCAAAACCAGATTGTACAAAGAAAAAAAATTAAGGACTGTGTGGAATTCTCATTTGGTATTATTAGACTATAATTAAGGCATAATCAAGGACAGGGTCAGCAATAAGTGTTCCCCTTTATGTTATCCAATGTTCTATGTTGGCTCAAAACAATTTGCTAGTAATTTCAATGATTTAGGTACGGGGAGGAGGGACTTGTTGAGTAGACTGATTCTTATGGAGAAGGTTCTTTACTTCTTTACTTTTAAAGGGAGAAGATGGTATAGCTGTTTCCTTGTTCTCCTGTTTTCCAAATAAATCGACTCTTTAGTCTGTGAACTGCCAGTCACACAGCCTGTCCTGTTCCACCTGCAATGTGTTGACAACAATGCATCCAGTAATAAGAACTCTGTAATAAATAGCTGTAATTTTCCCCACAATTCTTCCTGTATTTTGCTAGTAAGAAACCTTGGCATTTGTACAGCATTTTCTAAAACCTCAGTACACCACTGTTGGACAGTAGGAAAATATGATGGCCAATTTGTACAGAGCAAAATCTCACAATGGTATTGCAATGGTGTACAGATAATCTATACCCAGGGTAATGGTTAAAGGGAAAGTATTTATCACTTGAATGCATCCCCCTGCTTATCATTGAGCAGTGTCTTGATACCTTCATGTCCACCTCAGAAGGTGAATAGAACATTGGTTGAACATCTCATGCATAAACCAACACTGCTGCTGGTGAAATGTGCCCTCAGTAATGAGACCAGATAATGTGCTCGAAAAACCCCAGCAGTGAAACTTGAATCAAGAATCTTTTGACCTAGAAGTAAGAGTACTTCCATTGAGGCAAGGTTGAAATCTTGTGCAAAGTTGAAATGCACACATTTTTCTGTTCAGAATGTTTAACCATTTATATCTGAGACATTGAATGCTAATAATCCAGCTCATTGGTAAAATATATTTGAAAATGTAATATTTTAAAAATTCCTATATTGAAATATATTCTTGAACACAAGCGTTACAATAATGTTATGAGTCCAATGCTATGATAGGTGTCCCGTGTAACATCTTCATCACATTACACCACTTACTAGTAACTACTGCTTACAGTGGAATGTGGGAGTCCCCATTTCTATGTATCAATTCTCTGTCCCTTTGTTGGGCTGATGATCCCTGTCTCTGCAAATCCCATTCCAACTCCTTGTCCTCATCCCCTTACCATGACACGAGGGGGAGCAATCACCCCATCGCGCCCACTCCGGCTACAACAACATCGCCTGACCAGCCCACTTTGCAACTCCGACCTAGTGCTGCCGCTGGGACAATGAACCTTACGGCAAAGATAAGACTCTGCGTTGTTAACGCCTTTGGACTTGAATCACACAGAATTGCACCAGAAACATAGTGACTCTTGTGTACTGTCTCAGTGTAATCTACTCTACCTACGCTCTTGCACTTCAGTGTGGCTGCACCTATGAAAATTAAGATTTTTACTGAACTGTATACAAAAGAAGGAATTTCACATAGCCTAGGTACATGTAACAATAAAGTACCATTAAACCATTCATAATAAATGGAATGTAATACAACACACATTCCCAAAGGACATCTGATGCAAACACTTTATTCATATATATGCATCTTTCTTACAACACTGTCTCCATCATAATTTATTGGTGGCATATTATTTTACAATTTGACACATTTTCTCTTATTTGAGTATTCTCTTGTATCAGTTTTATTTACCTACTGTAGATTCACCAGCATCTGGAGTTGTTGTCAACCAAATAATCATATGCATTCCTAGGTAGATCTACCAGCAGTATGAAACAGAGTAGTGCGAGAATGATCTTCAGTTAACATAACCAAGTACTGAGATTGTTAGCTGTGATATGTAATGTATTAACCACTTGTACATGATTGTAGGAGGTATGGTTACTAAATATGTGGATTACATAAATGTTGGTGCATTGTGCATTGTGAGAAAGGTTGTCTATGGCTATAGCAGGGTAGAGGTCAGATGGAAAGTTGGGCAGAACATTGGCAAGGAATTTAATCCTGATAAGTGTGAGATGATGCATTTTTGGAAGTCAAATGGGGGTAGGACATATACAATAAATGGTACGGTGAAAAGGGAAATGCATGTCCATAGTTCCTGGAAAGTGACAATAGGAAGATGAAGAAGAAGCATATGACATCCTTACCATCATAGATCAGGGTATAGAATGTAAAAGTTGGGACGTTGTTTTGATACTTTGCAAAACGCTGGTTGGCTGCACTTGGAGTATTATGTGCAGTTTTGGTCGCCACACTAGAACAAGAATGAGATTGCTCTAGAGAAAGTGCAAAGCAGATTCATCAGTACGTCACCTGGAATGGAGAACACTCGTTATTCAGAGAGATTGGATAGGCTGGGGTTATTTACCCAAGAGGAAGGAGATTGAAGGTTGACCTGAAAGAGGCGTTTGTTTATAAGGGGCATAAGCAGGAAAGTTAGGCCAAATGTTTTCCTCTGGTAGGTGTATCCAAAACAAGACGTTTAAGGTAAGAGAAAGGAATTTCAAAGAATATTTAAGAGGAAAATGTTTTACTCATGGAGTGGTTGGAATCTGGAACTTGCTGTCAGGGGAAGTGATGAAGTCTCATATAATTAAGTGTTCAAGAGATATTTAGACAGAAACTTAAGGATTTGATCCTTGTTCAGGCACATAGATTAGCGCGGATGGGAAAAAATGTCAGCATGGATGTGGTGGGCCGAAGGATTCACTTCTGTGCTCGATAGTGACTACTAGGATATTTGAGTTATCTCCTGTTGAACTGATGGTATTATCTTTTGGCTTTCATGTCATCTTATCCCTAACCTCTCCATCGTTCTGTTTCCAAATCTAGTTGCAGTTCCATTATTTCTGCACAATCCAATCAGTCTAAAGTGTGAACCCATGTACTTTGTGTTTTTACGGCCCTGTAATGCATTGAATATTGCTTTTGCTTTCTGAATTACATTGAGGGTTGGAAGGGAGTTAATGTGAGATACAAACACTGGTTCTTGTATTACTAACACAGTATAATTGCAAACTCTTATCAGTGGATGCTACTTATGAGTGTGCATTGCCGCAAACCGTTTTAACTTCTCATCAATCCATATTATGCTGTGCGATTTAGGTGTGAGGTCAGCTGCAGTGCATTTATGCAAGGGGAACAAAACAACCCCAGTAAGTGATGTCTTCCAGCTCGAACACATGCCAGCTAAGGTATAACAGTGGCCAAATTTAGAAAGTTCATGAAACCTTATTTCACTATCTGGGAATGGTAACTAATTTTTCCAATTTTGCATGTTATAATGAACCAATAAGATAGGCAACCTTATAAGACTGTGTAGGAAGGAACTGCAGATGCTGGTTTACACCGATAGCCACAAAAAACTGGAATAACTCAGCAGGATAGGCAGCATCTCTGGAGAGAAGGAATGGGTGACGTTTTCGGATTGAGATATACCTGAGCCTCAATCCTCGTGCTGAGCTGGGCTCTGACCAGGGAGACCCCCTTTGAATCATACACCCGCAGAGCTAGTAGGGTCATAAAAACATATTTTGCTTATGAGTGACTAAAGGTAAACGTAACGTGGGCCAATTTGATCCCATTTTTACCATCAGATTGCTGTGCTAATTGACAATTTCCAAGGGACCTCGGGCTGCCTGGCTGTGGGAACATGAAGCCAGCCTTAGATGTGCTTTCCCCCCAGGAATTGTGTCATTAAATACTTATTGAAAATAGCTCATCGGCACAACCACTACTGACACAAAGCAGCCGGTCAAATTTCTGGTGTGGCTGGATTTGAGGATGGAAAGTAAGTAATTGCATTGTGTATCAGGAAACATTGGTTTATAGACACATGACGCTGGAACAGACAATGCTAAGTGACAGAACTCCTGCGCAATGAAAACACACACACACGCGCTATCACGCTCTAATGCTGTACTCAGTACGAACACACAGTGCTTTCATTCAGCAATTCCTTACGCACAATGTTTCCGTATGCTCCCACTCTCTTTCACGCACAGACAACACTCACATTAAGTCAGTCAGAGGTAAACACAGGGCTCTCATCACTCAATGGCACACTCACTCTACAACCAGTTCCAGCCCCCAGCTATTCACTTGCTCTCAAACACACACACACACACACACACAACACTCCTACGACCTGGATCAAAGATGGAAATGACTGAAATAGATGTGAGGCACCCTTCAATAACTGCACCGAGATCCAAAATCTGTCACCCACTCCTGGATTCTGCTATGAGGCACTTAAAAAGGCCCGAGCATGAATGCTGGCATTTAGACCATCTCACAACACCGTGGAGGGCTGGGATAGAAAAGCAGACAGTGGAAAAGGACCCTCCACAGTGCAGCAAGCCTGTACAAAGGGCCTGCTGTGCCTGCTCCCAGCAGCACTCTAAACGCCAAACTTTTGATAGATTGCAAAGTCCTTTGGATCATTTTAATGGATCTGGGATTTGGGAGGTAGCTTGAAAGGAGTATACAACTTGGAATCAAAATACTAAATCTCCATTCCTTTGACTGCATTCCAATTTTGAAATAATACCTTCCAACTCTAATAGTGGCGGGTTTCCATGCCTGCAACATCAAAAGCAGTTCAATCCCTTCAAGATCTATAATGTATCTAATATGGGACAAAACTGAAAAGGTTTCAAATACTCAGCAAGTCAGGCAGCATCTGTGGGGGAAGCATCAGGGTTCATGGGTTGGATCAATTACCTCTTTAACGTTGGTCATAATCATACTCAGGATTTCCCGACTGACTGACCCAACTGAACCTCTTGTAGCTATTTCACATCCGTATGCTCAGTACTTCTCCATACATTGAAAAACTTCATAGATGGTAGCAGGGTGTTTAGCCTTTGTCTCTGCAACTGAGGTGGCATCATTGTTGGCGCACTTGATCTTCAGTTCCCCTCGGGCTAGATTCCCCATAGACTGGATACCTGCGCTATTCCGCAGTGCAAGCATTATTACACCACCCAAGATTGCACTGTCCTTGTTGCCCTGACTCTGCTGTATTACACCTTCAGCCAAGAGGCTGCACCTTAAAAAGTTATGTTTTAGATTTTTAGATTCTAGATTTTAAAGATACTACATGGAAACTGTCCCGTCAGCCCACGTTGACCACCGATCACCCATTCACACAAATCTATGTTATCCCACTTTCTCATCCACTCCCTGCACACTAGAGACAATTTTACACAAGCCAATTAACCTACAAACTCACGCATCTTTGGGATATGTGGAAACCCAGGGTCACTGTGAGAATGTGAAAACTCTGCGCAGACAACTCCTGAGGTCAGGATCGAACCCGGGTCTCTGGCGTTGTGAGGCAGCAGCTCTTCAACTGTGTCTCCCTCAGAGCAGATAGCATTTCAGGGGGTCGCAGAACAACCAAAAATTCTAACTGTCTCCTCTATCGATTTATCTCATAATTTTATATACTTCTATTAGAGCTCTCTTCAGCCTCTGACACTCCATAGAAAACTATCTAAATTTGTCCAACCTTTCCTTTTAAGTGATACCTTCTAATCCGGGTAGAAGTCTGTTAAATCTCTTCTGTACCGTCTTCAAAGCGTTTATTTTTTTCCTTTAATGGGGTGACGAGAACTGCACACAATACTACAAATGTGGCCTAACTAAAGTCCTATAAAGCTACAATATGAATTCCTGACACATATAACTCAATTCACCAACTGATGAAGGCAAGCACACCATGCATCTTTACAACTCTGTCTACTTGTGTGACCCCTTTCAGGACTTAAATCTCAAGATCCCTGTGCTTATCAAAGCAGTTAAGATTCTTGCCATTAACTGCCATTAACATCGGTGCTATTAAGATTCCTGCCCGAGTTCTTGTCCATAATCGCACTGCTTAGTTTGAAGTCATTTTCATGATTTAGCACCACCTTATTTGATATCAATTAAAAGTTAGTGTTATTGCAAAAAAAAATAAAGCAGCCATTCCAGAACCTACAATAGTTGAGATGGTGCAAATTATCCCCAAAGAGGAGGGACTGCTTAAAAGGGAGAAGAATTAAAAGTATGATTGGTGCACTTTTACTGGATTTGTAAACCTGTTACTATTTAGCAGAAACATGAAAATGCATGCATTTCTTCTTGGAATTGCAAAAGAAATATGACTGTCCATAAACACTTTGTGTTCAGGGTTTATTTATAGATAATTGCATTGTTTGAATAGTTATATTCTAGAATCCATGTTAAATGAGTGTTTAAAACGTGTTAATTACTGGAAATCTGTGGATAATCGCGGCTGTGAAAGCAGTATGGAGCCAACTTTCTGTCCTGAGAGCAGCTTGTTAAGTTTTGCATTGGGTAAACAGCCGATCGTACAACTGTCCTCTGAGAATCTCTGATGAAAACTCAGGGTGATGTTTCATTTTCATCACCACACATTAATGCCATTGACATAAGATGGGGATGTTATGGCTGAAACAGAGGCAGAGTGGCACGCGGCCTTAGCGCCAGAGACCCGGGTTCGATCCTGACCACGGGTGCCGTCTGTACGGAGTTTGCACATTCTCCCTGTGACTGCGTGGTTTTCTCTGGGTGCTCCGGTTTCCTCCCACACTCCAAAGACGTGCAAGGCAGGTTAATTGGCTTCCGTATATTGTCCCTAGTGTGTTGGACAGAACTTGTCCACAGGTGACCGTTGGTCAGCGTGGATCCAGTGTGCCGAAGGGACTGTTTCCATGCTACACCTCCAAACTAAACTCTAAACTCTAATCTAATCATATCTGGACTGGCACTGCATATAACATTCTGCTTTGATTTTGCGAGCAAGAATCATCTTTATTATTTAATATATCAGTGAAGTTACAGAATATAAAACGTATCTTGTTAAACAAAATATCGTTTGTCACTTGTCTGTTAGGAATAACACTATTTATTGATTCTAAACCCAGGTCAGTTTGCAACAAGAAGAGGGAGAAAATCAATCCACTTCCTGTGCAGAGAATCACATGGAATCTACTCTCCAATAGTTGCAGCACAATCTTACATTTCTTTGTTTCAATCTCAACGTTTCACTGATATTTAGTTAGATATCGGGTAGAAAAAGGCACAATCCAGATTATGAGGAATATGAGGTCACTCCACAGGAGTGACCAATAATACTGAAATTAGGCAAATATTTAGCAGAAACATCCCCTGATATGTTGGAATATATGTACTTTGTTGCCAAGATTCAAGGATCCACAGAGAACTCTTCTGCAAACAATTATGTTTAACAACCCAGTCTGTAACAACTAGGACAGTTGGCATTAAAAGCTAATCCATGGCTTTCAGAATCCATCAAATTTCCCACACATGTTACCTGATTCATCCAGAATAAAAGACATCAGTGATGTTCAAATAACTTTGGCAGTTTTGAGTACATTAAGTGTTTGGCTCGCAGCCTAACCAGATAGCTGAGCCTTAATTGTACGTTAGTGTCAAGGCACGTTACAGAAAATATATTATTATTGACTAAAGTTGTGTGATCTTGCGGGTGCATTGAACGAAATTGGAGTAAAATGAACATTAATGCACGATCAAGGTGCTATAAGTGAATTAAAACCATATGTCTGGATTTATAGCATTAGATTTTTTTGTTAAAAAGCGTTTTTTGCTGCTTTATAAACACGTGTAAATTCTTGAATCACTGTACAGTCTCAGAGCTTTAAGTTTCCAGGAGGTTCAAAATGAGCTATGAAATTGTTTAATTTTGATCTATTTCCATCTCAGCACTTTGACTGCAGTAGCAATGTGCTTCGTGAGAGAAGGTTAGGCCCAGGGCGTAGGTGTGGGGGGAAATGCTAAAGTTAGTCTCAGTTAAGATGTTATTCTATGGTTGGGCTCAATATAAACATTTTTTTAATTCCCTGGGGTATGGGCAATATGAATAGCTCAAGAAGCAAATAGTTACAGGTCTACATTGAGAATCGAAATGCTGCTTTGTACAATAACATCATTCTCAACAGTGGCAGCAAATCATATAGCTGTTTTTCAAATCCTTAAGTTGTTAATACCAAGGCATAAATATAAAATGCTGGAGTAACTCAGCGGGACAGGCAGCATCTCTGTATAGAAGGAATGGGTGACGTTTCCCATTTCTTCCATTCAGAGATGCTGCCTGTCCCGTTGAGTTACTCAAGCATTTTGTGTCTATGTTCGGTGTAAACCAGCATCTACAGTTCCTTCCTACATGTTAATACCAAGGCAATTTCTTTAGCAAATTTCTGTTTTTGTCTTGAAAGTTATATTGGCCCATCATTGCTGTTTTCTTACCTCAGATTTGATGGGATAAACAATGACAAAGATAACTCTTGGCCAGGAAATTGAATTTCAGCAACCCTGAACAGATATAGCATGTGTACAAATTTAAGTGATAAATAAAAGATTGGGTTTAACTGTGTTTCCTCCAAAGTCAAACACTGCACAAAATGCCAGTGCATCTCCCCACAAAATACAAGTATCTCTCTTTTCACTCAGAAAAGCAAAGGTGTGGAGAAAGTGAATGCCATGAATATTCACGGCAGGAGATAATGGCTTCAGAATGGGTGAGAGAATGCAGGAACCAAAGATCTTAGAGCAGAGGCAGGAACGGAGGTACACGGAGATAGGGGATTAATATGAGAAATGTATAGAATGGAGAACTTTACAATACTTTTTTAATGAATATACTCTCAAACTTCCCAAGCGAACGACTTGGAAGCTGTCCAACAATTCTTCACTACAATCCAATCCAAACCAACCTATTCACAATCAGCCTGCTTCCTACCCCATTGCAACTCCCAAATAAGAACAAACCAACACATATACACACACACACACACACACACACACACACACACACACACACACACAGAATGGATGGATTTACCATTTTGAGAAGAAATGAAAGTTTTGTGAAGAAGAATCATTTGAAATCATTTTGGACGTTCTTATCAGTATCAGAAATCTCACTAAATCTCTAGTCAGTAGGAAGCCTCTTGGCCAATTGTGGCTGTATTGACTTTTCAAAGAACTATCCTGTTAGTTCCACTCTTTCCGTCTGTATTTATTTTTCTTCTAAAGTATATTTCAAATTTTCAACATACAGTCAGAAAATTCCACATACGCCCCCCACCCCATCAACAGAATTCCTTTCAAATGTTGATATTAAATTAGGAAGCAATAATACCACACCGAACAGTAGTGACTCTGCTTTAAGTTTCCCACCTTCCAACGAATGACTGGTTGAGATTTAATGTTGTTAATAAAAATTCAAACTCATTCCTGAAGTTTGGAGACTGGAACTTTTAAATTGTCTTTTTTATCTGCTCTGAATCAAATCAATGTTACTTTCATGTGACGATGTTGTGTGATTTCCATTCTTTGATTCACAAGTGCACATCATGACCTGCCATACAATTAGTATCATTTACAGACATATTGTATTATACTTATTTGAACCTTTAAAAGTGACAAAGATGGATAAAGGGACAAATGAGGAAAGTTTGATGTGTACCTTATTGTTTTAATTCTTCTACGAGCTGAAGATTCCATATCATTTTGGGGTCTATTTCTAATATGCCCTAACCCATTGTGGACATTGGACTTGGTCTATGGAACTGATGTGCTACAATGTTGAGAACTATATTCTGTGCTCTGTATCTTCCCCTTTGCTCTACTTAATCTACGAGTTTGACTTGATTGTATTTACATATAGTGTTATCTGACATTTTTGGACAGCATGCAAAACAAAGCTTCCACTATGTACCTCAGTACACGTGGCAATAATAATAAAACTAAATGTAAACATAATAATTCGAGTTGCCCTTCCATCTCGATCTACTCTGTCATTACCGAGATCATACGGAGAGCATCAAGCGATTATTTTGGTATCTGGAGTCAGACCTTCACCTGATGTCCAAACAAGTACATTTTCCTGAAAATGTCGCCGGACAATGATCAGGACCAGAAACCTTTACACCTTCCTTCCTAGAACTGTTGAGGTCTAATTTACTATTCTGATGGTCAAAACATGGGACCAGCTAAATCTGCAATCATTTAAGGGCCTGGTGCATTGATTCTTACATCGCAAAAAGGAATTGTATTCAAAATTTACATTATTTCTTGAAGGATTGCCTCATAGAAGCTTTTATAGAAGGACTACTGTCACCCCAATGGATTTTTCGCCATACGATTATAGAAATTTGCAACACAACTTCCTTAGAATTTGTGGAAAGCAGCAGAATTCTTGCTTCATTGCCAAAAACAATACACCTTGTTCCAAAGAAATCCAAATAGAGCTCTCCAGCACAGAACTACTGCTTCATTGAAATTCAATTTATTAGGAATTCACCTTTCCATTCACTGCTCCAAAGCAGTAGGGGAAATTGCTCTTAAATCACTCGCTGTCAGACCAACCCATAGAAACCGATGCACTGAACTTCAAAAATAAAGCATTTGTTTGATAGCTGGCAATAAGACCTCTACTGGGAAATCCCTTGACATTTACCGACTGACGTATCCTAACATGTCATCGTTTGAACCTTTCACGAAATAAGCGCTTGACATGATTTTGTCGTGGGTCACAGTAAGAGAAGAAAGGCTTTTATTAAATAACACAATTGACATCAGTCACGGAACACGGAAGTTATGCCTTTGACACGGCTAAATAGGTACTTCTGGATTTTTAAAAAAGGACACTTCAAAACATTAGACAAAGCATAATTTTAACACATCACCTGAAGGATGACACTTCCAAAATTACAGCACTTGAACATCTCTACTGATCTCTGGAGTAGCTCACTTAAACCACAAGCCTTCTGACTCATTGGCAATAGTATTAATATCAAAGCTTGCAAAATGGCATAAGGTCACCAACAACAGCAAACATTCTTGTGTTCTCCGATCCTCTTTCTGCACTGTCCAATTGCTGTTCCAATTCGTGATTTTATTTTTCTATGGGATATGGACCTTCCCAGTTGGGGCAGCATTTATTGGCTATAGACTGAGTTTCAACAAAAGATCACCCACAGATGCTGCTAAACATCCTGAGTATTTCTAGTATTTCCAGTTTTATTTCTAATTCCTAGAATCAGTAACATCTGTGTGTAACTAGTCACGCTTGAAAAGGCAGTGTTAGTGGTTATACAGTAAAGATATTTTGGCAGGTTTGTTAAGTTTGAAGCTTCTGGATTATCCCTCTTGGCATGAAGCAATGGCGATATGTTCAAGTTAGAATGGTACATAATTTGGAAGGGTCACAGAATACTGTCATCTCCAACTAATTATATGACCCCCCTAAACCATATACTATTCTAACTTGACACTCGCAGTTAGGCCTATATTTATTGGCTAATTTTTGAGTTTCAGTAAAAGATCAACTATGCTTTTCTCATAATTTCTAGGAGCAGAATTAGGCCACTTGGCCCATCAAATCTACCCCGCCATTCAATCATGGCAGATCTATCTTTCCTTCTCAATCCCATTCTTCTGCCTTCTCCTCATAACCCCTGACACCCTCACTAATTAACAGATCCCCACAGATACAGCTAAACCTGCTGAGTATTGTATATCTAGCATTTCCAGTTTTATTTCTAATTCCTAGAATCTGCATGTAGGTGCTGTATGGCTGCATGGGTGTTCTTTAGCTTGTTTTATGGCGTGGGGGGGGGGGGGGGGGGATTGAAGGAAACCTTTTCTAATCTATTACCTCGACGGAGATGCAATTTTTTCCCGAGGAGTTGGCGGCCTTTGCTGGAGACTGACCTTTCAGAGCCTACGGACTTCAACATCGCGGAGCCCGTGATCCCTTTGCCAGGGTTCGACCTCGGAGCTCCAACCGTGGGCGCTTGTGGACTTAACATCACGGAGCTCGCAGTCTCTGGTCAGAGGCTGACTTCGGGAACTCCAGGCCGCAGGAGCTTTGAGCGCTCCGACGCGGGAGTTTCGATCGCCCCAACACAGGGGCTTCGACCGCCGGCTGCGGGAGCTTCGATCCCCCCGACCGCAGGAGAATAAATAGGAAGAAGATTGGACGTTTTTGTCTTCCATCACAGTGAGGAATGTGGGGAATCCGCTGTGGTGGATGTTTATGTTAACGTTTATGTAGTTGTGTGTCTTGTTGTTTTTTGTATGGTAATTCACATATTACGGCATCTTAATTGGTACATGTGACAATAAAAGATCTTTGAAACCTTTGAAACCTTTGAAACTATGGAAACTTCTCTAGATTCTGGAGGAATGCCCAAGCCAGTGATCTGTTGGCTATATGTCGCATTCCCTCAGGTGTGCTTTATGGTCCATAGGAGCAGAATTAGGCCATCCAGCCCATCGAGTTCACTCTGCCATGGCTGATCTATTTTTCACTCTTAACCCCATTTTCCGGCCTTCTCCCCATAACCTTTGACACCCATACTAATCTAGTAGCAGTCAATCTCCATTGGGAAAAATACCCAATGCCTTGGCCTTCACAGACATCTGTGGCAGTGAATTCCACAGATTTACCACCCTTTGGATAAAGAAATTCTTCCTCATCTCCACTTATTGGGTCAATATTGCATTGTACAAGAGTGCAATTAATTCTCTACACCTTTGACTCAGTTAGGAATTTTGCGAAGAGTAAGTTACCTTCTTTTTATGCAATGCTAGTGAGAAACCAACCAAAGTTTACAACCGGACAACTTTGCATTTTTCAAGCGTTGTGGGCAGTAATTTGTACTGCTGGTCAATGACTTGGCCTCTGCAGTGAGACAGTTTTTCCTCAATGAAAAAGTAGCTCCACAAACAAAGACTGGGAAGTTCTCCCTTTGGTCAAACTTTCTCATCTTGGTTTACCATAAGTGAATTTGCTCTAAAGCCTTTGCTCAAGCACTATCAATAACATCGTAAGAACATTTCTTCCCATTGTATCTCCTACAGAATTATTTAAAAAACATAAACATTTGCTTGTGACATTAAATATATTTGCAATATATTTGGCCTACAATGGAAAATGGGCATCTTCCCCAAGTTCAATTTGCAAGTTAGGCCTCCAAGCGCAAGAAACATTTTTCTTTGACTGCCCACTTTAACATTGTAACATGTGCTAAGCTGTTTCATAAACAGCATCAAGTTAAAGAAAAAGTAAGAAAGTGAACCTTAGTGAAAAGCTTCACTGTCTTCCAGGAGAGCAATTAAATCCAAAGCTCAGAACCGAAACAGCTGAAAGAACGGCTGCCAATGATGGGGCAAACGTTTTTGAACGTTCGAAAGGCCAGAACTATACAGCTGTGGAATATTTGGATGATTTTGAGCTGGATGAAGTCACAGAGAGAGGAAAGGAGAGGCTATGGAACATATCAACAGAATCCTTAATTCCATATGTTGGTGGATTAAGCTTTTATATATTTACTTGACACATTCTTATAGTTCTGTACTAGTCTTGAAAGAAATCTCGAAATGTGTTTGTTGTGTTCTTTATCAGTTCAAATCAGTTTTTACATTCCTTTTTGTAGTTTGTCTCTCTGTGCAGCAGAGTGACAGCATTGTGAAATCACGGGCTAAGGATAGGAAATCAAATCCGACAGCGTATAAAAAGGGTGGTGTCCCCAATATGGTCAGCATCCAACTATCTTACTTGTTAAAATAACCGCGACGGCTTCACTAGGGAACAGCGATGAGACAAGCGCCAATAAATCTGTCAGTGGCCATTCGGATAAAAAGCAGAAAAATTATTCTTCTGTAATTCAAAAGCTTTGCGCTGTAACATGAAGAAGAGCCAACTTCATAAACTGATCCAAACATAACTCTCAGCATTAAATTCCACTGTACCATCCATTTCCACTTCTTCCTCTTATATAGAACGTTGGTCCAAGCATAATATTTAAATACAAAATCCTGAACTGGGCATAAAGTATTACCCAACCACTTTTGTTCTGTTATATCTACAGGCAAAAAAAAGAATCCACTGAGTCACTTTGAAGACTGCAGAATATTATAGAAACATATTGGCCTTTAACTAAATCTGTTTTATACCCAATATCTTCACCCCTTTTTTAAATTTAGCTGATACAAAATGGATAATTAAGTGAATTTAGCATAACATTTGATAATTGCTAGTTTTTATCTGGAGATTAAAGGAAATTTAGCTGATACAAAATGGATAATTAAGTGAATTTAGCATAACATTTGATAATTGCTAGTTTTTATCTGGAGATCGTACAAATCACAATTTGGGCATTGCATTTATTAGCAAAGCAGCTGAGCTTTTACAAGGACCTTTCTGTAATGCAAATTGATTTCTCTGAATTTGTGAAATATTAATTAGAATGAGCAATGAGTAAGACCTAACCCTGCCTCCCCCCACTCATTCTCCCCACATTCATTCATGCATTAATAGGAATAGGCTCCATTAAAGGGCTCAACCTTTATCCATTCTGTTGAGGATTATAAGGTTTCTATCGATCACAAATGGAACAATCGAATCAGTCAGAAGGTCAGCAGTGATTTCAAATACAGCTGCTGAAAGAAACTGTCACAAGGAGGAAAGTACTTTCTCAAGAAGTAAAATCAAAATTTTAAAGCGTTCATTCAGAATCTGAGCTGGCACTGAAACAGTCAGGCCATGTTAATGAGGTAATTTGAGGATAACCCCTTTGGTTAAAACTCCCACTCCTAATGTGAGGAAGTGGGCTGTTAATTCATGACCATTGAGCAGAACGGTACAGGAAATGCATGAGTCACATAGGACTCAACTAAACAAAATAAACAAATGTGGATAATGTTCATTCATGTTAGCTTTTTCTATGCTCTCAAAAATATTTTTCCCAGTAAGATTAGTTTGCAGTTGTTGCTATTCTAGCTTAGTTTTGAACCCCATTTGTTGTCCATCTCCACCATTGATTACTTCTTCCCCTGCTCCATTAGCCACTTACACCCCTCGATGCTGATTTGCTTTTAACTGCCCTTTTCACTGCAGGTGTCATCAAATCTAATGTTCACCTTGCTGGTTTCCCATTTTCCATAAACTCGAAGAAATTGGGTTGTCCAGTTTCAATGCTTCAATTCTAAGAGTGAAACATCATCGAAACAGGTCGTTTGGGAAAATCAGAGCTTGCTGTCCATCAACCATCCATTTACACGAATTCTAAAAGAATCCAATTTTATTCTCCCCGTATGCCCACCAAACCCACTGGATTCTACCACTCATCTGCGCACTAGGGACAATTCACAGTTACTGATTAACCTACCAATCTGCACGTCCTTGGAGTATGGGAGGAAACCAGAGCTCCCGGGGGAAACCCTATACAAGCGCGGGGAAAATGTGGTGGCTGGAGGTCAATCATCTGAGCCACAGAACATCTCTGCAAGGGTTCCTCGGGGTACTATCTGGGCCCCTATCCACCTGCAGCTGCCGCATCAAAGAACTTCCTTCAGACGTAAAGTCAGACGCGGCGAGGTTCACCAAAAAATGCACAATGTTCAGCACCATTGATGACTTTTCAGATAAAGTAGCAGCTCATATCCAATTGCAGCAAGATCTGGTTAATGTCGGGCAATGCCAGGCAAGTGCAAGGCAATCTTGATATCCAACAAGAGAAAATCCAGCTTTCACCCCCTGATATTCAATGGCATTGCCATCACTGAGTCCCTCATTACCAATATCCTGTGGGTTACCATTGAGTAGAACCTGAACTGGAATAAGAATACACACACAGTGTGACTACAAGGACATGTCAGAGGCTAAGAATCTTGCAGTGAGTCACTCACCTCCTAACTCCCTCAAAGCCTGTCTACAAGGCTCAAGACAGGAATGCAATGCAATACTCTCCATTTGCCTGGATATGCACAGTTTAAAGAACAATGGAGAAGCTCAACACCATGCAGGACCTAGCAGCTCACTTGATAAGCACCCTGTCCACAACCACCGCTGATATACATTAGCAACAGTTTGTACCATCTACAGTGTTCACTGCAGCAAGAACCTTTCCAATACATGGCTCTACCAACTTAAAGGATGACAGTAAAATAATGGGAGCACAACCATTTGGCTGCCACACACCGTCCTGAGTTGGACATATATCACTGTCCCTTCACTGTTGCTGAATCTGAATCCTAGATCCTCCTCCCTAATAGAATTGAGGATATGCCCACACCTCAAGGGCCACAGTGGTACAAGAAGGCAGCCCGCCACCACCTTCTCAAGGGCAATCTTCCTGATATACTAGTGGCCAGAGGATCTGGGGTGACGGAGGAACTGAAGGAAATCCACATTAGGCAGGAAATGGTGTTGGGTAGACTGATGGGACTGAAGGCTGATAAATCCCCAGGGCCTGATGGTCTGCATCCCAGGGTACTTAAGGAAGTTGCTTTAGAAATCGTGGATGCATTGGTGGTAATTTTCCAATGTTCTATAGATTCGGGATCAGTTCCTGTGGATTGAAGGGTAGCTAATGTTATTCCACTTTTTAAGAAAGGCGGGAGAGAGAAAACAGGGAATTATAGACCAGTTAGCCTGACATCGGTGGTGGGGAAGATGCTGGAGTCAATTATAAAAGATGAAATAGCGGCAGATTTGGATAGTAGTAACAGGATCGGTCCGAGTCAGCAAGGATTTACGAAGGGGAAATCATGCTTGACTAATCGTCAGGAATTTTTTGAGGATGTAACTAGGAAAATGGACAAGGGAGAGCCAGTGGATGTAGTGTACCTGGACTTTCAGAAAGCATTTGATAAGGTCCCACATAGGAGATTAGTGGGCAAAATTAGAGCACATGGTATTGGGGTAGAGTGCTGACATGGATAGAAAATTGGTTGGCAGACAGGAAACAAAGAGTAGGGATTAACGGGTCCCTTTCAGAATGGTAGGCAGTGACTAGTGGGGTACTGCAAGGCTCGGTGTTGGGACCGCAACTATTTACAATATACATCAATATATGATGTAGATGAAGGGATTCAAAGTAACATTAGAAAATTTGCAGATGACACAAAGCTGGGTAGCATTGTGAACTGTGAGGAGGATGCTATGAGAATGCAGGTGACTTGGGCAGGTTGAGTGAGTGGGCAGATGCATGGCAGATGTAGTTTAATGTGGATAAATGTGAGGTTATCCACTTTGGTAGCAAAAACAGAAAGGCAGATTACTATCTAAATGGTGTCAAGTTGGGAGAAGTGGAAGTACAATGGGATCTGGGGGTCCTTGTTCATCAGTCAATGAAAGTAAGCATGCAGGTACAGCATGTTGGAGTTGAGTATAGGAGCAAAGAGGTCCTTCTGCAGTTGTATAGGGCCCTAGTGAGACCACACCTGGAGTATTGTGTGCAATTTTTGAGGAAGGACATTCTTGCTATTGAGGGAGTGTAGCGTAGGTTTACAAGGTTAAATCCCAGGATGGCGGGACCGTCATATGCTGAGAGAATGGAGCGGCTGGGCTTGTATACTCTGGAGTTTAGAAGGATGAGAGGGGATCTTATTGAAACATATAAGATTATTAAGGGCTTGGACACGCTAGAGGCAGAAACATGTTCCTGATGTTGGGGGAGTCCAGAACCAGGGGCCACAGTTTAAGAATAAGGGGTAAGCCATTTAGAACGGAGACGAGGAACCACTTTTTCTCACAGAGAGTTGTGAGTCTGTGGAATTCTCTGCCTCAGAGGGCGGTGGAGGGCGGTTCTCTGGATACTTTCAAGAGAGAGCTAGATAGGGCTCTTAAAGATAGCGTAGTCAGAGGGTATGGGGAGAAGGCAGGAACGGGGTACTGATTGGGGATGATCAGCCATGATCACATTGAATGGCGGTGCTAGCTATTGTCTATTGTCTAATTAGGGTGCAACAATTAAATGCTGGCTCAGCCTACAAAGCCCACATCCCTTGCAAACTTCACATGGACAGCATTGGAGGTCAGGATCAAATCTAAGGTTGCTGGAGCTATGAGGTAGCAGGTCTGCTTGCTGTGCCACTGTGGTTTTCTGGGGATGTTCCTTCAATCCTGCCATGGTCTTTTGGCAAAACAATCTTCACAATTTCTTAAGGTCTACTTCAATCTACTTTTTCTTTTGAAGTTAAACCTTTGAGCAGCACCTTTTCCAATACCACCCATTTCACCCCACCGTCCCTGGCGTCTATTCAGTTTTCTTGCTCCTATTCTGCAATTCCTCCATAAACCTTCTGCCTCTGTTACTTATATTCTCTCTTAAAAATTCTCCTCAAAGGTCTTCTCTTCTTCTGAGTTTTACTCAGCTTTTTTTGGCCAGTATCCATTCTCTGCATTTCGTGTGATGTGCCGAGGAAGATCTTTAGTATTCTCTGATTGAGAGGACAAATCAGAGAATATTTTTAACCTACTAGTCATATTTTTTGAAATGTAACAATCCGTAGATGACCACAAAAGAATATTCTGTCTTTTGACATCAAGACGGGGAAGGGTTGTGTATTTATTGAACATTGATAATTTTGGGGTGGAAGTGTGATGGGTGTTTATTGATCATTTATTGATACTTTATAAGATCATACCTTATGGAGATTGCTGAGTATCTTATTCGGATTGATATGCATTGTTTGTTTCTTAACCATTTTTTGAGCAGTGATGAGGATTATTTATTATAGTATTGACTGCAGTCAATTTAAGTGCAACAAATAAGTAAAAAAGGTAAGATTGATAGTGGAAAGAATTAACTAATTAGAAGCATGGGGAGAGAGGGTGACAGGAATAAGCAAGAATAAAAAAATTCATGAGTAAATTGTGGTCAGTCACTCCATTGGAAATAAAAAATTCACACGTAAGTGGTATTTCACTCAGCTGCACTTGCTCTGCTGCTACAGATTTCAAGATCAGCTCACCTTTTAAGACCACGAATGTACCATGAATCATGGAGCATTAGTCTCAGCAAGTGAAATACTGCAAGTCTAGAAATGAACGAGGTATTTTCACAACCTGCTAAGCCACGAGTGTCATAATTCAACATAAAACTCAAGACAACAAACACACCGTTATTTATGGGACCATTTGGTTTTGATAATGGGGAAATGTAGAAGGTATTGAAAAGGAAAATGATTGTACAACCGACCAAGTGTAACGTGCAATGAAAGAGGTGGCACTGAGGGGTAGGTCTTAAACACACAGGACTGCCACGATGAACAAGACCACATAGGTAAATGCTTTGCACACAGGCATTGGACTTGACTGCATGCGCTTATGTAAAATGACTAACTGTAGGTCATAGGTCCTCTCACATCTCACCCAATTCTTATTTCTGCTTGACTTTGATGTAAATCAACATTGAGAGAAATGTAAGCCAGATCTGTTATCACCCAACTTCACTATGGCAGAGTCATTATCTACCCAACAATGGTTGAATTATATTAGCTGCTGATTGAGGTAGGGACGGATGAATATAATTTATGAGCCATTAAAAATGTCACGTGTGATTAGGACATTAACTGGTGTAAATTGTGCTGGTGATGCATTTGTTAAATGCTCCCAGTATCGTCAGCTCCTGAGTGGTTGCTTTGGCAGGTAAATAATGTGGTGATATTGAGTCAGAAACTATCATTAACTGCAGAATTCATTTCTATATTTTTGATATTTCCTCCAAGCTATTTTTTGTTTCCCTCTCAATGCTCTCAGTATATTCAACTGTGAGTTGTAGAAATCGACAGACACAATGGATTAGCAACTGGTTGATTCTTTTAATTATATTATTTGTCAGAACTTCATGCAGTTTATAAAGAGACATTTTTTCTAATTTGAGAATGGCAATGATGTATATATGCGCAACACTGTGCATTTATATAAATGTATTACATATGCGTGCATTCATGAATTAGCTTATTTAGAAAATGCCAAAGGTTGTGCGGTATTGAATAAAAGCAATAATTTCTGATCCAACTTGCGTTAATAATGTTATATAAAGTATGTTATAAATAGATATTTGGATATATTTGTAATGCATGCTTCAGGTAGACAAGGTGCCTTTAACAATGTATCTTCGACATGTCGTCCAATAAATTCAGTGCCGTTCCGAGCGCCGTATCCTTCTCTTCTTTCTACTTGGTAAGGCGATAGTTGTCTGGCCTCCTCTGTAGAAATGTGTTGATGATATTTTTCTCCATTTGGCCTCTTTCAGTAAGGGGAGCATCTTCCTCCTAGTCAAGCTCCTCCTAGCAGGAGAGCAAGTGAGGAAGCAACCTGCCACCAAAAGGTCCTCCATCTGTAAGGCCAAGAATGGCAGGAAAGTTGGTGAGGGGGTAAGGACCTCCAAACATCAACTATTAACTCAGGCTGTTTCATAGATATAATTTGGATAAAAGTCAGGCATCTAGTATTGAAAAATTAACACTTTCACACAATCTACAGAAATGAGAGATAGTAAGGTGTCTTCATACATTCATTGTAAATGCTGATCTGTAGTTGGATGGCAGGGTATGCACTTGGTCTGTCACCATCAGACATGACTTAGACTGGCATCCTCAATTAAGGCAACCTGATTTGGTGCCATGAAACATACAGCTTAATGGTCGAACCATTGAATGATAAACAAGATTGGCAGAAATAAGAATTTAACTCTGGATTGAAACCTTTTAATTCAGGACTGTACCACACTGTATCACACTATGACTCTAATATAAAAGGCTTATCTTAATTTTGATTAGGATAATTTGGAAGTATGGATGTCATTGGACCAAACTGTTTAATAATAAAATTAATCCAATTAACAAAGGCCAGAAATTATCATTTGCAGACAAACCCAAGTTCTTTGTGAAAACATGTAGAGGGCAGGGATGAGAGAAAATAAATATATATTCAGTACTGGCAACTGCGATCTATGCATTTAGAAATGGGAGAGGCACAAAACAAATGAACTGCGTTACAAAGTTTGAGTGTACATGTGTTAAGCCAATGTGTTTGTAGTGTTACAGCTAATATCAAAATGTCTCTGCTACAGGAAGAAGAAGCATCAACAGTGCATGCTAATGTGTGTAATATAAGTCCTCATTTGATAAAGTGCTTTGTACCTAAAGGGCCTGTCCCACCAGCATGCCACTCCATGCAGTGAGCGCGACCAAACTGGAAGCGGGGGCCGCGCGGAGGTCGGGTGATCCCCGTACAGGGCCCGTCCCACCAGCATGCGCCTGCATGTGGCAAGTGCGACCAAACCGGCAGCGGGGGCCGCGCGGAGGTCGGGTGAGTGGCGCGACGTGGCGCGAAGTTGGAGCGATGTCCGGGGTAAGTTCGCAAGGACAGAGAGGGACGCAGAGAGAGAGACACGGAGGCACACAGAGAGAGGGCCACAGAGGCACACAGAGAGGGGCATGGAGGCACACAGAGAGAGGGCCACGGAGGCACACACAGAGAGGCCCACGGAGGCACATACAGAGAGGGGCACGGAGGCTCATACAGAGAGGGGCACGGAGGCACACAGAGAGAGGGCCACGGAGGCACACAGAGAGAGGGTCACGGAGGCACATATAGAGAGGGTCACAGCGGCACGACGTCGAGGCGGTGCGTAAATGCGTCGCGGCGACTGCGGGCCGACAGGCCGTTGCCGCGCGGAGTTTTTGAACACGGTCAGTTTTTCGGAGCCCCGCGCGATGTCGGGACCAAGTCCGCGCAACTCCATACGGCTCCGGCGATCAAAGTGGGACCGGCCCCGCGAGGCCGGACGGCTCAAGCGACCATGTTAGGTCGCGCTCACCGCGTGGAGTCGCGCGCTGGTGGGACAGGCCCTTAAGTGAAAGTATCAGCTTGGGAGAGGGGTAAGATAAACAATTAATTGTGAGAAATGACACGTACCGTTAAGGAAATTCAACCCCTTAAGATGCAAAGTGAAATGTATTATCAACAGGACCCTAGTGATCCACATGCATTTTACTTGTTGAGCCCTATGTTACGCCACATTTAGATATACACTTGTTCACCATCTTACATGCAAGCAACTGCATTCTCCAACAATGCTGTTGCACAGTTAACAGGATCAACTGCCTTGGTTAATTTTATTTCTTCTTCCTATGTGCACCTGCATATGGCTAACATGAAATTCTCAGCTGTCTCATGCATTCGTTAAATAAGACCAAGGGTGTGCTATTGGGCCAAGATGCAACATGCCTCATTCTTGGCCTTGGAGTCCTTCAAGATCCAGAGGTGGTGGTGGAGACAGATACAATAGTGGCATTTAAGAGTCTTTTAAATAGGTGCATGGATATGCTGGGGATGGAGGGCATGGATCATGTGCAGATGGATGACTAAGTTATATTCTGATCATGTTTGGCGCAGGCATTGAGTGTCAAAGGGCCTGTCCCCGTATTGTGTAGTATTCTATGTTCTGTGTTTATCACCTTCCAATCCAACATCTGCCCCATGGAGCAGGTTGAGCCACGTTTATGCTTTGTCTTCCAAAGGGTTCACCGAGGGAAATCTGAGATTATGGATGAGAATAACTCAGTAATGTCTTCACTGAAGAGCATATTAGGGATTTATAAATCCTTCAACATTAGCCTGCATGATTGGTCGACCACAGAAAATACCAACCCCCAGGGCTCCTTGTCCTGTATCTTGAAAGTTTTCGGCAATGGCATCTGGGAGAATTCAGAACAGCCACTGATCCTGGAAGAACTGACAAGCCCAACACTTTCCTTTGAGATTAATAAAGTCCCCAGAGCGATGGTTTTCAGTAAAGTTGCACTTGGCTGGATGGGTCCAAAGTTGCAGCAAGCATACAGCACCATGCTTCTGGCTGTAGGATGTCAGAATCCATGAAAAAGGGAATTGTCAGCATCATCAACAAGAGGAAGGAGTGAGAGAGAGATCAAAAATCACAGACCAATATCACTGTTGAATGTGGAGTGCAACATTTTGCCCAAGCCATTGTCCATTGAGTCAAGTCTGCTCTGAGGCAAGATATCCTCCCAGGGATTTATGTGGAAATTATTTTACACGGTCAGTGATTGGTACTTAGGCCGGCATGATGGCACAGCGCTAGCGTTGATGCCATACAACACCAGAGACCTGGTCTGGATCCTGTTGTCCCCGTGACTTGCGTGAGATCTCTGGTTTCTTCCCACACCCCAAAGACGTGGAGGTTTGTAGGATTATCGGCTTGGTATAATTCTACAGGCAAGGCTGTCATCTCTCCTCTATCCTCAAATGCATGTGTGACGAGTGTGTGTGTGATGAGTGTGATGTGTGATGTATTGAGCCTTCAATCAGAAAGCAGGTAACATCTCTGGAGAAAAGGTCTAGGTGATATTTCGGGTCGGGACCCTTCTTCAGTCTGATGAAGAGTTACATCAACTATTCCTAATCTCCAGAGATGTTGCCTGTCCCGATGAGTTACTCCAGGATTTTGTTCCTACTTTCATCTTTGTGTGTGGTCCTGTCAGATTTCCCAAGACTCTGGGACCACAAGCACCAAGGTTCCTTGCATGCTGAGGGGTGCACTAAACTATGAAGCAACTAACAGTGCATACTGGACTGTGCCTTGAGCTATAGTGTATCAAACTTTTCACTGCTACAGTGTTTAAGGATGAAATATTAGTGATATTGACATAAGTGAATGTATTGAATTGCTTGATATAATGAATGGAGATAGTGACATGCACCAATTGTCTGATTCCATGTATAATGAATAATGCTATGGGGAATGGAAGAAATTTGGCCAAGATCCATAACTCAATATAAAACTATTGAGTGCAATTATTCCTTTATTAATAGAATGCACAATATTAGTTTTAATCCACAGAATATTTCCACTGTGTATATGTATTTTTTTGATTTGCTTCTGCCCTTGGACTGTGAAAACAGTGAATCGATTAAGCAGGCTCACCTAGGAAGTCAGATGAGTGGCAATGGCAGTTTCTTCCCAGCTATTATCAGGCAACTGAACCATTCTACCAACAACTAGAGCAGTCCTGAGCTACTATCTGTCTCATTGGAGACCCTCGGACCATATTTGATCAGACTTTATCTTGCACTAAGCATTATTTACTTGATCATGTATCTGTACACTGTGGAAGGCTCGATTGTAATCGTGTATTGTCTTTGCACTGACTGGTCAGCACGCAACAAAGGTTTGTCACTGTACCTCTGCACACGTGACAATCACCTAAAGTCAACTCAGAGTACAGATGAAGGATCTGAAATCCAATTTTCTTTCAGGTTCACCTGCACCTCCTCCAACCTCATCTACTGCATCCGCTGCTCCAGATGCCAGATGATCTATATCGGTGAGACCAAGCGGAGGCTTGGCGATCGTTTCGCCGAACACCTCCGCTCGGTCCGCAATAACCAACCCGACCTCCCGGTGGCTCAGCACTTCAACTCCCCCTCCCATTCCGTATCCGACCTCTCGGTCCTGGGCCTCCTCCACGGCCAGAGTGAGCAACACCGCAAGTTGGAGGAACAGCACCTCATATTCCGCTTGGGGAGTCTGCATCCTCTGGGCTTGAACATTGAATTTTCTCAATTCTGTTAACCCTTGCTGTCTCCTCCCCTTCCCACCACTCCCTCAGCCCTCAGACCCTGGCATTCCCTCTATCTCTATCTCCCTCCCCCACCCTAGTCGCACTAGCTTCTCATTTTCACACCACAAACAGCTTACAATGGCTTGTTCCCTTTATCATCGATACTTTTTTGCATATCTTTCATTCATTGTTCTTTATCTCTCCACATCACCGTCTATATCTCTCGTTTCCCTGATCCCTGACCAGTCTGAAGAAGGGTCTCGACCCGAAACGTCGCCTATCTCCTTCGCTCCTTAGATGCTGCTGCACCCGCTGAGTTTCTCCAGCCTTTTGTGTAACCCCCTTTCTTTCATTTTCAGCAGCTGAATCCTAGCAAAATCTGACTTCAAAACATATTTAACCAGATCCGTTTATTCAGAATTCAGCCCCAACCATTCCTGCAAGTTAGAATGCAAATTATTTATTTATCTCCTTCTAAGCCAAAGCCTACCATGTTTTGTAGGATATTCTCAACCTAACACCTGGAATTTGGAGCAAAATACTCCAAAAGGCAGCAATTCAGACACCAGTCAACATAGGGAGAAATGTATTTTAATGTTGGACTTTTTTTTTGTAAGAGCAATTTCAGAGGAAAATGATCTGTGTAGCATGTGGTTTGTTCTTTGAGATGGAATGTCTCAAACAGCGTTCCTTTCTAACCACAGTAAAAGACAGATCGAGGTCTGGCTGTGCATAAGGGCAGTGGCTCCTCTCTTTTCTCATGGAAACTAATTGTGTCTGAAAAAGGCATTAGGCCATGCATGATGTTTCATATAGCCCTGTTGGTCTTTCTAAAACACACAGATATAGTCACAGGGCAAAGGCTTTGGGTCTGTGTGTGTTTGACATACTTTAGTCATGTTTCTCACACTGCCTGCTGTTTGAAATCAGAGATGTTGGTGAGCAGTAGTTTGCAGGTAGTGCTAACGTGGAGCTTATTATTCTGAGAGGCACAGGAGTGAGAACATCCTCTTTATGGTCATGTTGTTTTAAGCCATGTTGCTTTGTATTTTATGTACACTAAACACCAAAGATCCTATAGCGGAGCAAGATAGATCACTCCTTCTAAATGCAATAGGCTGACCTGTAGTACGCAACGGAGCGGAACCTGGGCCTTTTTTTCATCCATTTCCGTAACCCGACCCGACTCGCAGTGTAATCAACGTTGCGGGAGAACAGTTTGTGTTAATAAATTACAATTCTGAAGATGAGGAGAAGATTTTTCCCAAATGTTTCCGTAACCAGCTTTCGTCTCCGCACTAGTATCCTATGGGATCTTTGGTGCGGAGATGGAAGCCGGTTACGGAAATGGGGCCGAAAATTACCCATGAATCTGCCCATGACCATACTACGTCTTTTTCGTCGAGTGGTCTATCTTGCTTGCTATAGGATCTTTGCTAAACACTGAACACTGGAGAAACTCAGTGGGTCAGGCAGCATCTGGAGATGGAATGGACAGGCAATGTTTCAAGTAGAGACTGAAGAAGGATCCCAACCCAAACATTGCCCATCCATTCCTCCACAGATGCTGCCTGACCTGTTGAGTTCCTCTTGTACTTTCAGTTTTGCCAGCATTTGCAGTCTCTTCTCTCTACAAAAACATTGTTGTCCACAGTGGTGCATTGTGCCCAGTTCAGGAAGGATATGAAGGTTTTGGTAAACTATGGAGAAATTACCAGGTGCTGGAAAAATCAAAGGTAGACAAAATTGGTGGAGAAACAGAGCGAGTAAGGCAGCATCTATGGAGCAAAGGAATAGGCGACGTTTCGGGTCGAGACTGGTTCTCGACCCGAGACGTCGTCTGTTCCATCGCTCATGAAAAAAGCATGGTTTCCAGTGTTTGCAGGGTTGGTTACCAAATGGAATGGACAGATGAATTTAAGATGAATGGTTAAAGAGTACGTGGTGGAATGGGCTTAAATATGTTTACCCAACTGATGATATTCGGAATGACGATTGTCGATATAGGTGCAACATTCGCTTTCTGAAAGGAGAAGAGGTCGCGTGGATGCTGATTGGAAGTGAAGCTACTTGGAAGAGTTGGCATAAATATCTGCATTTTGAGCTGTGCAGTTCTACAATTCAAAAATATATTTGAACTCCTGTCTTCTGGCTCACATCCTTCAACATCCAGTTGATAAAAAATAACGTCACATTTTGCTGTAGAGGCAAATAAATATCAAACAATGAAGGGAAAGTAAATCATTTACTACTGGGGTTTTAAAAGCCTGAAACTTGTAAGCTATTACTGCTGTTTTCAAATTAGTATCAGAGGCTGAATATCCATTAACCTATGCATGGCACCTCCCATCCTCCGTGCAGCGAAACAATGAGTGTACAGATACCAAATCTCTGCAATGTGACACTCACTAGTTCCTCACGATCTTCAAAATCTTTTAATCGGATCCATGAAGAACACAGATCCATTTCTGTTTTAACTGGTATGAACTGAGTGTGAGGCAGAGGCTAAGGGCATCTGTGCCTGAGCCCACCCATGTGCATGTGAGAGTGTGTATGTGTAAGCAAGGACCTTGCTAACACTTAGCTATATTTGTGTATGTGTGTGTGAGCATGTGTGTGTATGCGCGAATGTCCATACAGCAGAGCCTGGTAAACTGCAACATAGGACGCATTTGCTACTGAGCCAAGACCCTGCATTATACCTATCTCACCTTAATCATGCACAGGGAACTTCCACTCCATTTGAAGGTTGGGATCTGGAATGTCAGGACTTTCCTGTGCAATCCCAACAGTGCCAAATCTAAGCAATCTAAGCACTCTTGACTCAAACCACCAGCCGATTTACCTGCAAATTTACCCGGTTAAGCACTTTCTGCCCACTTTGGAAAATCTTCAAGTCTCACATTGGCCTCATCTGCCACCCCAGAGGTCACAGAACTAATGGAGAAGCCAGTTATCATCGATCCCTAGATAACACCTGAAAAGAGAAACACAGGATAAGTGTGCATTGGATGTGCTTCTCCAAATGTGGTCTAATATAAATTCCTGGACATGTTACGGCTAATCGTACACCCAATATATCTTGAAATTTCCATGCAAGAGATATTTAAGATGGCCGTATCCGTGAATGAGTGTGGGAGCCCTAGAACTCCTGAGCAACACTGCTCTAAATATATTGTCATAGGTATTTCTATTTACCACCTTGGACATTGACTGTCAATTAAGAAATAGAAGGAAAACTGGACCAGGTAGAGTAATGGGAACTAGTAACAGAAATTACCTCCTCTTCTTTCAATTACATTTGCAAAATAAACATAGGGAGAGGTTTAGGCCATTTAGCACCTCATGCCAGTTCTGCCATTCAGTAAGATTATAGCTGTTTTGTGATTGAACACAAAAGCCTATTATTTTTGGTTATCAAAAATAAATCTATCAAACACAGATTTAAAGTTACCCAATGTAATGACCCAATTTAATGACCCAGTTGACTCAATGAAAATTGTTGCCTGTTTCGAAGAGTGTCCAGCTTCTACCAACTTCTGCATGTGTAGAGATGTTTCCAAGCTTTAATCCTAAGAGGTCTGACTCTCGTTTTTAGACTCTTCCCCCTTATTCCAGACATCCTTACTGGTATAGTTTTTAAAAAAGAGGACACAAAGTGCTGGAGTAACTCAGCATAGCTGGAGATCCAGGAAGGTAACATTTCTTGTTGTTTCTCCTCAAGGTATAAATAGTTTTCCTTTCTCTATCCTGTCAGGTCCCCTTACCATTTTGGAAACTTCAACCAGATCACCTCTTAGTCTTTTAAATTCTATGAAATGCAGTCCGATCCTTCATAATCCTGTGCAATGTTCCCTTTGGAGTCCAGGTATCATTGTGATAAACCCTCATTCCCATTCCTAGAGTCATCATGTTCTTCATAACAAGTGATGTCCAAGGTATCACACAATACATCAGGTGTTTTCTAACCAGGGCTTTGTAATACAATGGTATGACTTCCATCTACTTTGATTGGTTGATTGATTGAAAGGCCCTTCAGCCCATCGAGTCAATGCCGACCATCAATCATCCATTCACAATCATTCTATGTTATCCCAATTTCTCATCCATTCCCTCTACGAGGGAACATTTTCTCATCCATTCCCTCCACTTAGGCCAATTAACGTACAAACCCATATGTCTTTGGGATGTGGGGGAATCCTGAGCACACGGAGGAAATCCACGTAGTCACAGGGAGAAAGTGTAAACAGGCAATACCCAAGGTCAGGATTGAACCTTCTGGTGCCACAAGGCAGCAGTTCCCCCAGTTGTCCCACTGTGTCGCCCCTTTAGAAATTTGCTGTACCAGTCCATAATGTTTTATAATCATATACTTCCGAGTTTACAATATTACAAATTACAATACAATACAATATTTTATTCCATGTCATTTGAACCTCAGTGAGGCTCAAACGAAACTCCGTTTCCACAGCCATACAAACAAAGACAGTTCGTACAAAACATACAAACAATTCAATTTACACAAACATCCATCACAGTGAATCTCCTCCTCACTGTGATGGAAGGCAAAGTCTTTTCTCTCCAGTTTCTTTGGATTTTCACTGAAACTAGCTTTCCAGCATTTGGGAAGTGATCTATTCTACTGTTTCAAAGTTAGGCTCACATTCGTTTGCAGTGAAATCCATTTGTTACAGTTTTGTTCATTCACTTAATCTACTAATATCTCTTTGTAATTTAATTTCTCTGTCCACACTGTTTACAGTATTGTTGGCCAATGTGAATATGTGGACTTCTACACCATTATCCCTTCACTACTGTTTTGCTTACAATAATTTAGCTGAGCACCTGATTCAATATTAGTTTGCCCAAGATGATTGGTACACTATCCACCTTTTAATGCAAGATTATCGGTTGACGGTTCCACCATTTCTTTATCTCTATTTATTTCACCATTAACAAATTTTAAAGGGCCCACATTTTTCTTTGCCTTGAATAACCATCAGTCTTTCTTGGCATTAACTTTAATGTCCTTTAAAATATTTTTGTAATTCCTTTACAAAAACCAGACTAATTCAAGTATAGGTATTCTATCTATCTGGCCTCATTTTGTGTGCCGAGCTCTATCTGTGCCGAGCATGATGCCAAATCCAACGCTTATCCGCCTGCACATAATCCATATCCCTCCATTCCCTGCATATCCATATGCCTATCCAAAATTCTCTTAAATGCCACTATGGTATCTGCCTCAACCACCTTTGTCTGCATGTTCCAGGCATCCTCTGTGTATAAAACTCACCCCACACATCCATTTTTAAGTTTGCCCCTCACACAATAGCGCTAGGCCCGCTAGTGTTTGACTTTTCCATTCAAGGGAAAAAGATTCTCAGCCTGTCATAATTTCTATGCCCGTCATAATTTTATATACTTCTATCAGGTCTCCTCGCAACCTCTGGCATTCCAGATAAGACAATCCAAGTCTGTTCAACCCCCTAATCCAAGCATAATTCTGTTAAACTCCCTCTGGACGCTTTCCAAAGTCTCCACATCCTTCCTGTAGTGGGGCGACCAGAACTGCACGCAATACTCCAAATTCAGCTTGACCAAATCCTAAAATGTTGCACCATGACCTCCTCTCCTTTTCCCTCTCACTTTTGGTATTGATTAATTTAATGCTTATTCTAAATTATATTTAAGTTGCTTTCTTGAGATGGGCCACCTTCTTGAACAGCAATGCTCCTTTTGATGAAGGTTCTCTGGCAATGCTGTTGGACAGATGGTTCCAGGGTTTAAACCTAATAATGATCTTGTAGTCTGGGAAGGAACTCTTCTTTGGCCTCAGCACTAGATGAGTAACAAAGTAGCAGGTGCACATTGTAGTCTGCTTCCAAAGTTCACTTCTATTGCAGTTGATGGATCTGAGTTTCAGAAGCAGTTTACAATGTGCAACTGCCAATATATTACATGTTTGCCGGAAGCAACTGGTGAAGAATTGCTACTCCACCTTTGTACCCCATTGTGTAGAGATCGTTGTCATTGAGAATGTGGATATCTCACATTAATTCAAGTAATTTTTGTCAAGGTGAAATGTATTCATTGCTATGGACCATTGTGTTGCAAGATGATTTGTTGCAAGTATCTGTTATGCGACCTTTATTTGCATTGTTGCCAAGGTTGATGTTGGGAGTAGTGAGATCTTCAGTTAGACATTAAAAGAATAAAGCGAAAGGCTGCTACATTACATTTCCACATTAATAATTACATACGTTTAATAACTAATTAATAATTATATTGATGATAATGCAACCATCAGTCAACATTATTGGCTGTAATATTATCCTGATTTTCATAATTATGTGAGTGTTTTCCAAATAATCTTTTAATTGTTATGTAAGCAGTCAATAATGTAAACAAACAGATAGCTGTTCAGGGGGAAAAAAATAGTCTTTTGTGTTCTGAGGATCACACATGTAATGTCGTACTTCATCCATAAACACTGAACATGTCTAACATCAATCAATTTGTTTTTTGTTCTCAAGTATTGGAAAATCCCACCTAACACATGTCAGATGACTGAATATTTTTAACAAAGTCTGTTTGTAATGCTTTCATTTATAATTGTGTGTGAACCAGAGAAAGAAAAATACAATGTAAGGCACTTCTAGTGTTCGAGTTAATAACCTCATTAAAGGTGCTCATATAACCCCCCCCCCCCCCAAATGTCACACCTACGTTGAACGCCACCGAGCTAGGCTCATAAATTCTTGGTTGCAGTATAACTAGCCCAGACATGTAACACTTTGTTTACAGAGGAATGGCCCAGGTGGTTATGTAAAACAAACTTCTCGAACAGGGCCACCTGTACAGCAATAGTTCTTCTGATGAAGGTGCTCTGGCAATGATGTTGGACAAGAAGTTCCAGGATTTAAACCTCTCCCCTTGGTATATATTTTAACTTTTTAGTTGGAAGCTTAATTGGTCTCTTGCACCTTCAATTTTTACATTGTTTTTTCTTTATTTGGCGTGCTTCAGTGTTAGGCTAAAGCAAAGTAAACTCCAAACCACAGTGACACCGTATATATATACATCACACATTTAGCTCACATGTAAAGCTTTTCACTGTACCTCGGTACACGTGACAATAACCAATAAACTAAACAGATCACACCCATGTTGAAATCTAAAACAGGATTTGGTCAAGTGTCTCTTACTTTTACAACCTCCAACACTCTAGAAATGTCTCCCTTACTCTGTCGCAAACAGAGAACCACACCCTCAGTACATCAGAAACTAATTACCTGACTGTTTAAACCACACCACTGGACTCAGGGCAAACTTTAGCAGTGGTTGCTGTTCTTACACTTTAGTTCTGATTTTGTTTTAAAGTATAACAAAAATGTATACCCAGATAATGAGAGGATTATTTCAGAAGGACATTGAGATTTAAAATCTAAATTAGTTGGGAATTTGGGATTCTAAGATCTATTAGTAAAGCATAAGGCAGCCCAATAACAGGCTGACCTCCACTTCCAAGCATCATATTGTAATTTTTGAACTTGTATAACAGTGGGAGGAATCAGGATTTTTTGCAATATCCTATTAAATACTAGGATAAAGAAAATGCACTTGGTGTGCTTCACATAAATAAACCAGACCTCAACCTCATAGATTTTCATTCTAGTGGGTCATATTGGAGAATGTACTGGGTGAGTGAACGACCCCTATTGTTCCGCTGTGGAATCTGCACTGTTCATAACTCTCTTTTAACCTCTCCTTTAGATTATAACGTAACTTGCGTTTGTTAAATGCAGGATATTGTTTCACCTGTGAAGTAGGTTTACATTTCAATGTCGATTCTTTGATCATATTGTGGACCACCGTGAGATGTGGGGAATGCCATTGTCCCACTGCTGAATATTCAAAACCTGATATGTTCCTTAACGCTCGACAGATTGCACAATAATTTTTACAACTGTTCCTTTGCCATGTTAGAGATCAAATGTTGATTTATTGCAATTATGCACTTTATAAATAATTAACAGTCTAGTAGCAGGCTACTCAGCCAAACCTGACACTGACATTGTTTATACGTCCCACAAGATTTGTCCCACCCCATCTCATGTCATCCAGTTTAGTTTTGTGCTTCTGTGCCTTTCTCCTTCCCTCACTTAGCAAGCTAGCCTTTAACTGCTCCCATAATAATTTCGTCACGTGGTAGATAGATCCTTGCTCTAATCACACTCTGGGTTAAGAATATGCCAATTATGTTTTTATTTGACCTATAAATGACCAACTTAGATCTGTGACATTTTTTTTTAAAATTCCCTTATTCTCCACATAAACCTCTGTAATTTTAGAAACCAATGTCATCACTTTGGCTTTTTTTTTAAATGTAACCCTGTAGGTTTCCTCTTGTGTTCCTTTTTCCTCCCACAGCCTCTGAACATTCCCAAAAATATGAGGGTTGGGAGGTTAATTGGCCATTGGAAAAATGCTTCTCGTGTGTGGGTGAATGATAGAATCGGGGGGGGGGGGGGGGGGGGGAATTGACAGCCATACATTAAAAATAAAATGGGATTCGGGTGTGTGCTTGATGATCAGCCTGGATTTGGAGGGCTGAAAGGCCTGTTTCTGTGATGTACAAATATACAACACTATTAAATTGGTTCTAACCTCTTAATTCCAATGTAATCCTTGTCGAGCTATTCAACCTTCTTTGCCGCCATAGATGTGTTGGAGGCCAAAACTGAACACAATACTCTGTGCTGTCTAACAATGCAATTGGCACATAAATTCCCAACTTTCCTATTCTAAAACACTATGTTTGTATTACTTACAACTCCCGAAGCTTGTTTTTTAACTAGTAATAATTTGTGGATGTGAACTCTTCCTTTTGCCCCTCTATCCCCTTTAGGCCCTTGTTGTTCTTATTGCTACTCCAAAAACATATCATCTTGTCTACATGTGTATTGGGTGTCTTCAAAACATAGCAATTCCACAAAAGTGTTTTTGAGTTTCCTTGGGTGTAATTGCAACCCCAATATGACACGAGTCAAAAATTTGGAAATAGCCCCTGTCAAAATAATTTCCAAAATAAAGAATCTTTTTTCATATTTAAAATCTCTTTATGACATATAAGAAGGCCATTTGGCCCATTAAGTCCATACCAATGACTGTTACATCCCTAATCTCTTTGCATTATTATTAGCAGCCGTATCTTCAACGTTTTCTCAAAGACCCTCCCTAAATCTCCTTGCATCTTCACTGCTCTCTCACTGTCTTAGAAGTTACCTTTAACTAAGCTTTTAGTTGTTTGCTGTAATATCTCCTTATATGACTCAGCCTACGCATAAAGAAAAGCACTTGAAGGCTTTTAATGGGGTAAATGCAACTATGTTGTTATTTGGGTCTTAAAGGAACTGCAGATGCTGGAGAATCGAGGGTACACAAAAAGCTGGAGAAACTCAGCGGGTGCAGCAGCATCTAAGGAGCGAAGGAGATAGGCGACGTTTCGGGTCGAGACCCTTCTTCAGACTTATTTATGTGATCCATTAAATAATTCAACATTAGAGGAGTATATAATGTATACAAATAATAATCGGTACTCTTTTCCCTTTTGCCAACTTTTCCATATTCTAGTCTTTTTCTGAATGTGCAGGTGGAATTGAAATGCAAACATGGTGGGCAATAATATGCACAGAACCCTCCATAGGTGGTTCAATAACACATCATCGCTCATTTCAATTTTATCTTGAGAATATTCTATTGAATGGATTGCTTTTAGAGCTTCGGTGCGACTAGGTTGTTTAAGATACTTAACATTGAAAATGTTCCTTAAACATTACCACTGCTCATATTTCTTATATATTGCCGCTCCTCGGTCGGTTTAATTGGTGGCGAAGGGAGGAGGGGGGGGGGGGGGGGGGGGTTGATGGACTTTAATTGCAGACTTTCCACTTTTTTTCTTTTGACAAAGACAAACAAAAAAATGAATCATTTTCGCCGCCTCTCTAGACAATGCCCGATGCCAATGTCAGCCAGTATCTGCAGAGTCCACATAATGCCCCTACATTCCCACCGAGGGACTATCTAGTTCGAGCCAACATCAGGGCCTCTGCTGGACAATCAGAGAAGTTACAAGAGGGACAACGCTCCCACATCCCACCATCCATTCTCGACGCGAAATTCAAGTCCGAAGCGCTTGCCTTTATTGCCTTGCGAGATTGCAAATACGTCAATTTAGTTCAAGTGTGCGCAGTGCAGCACAGACAAGCCCTTCGGCCCATCATATCCATGCCGAGCTTCAAGCCACACTCTGCACTAAGCCCATTTACCTGTTTTGGGTCCCAATACGTCGTGTTGTTTTAACACTCTGGCTGTAAGGAGGAGAGGTCAAGTTGTTGTCTGTAGTCGCGTGAATTTCGATATCACTCACTCGAAGAAAATTGACCAGCAATCAACGCCCACAAATGAAACTTAGAACTAAAAGATGAATGAGTGAATTGTGATTATTGGCACTGCAAGCATGCTGATTGTTTCGACGTTTCCGCACTTCTGGTAACTTCGGTGTCGATTTATATTCACGTACAGAGGTTTAACACACAACTGAAATACAAGGCGAAGGTAGACACAAAATGCTGGAGTAACTCGGCGGGTGAGGCAGCATCTCTGGGGAGAGAATAGGCGACGTTTCGGGTCGAGACCCTTCTTTAGACTGATGTCAGGGGATAGAATGTAGTCTGAGACAGTAAAGACTAGAAGGAGAACTGGAGAAGGGAAGGGGATGGAGAGAGAAATCTGAAGTTAGAGAAATAAATGTCCTTTAGAGAAATTCATGCCGCTGGGTGTAAACTACCTAAGCGAAATATGAGGTGCTGTTCCTCCAATTTGCAAATACAAGGCGTATGTGAATCTTAACTGCTTGTGTGAATTTCGAATATATTTATATATATCTATCTTGATTACATTAACTCCAGGCAGTAAGTTCTAAAACGGCCATTAAAAGGTTGAATTGCCCTAAATATCGATAGTAGCATCGAACTTCCAAATGTACTAATTCCGCGTTGAGCGGCGAGAGTTGCAGTAATTTGTAGATCCAACGAGGATTGCCTGGCAGAGTTTTGCAGACAAGAGTTCCCATCTGTACAACGGAGGCGCCAACCAGTGGCAGCAGTGCGTCGTTGCAGACGGACAATTCAACACCCGAGGACACAATCGCACTTGGGAATCACACTCCTGAACACGGCCACGTCCTCCCAGTCCGGGCTAACTATTCTTTTTTTTTTTTTTTCGCAAGTAATTTCGCATTGAATATTTCAAGGGGAATATTTGTCATTGCGGCTGCACTGATATTATGTAACATCTTTTTGAAAATGTTTCAATTATATATATATATATATTCAATTGATATTAAATTTAATATACATTTTTAATTTGAACATTTTCAAAAATATGTTACATGATTAAAACAGTAAAATATGTTGAACTCAAAAGGCGTAAGATCCAAAAGAGTGTCATTGCAAGGGGTGCATTTATTGTTGGCGTGGCCGGTTCTGAATCGCTACCGGCTCCGGTGAAACTAATCCTTGCCGGGACGCAACCCCGATATAATTTGCAGATACATCCCACGCCCAGCGGATGAGAAAACCAGAATTAATGTCGATTTACCTGTCTAGCGTGGCGAAATACTTCAGACCTTCGTGATTTTGTAAAGGACTTAACTGTCCAGTGTAAAGCACACATTTGTTAAATAGTAACGGGTACAAAAAAATGCTATTCCTGGTATATGTGAATTGTTCTGGAAGAAGGAGCGAAGAGGGTTGATGAAACGAGTCTATATTTTCAAAGTGCAAAGGCTGGTCTGTGCGGAATTAATTCACATTCGATCATGAGGTTTTTTTTACAATTATTTTTAATATGAAATGCAAAACAAAAGTTATTATTGTTTTTTTTTAATTGAAATTCAAAATCGCATTCCCAGACAGCAACAATATTCACAAACCAGCTACCTTTTTTTTCCGAAACGCCGAGGAATGCTCTTAACCGCATCAAATCCCACCACTAAAAGAAATTCTAAACAGGGGGCGTGGAGATCGGATTTTCGGAGATCTTTTGTGGAAGTTGCAGGGAAACTGATTAGAGGTGTCAATTTCACAACACTGAAATGTTGACATCTATCGGTGTGTGTGACTTCTAGCAGGGAGAGTTGCTTTCGTAAAATCCACACTTTGGATCTCTTGGGCTGAAAATGACGAGGTGGGTCGAGGCTGAACAGAGGTCCTGTGCAAAGTCAAACACGGGCAACCGATCACCAAAGTGGTGAAGCAACCCGCCTCACTTTAGTTTACCTTATTAATAATAAGTCGGTTTAGATATTTCGTTTGGCCGTCTTGCACTGGAATTCTCCAAAGAGAAATAAATAACTTTACAAAAATACGCCGGCGGTGTTCCTTATATACGGGGTTTGATGAAATATAGACACTCCTGTTTCCTCGCTGAACACTAGTGTAAGCAGCCCCGGCGGAGGGTGAGAATCTCGCCTCTCGACAGGAAGAACCGGGCGCGGACTTGTTAGTGTGTAGAACATCGTTGGGGGGAAACGGTCCATTATTTCAACGTTGAGATGAACAGCGGATTCGGTTCCATATGTTGTCATATTTCAGTGAAAGCGCTATTAAAACAAAAGTCGCGTTGTAGTCAGAGAGAGCCCTACAAATAACTCACAGAATGAAAACAATAGCAGACCCGGGCAGAGCACACGGTGTGTCACAAGAGTGACCAGACGCTTTTTGGGTTCGGCGCCACTGCAGGTATCACCGCAGTGCCCTGTATGGCTGAGAGAGAGAGAGAGAGAGGGGGAGAGTGAGAGAGGGTGAGAGAGAGAGAGAGAGAGAGAGAACAAATACTGACAACACGCGGCTTATGGCAAATTCTTGTGGGTATTTTATGGTGAAAGTTATTGACAGGTCTTACACCGCACTTAACAGTCAATCTGTCACCATTCTACATCCCTGTCATTTCAAACAAGGAGCTATATATTCTGCAAAGCCAGTATCGGTTGAAAGGGTCAGGGTGCCCTGAGTGGATGGACTGAGCGAAACTTACAGAAAGAAATCACAGTGGATATTTACCGCAAAGCACAACATGTCAGGGAGTTCATTGAACAGAATAAACCGTGTATTCAAGGATTGATTCTGAACTACAAGAATGCAGGCGGACTCTTTCAATAAAACCCACTTTATATGACACGCACCTCCCGGCTGTCCTGTAAAAATAGATAAGGGGTAGTTTGTTTTATTTTGATGAACAGTTACACCAATTATGTTACCACTGCCATCATTTCAATTTATGTGGGGAGATATCAGACATTCTAAACATTCTAAATATTCCGATCCCCAGGCTTTCTAAAATTATGTGTAATTGGTGAAAAAAAAGTGAAGTCAAATGGTTGTCTTGATAAACTTCCTGGTTATATTTGTTTGCAGAATAGTTCTATTTAGAGGAGACTTCTTTTTAGGGGATGTCAATGGTATTTTATGAAAGTTAATTTTGAAACAGTAACGCTTTCTAATTTGTGTCAGGGGTTATCCCATGGACAAGCTGATTCTGCGGGTAAACAAATAAAATTAACGCCTTTATTTGAAAGGGAGGAATATCTGATTGCCGACCTTCTTACCGAAGCACGATACGAATTTCTATAACGATTGGTTTCGAACTACACTGATGGGAAGGAATGGCCTTTCATTAGAAATCAGGCGCGCAGGGAAATCAGTGAGGAATTGGTAGGAAGGAACTGGTTTAAACCGAAGATAGACACAAAAAACTGGAGTAACTCAGTGATTCCTTTTCTCCAGAACTGCTGTCTGGCCCGCTGAGTTACTCCAGATTTGTGTGTCTTTCTTCAGTGAAGAATGTATATGAAATCACTTGAAATCACAGAAGATATCACAAAAGAAGAATCGACTGCCACAGTTAATTCAATGCGCCACGGACAGCGGTCAACGCGTTCTTCCTGAACGGACCATAGATGAAACTGTTCTTGCCTGATTCCTGGAAAGATGCTAATAATCATTTCTCTCTCTCCCGGTATCTCCCTCCCTATCTCTCCACTTCGCTTTTTAAAAAAAAATCTGTCGTCGCCTGGTTGAAACGATGGCACTTTAACGATCTCCTTACATAATGGAGTGGGGCGGCTGTGCCATTATTAAAGTTACACCCACAATCATGCTCGGTTGTTCCGATGAATAAAACAGTCAGCTGCATACAGAATGTACCCAAGCCCGTGCAGGTTAACATTTATCCTCTGGTGTATTTATAGCTGAATGGCATGATGAACCATCACGGTAAATATATATGTAAAAGGCAAGGTTAATCATAAGCACCAGGCTTCTGTCAGTTATAACATTTATGAACGTGTGTGCATCCTTGCAAAGTATCCAATTGTCAAGATCCACGTATGAAGATTCCACCTATATGTTGGATGGAAGGTAGACACAAAAAGCTGGAGTAACTCCAGACTTTCTGTGTCTATCTTCGGTTTAAACCAGTTTCTTTCTTCCAGTTCCTTCCTATATGTTGAATGGCCTGATCCGACCTTCTAGTTAAGACACAAAATGCTGGTGTAACTCAGCGGATCTGGCAGCATCTCCGGAGAAAAGGCATAGGTAAAGACCCTTTCTTCAGTCTGAGAGTCAGGAGAGAGGGAATCCGGGGATGGGGGTTCTTAGTTACTGTGTAAGAAGGAACAGCAGCTGCTGGTTTACACCGAAGATAGACATAGAACACTGGAGTAACTCAGCGGGTCAGGCAGCATCTCTCATTGCTCCCCAAGTTGTAGTGATCTTATTCAGGCTAGTTGTTTACATTATAGTCGAGAAAAAGTCCCACAATAATTTGCTTGTCGAGCTTTAACCTAGGAAAACACCGTTTGTATTTTGTCACGAAGCGATGTCAGCTATGTAAACATATTAACAAAATGCAAAAATGCAGAAGATTCTGAATGGGGTTGGGCTAAGTGGCGGCCTGGCCTCCTCCAGGGCCAGACCCCGCCGTCATTGGCAGCAGGCGTATCGAGTTGGACATCGCGGGACGGGAGTGGCTGCCAGCGAAGTCACTCAGCGGCAGCGCCTCTCAGGTTAGCTGACGGAGACCGTATATTGGCAGCTCACGGTGCACTTCCTTGCTTTAATCAACCAGCAAGCAAACTTTATGAAAGAGACCCAGGGATTTCAGCAATTTGCCTGGATGTTCCTCTAGCAGACAGCAACCTTTGGGAAGGGGAGGAAAGCAGCAAACATCCTTTCCTTTCTGTATTTTGGTTTGGAGACGCTGCACCACCGCTGCCTGGCTTTTCTCTTGGGTGTTGTTGTCGCTGTTAAGTTTGCGCGCGTTTGGAGGTGCCCAGATCTGTTTGAGGACAGAGTTTGAAGGAGCAGCAGTGATACCGAAAGTGATCGTCGGCTCCCGGGGTTGGCTCAGTGCGTGGACTTAGATGTGAAGAATGGGCGATGTGCTCGCTGCGACTAACATGAGAGGAAATGGTGCTCGGCCGCTTTGAAGTTGAAGAACTCTTGGCTTGAAGGGTTCTCAGACACTGAAGTCAGTCGGCTGTCGAAAGTCGGCACCGAACGCGGATATCCACACACTTCCGAGTGATCTGTGAGCAGGAGGGATGGACTATTCAGTATCTCAATAATTAGGAAGGAAACCAGTTGAGGGCATCGGGACTGCAAGGACATTTCGATTGGCGATCTGAATCCCTCCTGTGTGGACATAACGTTGTTCGTGGGAGTTGAGTTTGTGTGTGTTTTTTTTTAAAGTTTGAGAGAAAAGACTTATTCCAAGTTAAGGCAAAGCCCAGGGTTTGTGAAGCCACACAGACACCGTTTGAGGCGGTTGACTGCCTGCCTGTTGTGTGAACTCCTCGTTGCTCTCCTCTAACCGGGCTTTGTGATGCGTATTCCCGTAGATCCCAGCACTAGCAGGCGCTTCACTCCTCCCTCCACAACGCTGACGTCCAGCTCGGGGAAGATGAGCGAACCGGTGTCACTGACTCAACCCAACCCGCCAGGTCTGTCCCGAATCCGGACCGAGCCCCGCACGGTGGTCGATGTTCTACAGGACCACGCTGGCGAACTAGTCCGAACTGACAGCCCCAACTTCCTCTGCTCGGTCCTGCCTTCACACTGGAGGTGCAACAAGACACTGCCCGTGGCGTTTAAGGTCAGTATTTTTCAAACGTTTGTGTGTGTGTGTGTGTGTGTGTGTGTGTGTGTTTATAAAAAAAACATTTTGGTCAAATTGGGAACGTTTCTGCCGCACTATCACCACAACCGCAGTATTTATAGATAGGTCAGCGTGAGTGTTTGCAGGAATACAATAATGACAATACCACGATCCACAGATGTCACTTAAAACTCTGCAATAGCGCTATAAGACACAATCACATAATCATACATTTATGTGGCATTTCCATCGTTCCTGCTAATGGAGTTTCAATTAACACATGGTCTTGCATCGAAAATGGTTTTTTTTAACACTGCACAACATTATTCTGTAATAAATAGTCACCGATGCAATAGAAACGTTAATAATTTGACAATCCAAAAATATATATTTGAACTACACACACAAATAGGTAATACTGGAATATAAAGAGCCTCTGGCCTCTGTGGATTGAATATAATTTATACATTGGCACAAGGACGCCACAACCCCCGATGCTTGTGATACTCCTTCAATGTAGAGAAATGTCCCAAAATGCTTATAGGAGGTTAATCAAAGTTTGACTCCCCCATATAAAAGGGGGAAAAGTGATGGTGTGGGATTATGTTCATTCTGTTCCAGCGACGCTGCATATCCTGAACCGAATGCCCACAGCCAATATAACATTGGCGGGCAAGACGTCCACAGCAGAATTTCAGCATTTTAAAGATTTGTTAGATTCCTTTAGATTTAAACACGCGTTACAAATGATTGGAATAAAATGCTGCGCCGTCCCAAGATTAGTCACCAAGCAGTATGTCCCATTAAGTATTATAATCAGAAAGCCATTCTCAACGACGTTAAACATCACCCCAATTGCAATATTCAACGCACGATGCGAGAAAAAAAAGTTGAAATTTGTCCGTGAACAATTTATCGTGGGTGCAGCCAATACAGAAAAAAAAACACGTTCGAAAGTTGCTAACATCTTGAAATAACGAAAGAGAGAAAAAAACATTGCATCTTGTGGCGCCTTTTTATTGAGGTTTACCTCAAAACGTTGATGTAGAATTTTCAGATCCATGTTGCAAGTAATTATCGTTTTTGTTTTTTGTTCAATCCGTTAAAATGAAGAGAGACAATACAGGGGACAAGTTACTTAACGCATCGCTTTAGAATGCAAAGCTATTCTGGGCTCTTCACTAATGTCGAAAAAATGATCATAATGATGGCCTTCCCTCTAAATGCAATATTAACATTTCAGGCCATTACACTAAAACCATTAATAGTATTCGAGTGGACGGACAATGAGCTCACGTATTTGAATTTGAAATACTTATAACATTTAAAATTACATAATTATGTATAGTCCATAATAAATGACACATACACCTGGCATAACAATGCGCAATTCGCCGCAAATACTGTTAGAATTACATTATCTGCGTTGGTTTGTAATTGGTGTGAATTTAATTTCATTGTAACTGTATGGATGTCGGCGCTTAGTTGAGTGGGGAAAGTTTCCGATCGGTTGGGGTGTGTGTTTTGGGTGTAGGTTTGAGTGCAGGACTGCTTCTTTTCGATGAGCTTCAGCCCCAATTATTCGCTTTTGCAGATCGTGGCTCTTGGAGATGTTCCTGATGGGACCATGGTCACTGTAATGGCTGGGAACGACGAGAATTACTCAGCAGAACTCCGCAACGCCTCGGCCGTCATGAAGAACACTGTAGCCCGATTTAACGACCTCAGATTTGTGGGAAGAAGCGGACGAGGTATTTACACCAGCACCACCAAATGCTTTGTGGTTTCTGGGGGTTCGGGGTTACCATAACCTCTTTCTCCTCAACTCTAGTTCACCGCAATAGGGAATTATATTCAGTTGCTTTTGTTTTTATCATCAATAGCTTGGCTATTTTCTACCTAGTTTAGAAGATTTAAACCCAGGTGGCAATATTTCATAACATAATTTGATTTTATAATATCTATTCTCTGGTTCAAAGATCTGCCTCGACTGAAGGTTTAGAAAAAATATCTCCTAACCACTCATCTTTTAACTCTTCCAATTGTCTTCATTGTTTTAATTTGCTTTCTTGAACAAAACAAAAAAAAAAAGTTGACATTAACACATTCACTGATTAAAGCACCTCATGTTTTCGTCACCATTGATAACCTTTATAAATTCTCCTATTATATATATATATATATATATATATATTTAAACACAATTTTCACTACAAACCAAAATATCGCATTCGAATTGACATCGATCGTTATTTGACTGTTTTGTCGATCACTGCGTATTTTCTTGGCGGGTTAAATTGATCAGAAACAGTGAGTCGGCCTTTGTTGAGCTTGAGCAGCGCCAGGACCACTTGCATTTTTCAACTAAACTCGATCACTTTGCCCACTCCCCCGGCAACGTAGTCAGTCGTCTCCTCTTCACCCTCTCCTGGTCTACGCGTTTTCTGTCTGCTGAACTGACGAAGAAGATTTCCTTCAGCGATCTTGTCTCAACATACGCCGCTGAACTAATTACAGATAACCCAAAGGTTATTGTGCGTTTAAAGTGCCACGGAAAAGACCACATTGTGGTGGTGAGGTTCAGTTGACCATTCAACAACCCGATTTCCGATTTAAACACAGCCTGTTTAATCCGGGACAGTTAAAAAAAATGGTTTTATTCAAATATTCTCCATCTCGCTCGATCATCAGTTAAATTAACGGATTGCAACGCGATTTATAAAGTATATCCATATATATTTATTCAACACAAATATAGAATTTATATATACAACTCGCCCTACAAAAATATTACAGAGTTGAACCAATTTCAGTGTGATCCAAAATCAATACACAATGGCCATTAAAAAATAGCATGTTTATCTTTAACGATTATCAGACAATACCACAAATTGTTGATTTAAAAAAATAACGTTTCCATTTCTTTTGTTCCCCTTGTTAATCTTTGCACTTAAAACAGCCAAACACGTCCAATCACACTAACTTATTTGCAGGACCTCAAGCAGTATCTTTTACCTAATGCACACTATCACCGCTGCTGCAGAGATGTACAAAATATGTCGTTCAGGCATTACGGATTTACTGCCCTTAACGCGCAAAAACTTTTAAAAACATGCCTTTAATTGTCTTTACCCTGTTGCCATGCGTATACATGTGAGACGATGATTTTCAGCATGAAGCATGTACAAATGCAAGAAGAATTAAGATTGTTAACAGAAGAAAATTGGCACTGAACTAGAGTCGTAAATATAGTTCAGAAAGTAATTAAGCAGGAAAAGCAGTATTTTATTAACTGCAAACCACGTTGTTCGGAGAGGTTAGGAACAATGTGCAACCAATAGTCTTTCATTCTTGCTGGTGAAGATATTTTTATCATACAGTTCTCTGGCAAAAACTGAAGCTGACCTTGCATGTTGCTTTTTAATTACCAGTAACACTTGACAATATTCCTGCTGCAATATTCGGCCGTTTATCAGCAAGTCATTCAAAGAATCACTTTGAAATGTGACTGATTACACCATCATTTTATTTTCCCATTCACATAATGAGAAACACCTGGTTAAAATTGTATTTTTTTTATAATTGGGGTTTTCATTTTTAACAATTATATTTTAATTCTGGGAACAATGATAGAAAAAGACAATTAAAAAATAAATTCATTGCATAATATTCTAAATATGAAAAAAATAACACTATCATTGATCATTGACATTTATTTAACATTTCCTGACAAAATATCAAAAAATAATTTTAACAACCTTCCCATCTGCTACAGATGGCATGAAATAAAACCATTAACATCATTTTGTTCAAACTATTTGTAACTTATTGATAAAGGCTGCAATACACCAATGTACGTTAATTGTGGCTGGTCACTTTAAACATGTAGTGGAAATAGGGTTTATTTCACAAAATCTTTAGCCAATTCTGCAAGTCCCACAATTGCGCCTGTATTTTTTTATTTTTAAAACAGAACACGATATACTATGGTTTTGCAAACAAGCTTTTTTCTAACGAGCTGGTAAGGATCGGCAGGTGTTATTCATCCAATGATTGGGAAACATTATTTTATGCCAAAGTGTATTTTATTTATTTATTTAATTGCTTGTTTGAACAAAATGGGAAACAACTATTCGCTTGGTTAAAAAAAGCCTTCAGAGAAGACCGTATTATAAACTCATAATCTGCAATTGCTTATCATAAAATTATATACACTAGTCAAGTTTAAATGGACCTGTATATTTTCATCAATTAAAATTATTTGTAACGATTCTTAATTTCTTGGCTTGAGAGTAGGTTTCATTTTGCAAAGTACAAATTGATTAAACAAGGCTTTCAGATGGAAAACAAAATGAAATATTTGTGCTCTGTTCAGCTCTAACAATGAAACAGTCTTGCATTTCTTGAAGTTCCTGTTTGTTTTACATTAAATTCTAAATTAAGATGATTTTACACATTATATAAACAATTAAAAATTGCACTCATTTAAAATTAGACTCAATTCCACCCACCCAGTATTTTGGCACTGTGGTAAATGTTGGCATGTCATTTCTTAGCTCAAGGCTCTGGTATTCTTTTATTACTTTAATAAGGCAATGTTTACAGAGGCCTTACCAGGAGGATCATCCTCTTAGAATAAATCTATCTCCAGTTTACACAACACTTCAAGCACCACTACAATCTGCTACATTAGCATACACTTTATGGTGACACCTGAAACTTTATAATCATGACAATGAAAAAATGCCTTTGTGGAACCTATCCTATTTTTTTTAGGTAATAACAAAACTCCTCCAAAATGTTTTTTTTTTAATCTTGAGATAATTACTTGCACACTTTAATGAATCATGTTATGTGGGTTTAGGCTGATGATTATATGTGACATATAATGCACTGTAACAAAAATAAAAGCCATCTCTTACCACAAGTTAACACACGCAGAGTTGCACAGCTGAGTTCAATGCAAGTAAATAAACGGACAAGTGATGATTTCTAGCTGTAACATTGAAAATGGCAACAGATATATGTTATTCTATGAAATCTGCTAATTAACCAATTTTGAACCACATCACAGGGCAGGATTGAGTACTGAGTCACCAACAATAGAATTAAATGCCCACATGAAAATTTAAATTTGACTATTTAAGAAAATGGTTCCTTTAAACATTAAAATGCAAAGCACCCATATTTTACTTATTTTTCACTTGCTACCTGGTGTGCCTATAAAACTTCTATTTGTCTAAAGTAGCATTTGGTGTGATGCAAAGCAAGAGAAAGAACATCTGAATGTGGTTAAACAGGAGGCAAGCTGGGCTATTGAAAAGCTGTAATGTGGCCTCACACACTACCGATTAAACAAGTGACTACTCATACTCAAATGCTTTAGTAGGCACAGTGAAATTATTTGCTTGCATACACAATGTATACATATTTTATATTACCAGCATGAAATTTTACTGAATCAGTGTTAAGTTAACTTTGTCCCACTGTTTGGTTACTACTTACTGTTCTTAGCTGCAGTGACAGCTCAGTCATGAGTCTTTCCAGCATATTGATTATTTAAATTCCAATGTCTATGCTTTTGTCATTACTCATTTAACCCTGTGAGCTTTGCTATAAAAGCTGGGTGAGATTGAGGTCTGTCTACTCACCCCCAAATACTCTGTTTGGAAAAGTTTGCCTGATTTTCTCTTGCTTTGTATCTTAGGGGTTTATGGTATAATGCCATTTTATTCTCCTAACCTATTTGTCAGCTCTCAAAGATCTGCAAAATGATTTCTGATCTATAATAATGCAGATTCTTTGATTAATTATTCCTCCAATTGATAATTCTATTCATATTTTTTGGAGTCAATGTTCAGTAAAGATGAGGCAGAGAGTTAAATAAAAGGAGTAGTGTTCGAATTATTCATGCGTTTTCAGTATAATCTTAATTCATAAGCATATTTAGATTATTCTTTGAGCAAAAATAATCTTCACACTCAAAGATATTAGAACGATATTGTTGATTAATGTGCACCCCTATAGAAAACATGTAGAGTTCACATCCATCTGCAGTGTATTATACTCTCCTGTTACATTGGTATGAAATCTTTCAAAGGTTTTCTTATGAGGTGAGAATGTCACTGGAAAGGTCAGAATATACAGGCAACCCTAATTTCCCTTGAGAAGGTGATAGTGAGCCACCGCGAACCTCTACATTCATCTGGTGAAGATACACACTCGGACCTATAGGGGAGTGGTAGGATTTTGACCTAGTGAGGATGGCAGGTAAGATATATGGGAAAACAGGAATTACTTCAGGACAACCCTGATCTACAATTAGTTTGATATATAAAATGTTTCAAACCACAATATAAACTACTTTATGAGTAGGAAGGAACTGCAGGTGCTGGTCTACACCGAAGATAGAATCAAAATGCTGAGGTAACTCAGCGGGTCAGGCAGCATCTCTGGAGAAAAGGAATAGGTGGCGTTTCAGGTCTGAAGAAGGGTCTCATCACCTATTCTCTTTCTCCAAAGATGCTGCCTGCCCAGCCCCACTGAGTTACTCCATCATTTTGTGTCTATCTTTAAAAGAGTCATGACTAGAAGATTTACATTTGTTCCTCTGGTTGCTGGGGCCTCCCAGTCATCAATCTTACCTGGGTAATGTAATTAATTCTTATCGCTGGTTTAGATTTAAGTTTATGTTCATTATCGTCACATATACCGAGGTACAGTGAAAAGCTTTATTTTGCATGCTATCCTATCAGACAATATGCTACATAAATACAATCCAGTGAAACTGAAGTACATTATTAGACCAAAGGGAAAGATACAAAGTGCAGAATATAGCTTTCAGCATTGTAGCACAACAAAATATGTCGGAAGGAACTGCAGATGCTGGTTTACATGGCAGATAAACACAAAATGCTAGGGTAACTCAGTGGGTCAGACAGTGGGGCATCTCTGGAGTAAAGGAATAGGTGATGTTTTGGCTGGAAACCCTTCTAAGGGTCATCTACCCCATTTCTCCAGAGATGCTGCCTGACCCGTTGAGTTACTCCGGCATTTTGTGTCTATCTTCATTGTAGTGCAGCAGTTCCAGAGACAAAGTTCACTGTCCACAATGAGGTAGACATTGTACCCCAGCTTAGCGAAGAAGGGTTCAGAATCCTTATAATATATAATATATCCTAGTCCTTCTTTGGACACCCCCGCTAGTGGAAGCACATATTGAGCTAACATTGCTCTGTTTGCATCTGTCCTCCCAGTAACAGATTGTGGAGTGGTAGTGATGGCAGGCAAGGGACCAGAGCTCATGTAGCTTCCACCTTATTGATGGGGCAAGAATGACGCAGCGGAGAACGTCTTTTTGATAAAAGTAATCAATCATTTTGTCCAAAACAAAAATTGAACAGATACAGTTAGTCAGGACACCAGTTAGGACACTGGGGATGCTTTAGGATAAAAAGCTCCAGAGGTCTATTGCTGATGCAAGGGAGGCGTTTCGGAAGCAACTGCTATGACAATTTCAATACTCCTTAACTCAGTAGAGGTATTCCCATAGAGACAAACCGTGGAGCGCATGCTATCCACCCTTAATGTCAGAGGCTGATAAATACAATGGCAAGGTTTATTTCATTATAAACTAGATTTTTTTTGCTTTTAAAAAAAACAACAGTACATGGTTAGGTTCTGCAGCATCAAGGAAGTTGTTGCCACTCCTCCCCACCCCCTCCCCACCCCCCTCCTAGTCCTTTTCCTTCCCAGTCTGCAATGTTTGACAAGCCTGGCAGAAACATGGTAAAATAAACAATATTTTCTATTTCTTCCCGTGTAGGTAAAAGCTTCACACTGACAATCACTGTATTCACCAGCCCTCCTCAAGTTGCCACCTACCACAGAGCCATTAAAGTCACAGTGGACGGACCCAGAGAGCCACGCAGTAAGTCAAAACTCATATTATAAATATCAAACACAGAATACATTCATTCAGCATTAATTATCATCTGAGATTGGTGCTTTAATCAGTGGCAATTACTCCTCATGAATAGGTTTATTCACTGCTTTCAACCTAATTACGGAGTTGTGCAGTACAGTGATATCGATTAGTATATGTTTGCACTGAAAAGTTAAATACATGGTGAAAAGATATCATGGAGGCTATTCATGTATGATTAACAACCATTCCAAAGCAGTATTAATTGATTGCAGTATTTAACGGTATGTTCTGCAGAGTAGAGGATTTGAAAACTGAAGGGGAAGCTCAAGGTGAGAGGGAAGAGATTTAAGATTCAACCTTAGGGGCAACTTTTTCTGGAGCAAGCTGCCAGGGGAAGCTAAAGAAATTGAAACAATTACAACGTACAAGAGACATTTAGACAGATATATGGAGAGAAAGGGTTTAGAGGGATAGGAGCAGGCAAATGAGACCAGCCCAAAATACCAGCTTGGTCAGCGTGGACAAGTTGGGCTGAAGGGCTTGTTTCCATGCGGCATAACTCTAACCCATCAATGGCTAACAGGATAAAATTGCAACAGATGAAGTATTATTCAATAAATTGAAAAAATATTATTTATGAAAGATATGAACCTATAAATATTTAATAGCTAAAGGAGACTTCCATCTGGAAAAACAATACACCAACCAGTGTGCTGCACAATTTGTAGTCTTGGCCATGTTGCTGTGGATACTAGTGTTAAGTCGTGGCTGAAATCAGAGCATGCGAGACATGGAATGCACCCCACCACTAGTATTCACACTCCAAATATTCAGATCCTTTAGCTGAATAATTTACTTAATTTACTTAACAAATAAGTAATTAGAAGCAAATTAAATGGAAGGTTTTATTTTGCTTTAGCCAGCTTGCATCTCTGCAAACTATAGTCTTGGAAAAGCCAAGCACTATGCTTATACCATGAGGTCAGGGTTTAGAAGTTGATGTGCATTTCAGGCATGGTTCTGTTCCAAGGATGGGATAGAAACAGGTTTTAAATCACACTGCAGGTATGGTAAACCACAGAAATGTTCTACAGCTTCTGTAAGGATATGAACTGTAGAAACATGTCGTTTATTTGCTAACTGGGCTGTACGCTTCTTTTTATTGATAATTCCCATTAATCAAAGAACCAGGAAGGGATTACTTTGAAGTATTATTAGAAACCAAAGGTTACACGGGAATAAACTTCGGTTACACGGGAATAAACTTTGGTTTATTCCCGTGTAACCTCCCCTGGATGTAGTTTAGTTTAGTTTAGAGATACAGTATGGAAACAGGCCCTTCAGCCCTCCAAGTGCGCACCAACCAACGATCCCCACACATTAACACTATCCTACATACAAGGGACAATGTATAATTATACCAAGCCAATTAACCTACAAACCTGTACCTCTATGGCGTGTGGGAGGATCTCAGAGAAAACCCATGCAGGTCATGGGGAGAACGTGTAAACTCCGGAGAGACAGCACCTGTAGTTGGGATTGAACCTGGGTCTCCGGCATTGCATGCGCTGCAAGGCAGCAACTCTACCATTGCACCACCGTGCCACCCGTGGAAAAGATAGATGTTAGATCACTTTTGAAGTAACATCTTGTTTTGAAGATAACAAATAAATGTGCGACCGTTCCACATTGTGTGAACATTTGCTTTAATGGCAAACATTTGTAAATTGTCACATTTTAGGTTGGCAGCTATGCACAGGCTAATTTTAAATCAAATTAGAATAAGTAAAATAAAACACCAAAGAAATGTGCATGGCCCAAACTTTGGCTGCATCGTTCATGAGAGAAACTTGTAAAGAATGAGAAAAATGTTCCATTCATAATTTTTTTTAATGAAACCTGAACATAATGTATCCGTGTGAAGAAAGGTCCCGACCTGAAATGTCACCCATCCTTTTTCTCCAGAGATGTTGCCTGACCCGCTGAGTTATACCAGCACTCTGTGTCTATCTTCTGAACAAAAAGTAATTTGGCAAGGAATAGGATGAAAGCTTAGGAAATGTACATCCCCATATCAACAGAGAGGAGGTTCTGAAGATGATTGGTCTTTGTGAGTCCTACCGTCATGTGAGATCTATGAAGAGGCTTGTTTTACGGTGCAAAACGATGATAGGAGCTGGCAACCACTGATGGGAATTTCTCTTCGGTTTATTCCCTTCACTTGTGATGGCAGTGTATAACCTGGAATGTTCACTGCAGGTTCACTCACTGAGATGTGAAGCCTTGACTTAAGGCATCTGATTTAACCCAAGTGAGTTATTGCTTGGTTCGGCCAAGGAAAATAGCACTCAATCCCCGAAGAATTGAAAAAAAAAGTGAAATTTCCTCTGTTCTATTGTGGAATGTTAGAGAAATACTGAGCGATTTGTTAGGTTGTGCAGGCAGAACAATGCTTTTCCACATATGATCCCACATAAATGACATTGTAACTATTGGGCAGGTGTTCATTCCTGTCTAATTGCCTCAGAAGATCAACTCTGCAATTAGCATTAATTATTTAACCCAGGATTCCCTATGAATGGGTATATTCAAATAGCAAGATCCCCTCTGCGTGACTCTGCGTTCCAGCCATGGAAAAGGAACATGAGAAAACTATCAGACTGTCAGATGTGTATTCGGTGTCCAATGTCAGGATAAGAAAGTTTCATGCTAGGCCAGGCTACAACTGTGAACAGTACTTTTTAATGATCAGCAGTTTAAAAAAAAGATATCATTGTTTTATAAGATGAAAGGGCATTTGTTGCAGTAGGGAGCTATAGGATGTGTTTGAGTCAGTGTTATGGGATAATATTCAATATTAAACATTAAATCATGCAGAAACTGATCCTTCCGCCCAACTCAACCCAAAGTCAACACCAACCAAGGTGCCTTCCTGAGTGCCCCACTTACCTGTGTTTAGCCCTATCCATATAAGCCTTTCCTATCCATGTACCTGCTCAAATGTTTTTTAAAATATCATAATTGTACATCTCCACCACTTTTTTTGGCAGCTCGTTACAAAGACCCATGATCCTCTTTGTCGAAATAATTGCCACTCAGGCCTCATTTAAATCTTTCTATCTCTAAAGAAGGCCATAGGCTTCTACTAGACTTCTATAGTGGAAGCCTATGGCCTTTATACCGTCTAGTCCAGTTTTGGATTCCCCATCGTTGGGAAAAAGATTGTGACTGTCCACCTTATCAAGGTATCTGAAGGAACAAGGAGCTGCAGATGCTGGTTTACACAAAATGACACAAAGTGCTGGAGTAAATCAGTGGGTCAGGCAGCATCTCTGGAAAACGTAGATAGGTGACGTTTCTTCAGAATGACCTGAAACGTCATCTATCCATGTTCTCCAGAGAAGCTGCCAATCCCGCTGAGTTACTCAGGCACTTTGTGCCCTTTATCTATGTTTCTCATGATTTTAGAAACCTCTCAGCCCCCTTCGCTCCATGGAAAACGGCCCCAGACTAATGAGTCTCCTTATAACTCAGGCCCTTCCAACCCAGCAACATCCTTCTGAATCTTTTCTTGCTTCATACAGCAACCAGAAACAATGCAGAAATACTCTTTAATTTTCCATTATAAACGCATTAACTCGTAATCTGATGTTTCAGTGTACATTAATTATAGATTTTGATAAAGTGCAGTTATTATGTCAAAAAGTCTGTCTATTTACTTTTAATTGAGAAACCTCAGGTGAAAGTCCAAGGCTTATAGCTCAGACATCAAAAGAGTAGGGAAGAAGATGAGAAGTATTGATTCGGTGACACTAAGATTGTGTTTTAAATGTCTGCAGATTGTTAATGTGAGGAACGACGAAGAAGGTAAGACATATTGCACGTGTGGCTTTAGGATTTGAGTCAAACAGGGATTGTTGAAGCCAGTCTCGGCAGATATCGTTTGGCTGCCTGGGACTAAGAATGCTCCAAAAATCCTGAAGACAGTCCCGGCTAGAGTTGCTACACCATCTTGCCCATGGTCTGTTGCAGGGCCACCACTGACCTTTAGGCCATTTCAGTACGGAGACTATTACCATCATGCCAGCATTGCTGGTGCAGGATGCTCCTAAAGGTGTGCGTTTCATTTTGTTTAGTTTAGTTTAGAGATATGCCACGGAAACTGGCATTTCGGCCCACCAAGTCCGCGCCGACACTATCCTACACACACTAGGGTCAATTAACCTACAAACCTGCACATCTTTGGTGTGTGAAGGAAACTGGAGCACCCGGAGAAAACCCACGCATGTCGCGGAGAGAACGTACAAACTCCGTACAGACAGCACCCGTAGTCAGGATCGAACCCAAGCCTCAGGCATTGTAAGACAGTAGCTCTACCACTGCGCCTACCACTACCATGTTATGCAGGTCTAACACAGTTTTTTCATCTGGTGTTCAGCAGAGTTGCAGGAACTGAGCAGGTAAGATACTTGGTTGGTGTGTGGGATCTACAGGAGAAGTGAGTTTTCCTGCGCTCTCCAAAGCTCTACTGCCATTTTTCACCTGCAATCAATCCGTTTTAATTTCATTAAGACCTGAGCATCTGAAAACACATGGAGCAAAGATCTCAGCCCAGATTTGAAGACCTATAGATGGGAAGGGGGGTGGGGGGGGGGGGGGGGTGCATTGGAATCTACATGTGGTCCAGGTGGACTCCTGTGTTTTAATGCTCCATACCATTTCTCCTCCCACTAAACATATTTAAAGTTATTTAGAAAACTGTATTTAGGATAAGGGATTGGAAGGAAAAAATAACTACAGCAGTAGCAGTAAAATAGAAAAAATAAATGTAATCTAAATCCAAATCTAAATAGCCTTTCTTTCAATCCTTTTAGAACTCATGATTAAATGGTAAGACCTAAGCACAACGTCCCCGCACACAGAGTTGTACAGAAACACGTCTCGTTAAACACACAGAACAATGCAGTAGAGAAGGCCCTTCAGCCCACAATATCCATGTTGAACATGATGCCAGATTAAACTAATCTCTTTGAGCTGCATGTGATCCATATCCCTCCATTCCCTGCACAGACACGTGCCTATCTAAAATCCACTTAAATGCCCATCACTATTATATCTGCATCCACCACCCCCCCTGGCAGCGCATTCCAGGCACCGACCACTCATGTCTTGCACATCTTTTTTAAACTTTGCCCCTCTCATCTTAAAGCTATGCCCTTTCGTCTTTGACAGTTCCATATTGAGAGAAAGGCTCTGACTGTCAACCTTATCTATGTCACTCGTAATTTTATATACTTCATTCAGGTCTCCAATGCTCCAAAGAAAACTGTGCAGGTTTGGCCAACTTCTCTTCTTAGCTAATACACTGTAACCGAAGCAGCTTTCTGGTAAACCTCCTCCGCACCTTCTCCAAAGCCTCCACATCTTTCCTGTAATGGGGTGTCCAGAGCTGCATAGTCTTCTCAAACTGTGGCCTAACTAAAATCTTCTAAAGCTGTAACATTACTTCCTGTCTCTTATACTCAATGCCCTGACTGATGAAGGCAAGTGTTGTGTACGCCTTCTCTACCACTCTATCTAGTTGTGTTCCCACTTTCAAGGAGCTATACACTTAGATGCCGAGATCCCTCTGTACACCAATGCTGTTAAGGGTCTTGCCATTAACTGTGTACTTTCCCCTTATTCTTGACCTCCCAAAGTGCAGCACCTAACAGTTGCTCAGATTAAACTCCATCTGCCATTTCGCTACCTATTTCTGTAGCAAATCTTTCTCCTGTTGTACACTTTGGCAATCTTTAGCAGCCTTCCTCACTCCACCAATGTTGACAGCACTTGCAAACTCACTAACCAACCCATCAACACTGACAGACAATAGAGATCCCAGCACAGATCCCGGCAGAAGTCCACTGGTCATAGACCTCCGACTAGAATAACGTTCTTCATCAAACACGGCAGGATTGCAAGTGTGGAGTCTGTCCTTCAATGAATCGTTATTCATCTATCAATCCTGATTGTGAATCTCAACTGCATTTGTGCTCACCTGCCATCACATCACATTTGGCTGGTAACTTCCACCCACAGGCTCATCAAAAATGCGCAGCAGGCATTAAACAAAGCTGAGACTGAACAAAAGATAAACAGAAAACAGTGTACAATGAAAGAAAGCTTGTAGTTTGCCTCTTTCCGGTGATGTATTTCTCCAAGAGTATTCAGTGGGGAATTCCAGGAGCTTGCCACGGCAATGGTGGAGGAACAGGTTTATTTGGCCAGCTCACCACACTGAGTGTTATTTGTCTGAGTAGTTTAGTTACATGCTGACAGCTCACTGAGGTACCGTTGGAGCAGTCTATATCTTCTGGACAACTCTGATCCAAGCAGAAGGTGTCTTGTCTAACTGGCTGTCAGGGTTTAAGAGAACAGATCAATTACTTGCAATTGATTGAGTTAATGCAAGCATTTAATTCCCAGTTCATATGTTTAAAGGTAGACATTATGACAAATAAGTATGGATCAGAAGTAATCAGTATTTTTAGAGGTATATTAAAGGGAAGTAAATTATTAATGGCTATAATGTCTTTCCTTCTTTATCTGAACAAATGGAGATATACTGTTCTTAAAAATGAATGCTACAGATTTTAAAATAAATTGAATTTAGAAATGTTGATTAAAAAAAGGTTCACAAAACCAAAGGAGCATTCTATATATATCTTTAAGAAGGAACTGCAGATACTGGAAAATCGAAGGTAGACAAAAATGCTGGAGAAACTCAGCGGGTGCGGCAGCATCTATGGAGCGAAGGAAATAGGCAACGTTTCGGGCCGAAACGTTGCCTATTTCCTTCGCTCCATAGAAGCCGTCTCACCCGCTGAGTTTCTTCAGCACTCTATATATAGTTGCCTTTGTGTACTATCTTGTTGAAGTGAGACTGTATTAAATGAGGCCCACTGATTTGAGATGAATTTGTGAGATGGATGCAATGCATTAGCTCTCTGCCTGTGTGCATGGTCATTGTAAGTTAATTAAAAAAATGTTATAATTTCAAATATCCAAATTGATAATGCCAACTGCTTTCACTGTTGTGGTATTTACATAGTTCACCAGACTTACATTGCTCCATCTTTTGGTGCCTTTGATGTTCATTTCTCTTTGCTACAATCATTTATATCCATTTTACATCTGTGGACTTGCTCCAGCAAATTTAGAAGCAAGCTACTCAAGGGGAGTCAAGAAATTATTAACAGAAGGAGAACAGATGGAAAACCATTCATTAGTTGACAGGATAGGTTTTTATTTTATCTTTGCTGAGGCTGAATAATTCATTTCAGAAATACTCCCAATAAAGGGCGGTACGGTGGCGCAGTGGTAGTGTTGCTGTCAAACAGCGCCAGAGACCCGGGTTCGATCCTGACTATGGGTGCTCTGTACGGAGTTTGTACGTTCTCCCCGTGAACTGCGTGGGTTTTCTCTGGGATCTCCAGTTTCCTCCCTCACTCCAAAGACATCCAGGTTTCTCAGTTAATTGACATTGTAAATTTACAAAGTGTCCCTAGTGTGTGTAAGATAGCGTTAATGTGCGGAGGTTGCTGGTTGGCATTGACTCAGTGAACCGAAGGGCTAGTTTCCAATTGGTAACTCTAAACTGAATTTAAGTTGCTGCAAATCCTGGGTATGGGTATCTACTTTATATTGTTCATTTCTAGAGCTTTCAGAATGCTTCTTGGTAAGAGAGTGTTCCAAAGGCTGATTTTGCAGCAAGATAATAATGTGAAAATAGGGTATGAAGTAGTCAACGTTAATATTTAAATGAAAGACAAATTATTCCCCATGAAACAAACCAGAAAATGAATGTGCAAGTCTCATATTTATTCAAGTGCTCTTGCATTCAGTTAACTAGACAATTTAATGGGTTTTTAATTAGTGGGAGACAATAAGTTTATAGACTTGTGTGATGAGAACTATGAACTGATGGTATTATCCTTAATTGAAGTCAACAGACGTTTGGGTTAACAATGACCATCTGAGAGTCAGAAATGGCAGCATTGCCTGAGAACGTTCATGTCTTTGTTGCATTGTGTCATTTTATAGATCCATAAAGACCAACTCGTCTCCCATTGATCATGAATTAAAGTTACAAAACTACACGTATTATCTGCTGTAGGAAGGTTCCTCCCATCCTTCTCTCCAGAGATGCAGCCTGTCCCACTGAGTTGCTCCAGCATTTTGATTCTATCTTTGGTGTACACCAGTATCTGCAGTTCCGTCCTACACAAAGAAATGCAGATGCTGGTTTTTACCAATGATGGACACGAGATGCTGGAGCGACTCAAATGGTCAGGCAGCATCTCTGGAGAGAGGGGATGGGTGACTTTTTAGATCACCCATTCCTTCTCTCCCGAGATACTGAGTTACCCCAGCATGTTGTGTCTATCTTGCATGTACTATCTACTGCACAGGCCTGCAAACTGATACAACTCTGCCTTTTCAAAACATGGCTGCATACTGGCTTGGCTCATTGAGCTTAGTTAGGCCACTTATGTTTGATTTAATTAAGAGATGCAGCAGGATACCAGGCCTTTGGTCCACTGAGTCCACGTTGACCATTGATCACCCATTCAACATAATTCACACTAGTTATCTCACTTTTTCATCCACTCCCTACACGATCGGGGCTATTTACAGATGCCAATTAACCTGCAACCTCGTATGTCTTTGGGATGTGGGAGGAAACCAGAGCACTCGGAAGAAGCCCACGCAAATAGCACCCAAGGTCAACGCTAGGGGAGAACATGCAAACTCCACACAAATAGCACCCAAGGTCAGGATCGAACCCAGATCTCTGGTGCAGTGAGAAACCATCTGCGCCACTGTAATATGGCGTTGCCCCTATTAAATGCAAAATAATATTTTTCTGGAGTTATAGAAAGCATCTATAAATGTTGGTGATCACAAGTGAGCAGGTGCAGAATGTAAACCATTGATGTGACTTATTTCTAGTGTAATTTATGCCAAAAACCCCCCACTTTTTGCGTTTCTCCAGTTTGACTAATTATAAGAAGTGGATATTTAAAAGTCAGTCCCGGTACGTGACCGAGCAGAGCGTGAGAATATTTTTGAAAGTTGCCAATCACACCTCGTGGTAAAGTGTTTCCACATAGATAGAAAATAAATGTGACTGTGAATGTGATATATCAGTTAGATGATTATCAGCTACGTTTTTCCGTTAAGAAACAGTAGCTGCTTTTAAAAAAAAATACTGAAGTACAAAGCAGCAGCGGGTAACTTAACCCTTCGAGTACTGTAAAACCTTTTGCACTGCAAATGGACTCCAGCAAGGAAATTGATCTGTTAATGGTGTACACCATACAAATGAAACATTCTCCACATGCAAATACAGCTGATTTCAAACTATTATTTTCAGTGTTGCGCAAGGGAATATATCAATGATCACCCACTGCACAGGGTTTGCACACTCAACAGCTTGAAATCATTCTTGGAGTCTCAGTACACTGAGTGAGCTCACACTCTTACAGCATTAAGGCAACTGGATTTCAACCAACATATAAAAATAGCCATTAAAGCAAAATGAACATGAGTCCTTTGAGGCTGTCATTTCTGCAGCAGTTCCCTTTTATTTGGAAGCTGCTTGAATAGATGGTGACTGGTGGAAGCTACGTTTAATGTGGAGAAATGTGAGGTTATCCACTTTGGTAGCAAAAACAGGAAGGCAGATCACTATCTAAATGGCGTCAAGTTGCGAAAAGGGGAAGTACAATGGGATCTGGGGGTCCTTCTATATCAGTCTATGAAAGTAAGCATGCAGGTACAGCAGGCAGTGAAGAAAGCGAATGGCACGTTGGCCTTTATAACAAGAGGAGTCGAGTATAGGAGCAAAGAGGTCCTTCTGCAGTTGTACAGAGCCCTAGTGAGACCACACCTGGAGTATTGTGTGCAGTTTTGGTCCCCTAATTTGAGGAAACACATTCTTGCTATTGAGGGAGTGCAGCGTAGGTTTACAAGGTTAATTCCCGGGATGGCGGGACTGTCATATGCTGAGAGAATGAAGCAGCTGGGCTTGTACACTCTGGAGTTTAGAAGGATGAGAGGGGATCTTATTTGAAACATATAAGATCGTTAAGGGTTTGGACACACTGGAGGCAGGAAACATGTTCCCGATGTTGGGGGAGTCCAGAACCAGGGGCCACGATTTAGGAATAAGAGGTAAGCCATTTAGAACGGAGACAAGGAAACACTTTTTCTCACAGAGAGTGGTGAGTGTATGAGCATGTCCAAATCTTTCTCTTTTTGTTTTAATTTTTGGAGTGTTGAGAGAATGGTCAGGATATAGAAAACTCAGGGGTGGTTTAATCAAAGTGTTTAGGCCGAGAGTTAAAGACTCAGATCTGTGACTTTTCATTAGAACTGTGAAAAATGTTGAGGTTTAAAACAAAACCGTTATAAGTTACAGGGAAGGTAGACAAAAATGCTGGAGAAACTCAGCAGGTGCGGCAGCATCTATGGAGCGAAGGAAATAGGCGACGTTTCGGGCCGAAGCCCTTCTTCAGACAGGGAGGGAGGAGGGGGGAGGGGCAGTGAGAACAAAAGGATAGGTGGCTACTGGGGAGATTGAGTAACACTAGTGGTGACGTTCTTGGTTGTGGGGACTGGCAAATTAATGTTACAGACCTTTACTTTGCTCCCCCTGGAACTTTTAAAAAACCATTTACTTTTTCTAGGTTCTACAAAATTTGTCTTGTCTGTTTTAATTTCCATTTTCCAGTATCCACAATATATTTGGCAGATGATCTAAGAACTGACTAGGACTGAGAATCAGAAAATCACCTGGCAGGGGAGTTGAAAAACTAGCAGTACATCCCCAAAACTGGGTGCAGGGGACTCAGCTGATAGCAGCAAACATGTTCACACAAAGGACAGTGGAATCATGAAATCACTCCTCAAAGACGGTTGAAAGTAGGTCAATTGATTTAGGGTCTTTAGATAGTATTAAGGGCAGATGGAAAGTATGAAAGTAGAAATAACACTCGATCAAAATGAAAGGTTCAATAAGCTGAATGTCTAATTCTAAGAGCAAATTGTGATTTGTGACTTAACAATGATGAGTTTATTGCTGCACTAATTTTATATACCATTTATGAACAATTACTCCGATACTTAGAAGGGCAGCACGGTGGCGCAGCGGTAGAGTTGCAGCCTTACAGCGCTCAGATTGCCAGAGACCCGGGTTCGATCCCGACTACGGGTGTTGTCTGTACAGAGTTTGTACGTTCTCCCCGTGACCGTGTGGGTTTTCTCTGAGATTTTTGGTTTCCTCCCACACCCCAAAAACGTACAGGTTTGTAGGTTAATTGGCTTGGTATAAAAGTAAATTGCCTCCTAGTGCGAGGAGGAACGATCATGTGCGGGGATCGCTGATCGGTGCGGACTCGGTGGGCCGAGGGGCCTGTTTCCGCGCTGTATCTCTAAACTAAATGAAAGTCTCTACAGTATTAAAATTATTAGCTGATCAAAGGAAAAGTAGCCAGGACAGGGTCATCAAACCAGAACCACACTCAATACTCTAATTGCAGCTTTACCAAAGTCCTATACTGACACCATACCTGCCTTGCGAGAGTTTGTTTAAATTAGTTTAAGATTAGTTTATTTTAGATTAGATAGGGCAGGGAAACAGGTCCTTCAGCCTACCAAGTCCATGCCGACCAACGATCACCATTCACGCTAGCTCTATCCTCCACACAAGGGCTAATTAACACATGCCAATTAACCTACAAATCTGCACGACTTGAGGGAGGAAATCGGAGCATCCAGAGAAAACCCACACCGTCACAGGGAGGATGTATGAACCAAAGATCCTATAGCAAGCAAAATAAACCACTCGACGAAAAAGACATAGTACGGTCATGGGCAGATTCATGGGTAATTGTTGGCCCCATTTCCGTAACCGGTTTCCGTCTCCGCACCAAACATCCCATAGCGGAGCAAAGATAACTAGTGCAGAGACGGAAGCCGGTTACGGAAACATCCTCGTAAAAATAAAAGTTCTTTGATAAAAATCTTCTCCTCGTTTTCAGAATTATAATTTATTAACACAAACTGTTCCCCTGCAACGTTGATTACACTGCGAGTCGGGTTGGGTCAGGTCGGGTTACTGAAAAAAAGGATGAAAAAAAGGCCCACGTTCCTCTCCGTTGCGTACTACACGTCAGCCCATTGCATTTAGCAGGAGTGGTCTATCTTGCTCCGCTATAGGATCTTTGGTATAAACTCCATACAGAGAGCACCCATAGTTAGGATTGAACTTGGGACTCAGGTGCTGTAAGCACCACCTCTGATTTGATTAACAAAAGAATGATGCAGTGCAAATGTGAGTAAAGAAATACGGATGCTAGTTTACACCGAAGAGAGACTCAAAATGCTGGAGTAACTCAGCGGGACAGGCAGCATCTCTGGCGAGAAGAAATGGGTGATGTTTCGGGCCGAGACCTTCTTCAAATGTTGCATAAACATGGCTTTTGTCATACAGTGCATGCTTCTCTCTTACACATATTTCATATAAAATAAATGTATCATTCATGCATTTATAAATAATGCATACCTGATCCATTTTCATTATTACGCATTATGAATTTTGTTATATTGATTTGAATTTTATTTTTCAGAATTCATAAATGCCTAGAAATTCAGTTGAATAACTTTTTTTCCTGTTGCAAATATTATTTATTCTGAAAGGAATGTCAATATTAATAATTTCTGGTTTGGAAATTCACCTGTGCATTTCCAGACATGAGCCAACCTCGCAACCTAATATATTCTCCATATTAGAGATGCAAGGAATAATGGGATTTTCTATGCAATGCTTCGAATGGATCTTTGCTGGAAATTTGGGTTAATGTCCTCAGAGTGCCAATTGGCAACTTTGGCAACCTTGCCCCTTCTACTGCATATCTCATCCCTTTTCCTGCCTTGCCACTTCCACTTCCACACCATAAGCACCACCCTTCAACTCCTCCATCCTAGACCTCACAATTCCCAGTGTCCAGGTTTCAAATCTCCTGTCGGCCACCCGTGATCTCCACCCACCACCGTTCTCCAACATACATATCCAAACACAAGCATGCATTAAACGCACAGTCAAGATGCACACACATGCATACACATACACACGTCAGATGAACATGTGCATATGTGCATGTACATGCATAGATAAACATGCATAAACACTCACTATATCATAAAGCATGCGCATGCATACAAACATACACTCATGCATACAGACATGAGCTTAGACATATGCTGCACAAACATGCATGTGCACACAGAGACACACAAACATGCATGTGCACACAGAGACACACAAACATGCACAGTCAGCTTCAGGCTTATTTCTGGGAGAGGGCACTTTTTTCTGCTCACAAATATACACCACCCAGTCAGTTGCATCTCAGAGACAAATGAAGACTAATTATGGATTTATGAAAATGTGCCCAGTGAGGTAGAATACCTAATTTTTTTTTTCAAAGACTGTAGAGAGGCAGTGAATGCTGCAAACAGTGTGGATGGCCTCTCTGCCCGTACAAGGCCACAGAACCTGCCCGTGGGAGCCGCAGCCCACATTGTGTGCTATGAGACAGAGGTTAAAATCCAACCCAAATCCGATGGAGAATTGATGATGAGATCTTTTGGGTTTTTTTTTCAAAATGAAAGTGTGATTCTATGCAGCATCCATTATTCTATTTGATGTCCTGAAACATTCACCCTTCTTCACTTTCCACAGGTGCTGCCAGACCTGCTGGCATTTTCTGTATTCATTTCACAATTCCAGCAATTTTTTTAAATTTCAATTATTCTATGAATAAAATCTCATAAATCCAGAATCCATCTTAACATGTGATATTCTGAACAATATCTAAACTCTCATTCTGTTCAACAGCCAGTGTCTGGAATGCTGCCACTCTTTCCCTTCCTACTTGTGTCCCTATAAAGAGTGAGTGTGTGTGAGAATGGATGTGTGAGTGTGTGAGAGTGTGTGTGTGTGCGCGAACGATTGTGTGCACACGAGAGTGTGTATGAGAGAGTGTGTGAGAGCATGTGAGTGTGTGAATATGCATGTGTGTGAGAGAGTGTGTGTGTGTGAAAGAGAGCGTGTGTGAGAGAGAGCGTGTGTGAGAGAGAGCGTGTGTGAGAGATTGTGTGTGCGGAAAAGCATGAGTGTGAGAGAGCGTAAATGGCTTGCGGATGGAACTTTGATCTGCTAATAGATAGCTGATCTTTGTTCATGTTTGTGAGAGGGAACAAAGACTGGAGGTAGACCAATTCTCTTATCATTTTGATGATGGGGTTAGAATGTGGCTGGCAGTCCTGAAATATATACACCACCATCACTATTTTAAAAATATGTCTGAATATCAGAGACACTTAAATGCAGTGAAGAGGAGCCTTGCAGGAGGTAAGGCATCAGTCTCCACTGCACCTTCCACCAGTAGTTGTGACAAGGCCTTAGCACTGAACCACATACCATCCCTTGTGCTGCACAACTGTTGGCAGGTGGAGGTTGTTGTCCCAGACAGCAGCTCACACTTACAGTGATCCCATCCACCTTTTAGAGTTCGTTTTGAAATCAGTTCATTGTGTTTAAGCAAGATAGTATCATTTGGGTTGGCTTATTGGTGCTGAAAAAGCATTTCTTTGCCAATAATATCATTAATACCTGAACATTCTCATTTACACCAAAGCTGCAAATAATACTTGCTATTACTCCATCAGCTTGCTCTGTAAGAGGTGTGAGGGAGCAAGTCACATGTGCCTCTGTGGGTAATAAAGTGAAAATGCACTTGGTTAATAAATTAGTCTTCGCAGTGATAGAAAATTAACCCAGCTTCGAGACATATGTAAAGCACTATATTGCTGTGGTATCAACCGTTCTTCTATTATTGGCTTTGCCACCATATGTGCTTCATTTGAATAGCAACCAAATTAGACACCAGACTATGTTGTTGGTGAATGGAAATAAGGCTAGAGGCACAGACAAGGCTTCTGATTCAACCAAGCAAACCCCACCCGCAGTTGAATGACATCAGCTGCAACTACATGTCACTGTGGGCATGAACAGATTTTAGTGGTTTCAAAGTATAAAACACAACAAAATGATTTTTGGGGAAACAAAACAAATGAGTAATTCCCATTCACATTGAATACTCTGGCCTGAAAATTCAAACGATTAACACTGTTTCTCTCTAAGCCATTCCACATCACTCCAGAATTTCTTAGAGTGATTCACTTTGTACCTAAAGCTATTTCTGTTTCAGTCACACAAGGGATAATGCCATTTCCTGTGTGGTGCCCTGTTTCTGAACATTAAAGATGCGATTGGACTGGGAACAGCTATCATTAAGTACTTCCATCATCATGCTAAATTAGGACATCTGAGAGTTTAAGTTCCCTACCATCCACAACGTTTGGTTTTTGTACCATCAAATCTGCCGCTTGCCGCCCCAACCATGGCATTGGTTCTGACTCCTGACCAAGAATATGTCAATCTCCTCCTTAAAAATATCCATTGACTAGGCCTCCACAGCAACCTGTATTCTCCCTTCTAGTCTTTAGCCTTCCCCACAGCCAACCAGGCAAATGGAGGTAATGGGTGGCAAAGGCGGGGAAACAGTTAGGCCTCTGACTAGGGAAGTGTGAAGGCCCTCAGATCACCATGTGGAGCATCAGCACTGTTGAGAGAGGTCATGAACACTGCCTGATATCCACCCCCAGGGGAAGTCCCTTTTGTGTGCCCTTCAGTTTGCAAGTTGACTTTCAGTTTAACACCTCGCCTCCCAGCAATGCATCTCTGCCTTGTTAATGCACTGGAGTGTCGGCCCATATTACACGCACAAGTTCGGGTGTGGTGTTTGAGCACACAAAGTCCTGGCTCAGAGCCAAGCAGACCAGACTAGTTAAAACACTCGTCAAAATGTGTTTCAAAACACCTCCGTTTCACAAATGTTGTGCACATTCTAGCATTGCATGCTTACGAGTTGAAGAACTAATCAAAACTGTTCAACCTCTAACCCAGATTCTCAAGAGAAAATCAACTTTCACTGGTAAAGCTGAAAGATGTGCCTTTGGGCAAAAGCCTCCACCGTCATGCTGGTAAAGCTTGTTTTTCCCAACAAAAAAGATGATGTCACTGCGAAGGGAAGTTGTTTTGCTGTAAGATTCCCTCACACTTACATCCACATTGCGGCTGAGGAAAAAAGGATAAAATAATGGGATATGGGAGAGATTTCAGCTTTGAGCCTCGTATCAAAAATGCAAATGCAGAAATCGACAAGCAAATATAATTATCCATTCTTTCTCAAGTTACTTTGAAAAAATGTAATGGCATCTATTTTTTGCCAAGAAGGCTGGAGTGAATTTGAGGAGGTAATTTGCAATCTGAAAGGCCCTTTGGCCTCCAGTGAATTAATAAATCAGAAAACAAATAATTTTGAAAAAAGATAATTAGAAAAAAATCAATTTGTGAACATTTTCTCCCACATGGTCTAATGTGATTCATTACAGACTCCACAGTCGTCTTGCAAGGGCGGCACGATGGCGCAGCGGTAGAGTTGCTGCCTTACAGCGCCAGGGACCCAAGTTCGATCCTGACTACGGGTGCTGTGTGTACGTAGTTTATACGTTCTCCCTGTGCGCTTGGGTGCTCCTCGCGTGCTCCGGTGTCCTCCCACACTCCAAAGGCGTGCAGGTTTGTAGGTTAATTGGCTTTGGTAAAAATTGTAAATTGTCCAAAGTGTGTAGGATAGTGCGAAGTGTACGGGGATCGCTAGTCGGCGTGGACTCAGTGGGCCGAAGGGCCTGTTTCAACGCTGTATCTTAAAACTAAACTAAACACTGATTTAGCCAGGACACAGGAAGATACTAAAATAATACACCCATAGTGTAACACAGGTGCACTCAGCACTTAATAAAATCCAACTATCCACACCATATCTTTCATGATTTACACATTGATTTCTGACTGCTGTCCATGTCTGTGTGTATGCTTAGAGGTCTTAGAGTTCAGGATATGTACATTATGAAAACTCTATAAGTGTGTGTGAGCGCTGAGAACTCTGTGCATGCATATATTCAGTCCGCTCTATATGCACAGGCCTGAATAATCTACATGTGGACTTACTGAGAGCTCTATATGTGTAAACACTGAGATATCTGCATATGCATCTACTGGGACTGCTGTACCTGTACACACTGTTGATGAAGAACAGTGAAGCTAGTAAATATGTCAGAGTGAATCGACTTTCCATCTTATTCCCCTCATTCTCACCTTCTTTACCAAGTATGCTGAGTTACTTAGTAGATGGAAGCATGAAAGACGAAAGGTGGCAGACATTGTGGGCCGAAGGGCACATTTCCTTGCTGCAATGTTCAATGTTCTATGTATTACCCTATTGTTCAATAAAGCAATCTAATGAGCTTCAACAACAAACAACTTACATTTATACAGCAACTTTTTAACATTGTAAAACATTGCCTAGCACAGCATAGAACTACTGGTATGAAAATGAACGCCAATCCATGTAATGAGGTACTAAGGCAGAGCGGCAGGTTTGAAAGAAGGTAGGGAGGTGCAAGAGTTGAAGTCAGGATTTCCAGAGCTTAATGACTAGCCATCGCTACTAATGGTGGAGCAATTTCAATCAAGCATGATCAAATGTCCAGGATTTGAGAAGTGCAGGTGTCTTGGAAGGTTATAGCACCAGATTAAATTACAGGCAAAGGGAGCGACAAGGCCATTAAGGGGTTTCAAAAGAAGAATAAGAATATTAAAATTGAAGTTAATATGTGATGAGAATTGGATTAGTGTAGATGGGTAGATAATGGTCAGCATAAACTCCATGTTCTTTTGGATATTTACTATCCAATTTGGATAGCAAATTTGCTTCATGGAAGGAAGGAGAGGTGGAAGGTTGCTTCTCAGAATGGAGGCCTGCGACTAGTGGTGTGTCACAGGGTTCGGTGCTGGGCCTGTTACTATTTGTCATCTGCATCAATGATTTGGATGAGAACACACAGGGCAAGATTAGCAAGTTTGCTGATGATACAAAAGTGAGTGGTTTTGCAGATAGTGAAGATGGTTGTGAACAATTGCAGCAGATCTGGATCGATTGGCCAGGTGGGCGTAGGAATGGTTGATGGAATTTAATACAGAGAAGTGTGAAGTGTTGCATTTTGGGACGTCGAACAAGGGCAGGACCTACACAGTAAATGGTAGGCCTTTGGGTAGCGTTGTAGAGCAGAGGGATCTAGGAGTACTAGTGCATGGTTCCTTGAAGGTCGAGTGTCCAACTAGATATGGTGGTCAAAAAGGCTTTTGGCACTTTGGCCTTCATCAGTCAGAGAATTGAGTATAGAAGTTGGGAGGTAATGTTGCAGTTGTAATAAGACGTTGGTGAGACCACATTTAGAAAATTGTGTTCAGTTCTGGGCACCGTGTTATAGGAAAGATATTGTCAAGCTTGAAAGGGTTCGGAAAAGATTTGCGAGGATGTTGCCAGGACTAGATGGTGTCAGCTGTAGGGAAAGGTTGAGTAGGCTGGGTCTCTATTCCATGGAGCGTAGGAGGATGAGGGGAGATCTTATAGAGGTATACAAAATCATGAGAGGAATAGATGCACGGAGTCTTTTACCCAGAGTATGGGAATCGAGGACCAGAGGACATAGGTTCAAGGTGAAGGGGAAAAGATTTAATAGAAATCAGAGGGGTAACTTTTTCACACAGAGGGTGGTGTGTGTATGGAGCAAGCTGCCAGAGAAGGTAGTTGAGGCTGGGACTATCCCATCGTTTAAGAAACAGTTGGACAGGTACATGGATAGAACACATTTGGAATGTTATGGTCCAAGTGCAGGCAAGTGCGACTAGGGTAGGTGGGACATTGTTGGCCGGTATGGGCAAGTTGGGCCGAAGGGCCTGTTTCCACACTGTATCCCTCTATGACTCGGAGGGCTGAAGAGTATGTCTCTATGCTGTTTGACTCTGTGTTACCAAATGTAGCCAATAAAGAACATGGAACAGCACTACACTGTTCAATAACTATCAACAACCATTGGATGCTGGGCAAAGGATACGTGGTTAGATAGCACATGGTTAACGGATATTGGGAAGTCCTCATTTAAGGAAGGTTGAACAATAGAGGCTGACACCAGTCTAAAGAGGGGTCTGAACCCGAAACATCACCTATCCACCTTCTCCAGGGATGCTGCCTGATCCTCTGGCTTACTCCAGCACTTTGTGTCTTTTTCTGACACGAGATGAGGTTGGAATAGTCAGGGTTCCAGCTAACAAACGGATAGTTTAGGCTTTCAAAAGTAGTTGAGCTAAAACGGGGACAAAGCCTTGCATTTTAACCAAGGTGAAAATGAGTGGTCTTTGGTCTGGAATTCCATTCAGGGTCAGCGCGAGGCAGGGATCAGGAAGATAACTTCGGGCAGTTGCCAGAGAAGAGGATGGAGCTACCACTGATAAACAGCTCAGAAACAGCAATTTCTTGGTATAATTAGTGCATTTACTGCTCACGCAAAATCAACCAGGGGAGCGGGGGAAATAAGTGAAAGGAGCAACAAAATGTTCATGACATTTCCAATTCAGGAGATTTATTTTCATTCCTGGTGTCAGCATTAAAGCCTTTTAACATAAAGTAGAGAACTTTAAGGTGAGTCAAACTTTTATTTTGCAATTCAGTACAACACTGGCAATCCCCTCCTTTTATTCAAAATCATGCTTCAAGCCAACAATTTCGTCTTTGAATTCAGGGTACAGTTTCAGTGTTGACACTCCTATTTAATTCAAAGTACACCCAACCCCCTCCATTCACCAGTCAGCGCATGCTTTTATTTTCACTGCGTGTTTCTGTGCTTTGCATGTCGACAAAGTAAACAGTTTGCAGACACACGGAATCAGGTTAATTGTTGTACTTTATTTTAATGCAAATACCAGGGTAGCTAGTGAACTTGGGGAGTCTTCATTACAAGGGACTCGATGCACATAAATAATGTCTAGACTGCAGGAGTCAAGTAAAATTCTATTTACAGCCAGAAGCATGTTGGGTAGTATTGTTGGTCCTCAAGGCCAGTATCTAAGTGTTCTTAACTGTGGTTAGAAGGCAAGCTTTGTTACCACTGGCTATTTATTACTGTACTTTTTGGAGGCATGTAACTGGTTAGTCACACAATAGAAAGAGGCATTTCTTTCGTGTTGGGTTAAAAAAAAAATATTCTTTTGGTGCTAATTCATCTGGTTATCCGGATTCCACAGTTCAGCCCCTTTGATTCTTTAACGCTGATCAGATGATAATCATGGCTCCTTAACATTAACTCTTTGGTTACTGAATGCTTTGAAGAGTAGATCCGCTTTATGTGCGAATATAATAAAGTTAGAGTAACAAGACTATCCTTTCATTGATGCAGGTGGCATTTAGAGTAACTTGGGACTGTACTGATGCAGGTAATTGGTGTTAATGCAAAGTAATTAAACACCCGACACTTCAGGCAACCTATGTCAGATATTAGCAGAATACAGCATAATGTTGGGCGGCACAGTGGCGCAGCTGTAGAATTGCTGCCTTACAACACCAGAGGCTCAAGTTCGATCCTGACCACGGGTGCTGTCTGTACAGAGTTTGCACGTTCTCCCTGTGGTCATGTGGGTTTTCTCTGGATGCTCCAGTTTCCTCCCACATTCCAAAGACGTGCAGGTTTGTAGGTTTATTGGCTTCTGTACGTTGTCCCTGGTGTATATGATAGAACGAGTGTACTGGTGATCGTTGGTCTGCGTGGATTCGGTGGGCCAAAGGGCCTGTTTCAACGGTATATCTCTCAACTATACTAATCTATTGCCAGAGCACCCTTGACTGCACAAGTGTGGTTCTCTCTGCACTTTGCACTCCCACCTTTTCTATGCCAAATGTCTATCCCAAGTAGGTTTAGCAAAGTGCTGGACGAACTCAGCAAGTCAGGCAGCATCTAGGGAGACCAAATGGACAGGGAACATTTCAGGTCAAAACCTTTCTGAAAAAGAATCTTGACCTGAAACGTCGCCTGTCCATTCCTTCCTCAGATGCTGCCTGACCCGCTGAGTTCCTCCAGCACAATTTGATTAGCTCAAGATTCCAGCATCTGCAGTCTCTTCTGTGTCTAGGTTTAATAGTGTTGACTTGTTCAAGCTAGGAATCCAATCTCGCCCAAACTCATTTCCCAGTGGATGTTATAGATAGCAGTCAAACAAAACCATTATTTCCCATATTTTGGTGTTCAATTTAAATTCAGGCCTTAGAAATTAACATCTGATATCTTCATCCAGTTCTCTTAGTTTTAATTTTCTTTCAGTGCAGGAATTTTACTAATGGGCAAAAAGTAATTCATAAATGTACAAACATTCCCAAGGGCTTTAATGTACCACAGCACCTCATGTGTTCCTCAAACTCCATGTTTAAAGCTAAATGATGGGGGGGGGAGGGGGCACAGAGAATGATGGGGGACCCAGCGGTGGGGTGGGAGGGGAGATGTCCTGGTGCCACATGCAGTGGCAGGCAGTAGCTCGGAATATTCAGTGTCCTTTGTCGGTGCCAAAACCTGTCGACACTTGTGTACTGCCTAGCTGACATCTGCTACACGATTTGTCTGGGTTGTATGCAAAACAAAACAGTTCACTGTACCTAGGCACATGTGACAATAAAGTATCACTGAATCATTGAATTTTATTAATTTGACAATTACCAGTACTTTCCAAGTGGAGCTTAGATAGATATTTGTAGATGAGAGACTCGAGGATGACATTTGGAGTGGAAAGAAGGCAAGAACAAAATATGATTTATCTTCCCTTCCCTTTAGTTCCCCTTCAGTAACCCTTCTGTTTCAGGTCATCATTTTCAATCAAGAAACTTATGACCACGATCCAATGTACAACATGCCCGTTGTGCACGAGACATTCAAAGACAGCCACAATGCTCAGTGTCAAGTACTGCATCATGCTCTTGTGACATGTCTTTATGTCACACACAATTATCTGGAATAATTTTTATCTGAAATAATTCGATCTCCACAAACAGTAACGGTCAGATTGGAAGTTATTATCTGTGTCTGCATCAGTTTGTTTTTCTGGTGAACAGTGTTTTCAAAGGGTGAACTTTTAGATGCTGTTAAACTTTCTACACTTTCTATTAGATAAGCAAAGGAGCTTTATCGCCCAATAAAACTGGAAGGTATTGCAAACACTTTACCTGGCTGAAAATGACTTCAAATGATTCTCAGTGTAATTGTCGCAATGTAAATTCCTCAGTTGCATACAGTGGCTTGCAAAAGTATTCATACCCCTTGAACTTTTCCACATTTTGTCACGTGACAACCACAAACGTAAATGTATTTTATTGGGATTTTATGTGATAGACCAACACAAAGTGGCGCATAAATATGAAGTGGAAGGAAACTGATACATGGTTTTCAAATTTTTTTACAAATAAAAAACTGAAAAGTGTGGCGTGCAAAAGTATTCAGCCCCCTTTACTCTGATACCCCTAAATAAAATCCAGTACAACCAATTGCCTACAGAAGTCACCTAATTAGTAAATAGAGTCCACTTGTGTGTAATCTAATCTCAGTATAAATACAGCTGTTCTGTGAAGACCTCAGAGGTTTGTTAGAGAACATTAGTGAACAAACCATGTTCCTTGGGCATCATGAAGCCCAAGGAACACACCAGACAGGTCAGGGATAACGTTGTGGAGAAGTTGAAAGCAGGGTTAGGTTATAAAAAACTAACCCAAGCTTTGAACATCTCACGGATCACTGTTCAATCCATCATCCGAGAATGGAAAGAGTATGGCACAACTGCAAACCTACCAAGACATGGCCGTCCACCTAAACTGACAGGCCGGGCAAGGAGAGCATTGATCAGAGAAGCAGCCAAGAGGCCCATGGTAACTCTGGAGGAGCTGCAGAGATCCACATCTCAGGTGGTAGAATCTGTCCACAGGACAACTATTAGTCGTATACTCCACAAATCGCCCTTTATGGAAGAGTGGCAAGAAGAAAGCCATTGTTGAAACAAAGCCATAAGAATTCCCATTTGCAGTTTGCCACAAGGCACGTGGGGGACACAGCAAACATGTGGAGGAAGGTGCTCTGGTCTGATGAGACCAAAATTGAAGTTTTTGGCCTAATTGCAAAACGCGATGTGGTGGAAAACTAACACTGCACATCACCCTGAACACACCATCCCCACTGGGAAACATGGTGGTGGCAGCATCATGCTGTGGGGATGCTTTTCTTCAGCAGGGACAGGGAAGCTGGTCAGAGTTCATGGGAAGATGGATGGAGCAAAATACAGGGCAATCTTGGAAGAAAACCTGTTAAAGTCTGCAAAAGACTTGAGACTGGGGCGGAGGTTCACCTTCCAGCAGGACAACGACCCTAAACATACAGCCAGAGCCACAATGGAATGGTTTAGATCAAAGCATATTCATGTGTTAGAATGGCCCAGTCAAAGTTCAGACCTAAAACCAATTGAGAATCTCTGGAAAAACCTGAAAATTGCTGTTCACAGACGCTCTCAAACCAATCTCACTGAGCTTGAGCTATTTTGCAAAGAAGAATGGGCAAACATTTCAGTCTCTAGATGTGCAAAGCTGGTAGACACATACTCCAAAAGACTTGCAGCTGTAATTGCAGCGAAAGGTGGTTCTACAAAGTATTAACTCAGGGGGGCTGAATACTTTTGCACGCCACACTTTTCAGTTTTTTATTTGTAATTTGTAATTGAAACCATGTGTCATTTTCCTTCCACTTCACAATTATGCACCACTTTGTGTTGGTCTATCACATAAAATCCCAATAAAATACATTTACGTTTGAGGTTGTAACGTGACAAAATGTGGAAAAGTTCAAGGGGTATTAATACTTTTGCAAGCCACTGTATGTGAAAGTCATTGTCTATTTTGTAGCAGGCACAGTAAAACTGAAGATAGATCCGATCATAGATGATTTAAGCATTTTTAAGTGGCGCTTTCTCTACTTCATTTGTGGAATGTTTAACACTGGTGACGAGGCCAGCATTGATGGCCCATCCCTTCTTGACCACTTGAAGACTTTGTGGTAAAGATTTAGAGTGCTGCTACATAAGGAGTTCCAGGGTCTAGTGCCAGTGAAGGTGCTACAATAAATCTCTATGTCAGGATGGTGTATAGCTTGGAGGATGCTCTGATGGTGGTAGTCACATGCATCTACTGCTCTTGTCCTTCTTGTTGGTGTAGTTCATTTGCTTGGGCATGCAAATACAGCTGATTTTGTGGGTGGTATCTACCTCCAACCTCGATGCACAGGTAGTGGAGGAAGGGAAATGGTCAGATTGTTGGGTGAAAAACGAACCAAGTGGACCACTTTAGAAACAAGGAACTGCAGATTCTGGTTTACAAAGAAAAGATACAACGTGCTGGAGTAACTCAGCGATTCAGCCAGCATCTCAGGAGAACATGGATAGGTGATGTTTCAGGTTGGGACCCTGCTGCAGTCTTTTTTAAAGTGGACTATTTTGGTCATGTTCGTGTCTTGATGGGAATTGTGTTCATACAAGCAAGAAGATAATATTACATATCACTCCTGGCGTGTCTTATTAATGGTTAAAGGGATTGGGGCAATCAGGAGTGAGACCATGGTAACCAAAGATAGACACAAAAGGCTGGAGTAAATCAGAAGGGTCTGAAGGAGTCGACCCGAAACGTCACCCTTTCCTTCTATCCAGAGATGCTGCCTGTCCAGCTGAGTTACTTCAGTCTTTTGTGTCTATTTTCGGTTTAAACCAGCTTCTGCAGTTCCTTCCTACGACAATCATTCATGTTCACCAACTTTACTGTGAATTTGAACTCCATTTAATACATTGGTCAAATTCAAGGCAACGAGTTAGAGTCATAGAATCATACAGCATGTAAACAGACCCCTGGGCCCAGGTTACCCACAATGACCAACATGCCCCATCTACACTAGTCCCACCTGCCTGCATTTGGCCCATATCCCTCTAAACCTGTCTTATCCATGTACCTGTCCAAATGTTTCTTACACATTGCGACACTACCTGCCACAACTACCCCCTCCGGCAGCTCGCTTCATACACGCTGTGCGTGAAAAAGTTAACCCTCCTATTAAACATTTTCACCTCACCTTAAACCTATATCCTCTGGTTCTTAATTCCCCTATTCTGGGCAAGAGACTCTGTGCGTCTACCCGATCTATTCCTCTCGTGAGTTTCGAAAGCAGCAAAATTGAATGCTAACCGTCTGGCTGGGATAGGTGTTTACTGCTGTGCTGCAGAATTAGCTGGAGCATGGTGGAAAAATAGGTTGGACAAATAGGAAGAAGGCCAAAAAATATCTCTGTTTTGAAACTCCTTCCTCTGGCATCAGGGGGAAAAAATCTGTCTCTCTTTATTCATGTTATGTGACTTTTCAAATATCGACAATAATTCATTTTTGTAACAAGAGCCATAACTATATTAAAACAAAGAATGTGTTTGGGAGGGCAGAGGTAGAAAGGGTTTGTTTACAACTGACAAGGGCCACAATGCAGGATAAATAAGAAGAGGCGGCATTGTGGTGTAACGGTAGAGTTGCTGCCTCACAGCGCTAGAGACCACGGTTCATTCTTGACCACGGGTGCTGTCTGCGCGGGGATTGTACGTTCCACCCGTGATCACGTGCGTTTCCCCGGGTTTCCTCCCACACTCCAACGATGTGCAGGCTTTTAGGTTAATTAGCTTCGGTAAAGATTGTAAATTGTCACTCGTGTGTGTAGGATCGTGCTAGTGTACAAAGATCGCCGGTCGGCACGGCCTCGTGGGGCTGAAGGGCCTGTTTCTGCGCCGTATCTCCAAACCAAAGAAACTAAAGGGTCTGGATTCACAGTGTGTGGCATTTCGTACTGCATGTTGGGGATGAGGAGAATGGCATAGATGCATCTTTGGAAAACTGAATACATATTTGAATGCGATAAGCATAGAAGCATGTGGTGTTAGGGAGAGATGAAGGGAGTAGGAAGGAAATCATAAATAATGTTACAATCCCTCAAGCCCAGCGCTTGATTCTAAGGCTTTTAATTCCACACAATTTCATGGGCTGGGACTGAAGTTATTTTAACTTTTTCCAGCCAGTTATGCATTGCCACCTCCACAAATAAATCTATACTGTTTACCAGCCAAGGCAGTCGGCTGTGGCATGTCTAATGGCTACAGGCCAGATCCTAGTTGACAAAGAAACCTCATTCTTGGAGTTCTTGTTAACTAGTTTGCTCTGCGCATACAGAGACAAACAACACAGGAAGAAAACCAGCAGCTGTAATTTTCTTTTACAGGTGCTTCCTTGCTTAACATTATTTACCTTGCAGTTCTCAGTGTCTTTGGGCCCATAGTGCTGAATCGAAAGCAAAGGGATTTGCACCATAGGAGACTCATCAATCATACCCAGCAAAGAGCCTTCACAACCTCAAAATGACTAAAGATGTTGTTATTTTGGCCAGCTCAAAAGTAAGCTGTCAAACGGATATCCTGAGGCAAGTAAACTATGAGGGGGTGGTGTAATGAATTCTTATCCATTTTAATTTTTCACCTGTTGTTTCCCTTTTAACAAAGCTCTCCGTTGCTGCCTTTCACCTGCTTCATTGAACACTCATTTTTTTGATAGAACCAGGGGAACTGCCCAGGGCTCCTGTGCAGTGGGTTGAACCAAGCAGGTAGCAGCCAAGGCAAATGAAGAACTAGCGATGAGATGATGTCAAACCTGAATTCAAAGAGATTAGATGCTTGCAGGGAGAAGTTAAAACTGGGGAAAGGACAGCAATCCTTGCGTTTGGATTCATCCCCGTGGGTGGTTTTTTTATTCTTCACCTTAGAATTAGCTTGTTATCAGCACCTGCAATTGGGCATCTGAGACATGTTGCATTTGACTTTTGCTTGAACTAATAACTTTAGACTGTAGCCAATATAATAGAATGATTGTACAGACCAGTTTTTGATATGTTAAATCTCCAGCAATCTTTCAAAGGGTAACAGTGTAATTTCCTGCTCTTTTACCAGATAATCTTTCCTCTTCAAGTGGTTGCACACTATTCTTCTGAGTCTTAGCACTGATTCTCTTGTCCTCCGCCTATTACAAACCTTAGCCACTCAGTCTGAAAAAAGTGTTCTTGATTTTTGTACTGTATTCCTCCATTTACGAAGCACAGAAAGGAAAATTCTTTATTAACCACTTTTGTAAAAGATTTGTGAAAAAATACCTACTTTAAAATTGTCCATATTCACCTATCTCTCCTTACGTCTCCTGTCAAGATATTTCACTTTTCTGCATTAAGCCTATAGATATTTGTTTGCAATTATACCCGAGCCAAAATCTTGTTTTTACAAATGGGCTGGAGCTTAATGTTTGAGTTTAGTTTATTCTCATGTGCACGGAGGTACAATGAGAAGCTTTTTGCTGCACGCGAACCAGTCAGCGGAAGACAAGACATGAATACAATCGAGCCATCGAGTCATAATGTGGATGCCATTATAGGTCTGTGAATGTCCAGTAATTTGCGTAAACAAATACCTCATGCATTGCACGTTGTCATAAAGTTGGGTTGCAATTGGTGCCACTCCACCTTTAGTGTTACATTAATGGCAAATAACCATCGATAGTCCCATGAGTTATCGGAAATTGCTGCCTATGTCCATTAATTGCCCATTGAGCTCTTCACAGCAAGTCAGGGCTGGTGTGCGACAACTTATACATCTTATTTAATAAGAATTATATTCCTGCAGTTCTCTTTGGCCACTGGACATGATAGGGAATGATTAAAACCACGGAATCTCAACCCTGCAGGTAGCAATTTAAGGGGACTTCAGCAAGTAACAATTATTTATGTCATAAGGGTTGGGAGCAGCATTAGGCCATTTAGCCCATCAAGTCTACTCTACCATTCAATCATGGCTGATCTATCTCTCCCTCTTAACCCCATTTTCCTGCCTTCTCCCCATAATCTCTGACACCCGTACAAATCAAGAATATATCTATCTCTGCCTTAAAATTATCCACTGACGTGACCTCCACAGCCTTCTGTGGCAAAGAATTCCACAGATTCACTAAAGCAATTCCTCCTCATCTCCGAGCTGAAAGAACGTCCTTTAATTTTGAGGCTATGCCCTCTGGTCCTAGACTCTCCCACTAGTGGAAATGTCCACTATCTAGCATTCTTCAAAGCATTTAATCCAATTTTATTTTCACTTTTTGACATGCAATTTGATATTCAGTTCCTCCTACTTCCTTTCCCTCATTCTTTAGTTACTTTCTCCACCTCTGAATCTCATTTATGAAGGACATGTACAGTAAGCCACGTGGGAGAGGATGGTGTTCATTGTTGCTGATCCTCCGGTATATAACCGAGTGACCAGGGTACAGTTTAACCCTAGGTGGGGGGGGGGGGGGTGTTAAACAAGTGGGAATTCACAGGCCTGGCATCCCCTGGCCCCACACGCGGTGCGCCAGGGACGGATCCGGTACTTACGCCACCTTCATGCTGCCCGCACTCTCCGCTCCCGCAACCAGAAGTACACCACCTGATGCCAGCTCATTGGGTGACTGGCAGAAGTGAGAGGGTTGGAGGGGGGGGGGGGTGGGGTGCAACCGGAGCCTCAGTCTGCTGTAACCAAAATCTATTATCTAGCCGTTATGTTATTGTGAGAATAGACACAAAGTGCTGGAGTAACTCAGCGGGACAGGCAGGTCGAGACACATCATCAGACATGTCATTATGAGCGTTCACTGTACTGTGAGCTTGTCATTTATTATGATCCTAAGATTGCCCTTTCTATCCCCTTCCAACAATTCACTGTGCATAAATGTTTAATGTCAATAAGGGTAAATGGGGTACGCTACCTTGCCCCAGAATATGTTGTGTGGTGCACATATGTTCAACATGGGCAGATATGTAAGATTGATTTCAATTTTTACTTTTAAGCGTTTGTGAATGCGTACTCCTTGCTTTGTCCCTCCGTCCCCTTTAGACTCATGTTTTGCTTATTCTTCCACTCATAATGTACCAAGTAAGCACTTTCATTGATTACTTCTGGAATTTGCCTCACATATCTCAATATTAATTTCCCCAAATTGCCATCCGTGTGATCAGTGAGTTTATTCGTTGAACATTCTCGATGAGAACAGAATAATGTCGGGGTCATTCCATGTTCTGTGCTAATCTTTGTTAGGAAGGGACAGTATTCTTGCTGTTGATACCCATCATCGGGCCATACAGCTTGGAAACAGACCCTCTGGTCCATTGAGTCCCCATCAACCACCAGCCTACACTAATTCTACATTAACCCATTTTATTCCACCCACATTCCCACGAGGTCCCTTCAGATCAGCTACACACTTGTGGCAATTTACGTTGGCTTATTAACCCCACACTTGGGTTGTGGTAGGAAACCAAGGTATTTGGTAAGAATCCCTGTAGTCAAAGGCAGAACATGTAGATTCCACCAAGGCTGCACTGGAGGTCAGGACTAAACCCTGTGGCCAAAAGGTGTGAAGCATCAACTACTGACTATGCCACCTATAATCATTTTGACACTGATGAGTGAAGATAGGTGCCTCAACAATTGAATATCCTGCAAATGCCCGATTAAGCGCGGACTGGTGTTAGTAGGCCATTTGGGAAAGGTATCAGATGTCGTGTACAAATGAATTTCCAACTAAGTTAATGCTGCCAGGTGTTGTGAAAGAAACTGGTGGAGCAGGAATATTTGTCTTAACATATTAAGGGGGGGGGGGGGGGGGGGGGGGGGGGGGGGGGGGGGGGGGGGGGGGGGGGAGGGAATGCATGCAGCAACCTTTTGCTCAGGGATAAGGAACATTGGAAAAATAAAAAGAACTAATCTGAGTTAAAATAATCAATCATCTATTTACAGATATGACGTGGATCACCAGAAGTGTGTTGCTAAGATTGAATAGAGATAACTCAAACCCCAGCAAAATGCAGAGAAGTTCCCAAAACGGTGCTCCTCTGTAACATTTATTATCTACAGCGCTGCACAGCTTTTGAAATCTAAAAATAATTACTTTTAACTCAGGAATTGCTTTCCTTAAAGAAAGAACACTCATGGGATCCTTAGACCTTTTGCAAAAACACTTTTCCAAAATTACATTTTACACTTACCTATCAGGTCATTTAGTAATGAGGACTATGTTGCTCATGTTAGAATTAGAAAAAATACTGGATAGTCAATAATCAAAGGAATATAAATTCTCTTTTGCATTAAAGCAAGACCTTCTGCCCGTCATCACCCTAACCCACTCCAACTTGAAGAATTGGGGAAGAGACTGAACTCACTGATGTGCGTTGAGCGTTTGTCGGCACTGGGCCTGTACCTGCTGGAGTTCAGAAGAATGAGGGGGGACCTCATTGAAACTTACCTAATAGTGAAAAGCTTGGATAGAATGGATGTGGAGAGGATGTTTCCACTAGTGGGAGCGTCTAGGACGAGAGGTCACAGCCTCTGAATTAAAGGACGTTCCTTTAGGGAGGAGATGAGGAGGAATTTCTTTAGTAAGAAGGTGGTGAATCTGTGTAATTCTTTGCCACAGAAGGCGGTGGAAGCCAAGTCAATGGATATTTTTAAGGCAGAGATAAATAGATTCTTGTTTAGTACAAGTGTCAGGAGCTATGGGGAGAAGGCAGGAGAATGGGGTTAGGAGGGAGAGATAGAACAGCCATGATCAAATGGCGGCATAGACTTGATGAGCCGAATGGCCTGATTCTGTTCCTATCACTTATGACCTTATGGTATGTTGCATTTAGCACACACTAGCTTTTCTTGAAGTAGGAAACAATATGGTACAATGAATCTCAGCACTACCTCCTGTAAACATAATAACTTCAATCATAAAGAGGAACACCTGAGTCTTTTCCTAACCCCCACTTCTGCATCTCATGATATTGTTGCCAATTCCATACAATTTAGCAGCTTATGAATATAAATACACTTGAACACAAAGGTGGTGTTTAAATATTCTAAATAAGGCCTACGAAATACACATCTGTATCAATTGTTAAAAAGGACATCTGAACCCTTACAGCCTAAAAAGATTATGATAATACTGGGATCAACTGGTGAATGAGTTTTGACATATAATCTGTTGCTGTTCTCAAAAGTTGGTTGAAAGAAACAGGGCCCTTTTCTGTGCCCACTTTCTCTCAAGCAACCACATCTCAGTGTACCCTTCAGATATGCAGAAATAAACTTGGCTCCTCTTTTTGAAGTTTACACAATCACATCTGGAAAAGCGTCGGAAAACCTGTTGGGAGGAGAAACTTCACAACCAGAAGCTATTCTGTTCTTCATTGTGGTGAGACATATGCTTGGTTTCTGACTCATATTCCCACGGTCTCAGTTAATGACAAATGGAGAATAGCAGTATCATTTTCGTGCTAGTTTTAGTTTTGAATTTTAGAGATATAGCGCGGAACCAGGCCCTTCGGCCTACGATTCCACACCGACCAGCGATCCCGCACATTAACACCACCCTGCACACACACTAGGGACAATTTACAGGATGTGTAGGAAGAAGCTGCAGATGCTGGTTTAAACCCAAAATAGACACAAAATGCTGGAGTAACTCAGCAGGACAGGCAGCATTTCTGGAGAGAAGGAATTGGTGATGTTTCGGGTCGAGACCCTTCTTCAGACCATGCCAACATTTTGTCTCAATCTAAGGACAATTTACACTTATACCAAGCCAATCGACCTACAAACCAGTACGTCTTTGGAGTGTGGGAGGAAAGCAAAGATCTCGGAAGAATCCCACGCGGTCATGGGGAGAACGTACAAACTCCATTCAGATAGCATCAATAGACAGGATCGAACCCGGGTCTCCAGGCTCTGCAGGTGCTGTGAGGCAGCAACTCTACCGCTGCGCCAGCATGCTGCCCTACCACAAGAGGCGGTTAGGCCATTGGGCAAAAAGACAAAGGTTGATATCAGGCAAGTCCTGAATCCAGCACGATACAGGTGTCCAATGTGTCAATATCCGTTAAATAACCAGCCCTTATTACATCGAACACATAGTATATAGATAAATGCAGCACAGAAATTGGCCCTTCAGATTACTATGTCTGCATTGACCATGATACCAAATTACATGAATATTATCTGTCTGTACTTTTCTCGTCCCTGCCTCTTCATGTGTCCATGCAAAAGCCATGTAAATGTTGCTATTATATTTGCTTCTGCCACCTCACCTGGCAGTATATTCTAGGCACACACCTAGTCTCACAAGTCCCCATTAAACCTCTCCCTTCTCACAAACCTATGCCCTCTGGTATTTGAAATTTCCATCCTGACTCTGACTGTCCACACTATCTATGCCTATCAGAATTCTGTATACTTCTATCAGGCCATCCCTCAGCTGTAAACTTCAATGCTGCAGAGGAAACAGTCCGTTTGTTCCACCTTTCTAATCCAGGGAACATCCTGGTAAACCTCTGCACCCTCTCCAAAGTCCCCATATCCTTTCTATTGAGTGGTTTCCAGAATTGTACTCCTTATGTGGCCAAACCAAAGAATTATAAGCTGCAACATAACTTCACAACTTTTATCGTCAGTGTCTGATCAACCTAGATCATAGCATATAATATATCTTTTATAGCACTCTATCCACTTTCAGGGAACTCTGAACTTGTACCTCAAGATCCCTTTGTATATCATTGCTCTGAAGAATCCTGCTATTTACGTATACCTCTTGCATTTGTATTCCCAAACTGTACCACTTCATATTTATCCAAATTAAATTCCTTCCGCCATTTCTCTGCCCAATTTTTCAACTTATTCTATTGTATCCTTTGAAACCTTCCTTGCTTATTAATAGTAGTTCCATTATTCAACACTTGTTGACATTATGGAAAAGTAGTAGTGGGTGTTGCCTCCAGTATTTACCTGGTTTGCACATACTAATGTAAATAGAAAGACTGCACCACAGGAAGGTAAAGTTCAGCTCTGGTTGTGTTACTGTGTATACGAAACTGCCCCAGGCATCAGGCTGTAAGATGCTATTAAATAGGAATTGTTCAACGGCAATGAAGGAGATTCACATAGCTATGAGATTCGCTTTGCGTCATTTCACTCCTCAGTATTTATTCCTTTTTTCAAAACTCAAACTTCTATACGCTTGAAAGAATAGATGCTGGGATGGTAATTTTGCCAGCTGTGGTGCCAAGGCTGTGGTCTAGTCTCACCAAACAGGCTAAAGCTGAGAAGAAAATTCTTCGGAGAATAGTGAAGCTTTGGAATATTCCATTCGAGAGTTTCAGCCACTGAATATATTCAAACAGGAGATAATTTTTAAAAAATTGATTTGGGAATTTAAGGAATATTGGATTTGTGCAGGAAAGTGACATTGAGGTAAAGAAATGGCCATGATCTTATTGAAAGGTATGCAGTCATTAGAGTAATCAAAAGCAAGCTTCTGCTTTTATACCTTACATGCTTGTGCTCAGCGCAAATGTTGCCTGACCTGCTGAGGATTTGTAGTTTTTTCAGGTTTCCAGCATCTGCTGTGCTTTGCATTTGTTTGCAGTACATATGGCTGATGTTTGCTCTGGGACAAGGTACCACAGGCGTGCTACATGACTGCAACATGTGGCTTGGAAACAGTTAAGCAACTGCATGTACATTCTTAAAGCGTGCAGTGGCTGTTTAAGGGGAAGCATGTAATGGGTAGGCTCTAAGAACATAGCAGTGTGCTATTAGCCATTCAGCTGCTTGAAGCAGGTTCCTTTTTTTCATCAGCATGAAAAAACCCATTACGACTATGATATAAATAGTTCATCTGGCTGCCACAGACTCTCAACAGAACAGAATGTAATCGGTGTGTTATAAAACTGACTATTATGCTTCCGCCTTTGCCTTCTGTGTAGTTCTGGACTTCTGGAAACTTTACCTTTACATAATCAACATCAGGCCTTTAATGAACATTTCTCCCACTGTTCTGACTAAAGGGAGTCCAAATCTCTCAGACTTCAGCAGTTGACATCCTTCTGCCAACTGGATGCCAGCCAGCCTATTTCCCTTTAAATGGATATTTTCTTTGCGCCTTTAGAGGCAGCCAATTTATCACAAGTGTAATTCAACCTTAAGCAATATGAATTATTGTAGTGTTGGAGCAATTCTTTTTTTTTCTCTTGCCCTATATTTGTTAACGCTGGTAAAAAATTACTGACTGAAGCGCAGACACTTTGGCTTTGGGCGGGTTTCGTTTTAAAAGTTGATATTTGGAACATTGTGCGGAGCAGACAGTAGCTACAGTGTTTAAGCAGTGCAGAGAGCAGCCAAGGCAAAGACTTGGCGTGACTCGATCCTTTTCCAAATGGCGCAAGCAGGCCAACTTCAAACATGTGAATAATAATCTATCTGTGACTGCCTCTGTTAGTCGCTGGAAGAGTCTGTTCCCTCCTAAATATTTCTCTGGCTGTTTATGCTGGGTCTTGTGGCTTTTGCTTGTGTTCAATTATGAGCTGGGCATTTGTGTTTGCAGCTTTTTCATTTCTAAAACTGAACTGAACATTTTCCCAAGTACATTAAGAAAAAAACAATGCACTAATGGTGCAAAGTTACAAAGAAGGGCAAAGTGGAAGGGTGTAACTGTGAAACATATTGGTTAAAATTTGGCAATAGAAATCAGAAAACCTTTTTTAATCTACTTTTTCTATTTGCTGCATATACACAGCTTATTGCTGCTGTGCAAATATTACCTCATCCCTATTTTAGGTGAGGCTACTCCTCCTCGGTGCTGGAAATACGGGCATGTGTCAGTAATGAGTTGACTTCTATTTTAGATTGAGGAACCAAACGGTTTTCTTTGTTGTTGGGATGGTGGCTACACTCACTGGAAAGCAAGTTTTCAGACTAAGATTCCTGATATCCTGTCACGAAATCAAGTGCAATAAAAAGGGCCAATTTCTATTAATAGTGGACCAAAGAACAACTGTTGTTGAATCTTGAATAAAACCACACACTGTGCTTTATGGAGAGCCCTGGTGCCAATACAGTGGGCGTCTGACTGAGGATATAACGTCCCGACTGGAGAACTGCAGTTTTCAAATCCATTTCAGCTGGACCATTGCATGGAAGGATATAATGGAGACAAGGCATTTTCCCCCAGACACAGTCATCTCTCCACGTCACTCTCCTGGAATAGCAGCAATAGTGCCAGGTGGAAACATTTCCCTTCCTTATACACACACACACACACACACACGAGAAGTGTCCTGCAGCCTTATTCCTCTGTGAACTTCTGCAGTTCTGCGCAGTTGATTAGCCTTCAGGATCTGCTCTTCATTAGAATAGTCTGTCTTATCAGTTGTCTTTTTCACTATTGTTTTCAAGCTTTAGCCCAGTGCTATCAAGGCTGTATCATTGCCCAGTGCTATCGAGGCTTTATCATTGCCCAGTGATACCAAGGCTGTAGCTTTAGCCCAGTGATATCAAGGCTGTAGCGTTGATTCTGTGTTTAGTCCATTGCATCCACATTGTACACCTCAGTGTGTATTTTTTATGGTTAATGCTGCTGCTTGTTATTTTGAAGGTAATTAAATGTAAACGTCATTGCCACTTTGCCTTCAGCAATCGTCCCAGATAAAACAGTAAATATAAAAACCCAACTATGAGCTTTGTCTGGGAAGGAACTGCAGATGTTAGTTTATAGACACAAAGTGCTGGAGTAGCTCAGGCAGCATCTCTGGAGAAAGACGATGTGTGACGCTTCAGGTTGGGACCCTTTGACACCCATTATTTTTCCCCAGAGTTGCTGCCTGACACATTGAGTTATTCCAGCGTTTTGTGTCTCTCCATAAGCTATATTACTTTATTGCAACAGAGTAATGCATGAACGGTTAATTCAGGGAACAAACTGATTGCCTGTATTTTCCACTGCTCTTCCCTGTGCTTAATGGTTCCAGTCAAAGACTGTTCTTTGTGCCTTTTGTGCTAACTTGATCTACAAAGCAAAATGAACAAGAAGCACCAGCTCACTGTATCGACAAAACGGTGTGAAGTTGCACCCACTATATATTCTCACATCCCTAGAACCTGTTGCTCGATAATAGAAAATAAAATACAGGTTTAATTCAGTTTGGAGATACAGCGTGGAAACATGCCCTTGGGCCCACTGAGTCCACACCAACCAACGATCCCCCATGCACTAGTACTATGCTATCTCCGTTTTGCATCCTACACACTAGGAGCTGTTTACAGAAGCCTAATAGCCTACAAACTTGCAGGTCAAGTTCAAGTGAGTTTATTGTCATGTGTTCCTGATAGGACAATGACATTCTTGCTTTGCTTCGGCACACAGAACATAGAAGGCATTTACTACAAAACAGATCAGTGTGTCCATATATCATTTTTTTTAATTTTATTTTTTAATATTTTTTTTTATTAGAGGTAAATACATCAGTGTACATCACAAAAAATTGTTACAATCATTGTACCTCATAATTTTATGGCTTTTAAAGAAAAAGAATAGAAAGAAAGAGAATGAAGTAGGTGAAAAGAGTTGTGAAAGTGAAAGAGCGTGCCAAAGGGGAAGGAAAAAAACCCTTGGTCAAAGAATTAGAGAAAGGGGATTAAGAGATAAACCCTGGAAAAGAAAAAGAAAAAAGTCCATATATCATTATATAAATACATACACACATGAATAGCTAAACTGATAAAGTGCAAATAACAAATAACAGATAATGGGTTATTAGTGATCATAGTTTTGTCCGAGCCAGGTTTAATAGCCTGATGGCTGTGGGGAAGTAACTGTTCCTGAACCTGGTCGTTGCAGTCTTCAGGCTCCTGTACCTTCTACCTGAATGTCTCCGGAATGTGGGAGAAATCCAGAGCACCCAGAGAAAGCCCTTGTGGTAAAAGGGAGAAGTACAAACAGCAAAGATTGGGGAGGGGTGTTGGGGGAAGGGGAGTCAGCCACAGCTTCTTTCTACTCCACGACAGAAGGGGGAGGAATTGTACAGTTTGATAGCCACAGGGAAGAAGGATCTCCTGTGGCATTCTGTCCTGCATCTTGGAACATCTGTCCTGCATCGGGATGCTGTCAGAAATTCATCACATTAGCATTTTTATTTTTGTAGTTATGTCACAACTTGTCATAATAGGAACTTTCAAACACCCCACACAATGAATTACTTTGAAGTGCAAGGAGCATTGCATAAGCAAATACTTTGAACTGTCAGATAAAGTTACTCCACTTTCCTTGTGAATATAGCCATTACACAGAAATATAGAAAATAGGTGCATGAGGAGGCCATTTGGCCCTTCGAGCCAGCACCGCCATTCATTGTGATCCTGGCTGATCATCCACAATCAGTAATCCGTGCCTGCCTTCTCCCCATATCCCTTGATTCCGCTAGCCCCTAGAGCTCGATCTAACTCTCTTTCAAATTCATCCAGTGAATTGGCCTCTACTGCCTTCTGTGGCAGAGAATTCCACAAATTCACAACTCTCTGCATGAAAACGTTTTTTCTCATCTCAGTTTTAAATGGCCTCCCCTTTATTCTTAGACTGTGGCCCCTGGTTCTGGACTCCCCCAATTTTGGGGACATTTTTCCAGCATCTAGCTTGTCCAGTCCTTTTATAATTTAATATGTTTCTATAAGATTCCCCTCTCATCCTTCTAAATTCCAGTCTTTCCAATCTTTCCTCATATGACAGTCCTGCCATCCCGGGGATTAACCTCGTGAACCTACACTGCACTCCCTCAATAGCAAGGATGTCCTTCCTCAAATTAGGAGACCAAAACTGCACACAATACACCGGATGTGGTCTCACCAAAGCCCCATACAACTGCAGAAGTTGTTTATATTTCTGAACTTACTGCTGAAGCCTTACTGTCACTTAGAAGACATTTTCTTTCTTAAATTGATATGTAACGTTTCAAATCACTACTGGCAGAACAAATTCAAATGAAATGATGTTATGATTGCCAATATATTAAGGCTTGCAAGTTTGGATTAGTATAAGTACTTAATTTCATCTCATGCCCAGACTGATTCTTCTGAACATTAATTATCAATTTACACGTTCCTCTGGCTGTTCCCTTGCTTAACTTTAAGGATGGGCAGGAAAGCACAGTGACTTTCGAGCAGATTGTTTAAAGGCTGTCAGTGAAAGCTTTTATTGCACACACTGGGGCACATTTACAGTGCAAGAATTTTTTGAAGACATTTTTGTCGCTTTTCATCTCTCAGCCGCGTAAAGATAAGACACAGCTTTTGCCAGCAATGATCTTGGTGTAACAGCTTCACTGCTGCCAAATATGTTCAAACCCAGGCATGAATGTGCCCGGCATCCACAGTATGTGCTGTACCGTTTAGTTTATTTAGTTTATTGTCATGTCACCGAGGTACAGTGAAAAGTTGCGTGCTAACCAGTCAGCGGAAAGACAATACGTGATTACAATCAAGCTGTTCCCAGTGTTTCGGTGCATTATAAGGGAATAACGTTTAGTGCAAGGTAAAGCCAGTAAAGTCCAATCAAAGATAGTCCGAGGGTTACCAATGAGGTAGATCATAGTTCAGGACTACTCTCTAGTTGTGGTAGATTGAATCAGTTGCCTGATAACAGCTGGGAAGAAACTGCCCCTGAATCTGGAGGTGTGCCTTTTCACACTTAGTGGAGCAGAGTCTAGCTCCTTCAGGATCCAGTCTATTTCTAGGAAAGATTGAATGATGCAGGTCCAGTTGTTCGGAAGGCACTGCTTTATGGATAATACCTGCATTGAGCAGCATGTAGCATTCATGTTGCTATCTCCATTTTGCCCATAACTCAGGTTAACTAAGCCATGAACAACCAAATGGGAATGACTGATGGGCATCTTCCCGAATGTGAGAGCAAATAAGAGTAACTTTTTTTTAAGGGTGGTAAGTGTATGGAACAAGCTGCCGGGGTAGGGAGTTGAGGCAGGTATTATCGCAATGTTTAAAAAACATTTAGACGGGTACCTGGATACGATGGGTTTAGAGCGATATGGGCCTAAAGCAGCCAGGTGGGACTAGTGTACATGGGCCATTTTGGTCGGTGTGGGCGAAGTGGGCCAAAGGGTTTCCAGGCCGGATTACCCTACGAGGGAAACGGGCTTGAAAAGCTTGGTTTGCAACCATTTCCAGGTTAAAGTGGGTCACTCTGGAAATGCAACCAAGTACTTCCAGTCATTCTTTAGTTGGTGACATCAATACAATGATAATCAATACAATCCGCTACTCAATAACTAAAACCGAAGCACTAAGAATAAATTGGTAACTCTGGACGATGCTCGACTGCTCTTAGTCTTCTTGTTAAGCTCCAAAGTATAGAGGTCTGATCCAAATATTTTGTGGTTGATTCTGCAGCATTAACTTACTTGCGGGCCTAACAGAACAGGCTTTATGGAAAGTTTGCAAAACTAGAGAATCTATCAGTGGTTTCAGGAGATGGGGTATTAAATTGTTCTCAGGCGCTGTGACTTATGAACAGTCATGGAAAAGCAGGAAAAATATTTAGACTTGGGTATCTCATGAGATTGGTTTACTATGCTTTGCAATGGGATATATGGGAAGCTTAGCTACGAGATATAACAATTGTTGTCTTTTAGAAGAAAACACTTTCAGTGTGCAAAGAGGTATCTCAGAGGATTTTTGTCTAAAATTAGACCAAAACAAGACCAGTTTGAACCTCCTCCTTTATTGTGCACATGTTGTGCAACTTTTCCATTTTAATATCCGTACAGCTGCCAATTATTTGTATTGATAATTATTTAAAACTAGAAGCAAGTAAAACACTTTTCTACAGTGCATTTAAGAAATTGGATAAAATTTTCTTTGTTACATGTTAATGGATCTTTATTTAAGAAATCAGTTATGTTGAGAAGTGCTGATCAAATATAGATAGTTGAGTATAAACAGTGTTTAGTTTGCGTAGAATCATCATGCCAGTCCTGAGGTGCTCATAACCAACATGTTATAAACTGCACATCACAATGTTCTGAAGCCACTTGGTTTCACATGGAAGGGCTTTGCCAGCCTTCATTGTAAAATTGCATCAGTGCTCTCCTTAGCCAGCAGAGGGAGGTGTTTGTTAATGCCACACCAACCTCAGTCTCCACCCTACCACAGACAGAACTGTCGCAAAGAACTATAGCAAAGTAGCCATTTTAAATGGTAAGATTGTCACACACTGCAGAATGAAGCCAGATCAATTTTGTGTAGGAAAGAACTGCAGATGCTGGTTTAAATTGAAGGTAGACACAAAATGCTGGAGTTACACAACGGGACAAGCAGCATCAATCTTGTTTTGTTCTAATGAATGCAACAAAACCTCTGTTATTTATATCTCTGATATCTAGTGCACCAAGGGATGGATCATAATTGACTCACTCAATCCCCATCAACCAACCCTGCCCTTTAACCAATTACAAAGATATATCCTTCCCTTTCCAAAGATGTATTTATTAATGTGTTCATAACTAAAGGGACATTCAATAGATGAGGCAAAGCACAGTTGGACACACTGGAAGGAAAAGTGAAAAAGCTAAAACAGTTTTCATTTATTATTAAATAGACACAAAGTGCTGGGATTACTCAGCGGGTCAGGCAGCATCTCTGGAGGATATGGATAGGTGACGTTTCGGGTCAAGATGCTTCTGCAACTCTTTATTCGTCGGAAGAAGGGACCCGACCCAAAACGGCACCTGTCCATGTTCTCCAGCGATGCTGCCTGATCCGCTGAGTTGATCCAGCACTTTTTAAAATCTTTTTTTGTAAACCAGCATCCGCAGTTCCTTCTGTCTACATCTTTCATTTACCATATTTTCTTTGATTGCAGGGCACAGGCAAAAGCTTGAAGACCAGGCAAAACCTGGCACCATTTTCTCAGACCGCTTGAGCGAATTGGAACGCTATCGGCAAACGGCAATGAGGGTCGGTCCATCTAATCCCAGTCCCCGTCCTCTGAGTGTTCCCACCCACTTCAGCTCACCAACACAAACACAGCTTCAGGGTGAGTGGAATATGATGTCCAGAGAATTTGCACCAGCATAAAAAATATACGCCTTCTCTGCTGTTTTTTGTAAAATCAATTACATTTGTATGGAATAGGAGTATGATCCCTGCAGAGAGAGCAGGGGAGATTCACCAGCATATTGCCTGGATTGGAAGACCTCTGTTATAGGGAGAAATTATATAAACTGGCCTTGTTCCTCCTGGGGACAAGAAGACCAAGGGTTAGCCTGATAGAGGTATAAAAAAATAAACTATGACATGTGTGGCATGGTGGCGCAGCGGTAGAGTTGCTGCCTTGCAGCGCCAGAGACCCAGGTTCGAACCTGACTGCGGGTGCTTGTCCGTAGGGAATTTGTATGTTCTCCCCGTGACCTACGTAGGTTTTCTCTGCGATCTCCGGTTTCCTCCCACACTCCAATGACGTGTCGGTTTGTCGGTTAATTGGCTTGGTATAATTGCGAATTGTCCCTTTGCACTGTCCAAAAATCCCGCGCACCAACGGCCTATTGGCCCACGGGCGCATTGAGGGCGTACGCAGCGTCTCGACGGGCATATGCGCGTGGCGTTGCGCGATGATGTCACTGCCCGGCATGCCGTTGCGTGATGACGTCACCGCCCGATGCCGTGCAACGTCCAAATTCAGTTGGCCCGCCTCCTGTCCAGCTGCTTGGTGTGTATGATGTTGGGACCAGCCCCGCATAACTCCATACGCCTCCGCGGTTCGAAGGGGGACCGGCCCCGCGCGGCCGTACGCCTCAAGCGACCACATTTGGTCGCGCTAGACGCATGTAATCGCATGCTGGTGGGACAGGCCCTTAACCTTGCTGACATTATTCCCCTCATTTGTAGAGGCATAGAGCACAAAAGCAGGGAGTTGTGCTGAACTTTTATTACAGTTGAAGTATTGAGCTCAATGTAGCCAACCACATTGTAAGAAGGAGATGAAGGTGCTAACAAGACTGCAGAGCAGATTTCCTGGAATGGTTCCAGGGTTGATGGATTGCTATAGTAGTCGGTGAAGTTGGGAGGTATTATCCTTGAGAGATTTGATAAAAGTGATGGGTTCAAATAGAGGAAGATTGTTCCCATTAGTGAATGGTTTAACACCGATGTTCAGAGATTTAAACAGAGGATACAGGGAATTTTTACACTGTAATTGGTGATGGTAAAGATGATGGAAACAAAATGACTTGGGCTTTTCAAAATGAAGTTGATTGGCTTTGGGGGAGGGGGAGGGTGGGGGAGGGGTGGGGGGGGTGGGGGGAATCGTTTAAAAGTCCAAGTGCTAAAGCATTGGAATAGGACAGCATAAAGTGTTCTACAGTGCTGACAGGATGTTAATAAACTGGTAACTGGTTGGGCTGAAATAGTTCCACAATTTTATGATATATCTGTTTTTTTATAGACAGAAATATTTGACATTCCTGAATTGAGATCTTTAAATGAATTGATTGAAAGATAAAGCATGGAAACAAGCCATTCAGCCCATTGATTCCACACCGACCATCGATCCCTCGTTCACACTAGTTCTATGTTATCCCACTTTCACATACATTCCCGACACACTAGAGGCAATTTACCTGCAAACCCGCATGCCAAATCCATTGGGATGTGGGAGGAATCCTGACCATCTGGAGGAAACTCACACGGTCACAGGGGGAGCATGTAAATGGCAGCACCCAGAGTCAGGATCAAACTGGGGTCTCTGGCGCTTTGAGGCAGCCGCTTTACCAGCTGTGCCACTGTGCTGCCCAAAGAGATCTTTCACCTTCTATCCTTTACCCAAATCCACCATTGAGCTTGTGCAACAACAATGCTTCTGATACAACTGTATTTGCATGCCTCCCTGCTAAGTACACCAGGTACTGAAAGCAAGACAGAATCACCGACTGTGTACTCTCCTTAAGATTCTTCAGACCAGTACTTTTACTGAACTATGTCAGACTGGATCTCAGAAGCTATGTATAGTACACCCATTGTTCAGGCTCTGTCTGATACACATCAGCAATAGATCACTCGTAATTGATGACTTGCTACAATCCAGCTATATTGTCAGTTCTGGAACAATATACTGTATATCATTTATGGTTCTCTGAGTATTAAAGAAAGAACATAAATTGAGTTCATTATAATGTACCATCTAACTCTGCATTCATGTTACTTGCAAGGACACATTGCTGTGCAGTGGCCGATCATTTGATTATATTCATGTAGTCAGTACCTCAATAATACCTTGGCTCAGAAAACATCTGCAGCATAAATGAAGCAATATAACACATTATTGATTTTCTTCCAGTTTATCATTTTTCATGCACAAAATGTGAATACCAGCATTGTAAAAAAAAAAATCACGACAAATAGAGTATCTTATTTACTTTTTTTTTCCTTGTATGGATTTGGAAAATTAACTAAACTAAGCAATGGTTGAAAATTATCAGCTTAAGTAAAAGTTAAGGAAAAACTTTGTATTTCCATCCAGAAATTAACAAAGCATTTTCAGGAATAACCTTGAAAAAGATGTATGTCTTACGAATCTGATTGAGTCTTTTTAAGGAGTAACCAAAAATGTTGATGAGAGTAAAGCTGTAGGCATAGTCTACATGGACTTCAGCAAGGTATTTGATCAGGTTCTGCATGGTAGGCTGCTCTGGAAGGTTAGATTGTATGGGCTCCAGGAGGAGCTAGCCAACTGGATAGAGAAATGGAAGCAGAGGGTGTTAGTGGAAGGTTGATTTTTGGATGGATTGGAGGCCTGTGACTAGTGGTGTGCCTCAGGGATCAAGTGCTGGGTCCTTTGCTGCTTGTGGTTTATATCAACGATTTGACGGAGATCGTACAAGGTATGGTTAGTAAGTTTGCAGATGATACTAATGTAGGTGGTATTGTAGATAGTGAAGATGGTTGTCACATTACAAATTACAGCAGCATCTTGATCAGTTGGGCAAGTAAGCAGAGGAATGTTTTTAATTAAGTTTTTGCAGAAGTGTGAGGTGTTACATTTTGGGAAATCAACCCAGGCAGGACATTCACAGTGAATGGCAAGGCCCTGTGAAGTGTGCAGAGCAGAGGGATCTAGGAGTGTTGGTACATAGCACCTTGAAAGTTGCCTCACAGATGGCAAAGGTGGTCATGAAGGCTTTCAGTACATTGGCCTTCAACAGTCAGAGTACTGAGTTTAGAAGTTGGGATGTAATGTTACATTTTTCCAAGATGTTGGTGAGGTCGCATTTGGAGTTTTGTGTTCAGTTTTATTCACCCTGCCAATGGAACGATGGTGTTCAGCTGGAAAGAGGGCAGAGGAGATTTATCAGGATGCTGCCAGGACTTGACTACCTGAGCTACTGGGAGATCTTGGGCAGGTTAGGACTCGATTCCTTGGAGCACAGGAGACTGAGGGGTGATCTTATAGAGCTGTATAAGATCACAAGGGAAATAGATAAGGTAGATGCACAGTCTTTTACCCACAGTTGGGGAATTGAGAACCAGAGGACATAGGTTTAATGTGAGAGGGGTATGGGCCAAACTCAGGCAGGTGGGATAATTGTAGATGGGGCATCTTGGTTGGCACTGGCAAGTTAGGTCGAAGGGCCTGTTTTCATGATGTATGACCATGATTCTATGACAGCAAATGACAAATAATGTAAAGTCTAATAGAAAAAAAATGGGGTGCAAACTGAAACCAATACCAAATTACTATTTACGAGCCCAATCTAAACATAGATTGATAACGAAAAGAAAGAACCCCTGGCTTTTAATTCAGCCATCTTGAAATCAAGGCAGAAGAATATCTCTTCAAGCACACAACCTGGAATCACGAGTTCTTAAATAATAAACCGCTTACAATCTCAGACTATGTTACAACCCACTAATGCAGCTTCAATATGCATAATGAAGCTGTTTCATTATTCAGACACAGCAAATGTTTTTGCCTTTTCCTGTGTACCTATCCAAATGACCATTTTTGGTGAATATTTATGGTGGTGTTTGTAAACAGTGCGAGACTTTAATGACAGCAAGGACATCAGAGGACACTGATGTCCTTGTTGTCCTCCCGTTCCGAGGTCGGAGTTCCATCATCCCGGTGAGCGGGCCTGAGCAGTGGGCCACCCGTAGCGGCAACCGCGGAGGGCTCGGGAGGTCCCGACCACGGGTGAACATCAAGAACATCAAGAACATCAGAGAAAGAGGAATGACTTAGGTGCCTTCCCTCACAGTGGGAAACTTTGATTCTGCCGTGTGGGGATGTTTTATGTTGGAGTCTGCAGTGTGTTGTGTTCTATTTTAATTTGTATGGCAGTATGGTGACCACACATTTCACTGTACCAACTGGTGCATGTGACAAATAAATGTATCTGGTATCTTTATTCTAAAGTGCCTCCCAAATTGGCCTTGATATAAAAAGCTTGAAAACCATTCTCAGATGGTTATTTTACGATCTCCACTTGTTTTCTAGTGCGGGATTTTATAAAGTCTCGATATTCATGATACAAATCCCCTCTTTCACTATTATAAAATGCCCAAATAACTGGAAGAATAAGAAAAGCAGTATTAGTGCACTGCGGAAGATGTGGTGTTAGTAATGGAATGCTTGCTTAACTGTTCATTCCCTTGTTACTGTTCTCATCTTGCCAGTAATACACTCCCACGCATGCATTTTTACTTAACAAGTACACCTCCTCTCTTGCTTTTTCAGTCAAAACAATTAAACAGAAGGTGGGGATCAGACCAATTCATTTTTCACATTAAAAAACAAACACACAACATTCCTTTCGTGAAGCAATCCAAGGCCAGGAAATAAAAAGGAAGGATTATTGCACAAGCTAAACCGTCTCAGGCAGAGTCACAAGAGACTGCAGACGCTGGAATATTGAGCAAGACCTACCTGCAACCTCAGCATTTCAGGCAGCATCTATGGAGGGGATGGCATTTCAAGTCGGGACCCTTCTTCAAGGTCATCTTCCAGTCTTGAAGAAGGGTTACAATTTGAATGGCATCTGTTCATTTCCCTCCACAGATTCTCTCAGACCCGCTGAGTTCCCCCAGCAGATCTAAGGCAGAGATTGCTGCCATATTCCTCGCAATGAGCCTTTTTTTGTGGTATTATGAAAACAGCAATTACATGCCGTTATAATGAGGCTTCTAATTTCATGGAAATAAGAAATCAACTAAATGACTCCCAGTAGGGTCCTTTACACAGAATGCTTGTTAACATGCTGTTTAGATGCTGGCTGAGACCCTTTGGCTGCTTGGTTCTTGAGTGTAATGGATACCGTGCCTCCTCATACAGTAGTGTCATACAGCACAGAAGCAGGCCCTTCGTTCCAACTTGTTCATGCTGACCAAGATGCCCCATGCAAGCTAGTTGCATTTACCCACCTATGGCCAATATATCTCTAAACCTATCCTACTCATGTCCAATTGTCTTGTAATGTTCTTACACCTGCCCTAAAAAAAGTCCTTCATAAGTTCATGTTTATGTGATAGGAGTGGAATTAGGCCATTTTCCCCATCAAGTCTACTCCACCATTCAATCATGGCTGTTCTATCTATCTCATAACCCCATTCTCCTGTCTTCTCCCCATAACCCCTGACACCCGTACTAATCAAGAATCTATCTCTGCCTTGAAACTATCCATTGACCTGGCCTCTGTCCTCTGGAAGTTCATTTCCATCTACTCGCCAATCTCTGAGTGAGAAGGTTGCCCCACTGTTCCTATTAAATCTTTCCCCTCTGAGATTAAACATATGCCCTCTAATTCTGGGAAAAAAAAGTATATGTGCATTCCTCTCTTGATCTTATACACCACTGTAAGATCACCCCTCAACCTCCTGAGCTCCAAAGAATAACAACTTAAATTGCCCAACCTCTCCATATGGCTCAGGCCCTCTGGTTCTTGCAGCCTCCTCATAAATCCTCTCTGCATCCTTTCTAGTTTAATGGCATCTTTCCTATAGCAGGATGACAAAAGCTGAACAAGTTTGGAGGTGAGTGGTAGAATCTAGTGGCAGTTAATGCGAACGTGGGATTAGTGTAAATGGGCGGCACCTACTTGTTGGGCTGAAGGGCCTGTTTATGTGCTTTACCTCTCTGTGAGAGCATGAGATCTGCTCACTGAGACAGAATGTCAGCTCAGTGCTAATAAAGAGATGTGCGATATGCAGAGTACTGCCCTGCCGACTATAAATTCAGAAGGTTCAGAAGGTAGAGAAGATTAGAAATGATTTCACATGTTATAGACACAAGTCATGCGTAAAGATACTAAAATGTGTGCAATTTAGACTGGTAAGGAAAATAATTGAGTAAATATCTTCTAGGAGCATGAATAAATGCAAATCGATAAATGTGGAAAGATGGATGGAAAAAAACTAAAACAATCTCACGACTGTAAAAGATTCTGTAGCACTTTTTTTATCCACTAAAGTACTTGGAGTAGAAACAAAGAACAACAGATGCTGGTTTATACCAAAGATAGACACAAGGTACCGGAGTAACTCAGTGGATCAGGCAATATCTCTGGGGAAAAAAGGATGGGTGAAGTTTCAGGTCGGGACCCTTCCACAGTGTCTGAAGAAGGGTCCCGACCCAAAATGTCACCCATCCTTTTTCTCCAGATATGCTGCCTGATCCTCTGAGTTACTTCAGCACCTTGAGTCTATCTACAGTACTTAGAGGTCTAGTTATTGTTTTAATGAATGAGACACCAATTTGCAGCAGAAAGCAGCAAGGAAGTGGTGACCAGATATTTGTTCTTTGTTGCCCAGGGCATCTGAGAGAATATGCCTCCCCCCCACCCACCCTTTCAAATAATTGCTCTGGCATCTCTTAGCCCTACCAAAGAGGATAGACAGGCTCCCTTGGTTAAGAAACACATCCAGATGGGGCCTGATTTGAAACGTATTGCATACTGTTAGACCAGACTGGGTTATGTGCTGCATCTTACAATATTCCAGTTCGCCACCAGCGTAAATAGGATGACATTTGAGGTGGAACGAGGAGCTGGTATCTATAAAAAGTTACAACAAATGAGAGTGGCATTGCTCACTGTATCATGGTTTTTGACCACAAACTGGGAAGTTATTCTGGGCTGACCCAGATTTACAGCATCCCAAAAAAAAAACAAATCAATTTTTCTAATTCTGGTTACTGTGTGATTCCACAGCTTTATCCCTGTTGCATATAAAAGCTTGTCTGGAACACAGCCCAGGGAAATTGGTGTGGGCTGAGGGTGGGGCCTGCTCCTGCCCACAGGAGTTACTTTGTGCAGTCACTCAGAGTAATGACTGTAGCTGGTGCTGATAATAGACTACAGATCCCTTAGATCACTAACTATCCCAGACAGACCTCTGTACCTCTGAACATCTGAATAAACAGAGAGGGATTCTTTGCTAACATCTCCATAGTGCCTGCACATTTACATGTCCCAACTACAGACACCCCCCACCTACATAAGGGTTACGTTCTGTGAACCCCGTGTAAGCCAGATCTTACGTAAATCTTTATAACTATCACCTGCCCGAAATATCTCACTGAGAGTATTATCTGCCTTGCAGCGGCGTCCAACTGCATCCAGGGCAATTTATGCAACGCGCGTGTTGTGGATAAAGCAACACCGCCATTGCGGGCTTGTTCCCAAAGTAAACTTGAATTGACAAACTGCCCTGATTGCACCAGGGTCTGAGTACAGAAGTGTTTCTGTAAGTGCGAGTTTACGGAAGTCGCCTACAGCGTAGGTCACGGAGCGTCTACAGTTAAATGCAAAAATGTTCAAAGTTAAATGTAGGAAACGCATAAACCTCTTTGTGTGTCTGCTTCCATCAAGATTCACAATGCCCATGTGATCCATTGTAGCACACAGGAACGCCACACAGTAATGACTTGGCCTCCACAGCTGTTTGTGGCAATGAATTCAGCAGATTCATCACCCGCTGATTAAAGAAATTCCTCCTGATCTCCTTTCTAAAGCAACGTCCTTATATTCTGAGGCTTTGGCCTCTGGTCCTATATTCTCACTCTTCATATCATCCTTTCCATCTTCTTCTGCGAGATTCATCAATCGGGCCAAGCAGCTGAAAGGAAGTGTGCAGTTTATTTAAGGAGTGGGTGTAAGAACAGGGAGGTTGAGTATGTGGCAATGTAGAAGAAAGCTGCTGCTTCAGCGTGAGTGCCAGTATGAAGGCCTGTGTGTGTAAGTTAAGAATGGAGACCAGTGTAGAGGTTACAGTGAAAGGAGATATCCTGTTGCTGACATCAGCTGCAGAAATGCAGATCATAGTGTTCAAAGGTGAAACCAGGGGGAATGTCCTAACAGAATGCTTTCCGCTCCACAAACAGATGAGAATTCCATATTTCCTTATGATGTAGAAGTCCGTTCAGCCCATTGTGTCAATGCTAGCTCATATAGCAATCCCTCCCCCCCCCCCCCCCGCTAATCTTCCTTGTAAACTATTCCTTCCACTTTCCTCCAAACTCCCCCAACCCCTTCAAATTCTACCACTTACCTGCAAATCAGAGGCAATTTACAGTGGCCCATTATCCTACAAATCTATACATCTTTCAGATTGGGATCAGATTTGCAAAACTGAGCCATCAGCTTGCTATTAACGAATGGCTTACAATCTACTGCGCAACAGGACAGACAGGAATCGCACATCGTAGTTAGAGATGCGCAAATTTGGGCAAACATTATTCAGCGAGAATAGGTTGAGTTATGCCCCTGTCCCACTTAGGAAAACTGAACAGAAACCTCTGGAGACTTTGCACCCCACCCAAGGTATCCGTGCGGTTCCTGGGGTTCCCGGAGGTTTTTGTCTTCCGGCAACCACCTTCAACTAGCATCGCAAACGGCTCTGACAAATAAATTACCGATTTCTAAAACGGAAACCACTTTCGACCATTAGGGAGACTGACAAAAACCTCCGGGAACCGAACGGAAACCTTGGGTGGGGCGCAAAGTCTCCAGAGGTTTCCGTTCAGGTTTCCTAAGTGGGACAGGGGCATTAGTGTTTCCGGTGTAACTAATTGTAGCTTTCAGAATTTTCCATTCTCTGAATTCCGGCTGCACAGAGCAACAGCTGAGGTTTGTTACATCAGTAACCAGTAGTCCAGTCGCAGACACGTGCAGAATATATCTCCAGGGAGGCTCCCACACTAAATCATGTATGGAATAAACAGCAAAATCACTGTGCCTGCTGTGCACATGTACAGTTCTGTGCGCACAGACTCAATCTCAAAGCAGGCAGTTTAGAGAATTCAATAGAGAATTTTAACCCTCTCCACCCCAGTAAATTCTAAGGGAATAGAGTCATAGAATCATGCAGCGTGGAAACAGGCCCTTCGGCCCAACTTGCCAACGCCGGCCAACGTGTCCTAGCTACACTAGTCCCAACTGCCAGCATTTGGTCCATATCCCTCCAAACCTGTCCTATCCATGGACCTGTCTAACTTTTTCTTAAATGTTGGGATAGTCTCTGCCTTACATTTCTCCTCCGGCAGCCTGTTCCATACATCCACCACCCTTTGTGTGAAAAAGTTACCCCTCAAATTCCTATTAAATCTTTCCCACTTCACCTTAAACCTATGCCCTCTAGTCTTCGATTCACCTACTCTGGGCAAGAGACTCTGTGCATCTACCCAATCTATTTATCTCACGATCTTATACACCTCTATAAGATCACCCCTCATCCTCCTGCGCTCCATGGAATAGAGTCCCAGCCTCCTCAACCTCTCCCTGTAGCTCAGGCCCTCTAGTCCTGGCAACATCCTAGTAAATCTTCTCTGTACACTTTACAGCTTGACAACCTCTTTCCTATTACACGGTGCCCAGACTGAACACAATACTCTAAATGTGGCCTGACCGACATCTTATACAATTGCAATACTCAATACACTGGCTGATGAAGGTCAATGTGCAAAAGCCTTTTCGAGTCCTTCTCGAACGAGCTTAGTTTGATACGTTTCTTCATGGGGCCATAGGATCAGCGTTGCAGTTCTCCATCCCAGCAAATAAACTTTGAGGCTCTCTGCCCCATTCCCATGCAAAAAAAAAATCCACCTGTTGCATATCCGATCTACAAAGTTTACTTTCATTATCATTGCATATTGTTCCTGAGATGTTTGACTGGGTGAATGGGAGGTGAATAGAATGAGTTATCTGACTAAAACATCTCAGAAAGGTGATTTCCCCAAAATGGTAACTGGCCAGTGTGGTTAGCCTATAGTCACCTTTATGTCAATAATTCCAAGTGCAATATTTATCTGGGATGTGTGTTGTGTTCCATTCACATATTCTGCCAGTACCAGGATTTAACTCATCACATTGATCCTTCGAACAGCAATTTGTTCCAACCTACCCTACATTAACTTTCTCCTAACCCAGGCTACTTATGTATTTTTATTCACTGTTAAAAACAAATACTCTAGCGAGCTAAATCAGCCTCTAGTTTTTATTTCTATTTTTCAGCTGTTCCCAACTGTACAATCACATGAGATCAGTGCATTTAAAGTAAACGGCAGCTCTGTTTTTCATAAGTTATCTCTGATCGTAAATTTCCATTTTCAGCAGCGATGAGCCACTTGGTCGAAATGCAGCGAAGTTCAATGAACTGCCATAACGTGATTTATTTACAAATTGGCTTTGCATTCTTGCTGCTGTCAGTGGTTTCCACCGTGCTTACAGTTGAATGAATAGCTCCCTGTGGAATGATGGTGGGTGTGCTGAGATCATTGAAGATTGCTTCATTAAATGCGAGCAAAAGCTGGAAACTTATGGAATTTTCAGGATCCGTAGCAAAAAAGTGGTGAACACAACCCAGTCCATAACTGATACTGACCACTCCACCATCGAAAGGATCTACAGGAGTCGCTGCCTCAAAAAGGTAGCCAACATCATCAGGGTCCCACACCGCCCTTGCCATTGGGGAGAAGTATAGGAGCCTGAAAACTGTAACGGCCAGGTTCATGAGCAGCTTCTTCCCTACAGCCATCATGCTATTAAGCACTACAACCTCCAAATAAGCTCAGAACTGCATAGATTTGGGGAAATTATTTTTATATTTGAACTATTATTGTTTGTTTGAATTTTTTCTCAAAGTGTTGGAGTAACTCAACGGGTCAGGCAGCATCTCTGGAGAACATGCTAAGATGATGTTTTGAGTCTGGATGCTTCTTCAGGTTTCTAATTCAATCTGGATTGTCCACCAACACATAACAAAATCTTTGCAAAGTATAGAATTTAAACCTTTACATAAATCCTACTTTCCCAGTAACTAAAGCAGTTGAAGTCATATCAAATCTGCTGCAAAACGACAACAGCATTGCGCTACTGTGGAATCCTCTCATTTGAATGGCTAATATAAAATGCACAACATTCTGCTAATGACAATCTTCCTTCTGCCCTGATCGTTCCACTATAATTAGGTATGGAATTTAGCGCTGTCTGCCTTTCACCTGGAAAAAGTAGTCATGATGACTATGGTGGGAATAGTAGTAAACAAGTCAATGCTTAAGTAATAAATCCAACACATGACGGAGGAATCTAATGTATCTTTATGTATTGCATTCATGTAGTGTGGAGGAATTTGTGAGCGAGTTATAGCAGGTTGCTTTGGTACAGTTACCGTACACACTGCCGGGGAATGCCTCCTTATATTATCAGAGCTGAAAATAATTGTGATATTGGGAAGGAGGACAAAAATGTACATAAAAATAAGCAACCTTGCTCGTTTGCCTACATGTGGCAGTTTAACCCAAAAGGAAAAAAAAGCTTCACTCTAAAAGGGTGGTGGGTGTATGGAACGAACGTCCAGAGGAGGTAGTTGAGGCCGGAACTATCCCAACGATTAATAAACAGTTAGACAAGTACATGGATAGGACAGGTTTGGAGGATATGCGCCAAATGCAGATAGGTGGGACTAGTCTAGCTCGGACATGTTAGCCCATGTGGGCAAGTTGGGCCAAAGGGCCTGTTTCCAGGCTCTATGACTCTGAAATTGTTGTTTCTGACAGTTTAGTTTTCTCTGAATTCTGGGAAAAGTAATTTAAAAAAAATTGACTTACACCTGCAGTATAACCGAAAATGCAGACTTGATATCATCATTTAATTACACTATTGTAAGTTATCTCAAATGCGCCGACTAACAGTCTGCCCTGTTGCATCTTGCCTGAGCCCCAGAAGAGTCAGTCTGAGCTGGCGACACACTCGTCAGTGATCACCACTCTGTCTCAAAACACCCCTCAGGAGATCTATTTAGTTTAGTTTTTTGGTTTAGTGATACATCGTGGAAACACGCCCTTTGTCCCGCCAAATCCATGCCAACCATCGATCACCAGTGCTCATCATCACTCCTACACCCGAGGGTAAATTCACAGAAGCCAATTAACCTACAAACCTGCATGTCTTTGGGATGTGGGAGGAAACTGGAACACCCGGAGAAAACCCACGCGGCCACAGGGTGAACGTGCAAACTCCGCGCAGACAGTACCGGATCAGTCAGGATCATATCCGGATCTCTGGCGGTGTAAGGCAGCAACTCTACCGCTGCTCCAGTGTGCCACCCATAAAATTTATTACAAATGCATAATCAGCCTCTTCCTTTTTAACTCATCAAGATGAGTTGCTATCCCTCTTTTCAAAAGTGCTCCTTATATTTTTGTAAGCCTTGCTAAAAACATTCATTTGTTGAGCTGCCGCTTTGATTTATGTTTTACCTTCAGATCTATCTAACTTGCCATCTAAAAATTTCTCTCTACACAAACAGTTTTGGCAGGGAATTATTTTGTCTGGCATTACTAGGAGTAGACTTGTCATTCTGCATGGACCTGCTGGCTCCAAAGTAACTATCGATATTGCAAACTAGTTGCCTACCTCTCAACTCTCACCCTTCCCCAGTTGTGCAATAATGTCAAACAAATGACAAATTATTTAAAATAACCTGAAAAATCACAGCCTAAACAAAATCAGCGTTGTCGTTGGGGAGGTGGGGCGGAAGAGATACTAGCAACAATAGTCTCACTCCTCTTCACTCATTGCACACGTGTCCATCTGCTTCAAAACGGGGTAGTTACTCCAATAGTTTTACTCTCTTAGCAGGAAGGAATTGCAGATGCTGGTTTATTGCAAAGACAGACACATAATGCTGGAGTAACTCAGCGGGTCAGGCAGCATCTCTGGAAAAACGGAATTGGTGATGTTTCAGGTCGGAACCCTTCTTCAGACCTTCCTTCAGTCCGAAGAAGGGCTCCGACCCAAAACGTCACAGATTCCTTTCTCTCCAGAGGTGCTGCCTGACCCTCTGAGTTACTTCCGCATTTTGTGTCTATCTGCATTTTACTCTCTTACCCAGATGTGGAACCTTCAACTTGACTAGAATGTATAGTGTACAAAACGTAACACTACTGACTGGAAACAGAGAAACCATTCACAGTTTGTGTTGGAATTTTCAAGTCTTTTCAAAGTTCCCAACATCAATAGTCTCTTCAATATCGAGCTGTTTTCATCCATTGATCTGATGTCGGCAGGAAGATTTCCTCCACATGATGGAGTTCAGAAGAAAACGTCTTGGACATCATTTTAACCCAATATAGTGAGTAGTAAACCGATGGAATTAGACGGAGTGGTAGTTTTACGCCCTATCCGTTGACATTAGGGAGAGCCAAAGCAGGCAGACCATGAACTCAATATCACAGATTTCCTTGAGGTGTCACAGGTTAAATCTACCTCCTTCAACTCTTACAGGAACAGAACATAATTCAAAATTCAGTTATGCTGTTTTGCATCCATACATCTATAATAAAGGTGTAATTACAGTGTCTACTCGGAAATGTAGTCAGCTGGGTGGAACTGAGGTGTTGCAATCCCTGCTTTGTTTTTTTCATGTTACGTGGGTGAATGTTGAATGCTAAAGATTACTCACGGTCTGAAGATGCCACAGACACAGAGGCCAATGTGGCCACTGCCAAAGTTATTCTGTAGCGTATTTCAGTGTTGCTGCAACTCCTTCTGGTAGAAAAAAAATGGCAGTATGCGTTAGTGCCTGAAATTGGCCCCAATGAAGGGATGTAATGCTAGTTGCCTCTCTGAATGAATATCACGTTCTGGGGTTGACTGTGAGAGGCCTGTTGGCATATTAAATAGATCTACTGTCTAAAAGAGGCAAGTTTTCCATCTTGAACCTACACATTGCTGTCAGGCTGGCAGCTTTAGACCTGAGAAATACAACGCAAAAACAGGCTCTTCAGTTCACCGAGTCCGCACAGACCAGCAATCACCCTGTACACAAACACTATCCTACCCCACTAGGGACAATTTACAACTTTTACCAAAGCCAATTAACCTACAAACCTGCACATCCTTGGAGTGTGGGAGGAAACCGGAGGACACGGAGAAAATCCACGGTCACTGGGAGAATGTACAAACTCCGTACAGACCTGTACAAACCTGTAAACAGGATCGAACCTGGGTCTCTGGCGCTGTGGCTGCACCACTGTACCGCCCTATTGAATGGCAGGGAGCATGAAGCGGACATTTTCTCTGGGCAGCTGTCTTTGAAGAGGTGACCAACAAAGGTGAAGCTGCCTGTTTCCTTTCACCTGGGGCAACTTCTAACCCTGAATTTATCAATTAGATTTCCAACCAGCACTTGATGTTAGAAGTTGATTGGGAAAGTGCACAGCTATTAATGCACTTTCCCTGGAAGCAAAGGGGTAACCAAATCAGTTTATACCAAACATGAGACTGAGATGGAAGCACAATGGCACGGCTGGTGGAGCTGCTGATTCTGCCAGACCTGGGTGCTGTTGGCGTGGAGTCTACACGTTCTCCCTGTGACTGCATGGATTCCCACTGAGTGCTCTGGTTTCCTCCCATATCTCAAAGACATGCGGGTTTTTTCGGTTAATCAGCCTCAGTAAATTCCCCCAAGTGTAAAGAGAGTTAGCGTTGAAGTGGGATAGCATAGAACTAGTGTGAACTGATGATCGATATTCAAAGTTATTCCCTTTATCATGTATCTGAACACAGTAGATGGCTCGATTGTATCCATGTATAGTCTTTCCGTTGATTGGTTTACGTGCAACAATGGCTTTTCACCTCGGTACACGTGACAATAAACTAAATAAAAAGTGGACTTGGTGGGCCGAAGGGCTTGTTTCCTTGCTGTATCTCTCAATCAGAGAAAAACTAATGCGATCCTTTGGAGCAATGTAAAAGTAAGTAAATTAAATATGAAAAGTTTTTAAATAAATGACTAATTGAATATAAACATCTCAACAATAAGTTGCCGCATCTTATTTCATTGTTGCCACCTGTTTGGAATCTTTGCAGAGCAACTGCATGCAAACATTCACCTACCTGATCTCCCGGTTGCTAAACACTTTAATTCTCCTTCCCATTCCCACACTGACCTTTCTGTCCTAAGCCTGCTCCATTGTCAGATTGAGGCTAAACTCAAATTGGAGGAACGGTATTTTGCTTGGGCAGCTTACAGCCCAGTGGTATGAATATTGATTTCTCTAACTTCAAGTAACCCCGGCATTACTTCCCTCTCTATCCCTCCCCCACCCAAGTCGCACCAGCTTCTCTTTTTCTCCCAACAAATAGCTTCACAATGGCTATTTATGTACATTTAACATCATCACTTTTTTTGCATATCTTTCATTCATTGTTCTTTATCTCTCTACATCATCGTCTATATCTCTTGTTTCCCTTATCCCTAACTAGCCTGAAGAAGGGTCTCGACCTGAAACGCCACCCATTCATTCCCTCCAGAGATGCTGCCTGGTCCTGCTGAGTTTCTCCAGCATTTTGTGTCTACCTTCTGTAGAATTACATGTCTGGTTGCAGTAGTGTGAGCTACACACACCGCATGGAAAATTGTTGCAGTCATGGATTTTCCAGCAGTCCACAGTCTGTTGCCTGGCGTTGTGACTCAGCGCTTCGGATGAGTACCTTCCTGTTTGGGTTGAGCGGGTCTTCGTTGACCAGTAGCACTGCTCGCAGTCTCTGATTGTTTACGCAGAGTCCTGCGCTCACAAGGCTTTTATTCAGCAGCAGGTTAGAATACGAGCAAGTTTGTATTTTTTAGATTGATGCAGCTGGATTTTACAATCACTTCCAAACGGCGCTGCTCTGAACACAAACAATTCCAGTTTTTAAAAAAAGCAAGAATTTGCAACACATTCCGAATACAGTGAATTGATCATTTATCCGAATTTAAATTTCATCTTGTTCTGATTTAACCCTTTATTGGGCATGTATTTGTTCTAATTCCTGTAGCATTAACATCAAACTTCCTTGTTTCCTGAAAAGTTAGTCTGTCGTTAGGAGATGCGACAACGAAAATACAAAGAGCAAGATTTCCCGTTAACAGGAGATAGAATGGAAACAGGCCCTTTGGCCCAATTCGTCCATGATGATCAAGACAGCCACATTTAAATTAGTCCCATTTGCCCACATTTGGCTCGCATCCCTTTTAACTTTTCCCTTTCCATATACCTGTCCAAGTGTCCCTTCTATGCGGTATTATAGAACCTGACTCAACTATCTCTTCATTCTAAATACCTCCACCCTCTGAATGAAAAAGTGACCTCTCACATTTCCATTAAATCTTTCATCTCATCCAAAAAACCTATATTCTCTGGTTCCTGATTCGCTATCATGGGTAAAAAACTCTGTGCATTAACCCTATCTATACTCTTCATTATTTCATACACCTCTATAAGATTACCCTTCGGTCTCATGTGGTCCAAGACATAAAATTCTAGCCTGCCCAACCCTTCACCAAAGCTCAGGCCCTTATGTCCTGACAGCATCATCGTAAAAGTGAGTGGTAAATTGACTAAGGGACAGGGGGCGCAACGTACTCCGATTAATTGCACAATGGGACCTTTTCAGTGGGGGAGGCTCCATTTAAGTGTAAATCAATATAGAATACAGCTTCTCTAAACTAATCATGAAGAACCTCCGACTTAATTTTGAGGTGTTGAACAACATCCCATCAAATCTTAACTTTGGTCAGACACAAAATGCTGGAGTAACTCAGCGGGACAGGCAGTATCTCTGGGGAGAAGGAATGGTCGACGTGTTGGGTGGAGGCCCTTCTTCAAACTGAGAAGGATTCGACCCGAAATGTCACTCATTTCCTCTCTCCAGAGATGCTGCGTGCCCCGCTGAGTTGTTCCAGCATTTTGTATCTGTCGTTGGCGTAAACCAGCATCTGCAGTTCCTTCCTACGCAAATGTTTAAAATCTTTCATTTGTTTTTCTCCACAGGCACCTCGGACATCAGCCCATTCACAGATCCTCGCCAGTTTGAGCGCCAGTTTCCTGGACTGTCTTCACTTACAGAGTCCCGCTTCTCAGATCCCCGCATGCACTATCCCGGCACTATGTCTGCAGCCGCCTTCACCTACTCCTCCGCTCCATCCACCACAGGCATTGGTGGCCTCAGCATGACAGGCATGGCAGCCACAGCTCGGTACCATACCTACTTGCCGCCACCTTATCCTGGATCAGCCCAGAACCAAAGTGGACCCTTCCAGACCAGCGCCTCACCGTATCATCTCTACTATGGCACCTCTGCTGGATCGTACCAATTCTCCATGGTTGCTGGAGGAGAACGCTCACCTACCAGAATGTTGCCTTCCTGCACCAGTGTATCTACTGGAAGCTCACTCATGAATCCCAATTTGGCTCATCAGAATGATGTTGTGGATGCTGATGGCAGTCAAAGCAATTCTCCAACAGCAATGACAACCACGGGACGGATGGACGAGTCAGTCTGGAGGCCTTACTAGACAACCAAAGATGTACGAGCAGCAGTAATTGTTCAAACAAATCCATGATATCTTCCCTCTATGCACTATAAAGAATTATAGCTGTAATAGAGGGAATAGTGGAATGAAAATATCCAAAAATGTCCATGTTTCGAGTATGACTTTTGGCTAAAGGCACCTATTGTATATACCTTCACTTAAGAGATGAGCCATCGTGAAAAATAATCGGCCCACCTTGCAATGGTCAAATGGCCATCGAGACAGAATGACTTCCAACCAAAGATGATTATCATCACATTTCACAAGTAACAGGCAGGTTGGCATAGGTTGGATAGAATTAATGTTTTGGCCTTTTACAACAATCATTTATTGGTCGTTTGTGGTTATGTAGTTGGCAATGGCTGTATGGATACTGGATTATTTTCTGCTGTGGTGTGACCATAGTATTTCCGCACTTGTGTTTAAAAAAAAAACGTTATCAAAGGGACAATAGATGGAGAGAATTTCTGCAACCATTAAAATAAAGGTCAGTCTCACTCAGTGGACAGAGGTACAAGGATTAGAAAATCTCATAGTCTGCACATTACTAGTCTATTTCATCAGGGGTTCAAACAAGCCATGTTAAATTTGTTATAAAGACCTATAACAGAAAATAAAGGCCACAAGACATTATCTAATGACTGTTGAAATAACCATAGAAAGTTATGTTTTGATGCTATTCTCCTTTTTTTACAAACGAGACGGTGGTGCAAAAGCCAATTGAATTATCAAAGCATTAGATATTCACATTCTGAGATCATCCAGGATGTCTGCAGTCTTGCCACAGTTCACAAGGACCAAATCAATGTCTTAGAGACCTACTTCAGGGCACACTTGGAAAGGGTTCCTGAACTCCTAGTATTTTTGCTCTATGAGTACACATATATAATTTAGAATAATAATTTGGCATTCTTAATTTTGCTTTCCCGTTGTGTGGGGCTGCAGCTGTGACCAAACTCCCGAGTGCCAAGCCACATAAGTTGATTTCGGACGCTGTCTACTTAGCTGAAATACTGCACAATATACTTGTAGAAGAAAGTTATTTTTGTGTTAGTTGATCTCCACCAATGAGCTGCAAATGTCTTGATGTCCCTACTACATCTATAAAATAATCTGAACATGTCTTCATGTTTACCACTGAATCGACACAAACTAGGTGGGTGCCAGATGAATCAGATTACCATTATTTAGCTCACTGTGGACTGCAACATAAAATGCACTGAGACACAGTGCTACTGATCAGCCAGTGAAATTCTATAGATGCTTGGTGGATATGTGATAAGTGTGTGTTCTTATGGATATAGCTGGATGACAATTCAATGGCACATTAGTAGAGATTGCCTCTGTCCTTGCTATATGAGCCTTGCATGGCTGATATGCATGTGTAGTATTTATTCTGAAAACAATGTTCTATTGAAGCTTTTTCTTGGTCTTCTTTACTTTACATTTGATAGCCAGTGAGTTGCTGCACGTAGCTAAATTAAAACATAAATGGACCAAAACGCTACTACTTTTTCAAATAATGGCATAGCTTTGTGGCAATTTTATTAGATTTTTTTTGGATTGTTTACATAAAAGTGTGGGATGATGAATTACTATTTGCTTAAGTAACAGCAATACTTCCGATTACAATGACTGGAAAAAGTTACATTGCTGTCTCGGTTATCAAAATTACCCATATTGAGCAGACAGGTAAATGACCAATGCATAGATTTCTTGAAGGGTATCTTTAAATTTTCTCTTATCATTGTTTGATTTATTCTTGTTGCGATCTGCAAAGTTCCACGTTCCAAAGGGTATTCCACCGTATTCATTTTGCACTTAGTTTATAATATGGTAACAAGACCAATTCACTCACGAGCTAGTGTTCCTCTTCCAGCAGCTTTCCCACACCCCAGGAAGAAATGTTTTGGTTCCTTCATCCTCAGGAGTATATTTTGTTTCAGAACTATGAAGTGGTGTTTATATTTCTATTTGTGAAAACAGGGTTGGGGGGGGGGGGGGGGGGTTAAATTATTAACCTGATGTACAGTGGCTACCCAAATCTCCCCTGCAAAACACTCATGCCTATATTGGTTAATTGGAAATTAGTTGTTACTGACCAGTGACAATCTACAAAATGTAATGATTCCAACTTTGGTGAAGCCCAAGTTCCTTTGCATTAATAGGTTACCTGAAGGTCTGTTCTACCAGGGAATATACGAATAATTCATTTGTAATATTGGAAACACTTTTATTTTGACCTGTCACAGTTGGGAAATTAAAAAAATAAAATAAAATCACGTATAGTATCTTGATTCCTACTTCATGATCATTTTGATTCGCAGTGAGGTTGTACACTATGATTTAAATGTTCTTTATTAATATCCAACTTAAATTCCAAGTTGATAAAGTAAATATTTCTCTATCTACGTGAGCAATTGTCAAGGTTAATTATAATTCAGCAAAACTATTTTCAATCTGATCACAATTTCTTATAAAGAGATCATTTAAAGAAAATTCCTTGGAGAGGTTGGATTTAACGTTACCAAGTATAAAACACACGAGTGTTATAATGGTATTATTTCCCAGGGCAGTCAAAGATGATGTCTCAGCAACTCAGTAAGATATAGTTCACTCTGAGCATTCAGGTAGGACACAGATACCACTACAAAGTCTTTCTGCATACTATGGATGCTGCTGCTTTATGTCAAAACAGCCTAGGCTGGGATACTTGGTCAAATTTCAAGGAAGAGGAAGGTGGTCACTTAAGTGTCCTCACTTGAGTGCACAGTACTAAAGTATCCCATTGTTCCACAGGTACGGGTCGAGACTATGATTATGTTTTTTGCAAGGTACATTTCAATCATATGAATACTATTCTGACATCCAAGACATTTTAATTAAAATGTTCACCCACAGATTCTATTTGGTTGACATAAAGCAATGCGTTTAGCCAACGGCTAGTATTACACACCTTTGGTATTAATATATTTATTTTCCCCCCAAAAATGCAAAAGATAATCCTGTTGATTGCAGTCTTGTAGCTTCACTATAGCCTTAGAAGGTCTGTGTCTTTAAAAAATGTCAGCTTCACTTCTTTCCAGCTTATCTCTTCTGAGCGTTAAATCTCCTTTGTAATTTATTTATTAAGAGTGGGAGCTGAAAGCTGTTCACATACAGACGTTTATATTTCTGTACAAATGTATCTGGATTAAGCAGTTGCACTTATACAAGGGTGTCGGGTTACACGCTTTTTAAGTTTGTTTCAGTGCAAAATTCCATCCTATTTAATAATTGAATATATTTGTTGTTTTTTTCAAAAGATTAATTATCTGCCAAGCTGGGCTTTTTTAAAGATTGGAATATTATTTCTTTTTTCTTATTTGAGAGATGACAGTTCTATTTGTAAGCAGTGAGTTTGGGCTGCTGGCAGCATCCTGGAAAGCAAAATACAACCACAATTTGTTCTGATGCATCAGTAGTGTAAGCTTCATCTTCACCAGGGTTTTTTCCCCCATTTACCACAACATAGCAAGTCACACTGGGGACATGGGGCAGAAAATCTCTTATTTTTCCCACAGCAACAAATGACTGAGCCAAAATGAAACCTGGTATCCAAAGATATGGCACTAGAACAATCAGACGCATATATAAAGCAATGGACATTCCTGGCCATTTTCTGTTATCTGTACTTGGTGACCAGTACTTACGGTAAAGGTTGCTATTAGCTGCATGGCCACGGTTCCTTGCCCTCTTTGCACCACTGTGATTGAACGTCTAATTTAACTGGCCACAATTATGCAGAATTATTTGGACTAGAAGCCACAAGACAGGGGTTCAGTTGACTCCAGATGTCTTTCGTACTTGACACTTGTGCTGACCAATACGATCTCAAAGGGGGGGGGGGGGGGGTGCTGAGATTGGGATGAGGTTCATGTTTTCTTTAGTTGCTGAGTTCCACTTGAACAAGATGGACAATCTCACAGGACCCAGCACCAAAACAAAGTCAGTAATGGAGCACAATTCTATATACAATGGTAAATGTCATGCACGTGCCCATTTCTAGACCCCCTTCTGAGTTTATATTTGTTTTTTAGATACCCTGAATATTTGCTTAGAAACTCACTATTATCTTGAGCCAAAAGAAGAGGTTTTGCCCAAAAACACCCATATCGGCTTTGTTTCTGAGGCTAGGTTTCCATGACCAGCCCTACCGGATATCAGATCATTGCATTTATTGGTATCTTGTTTTCTAGGGGAGGAGAAGTAATAAAGTGTAATTCTGAGATTTTTTTATTGTAAAAAATCTTTATTTCTTGCCTATGCTCTCATGCTGAAGATAACAGCCTAAAAGATTAAAAGTAATTGAGGAAGATTCCATTTTGTAAGATAAACATTTTTCATGCATAAATGTACATGATATAAACATAGTAAAATAATGAATGCTTGCCATATATTTACCGTATGCATCTAAACTACTGCCTAATTTGTTTTAAAATATACTTTCTCAAGCCATTTCTGTCACTGCTGTATGCTTTGGCTGTATCAAATAGTTGCTTCTAACATTAACAAAATAAAAATAATTCTGCCTTTAAAGCCGTGTTTGATGGTTTGACATTGTAAAATAACAATAATATTGTTGAAATTGAATTACTGTACTTCAAACTCCTGTACAACATAGATTATATTCTATTGTCAAGATGTTTTTCATTTTGTGCTCAAGTAATCACTGGAGTTAAGTCTTGTGCTTCAATAAAAAATGGCCTTTTTCTGATGTAACATTGCCAGTGCAAGTGTTTGTATTTACAACTTTACCCTTATTAGTTTGTGTGATTTCCTTTATTTTTTTTCCTGGAACTGCCTTTTCTATAATAAGATGGGTTTTTTTTTAATTTATTGAATGCCAGTGGCACTGGTAAGCCCTGAGCTTATTACACATCCTTAGTTGCCCCATGAAGTGAAGACTAAATAGAAGTTGGAGGAACAGCATCTCATATTTTGCTTTGGCAGCCTTCAACCTAGTAGTATGAATATTGATTTCTCTAACTTCAGGTAGGCCCAGCATTCCCTGTCTCTTAATCCCTCCCCCACCCAAGTCATACTAGCTTCTCATTTTCACCCAACAAACAGCTAACAATGACCGGTTTTCTTTATCATCGTTACTTTTTTTCATATCTTTCATTCATTGTTCGTTATCTCTCCACATCATCGTCTACATCTCTTGTTTCCCTAATACCTAACCAGGCTGAAGAAGGGTTTCATCCTGAAACGTCCCCCATTCCTTTTCTCCGGAGATGCTACGTGTCCCGCTGTGTTACTCCAGCTTTTTGTGTCTATCTTCAACCTGAAGGACTTGATGGGCATTTCAGAGAGCAATTACAGTCAACTGTCTGAAAGGTGCCCTTAAACACTCGTACATAGTTCAATGGTGCTTTATTTGTCATTTATGCAACTGCAGACTGAAATTTTGAAGTAGAAAAATTTGGACATATTACACATGCAATTTTTGGCAGCATTATTCAAAGTCCAAAGCCCTTTGGTCCACCTGCGCGCTGAAGGTACAGGAGTAGTTCCTGCAAACCAACGTCCCGCTTGCAATGTAATTCAGAAGCAAGTAACAACATGCTATTGCCATCATGTTTAGCATCACCAATGGGGATGGCTCTAGATGCCCCATTACAGGATGTCGAGGATTTGGAGAGGGTGATGAAGGGCCTTTCGTATTAACAACAAGGAGGGTTGGACAAACTTGGATTGTTTTCTCTGGTGCACCAGAGAATCAGGGGAAAGCTGATAGCAGGATATAAAATTATGAGAGGCATATATAGGTTAGACAGTCAGAAGCTTTTTCCCAGAATGGAAATAGCAAAGACCAGAGGGCATAGCTTTAAGGAGAGCAGGGCAAAGTATTAAAGGAGCTGTGCTGGGCAAGTTTATTTTTCCACAGAGGATGGTGGGTGCCTGGAACACGCTGGAACAGAATGCAGATATGAAGCAACAGTTAAGAAGCTTTTAGATAGGCACATGGATATGCAGAGAATGGAAGGATAGGGATCATGTGCAGGCAGATGAGAGTAGTTTATTCAGACATTGTGAGCTGAAGAGCCTCATGGTTGTTCAGGAAACACCTGACTGGATAAGGATGGCAATTTCTTTACCTAAAGAGCATTAGTGAGACAGAAGGTTTTTATGATAATCGAGTAATTTCATAGTTACCAGCAATGAACCACATGTATTCAATTAACCATGTAGATTCCATAAATGATGTGGTCAGAGCTGAATTCTTACCTCGTTTTTCAAGTCCCAGTATCGCCATTAGTTTAGTGTAACCACAATACAACCTTTGCTTAAAATTGAGCAAACTCTGTTATAACTATGATGCCTTGAATAACACCTCTCAATGAATCCGGCAAATTTTCTCGCTACAAACTATGTCATTGACACTTTAGCCAGAGATTTGTTCTGTCAGATTGCTGTGGAAACCATGCCTTTCACATCTCAAGGAACACTTTATCTTAAATATATTTGCAGTTGATTAGCGACCTGCTAGATGATCTGGTCATAAACTTTATGTTCATTAGTGATAAGAGTAGAATTCAGCTATTCGGCCCATCAAGTCTACATCATTCAATCATGACTAATCTATCCTTCCCTCTTAAACCCATTCTCCTGCCTTCTCCCCATAACCCCCAACATCTGTTCTAATCAAGAATCTATCTCTATTTCCAAGTCTTAGAAATATCCATTGACTTGGCCTCCACAGCCTTCTGTGCAATGGTTTCCATAGATTCTCCACCCATTTACTCAATCAGAGATTTTGAGCCCAGAATGAGATTCCAAACTTTGATGGGTTTTTGGGAGATTATTACCATAATTAACTCTCCTGAAGTTTGGCACTTCAAAGGGCAAATAATATTTCATACAAATTTCAAACTAATTGTTTTGTTTTCAAAAGTATGTTCAAATCTTTCAAGACTTCAAAACAAACTTAAGATGACAATAGTTTTGTGTTTCAATAAAAAATGGTCTTTATTCGTATGTAATAATGCCAGTGCAACTGTTTGTACTTGCACCTTTATCAAGAATGAAGCAGAGGTCAAATAATCAAAATTTAAACTACAAATTAAGCAACAATTATAAAAGGGAAAAAAAGTAAGTAAGTTTATTGGCCAAGTATTCACATACAAGGAATTTGCCTTGGTGCTCCGCCCACAAGTAACAACATGACATACAGTGACAGCTACGAATGACTCAGAAAACACTAACATTAATAATAATAAAACATTAATGATAAAACACCATTGATCAAGCATGTGAACCAACAAAATACCAGATCAAAGGGAGGCTACAGATTTTTGGCTGTTGAGTAGAGCAACTACTCGTGGATAAAAACTATTTTTATGTCTGGCTGTGGCAGCTTTGACAGTCCGGAGTCGCCTTCCAGAGGGAAGTGATTCAATGAGTTTGTGGCCAGGGTGAGAGGGGTCAGAGATGATCTTGCCCGCTCGCTTCCTGGCCCTTGCAGTGTACAGTCCATCAATGGACGGAAGGATAAAACATAGAAACATAGAAATTAGGTGCAGGAGCAGGCCATTCGGCCCTTCGAGCCTGCACCGCCATTCAATATGATCATGGCTGATCATCCAATTCAGTATCCTGTACCTGCCTTCTCTCCATACCCCCTGATCCCTTCAGCCACAAGGGCCACATCCAATTCCCTCTTAAATATGGCCAACGAACTGGCCACAACTACCTTCTGTGGCAGAGAATTCCACAGATTCACCACTCTCTGTGTGAAAAACGATTTTCTCATCTCGGTCCTAAAAGACTTCCCCCTTATCCTTAAACTGTGACCCCTTGTCCTGGACTTCCCCAACATCGGGAACAAATGTTCCCAACATCGGGAACAAAGGTTGCAGCCAATAAAATTACATATACCCTCATGAGATATCTATATATATATATATATATCCATCTCTATCCATCTCTATCTATATAAGGCTTCTCTGCTTCATTTTATTTGACTACCAGTGAATTTAAACAAAGATTTTCTTTACTTACCAAGGGTGACTATACCAGTCTCTATAATCCGCTCACATTTGTTACTGCTTAAAGATGGCATGTAAAATGCTGCCCACTGTACTCACTTAGTTTCATACCTCACAAAATTCACAGTCCAAAGACAAATCCATTATTATTTTTGCCCTTGAAATACAAATTTTAGCCTAATGTGGAATTTTGCAAGGGAAAACACTTCCCATGACACCAAATTAATATGTTGTGAATTAAGTAAGCAGTTAAAAGTGCCAAAGAACAATATTCATTTATTCTCAATGTAATTTGTGTTTATGCAACAAGATAAAGGTGAACCCACTAATTGCAGCAAGTGTTATACAAATTGAAACATTGAGCAGAAGGTAAAGTTCAGCTATTTAATGTTCTATTCCTTATTATTAGATCATACGATGAGTAACTTTTGGCACCTGAGCCTTTTCTGCCATTTGGCAAGATCACGGATAATCTTGCATCTAATTTTTAAAAATTCCTACATTATTGGATTCATTAAATATCCAGATATCTGCAAATTCAGAGCTCAATATGAATGTTCTATCTTTTGGTAACTCACTTGATCTTTTGTCCCCTGGTTTAGAATTGTCCTTTTCTACATGTCATGACGTTCTTTTGTTATTTGTGTAGACGGGCCTTCTGGGCATGTCACACAGCGTTGTCATTTGCAATGCATTGCAAAGGCATAAACTCTTCTTTTCGTGTCCATCTTGTTACAAATGTTGACATCGCTGTCATTGTCCGTCCTGAAAAGGATGCAAGCTTCCGGTGACAATCAGTGGAAGCCATCACTTGTCACAATAGATGATGGTGGTAGCAGAATTAGCTCAGGATACTTCCAGTTTCCAGCCCCGCGACATGGACACACCTGCTATGGGGCCAGGCATAAACTGATCTTGAATGAGGAGTAATTCAGAAGACCTGGCTTGTGTTCTGTGGAGTTACGATAATTGAAAAAATTTCATTGAAATGTGCAAATGTATTTTAGAATACAAAAGGATGGATGCAGGGAGATGATTCCGTTGGTTCTTCACTCCTGCATATCACGATAATGGAAATTGGAGATAGGAAGAACTACAGGTTTTCCAGAAAAGACACAAAGTGCTGGAGTAACTCTGCAGGTCGGGCAGCATCTCTGGAGAACATGGTTTGGCGACGTTTTACGTCGGGACCCTTCTTCAGATATTGAGTGTTAAAGAAGGAACTGCAGATGCTGGAGAATCGAGGGTACACAAAAGGCTGGAGAAACTCAGCGGGTGCAGCAGCATCTAAGGAGCGAAGGAGATAGGCGACGTTTTGGGTCGAGACCCTTCTTCAGACCTTGAACCTCCCATTTGGAGGTTCAACATCCACTTGATGTCATTATTAAATACTCGTGACCTGGTGTCCGCCACTGTATTGAGCTTAACCGGAAGGTACGTAGCTGATATCCAAATATTTCTTTCAATACACCAGAGCCAAATTAATTTTGCCAATTCATCACAAGATATTGACTTGATACCACCCATATGGTTTAAATATGCCACCTCAGTGGTATTATTTATTTTGAAGACGGACATGCGTATGATGCAGATTAGTGCAGTAAGCCCACAGCCCGTGACATGCTCCCAGCATTTCTAAATAGTTTATACCTTGTGATTGAAGAAGAGTAGACTCGTGCAAATCCCATCTGCCGCCCCAACTGGAAGTGGTGTCGGTAGCTCCCCAGCCCTTGGCGCTTGCGTCGGTTTGTAACACGACTGATGGGTTTGATATAATGATGGGATTAAAACAATCACAAACATTGCTAATCCACCATTGTAGCTCAATTTATGCCTCGTTTGGCAGCTGCATAGGCCTGTCAAAATGTCCAGCATTTGCTTTTAATGCTGAGATTTTTGCTCTTTGCAAGCTTTGATAGTGTAACGGCCCAAATTGTGCAGCTGGAATACAGCAACAATGGAATGAGCTCAGAGCAGTCAATACTAACATCTAGTTAATAAACCTCTGACTTGGTTTAACTTTAATAAGCACTAATAAAGCTTTACTCAACAATAAAGTGAAGTTGAAACAGAAGATGGCTGTGCATTAAAATTAGAACCAAAAACTACATTGTGTACCTTCTCAGAGTTTGGATGATTACTCTGATTACACTGGACCAGGGTTGCCGAGTTAAAAATGAGACATTAAGTTGCCAGAAATCTGAAGCACTTCAGGCAGCACCTGATAGTGAAATGGACACAACAGCTTTGAAATGTTTCTCATTTAATTGGGCAAGTACTAAATGCTTCAAGTGTGCACATACTTCAGTAAGCAGCAACACAGTTCTGGAGTAACTCAACGGGTCGGGCAGCATCTCCATCTTCTCCAGAGATGCTGCCTGACCCGCTGAGTTAATCCAGCACTTTTTTTACCAGCATCTGCAGTTCCTTGCCTCTCCAGTGAACAGCAGGTAGCCAAGTTGTAGTAGGCCCTGAAAAAACTCATCATTGTGAGGAATACGGCTCAATTTTCTAGCTTTCAAAAACCTTTCAATGCAACGATCCCTCTTAGATCTCAGCATCGATAATTCCGTAACGTGAGAGGAAATTTTAGTTTTCATTTTCTGGTTAGTGCTTATTCACAGCTGTTCAAAGGGCTCTGGGCTGCATTGTGTGCACTGCATCCATCCGCAGCAAGGCATAAACTGATGGGTGGTATTCACATGTCGGCAGCTGGATTAAGTTGGTGCCCACATTTTGTCGTAACGCTCCCCCACTCGTGTGTCTTACTTCCAGTAGGTGTCATCTAAGTTGCCTTTTTTTCCTCCTGATGCTGTAACATGGTTATCTATGCCAGATATACAATGGGCAACGCTAGAAGTGGTACTGCATCCCCCATTATCTCACAGACCATTGCTCAGTATACAAGCATGATAAAGTACTTTAAGACAGCCTCAATACGCTATTAGACAAGTAAATATATTAATACTAATATTAATATAAAATAAAAGCTTGCCCTTCTAGCTTCCTAATTCAATTGACAGAATTTAATATATCACTAAGATGGCACGTTGGCACAGCTGGTAGAGCTGCTGCTTCACAGGGCCAGAGTCTCGCGTTCGATCCTAACCCCAGGTGATGTCCATGTGGAGTTTGCATGTTCTCCCTGCAGCCATGTGGGTTTCCTCATGCTATTACGTTTTCCTCCAATACCACAAAGACCTGCAGGTGTGTTGGACTGCTTAAAATTGCCCCTAATGTGCAGGGAGTGGATGAGAAAGTGGGATAACATAGAACTCGGACTCGGGGGCTTGAGCTAGGAGACAGGTCCCTGAGCACTCGGGGGGAGGTTGAGCAGACTAGAACTTTATTCCTTGGATCGCAGGAGGCCGAGAGGGTGATCTTATAGAGGTGTGTAAGATCATGAGAAGAATAGACAGAGTAAATGCACAGGGTCTTTTACTGGTATATACGTAGGTATATGGAACGAGCTGCCAGAGGAGGTAGTTAAGGCAGGTATAATTACAGCATTTAAGAAACATTTACACAGGTACCTGGATAGGATAGGTTTAGAGCAATATGGGCCAGATACAGGCAGGTGGGGCTAGAGTAGATGGGGCATGTTGGTCGGTGTGGGCAAGTTGGGCTGAAGGGTCAGTTTTCATGCTGTATGACTATGACTACATTACTAATGTGAATGGGTGTTTGGTCACCAACGTGGACTTGGTGGGCCGAAGGGCCCGTTTCCAAGTTGTATCTCTAAACTTAATACAATTACCTGGAATTATGCTGACTCATATCCACAACCAAGTTCATTTCAGCCATCCATTTACATACATTCAATTCAAATTTAATTTTAGAAATTCAAATTAATTTGTTCTTTGTGGAATTTGAATTCATGTCCCAGACAACGTGGATCAGGGCCACATGTCCTACTTTAGTGATTTGGCTTCCACGAGAAGAATCAGCACTGGGTGAAACCAGTCTGAGAGGTCACATTTGACTTCAACTTACTCATCACCAGCAAACAATGTCCCGACAGTCTGGATGCAAATGTTAAGCTTCTATACAGGAGCTTAGTTCTTAAAATTGGACACTAATAAATGTCCAACACCAGGATGAACCAAGCCCCTAACGGCTAAAACAGTCATTTCCCAAGCAGGGCAACATGTCAGTAAAATTCAGTTCACTATCAAATTTCTGTATTGACAAATGGGGAAAAAACTGAACTAATAATCAGGAGCATTTAATTTCTGCTGACACTAGTAATAGAAGAATTTAATGTTTCAGGCCTGCGTCCTCATTTCCCTTCCTAATAACTTTTATTTTGGCAAGTTGTAATTGTATCAAATCACACTGGGTAATCATGCTTGACGACGATGTATCAGGAAAAGGCTTGTGTGCAAGCTTTAGTTTCTGCCACGCCTCTTTGGGACAACACTATGCAAAGGGCAGATACTGTATTTCCCAGAAAAAGACACAAATGTTGGAAGTAACACAATGGATCAGGCAGCAGTCCTGGAGAAAATGGATGGGTGACATTTCGGGTCAGGATCCTTCTGCTGGCTTGGGTGTGAAGAAAGGTCCTGAGCTGAAACATCACCCATCTTTTTTTTTCCTTGAGAAATGCTGCCTGAGTTACTCCAGCATTTTGAATCTTTGGAATCAACAAGCATCTGCAGCTCAATTATTATCACAGGTATTTCCCAGGGTAGGTGAAAGAGATTCAGGGTATACTTGATTTAAGTTGATTTTGATTTGATTTAATTTATTGTCATTGTCTTCATGAAGAAACAACGAAGCAGTCATACAAGAAGTAGTCCACAACACAAACATCCCCACAGCAGCACCAAAGTTCCCCACTGTGAGGGAAGGGACCAAAGTCCAGTCGGGTGCTCCCCAATGGTGGTCCGGGCCGTGGGGCCGGGGGCGGCCACCTTCCACCAGACCGTGGCTCCCGACCACAGACTGGGCAGAGATGGCAAAGGGAGGATTCCACGATGTTACAGCGCGCCCGTGTTGGGAAAGCAGCGCCCAGGGAGCTCCAAGCGGCGATCCTCGCCCGCTCGAAGGCGCCTGGCCGCCGCCGCTGATGCTCCCCAGCAGGAAAGGCCACGCCAATCCAGCTGGTAGGCCGTGGGGGGGGGCGAGGACACCAGCATCCTCGCCCCAACTGAAGGTAGGTTTCCCCTTTACCCATCCCGCTTCCCCCCACATAAAATACCGAAAAAACTTAAAAAAAACACTCTCTAAACATAACAAAATAAAAAAAGACAGCCAGACCGTGGGCGGAGGCAGCTAGCAACAGCGCCACCAGATGTCCAGAAAATTTGGCTTGTAGCTCATCATTCAAGCCATGAATAGTCTGCCACACATGTAGAATCAGGCCACAGGAAAGTGTGTGATTGCCTTTAGAAATTATCCAAATGAGTTCGATATCTCTCTTAGGGCTAACGGAATCAAGGGGTATGGGGAGAAGGCAAGAACGGGGTACTGATTTTGGATGATCAGCCATAATCATATTGAATAGCGGTGCTGGCTCGAAGGGTCGAATGGCCTACTCCTGCACCTATTTTCTATGTTTCTATGATGTGTCGATCAGTGTGTTGCTAACACCAGTCAGTGACAGCAATCATGGATAATTGTATCTTATGGGCTGACTTTGGATCTCAAGACCTTAAATTTGGGAGTGAGAGAGCAAAGGACATAGGTTTAGGGTAAGAGGGGAAAGATTTAATAGTAATCTGAGGGGCACCTTTTCTTCACAGAGGGTGGTGGGTAAATGGTATGTGCCAGAAGATGTAGTTGAGGCAGAAACTATAATAACATTTAAAAGACATTTGGATAGGAAAGGTTTCAAGGGACATGGGACAAATGCAGGCAGGTGGAACTGGTGCAGATAGGGCATTTTGGTCGGAATGGGCAAGATAGATTAACAGTCCTGTTTCCATGCTGTACTACTCTGTGCCCTCTTTATCTGGTTGCAGGTATCACCTAACTACCTCTATCTCTACACTTCACTCTCCCCTCCCTCACCTGGTATCCGATTCCCAATATCCCCCACCAGCCCTGGTCACACCCTTTCCTCTCACCTCCGTACAACAACCATCTTCCCTCTCTGTCCAGACGCAGCGTCACAACACAAAACGTTCAACCATCCCTTTACCTCCACAGTTGCTGCCCAACCCACAGAGATTTTCCAGCAGTTTTTTTTTTGCTCCACTTTCCAGCATCCGCAGTCTCTCGTGTCTCAATATTAAACAAAGAACTGATGAAAGGGCCTCGACCCGAAACATTAACTGGTCTCCTTTTCCACAGAAGCTGCTTAATTGGCTGAGTTCTTCCAGCATTTCTGGGTTTTTGTGTTTCAGATTCCAGCATCTGCAGTTTTATTTGTCTTCTGCCTGCTAAATACAACTGGTAATGCGAGGGCACAGTGAAAACATATGGGACTTGCAGAAAGAAAAAGGGCAAAGGGCGGAGTTACAGAGAAGACTTTATCTTAAAACAAAGACTTCACCATTGTCTTATCAAGCAGTCAAGCCCCTGTGTTAACCCTGTGATAGTCAATTTGTAGTGACGTCTTATCCAGCACTGTACAACGTGGACATGTTTTACGGTGTAATGAAGGCTTAATGAGTGTACGGTTTCCCTTTCCCTTGGAATGCAAAATTATTGTCTCTAAGTGGTGCTCAGAAGGAACATCAATACTGAAAATGGCACAACCATGCACAGGGCTACTATTCACAACACTGTTTCATTTGATCTGTCCAACACGTACATTCAATGCAAAGATCGACCATTTAACCAGTGCCTATTTTGTATATGTTTATTCAATTCAATTCAATTCAACTTTAATGTCATTGCACAGATACAAGTATGGGTACAACGAAATGCAGTTTAGCGTCAGTTCGTAGTAATAGCAATATATAAATAGATACAGAATGCAGACAATGTGGACGGAGAGACTGGGGAAATCTATCGGCGGGACTCCGAGTTCAGCAGTGTGATGGTGTTGTTGTAGAAGCTGTTCCTCATCCTACTAGCGCGGGACCTGAGGCTCCTGTACCTCCTCCCTGATGGTAGGAGGGCAAACAGTCCATTGATAGGGTTGGAGGGGTCTTTGATGATCTTCCCGGCCCGTCTCAGACACCATTTTCAGTGGAGGGCATCCAAGGCAGGGAGCGGGGCACCGATGATGTACTGGGCGGTTTTCACCACCCGTTGTAGTGCCTTCCTGTCTGCTACGGTGCAACTGCTGTACCAGACCGTAAAGCAGGTGGTCAGGATGCTTTCCATGGTACAGCGGTAAAAGTTGGTCAGGATCTGGGGGGACAGGTGGGCTTTTTTGAGCCTCCTCAGGAAGTAAAGGCGCTGCTGCGCCTTTTTGATCAGCTTGGAGGTGTTGAGGGACCAGAACAGATCCTCCGAGATGTGTACCCCGAGGAATTTGTAGTTGGAGACCCGCTCCACCTCAGTCCCGTTTATATGGATGGGGGTGTGTCTGCCCCCTCTGTTCTTTCTAAAGTCAACAATGATTTCCTTTGTCTTCTGGTTGTCACACCAGGTTGTCAGGTGCTGGACCTCCTCCCTGTAGGCTGACTCGTCATTGTCGCTGATCAGTCCGACCACCGTGGTGTCGTCGGCAAATTTTATGATGGAGCCATGCTTAGGGATGCAGTCATGGGTGAAGAGGGAGTAGAGGAGAGGGCTGAGCACACAGCCCTGTGGCACGCCGGTGTTCAGTGTTATAGTGGAGGAGGTGAGGTTGTTGACCCTAACAGACTGTGGTCTGTTAGTGAGGAAATCCAGTGTCCAATTGCAGAGGGAGGTGGAGATGCCAAGACTGCTGAGTTTGGTGATCAAGCTAGCGGGTATGACAGTGTTAAAGGCGGAGCTGAAGTCAATGAACAGCAACCTGATGTAGGTGTTATTGCTGTCCAGGTGGGTCAGGGCAGAGTGTAGGGCCGCCGATATGGCGTCCTCTGTAGACCTGTTGGTCCGGTAGGCAAACTGATGGGGGTCCAGTGTGGGGGGGGGAGGCTGGCTTTGAGATGAGCCAAGATCAGCCGCTCGAAGCACTTGGCGATGACAGGGGTGAGTGCCACTGGCCGGAAATCGTTGAGACTCCCTGTCGCTGATTGTTTGGGCACTGGCACAATGGCAGATGTCTTGAGGCAAGTGGGGACGACACCCTGGGCCAGTGACAGATTGGAAATGTCAGTGAGGACCAGGGATAGTTGTCCAGCACATGCCCTGAGCACCCGCCCGGGGATGCCATCGGGGCCGGCAGCTTTGTGTACATTCACCTTGCTCAGTGCATCTTGTACAGCAGAGGTGGAGAGACTGAGGGGTTGTTCATTCGGGGGTGGAGCAACTTTGATGGCTGGAGTTTTGTTGTCCCGGTCAAAGCGAGCAAAGAGATGGTTTAGCTCGTCAGGAAGGGAGGCGTTGTCTGAGGCGGTGGGGGGGGGTGTTGACTTTATGGTAATCGGCAATGTATTTGATTCCTTGCCACATGCGCCTGGGGTCAGAGTTGTTTCGGAAATTCTCCTCGATCCGCCGTTTGTGATTGAGTTTAGCATTCCTAATTCACTTTTTCAGATTGGCCCTGGATGAGCTGTATCCCTCAGCGTCACCAGATTTAAAAGCGGCGTCGCGAGCCTTCAGCAGGAGTCCGACCTCCCTGCTCATCCACAGCTTCAGGTTAGGGAAGGTCTTTATCTCTTTGTGGGTAGTGACGTTGTCCGTGCAGAATTTTGTATAGTCCAGAACGGTTGAGGTGTACGAGTTGATGTCCACTTGGGAGTTGAAGGTGACCTGAGTGGATTCAATGAACTTCCAAAGAAATATCCTGAAATAGGTATTTATCACTGCAGAGGCATCTATCAAGGAGTGTCTACCTTCTATCAAGGAGGGTGGCTCCAGAGATGATTAGTTAGCACAAATGGATGCATGCATGGGAAAGGTTTGGAGAGACATGGGGCAGCCACAGGTAAGTAGAATTAGTTCAGCTAGGCAACTTGTTTGGCATGGATGTGTTGGGACGAAGGACCCTTTTCCCTGCTGTATAGCTCTATGGATGTTACTCAAAATGGTGAAGAGTTCTTAATGACAGCAACCTCATCCCATGAAGTAAGGTTCATTGGTTCATAAGTCATAGGAGCAGAATTATGCCATTGAGCCCATTGAGTCTGCTTCTGCCATTCAATTATGGCTCATCTATCTTTCCTTCTCAACCCCATTCTCCTGTGTTCTCCCCGTGAACTCTGACACCCTTACTAATCAAGAATCTGTCAACTTCCACCTTAATAACACCCAATGATTTGACCTCCCCAGCCATCTGTGGTAATTAATTTCATAGATTTACTACCCAAGTTCCTTTCTTGCTGAGCAACCCCAAAGGACACCTGTGCTGTAGATCAGTAGAGAAACATTTACTGATTTATGGTTGTTCCATGTACTCCTCCTCCAGTACTTTATCTGGTACTGACCATGCCTACATCTGTCAATGTGTGCCGTTCCATTTGTCCTGTCTATTTATCTAATTGCCTCGTAAAGACCTCTCTGTGATTTGCCTTGATTATGCTTTGTGATAGTAAATTCCTTTCCTGTCTACCAAAGATCCTATAGCAAGCAAGATAGACCACTCGACGAAAAAGTAGTAGTACGGTCATGGGCAGATTCATGGGTAATTTTCGGCCCCATTTCCATAACCGGCTTCCGTCTCCGCACCAAAGATCCCATAGGATACTCGTGCGGACACGGAAGCCGGCTACGGAAACATCCTCGTTATTTGGGAAAAATCTTCTCCTCATTATATAGAATTATAATTTATTAACACAAACTGTTCCCCCACAACGCTGATTACACTGCGGGTCGGGTCGGGTTACTGAAATGGATGGAAAAAAGGGCCACGTTCCGCTCCGTTGCGTACTACACGTACGCCCATTGTATTTAGCAGGAGTGGTCTATCTTGCTTGCTCCAGTATATGATCTTTGCTGTCTACCGGGTAGAGTAAAGGATTCTCTCTGAGACTGTCAACCATTTTGGCCATTTATTAAAATCTTTTTCACTCCATCCCGTCCAGGAATTCACTAAAAGAGAACTCAACATTCCATGAAGAACATGGTGGCAAGCTAACTTTGCATCAAAGGCAGCTGTTATTCTGATGATCAAGAGTGTCGACCAAACATTTAAACCCAGAGGCCACAGTAAAGTGAAAGCAGGAGCTGACTGGTTCTCACACGAACACCAAAAATACACAAGTAGCCAGAAAATTGTCTACAGTCACATCATCACACACAGCAAAGTCCTTTCATCAGTCAGAAGAGAACATTTAAATATCAAGTTCAAATGAATGCCCTTTTTTGTTACAGCAATAAGTTTTTGAATTCTTATTTGCAATAATTGTGTGCTATAGATTATGATGCAGACAACAAAAGTACCAACTAGAGTGTGTCTCTCACACAGATTTTGGCAAAATAAATAATTCTTAGTGTTTCTGCTCAGAACAACTGCAGGCAAGAAATAAAAGGCACCAGAGGCTTTTAATTGTTCATTGGTTCTGTCTGATCACAGTAGACATTAAAAGCCCGAGAGTTATGCGGTCAGTGTTACAGAAGGCACATCTGTACAGTGTGGAAAATGACACGTTTTCCAGAAAGTTTTCTACCCCCCATAAAAAAACTCCTCCTACTGGCAAAAGATAAAAGCATTAGGTCCAAATGCCAATTTAGACTGGCATTCAAATATAATTCTAGTTAGGCATCATACATGTCTGCCCCTGCACTCAGCCATTTGATCTTAGTAGCTTGGGAGTAATGTCACAATCAGCCATTACCGTAACATTACATTGTTGATGTTAGTTCCGATGTTTAGCCTGCATTTTATCTCGATTCTATTAGTTTCAGGAAAAGTATTGAAATATTATCTAATTTAATCATCAACTAACAACAAGCTCACATGCCAAATAAGTAACTGATCTAGCTGATGACAGAGCACTAAGGGGGATGTTGTCGCCCTAATGGAGCCTGTCTATTTCTCATTCAGTACATCAACCTTTTGTACATGTGCTTAACTTTGCATTTTTGGCCAATAGCCAGATTCTTCCTGGTAGGTAACAAAAAAAAAAGCATCATTTATAACCCAGAGATAGTCTGCAAATCCCCGCTGCTGGCAGGACATTCTGTCAGACAATAAATTAATTGAAATTTTAGTTCAGTTTGATGTAATTTAGAGATACAGCACGGTAACCGGTCCTTCGGCCCAATGAGTCATGCCAACCAGCCATCCCCATACACTAACACTGTTAATTCTGGCCAAATTGGAGAGACCAGGACACTAAAATTGAGTAAAGGTTTCTAGGCTGCTAGGCCATTTGGTCAATTTAAATGGGTTAAGAGGGCTTGGCCAGGCTAATACAAGGATCAAACCCGCGGTGGTTAGGTATAGTAGTGGGAACTGTTATTGTGTTTTTCCAAAATAAAGTTTAGATGTGCAAGTGCTTGACTCAGTATTTTATTGAGTGAAACTAGACTGTGGGGGGGGGAAGCTTAGAACAAGCTATTTACATTGGGGGCTCGGCTGGTTTACGATTATGGGTGTTGAGCTGTTTCGATCGTGAGTGCAGAAATCAGGCCCACTGTGCGGTTTTCGCATTGATTTTCGGCACTTCGCTAGTCGGAGGGAATCGATCATTTGTGGGCTTGGGAAAGGGTCCCAACAAGTTCCTAGAACAGAGCCTAGCAAGCATTGGGGGGGGGGAGGAGGCGGGTGGATAGCACCCCTTTAGGTTAGGGGCCCCATAAAACAGGGCGAGGAGTGGCACAAAAACTTGGTCGTAGTTGGCAGACTGCAGCTACCAAATGACCAAAGCCAAATGAACCTATAAACCTGTACATCCTCAGAGTGTGGGAAAAAAAAATCAGAGCACCCAGGGAAAACCCATGCAATCACGGGGAGGACATACAAACTCCGTACAGACAGCACCCATAGTCAGGATCGAACCCAGGTCTGGTGCTGCAAGGCAGAAACTCTACTGTTGTGCCTCCTCTGTAAGGGCTCTACTGCTGCACCACTGTGCCGTCCCTAATACCTGCCATTTTCTTGACAGCTTGCTGTATTTCACCATAATGCATATATGGTGAAAGAAAAGGAATCACAACTTAAGGCCCAGACCAAATTCATTTTTTTTCACATATGTTTCTGTCCACTTTTAGGACTTTGGTAAAAACAAGCCACACGCAGTAAGGTTGCAGCTATTTGCAGAATGCAAATCGGCCAGAAATGTTCATGTGCAGGAAGGAACTGCAGATACTGGTTCACACCAATGTGATTGCAGGGGACAACTGAACACAGCTTCTATCAGCATCTAGAATGCAATATCTCAAAAAATAATTAATTCTTTTGGACCCTAATCTAATCCAGTAACTGAATCAGTTGCAGGGCAATGTGACTAAGAAGATGTAACAAGCGAACATCTTGGTTTATGCTTTAAAGATACATTTATTGGATGAAATTCATTGTTATTGGCAGACAACGATTCTTTAATTTTAGTTTGAAGGTGCTGCATAGAAACAGGCCCTTCAGCCCACCTAGTCCATGCTCGCCATTCATTACCCATTCATGCACTAGTTCTATGTTATCCCACTTTCCCATCCACTCTCTACACATTCGGAGCAATTGTACACAGGCCAATTCATCTACAAATCCGCATCTACATCTTTGGGATGTAGGAGGAAACCAAAGAGCCCGGAGGAATCCCACGTGGCCACAGGGAGAACTTGCAAAATCCACGCTGACAGTGCCCGAGGTCAGGATCAAACCCAGGTCCCAAACGCAGCGAGACCCAGGATCAAACCCAGCTCTACCAGTTGTACCATTCTTCCGCCCTAAAACATTTTGTAGAACATTTTGAAGTCATAAGATTCTGGAATGGAATGCACAACTCTGCCATCTTGGACTGTTTGCCGATGATGCCTGCAATGGCAGCCACACTGTAGCAAGCTGTTTATAGCTAATCTTTTTATTGGATAATAGATAAATCCCTCGAGAAGATGGTGGAGAGCTGTCAACTTGAATATCTGTAGTCCCTGTGGTAAAGATACACCTACAGTGCCAACAGTTCAGGAGTTGCAGGGTTTTGATCCATCAATATGAAAGGATGGTCAGATATTTCCAAGCCAGGATTGTACAATCCCTATTTAGAAACATAGAATGTAGGTGCAGGAGTAGGCCATTCGGCCCTTTGAGCCAGCACCGCCATTCAATATGATCATGGCTGATCATCCAAAATCAGTATCCCATTCCTGTTCCCCCCCCCCCCCAATATGCCTTGAATCTATTAGCCCTAAGAACTAAATCTAACTCTGTCTTGAAAACATCCAGTAAATTGACCTCCACTGCCTTCCGTGGCAGAGAATTCCACAGATTCACAACTCTCTGGGTGAAAAGGTTTTTCCTCATCTCAGTCCTAAATGGCCTGCCCCTTAATCTTAAGCTATGACCCCTGGTACTGGACTCCCCCAACATGGGGCACATGTTTCCTGCATCTAGCCTGTCCAATCCCTTAAGAATTTTAAGATCCCCTCTCATCCTTCAAAGTTCCAGTGAATAAAATCCAGTCGACCCATTCTTTTCTCATATGTCAGTTCTGCCATCTCAGGAATTAACCTGATGAACCTATGCAGCACTCCCTCAATAGTGAGAATTTTCTTCCTCAAATTTCTCAAAGCAGCCGATAGAAAAATTTCTTCATCCCAATCAACCTTTATGGGACCAAGGATTTACTAAAATAATGCACCCCCGGTATTCCTATTCGCTCCTAAAACAATCTTCGTAATAATAAAGTTAAATTCACAGGGAAGTTCCCTTATCACAAACTGTTCAGAACCAGCAATATCCTTAGAAATCTCCTCTGCACCCTTTCCAGTTTAATGGCATCCTTTCTATATCAGGGCAACCACAACCATAGACAGAACTGCACACAGAACTTCAAATGTGGCCTTTGCAACATCTTGGACAGCGTTGGCATGGCGGCCAACTCCTGTACTCAGTGATGATGTGGCAAATGTCTTGTCCTCCACCTTTGTCATAATTTTCATGGAACAATGTACCTTCACCTCTAGTTCTCTCTCTATTCTAAGGGACTTCCTACTATTCACCACCCTCATTTGACCTTACTATGGCGAGATTAGATTCTCAAGTATATCATGTGCAACCTGAACCCACAACTTTATGACTGAATAATAACGTTGGAGATAATTGTTCTTCTACAGAGCTCAAACGGCAAAGCCACTTTGCTCCAGGAAGTGCAGTACTGGTGTATATTTTTAGATTTTTAATGCAACTGTTGATCCCACTTTCCTGCTTTCCCTTCAGAAATCCAAACAAGATCTAAATTCAACATGCTTCTGCACACTTTGCAATCCGCTAATTTCCCACTTAACTATCTGTAGTTTAGAGATTAAACAAGTATTATTAAAAATCTTCAATTCAATTCAAGACCTGGGATATAAATGCACAGCTGGTTTGTGAGACAGACATGACAGCCTTGTTTGCTGTAAATTCAGACAATCGTCATTATGTTCTCCTTGGACCTTCAAGGAAAATAAGCTACAAGAAGTAATTTCATCCAGTGTATATGTTTATCACTGATATATGTCTCAAACAAAGGAGACTTAGGACATGTGGACTTAAACATAAAGCATGGAAACAGGCCCTTCGGCCCACTGAGTCTGTGCTGACCAATGATCAACCGTAAATAATGCACTGGGCGCAATTTTACAAAAGAAACTCATGCGGTCACAGTGAGAACGTGCAAACTCCACACAGACAGCACCCATGATCAGGATCAAACCGGGGTCTCTGGAATTGAGAGGCTGCTTCTCTACCATCGGTGCCATTGTGTTTTGAGATAATATTTAACGGAGGAGCCAGTTAATAAGACACTAAGACAGAAAATGATTCAGAGTAATGGCTACAGTCCAAATTTATGGAGCTTGTGTTTCTTTGTCTCCTGAACCTGTTCGAGACCTCCTGCTGTAGGCACAAGGGCTTAACACCACCCAGACGCCAATAGCACATAGCATGACCAGCAGCCACGCAACGCATGGAAGCCATACTAGCGCAGAGGCAAATAATCTGGGTCAATCTCCTTGTAATTGTGGACAACAATCAAACTACCTGAGAGAATTCTGTATCTGAATGTAGTAAGAAGATTGGTCATCTCAACCAGGACAGGCAGTATCTCTGGAGAGAAGGAATGTGTGACGTTTCAGGTCGAGATGCTTGGCTTTTCGGACACATACAATTTTATTTATTTATAGATACTGTTTATGACACTTTATAAATATTCTTGTTTTTGTTTTTTTGTATGCCGTTTCACACTTGCTTTTTATTCTTTTATTCTGTTTGAAATAAAGAATTAAATAAAGATGGACGCAAAGAGCTGGAGTAACTCAGCGGGACAGGCAGCATCTCTGGAGAAAAGGAACAGGGGATGTTTCGGGCCGAGACAGTCTGAAGAAGGGTCACTGCCTAAAACGTCACCAGTTCCTTTTTTTCGGGAGTTACTCAAGATTTTTGTGTCTATCTTTGGTTCAGTATAGAATGAAAAATAGAACATGATGGTGCCATTGTGGCTCAAAGACAGAAAAACTGTACGCGTTAATTTGCCCAGTCGCATTTCCTGCACATAGAGAAGCCGATACCAACAGCAAACACACTCAATTGCAAGTGTGTAGAGAGGAACTGCAGATGCTGGTTTATAATGAAGGTGGACACAAAGTGGCTGGAATAACTCAGTGGGTTAGGCAGCATCTCTGGAGAAAAACGATGGGTGATGCTTTGGCTCGAGACCCCTAATTACAATTTTAATTATAACTTAATATTGGATTCTAACTGGTTAGCAGCAAAAACTATCCTGAAACATATTTTTATTTTAGTTTTAGAGATGCAGCACGGAAACAGGCCCTTCGGCCCACCAGATCTGTGCCGACCAGCGATTCCCGCACATTAACAACCATCCTGCACCCACTAGGGACAATTTTTACATTTACCAAGCCAATTACCCTACAAACCTGGAATGTGGGAGGAAACCAAAGATCTCGGAGAAAACCCATGCCATATCTATGCCAAATGACTATTTGGTACAAGGGGAAAGATATTGATGTGAGTGAGTCCCTTTGTGTTTGTTGAGGTTTTATTACATAATATTAATAATTAATGAATAATACAAATCACCAAGTAAACATTAACCTTTCACTTGAAGATCCATTTTCTGGGTTTGGGTTTATTGTTGTCACATGTACCAAGATATAGTGAAAAGCTTTATTTTGCATGCCATCCAAACAGATCAGATGCATCATACATAGACACAATCAGTTCAAACTCAAATACAAATGGGTGGCGCAGCTTTAGAGACCCGGGTTCGATCCCGACTACGGGTGATGTCTGTACGGAGTTTGTACATTCTCCCCGTGACCGCATGGGTTTCCTCCCACACTCCAAAGACGTACAGGTTTGCCGGTAAATTGGCTTGGTAAATGTTAAACTTGTCCCTAGTGTGTGCAGGATAGCGTTAATACGCGGGGATCGCTTGTGGGCACGGACCCGGTGGGCCGGAGGGGCTGTTTCCGTGCTGTATCTCTAAACTTAAAATATAGAGCAAAGGCGAGGATGCAAACTGCAAAATATAGTTCTCAGCATTGTAGAGCATCGGTTCCATAGACAAAGTCCAATGTCTTCAATCGGGTGGAGGTGAAGAAGACAGTGCCCTGGCTTATGGAAGGACCATTCGGAAGCCTGAAAATGGAGGGGAATAAGTTGTTCCTAAGACTTGTGGTGTGCACTGTCAAGCTGCTGTATCTTCTGGATAGGAGCAGGGAGAAGGAGGAATGACCACATGCCATTCGTAGGAAAGTGGTTGATTACAAACTCAGGGTGCAATGACAAAAGATTGATCGCATCACCTACATGTTTCATCACTCAAACGACAAACGCAGTGTAGCGGGAATGATAGGACGCGACAGTTGTCGCTCTCCCTTATTTCTCTCCCAATATTTATTACGCAATTCTATTTATGGGGAAGACTTCGTTCATGCCATGTTGTACATGGATGACCAATTTGTGGGTGTTTTTATGAAAGAACAATATTGAATGCAATGTACTAATGAACAATGTGTTGTTACAATATCCACACCGACATGGAAAGAACTACCATTTTCAGAAGGGTACGTCAATAGTTGTTTAAATTAGTCCTTATTCCATTACAGTATTGCAAAGCACTTCTGTTATTTAAAAAAGGCATTTAAACTGATGAACAGACGGGTATGTCTTTTTTTCTTTAAACTAGAATATACATTATCAGTCCAAAGAATTCAATCCATTTAGCTCATATCTCTCCAACTCAGTAATGTGATGGTTTTATTGCTCGAGATTCAGAACCCATCCTTACTAAATCCATGATTTTGTAATAAAATAAGAAAATGGCTCACAGGCCTTGAAGGATATCACAGAAAAATGTATCATGTACATCAGTATTGCATGCATGTAGTGCCGAGCAAAGCTCATGACATTCAGTGCATTATTGTCATGTTTGTGAACATTATTGTGAAGCCAGCAACCTTGTGCAGAAATTTCTGTCCGCCCTTAAACCCATGTCTATCCACTCCTATTATCCGATGCTGTTCGTTAACCTGAACATTTTATGCAATCAATATTAACAATACTTTGACCAATTTGTGCCAGAAGAGCCATTTCTCATACCCTGCCAGAGTTTAGTTTAATTTAGTTTTGAGATACAGTGGGAAACAGACCCTTAGAAACATAGAAACATAGAAATTAGGTGCAGGAGTAGGCCATTCAGCCCTTCGAGCCTGCACCGCCATTCAATATGATCATGGCTGATCATCCAACTCAGTATCCCATACCTGCCTTCTCTCCATACCCTCTGATCCCCTTAGCCACAAGGGCCACATCCAACTCACTCTTAAATATAGCCAATGAACTGGCCTCAACTACCCTCTGTGGCAGAGAGTTCCAGAGACTCACCACTCTCTGTGTGAAAAAAGTCTTTCTCATCTCGGTCTTAAAGGATTTCCCCCTTATCCTTAAGCTGTGACCCCTTGTCCTGGACTTCCCCAACAATCTTCCTGCATCTAGCCTGTCCAACCCGTTAAGAATTTTGTAAGTTTCTATAAGATCCCCTCTCAATCTCCTAAATTCCAGAGAGTATAAACCGAGTCTATCCAGTCTTTCTTCATAAGACAGTCCTGACATCCCAGGAATCAGTCTGGTGAACCTTCTCTGCACTCCCTCTATGGCAATAATGTCCTACCTCAGATTTGGAGACCAAAACTGTACGCAATACTCCAGGTGTGGTCTCACCAAGACCCTGTACAACTGAAGTAGAACCTCCCTGCTCCTGTACTCAAATCCTTTTGCTATGAAAGCTAACATACCATTCACTTTTTTCACTGCCTGCTGCACCTGCATGCCTACTTTCAATGACTGGTGTACCATGACACCCAGGTCTCGCTGCATCTCCCCTTTTCCTAATCGGCCACCATTTAAATAATAGTCTGCTTTCTGTTTGCCAGCCAGTTCTCTATCCACATCAATACTGAACCCCTAATACCGTATGCTTTAAGTTTGTATACTAATCTCTTATGTGGGACCTTGTTGAAAGCCTTCTGGAAGTCCAGATATACCACATCCACTGGTTCTCCCTTATCCACGCTACTAGTTACATCCTCGAAAAATTCCACAAGATTCGTCAGACATGATTTACCTTTTGTAAATCCATGCTGACTTTGTCCAATGATTTCACCACTTTCCAAATGTGCTGCTATCCCATCTTTAATAACTGACTCTAGCAGTTTCCCCACTACCGATGTTAGACTAACTGGTCTGTAATTCCCCGTTTTCTCTCTCCCTCCCTTCTTAAAAAGAGGGGTTACATTTGCTACCCGCCAATCCTCAGGAACTACTCCAGAATCTAAAGAGCTTTGAAAGATTATCACTAATGCATCCACTATTTCCTGAGCTACTTCCTTAAGTACTCTGGGATGCAGCCTATCTGGCCCTGGGGATTTATCGGCCTTTAATCTATTCAATTTACCCAACACCACTTCCCGACTGACCTGGATTTCACTCAATTCCTCCTTTGACCCACAGTCCCCTGCTATTTCAGGCAGATTATTTATGTCTTCCTTAGTGAAGACGGAACCAAAGTAGTTATTCAATTGGTCCGCCATATCCTTGTTCCCCATGATCAACTCACCTGTTTCTGACTGCAAGGGACCTACATTTGTTTTAACTAACCTCTTTCTCTTCACATATCTATAAAAACTTTTGCAGTCAGTTTTTATGTTCCCTGCCAGTTTTCTTTCATAATCTATTTTTCCTTTCCTAATTAAGCCCTTTGTCCTCCTCTGCTGGTCTCTGAATTTCTCCCAGTCCTCTGGTATGCTGCTTTTTCTGGCTACTTTGTACGCATCATCCTTTGCTTTGATACTATCCCTGATTTCCCTTGTTATCCACGGATGCACTACCTTCCCCGATTTATTCTTTTGCCAAACTGGGATGAACAATTTTTGTAGTTCATCCATGCAGTCTTTAAATGTCTTCCATTGTATATCCACCGTCAACCCTTTTAGAATTAATTGCCAGTCAATCTTGGCCAATTCACGTCTCATACCCTCAAAGTTACCTTTCTTTAAGTTCAGAACCATTGTTTCTGAATTAACAATGTCACTCTCCATCCTAATGAAGAACTCAACCATATTATGGTCACTCTTGCCCAAGGGGGCACGTACAACAAGACGGCTAATTACCCCTTCCTCATTACTCAAAACCCAGTCTAAATTAGCCTGCTCTCTCGTTGGTTCCTCTACATGTTGATTTAGATAACTATCCCGCATACATTCCAAAAAATCATCTTCCTCAGCACCCCTGCCAATTTGATTAACCCAATCTATATGTAGATTGAAGTCACCCATTATAACTGTTTTGCCTTTGTCGCACGCATTTCTAATTTCCTGTTTGATACCATCCCCAACTTCTCTGCTACTGTTAGGTGGCCTGTACACAACACCCACCAGCGTTTTCTGCCCCTTAGTGTTTTGTAGCTCTACCCATACCGATTCCACATCCTCCAAGCTAATGTCCTTCCTTTCCATTGCGTTAATCTCCTCTCTAACCAGCAACGCTACCCCACCTCCTTTTCCTTTTTCTCTATCCCTCCTGAATATTGAATATCCCTGGATGTTCAGCTCCCAGCCTACGTCACCCTGGAGCCATGTCTCCGTGATCCCAACTATATCATAATCATTAATATCTATCTGCACGTTCAACTCGTCCACCTTATTACGAATACTCCTTGCATTGAGACACAAAGCCTTCAGGCTTGTCTTTACAACGCACTTACCCCTTATACAATTTTGCTGAAAAGTGGCCCTTTTTGATTTTTGCCCTGGTTTTGTCTGCCTGCCACTTTTACTTTTCACCTTGCTACCTAATGCTTCTACCCTCATTTTACACCCTCCTGCCTCTCTGCTCTTGTACCCATCCCCCTGCCACATTAGTTTAAATCCTCCCCGACAGCACTAGCAAACACTCCCCCAAGAACATTGGTTCCATTCCATTCCAGGTGCAAACCGTCCTGTTTGTACCGGTCCCACCTCCCCCAGAACTGGTCCCAGTGCCCTAAAAATTTGAATCCCTCCCCCTTGCACCACTTTTCAAGCCACGTATTCATTTGCATTGCATTTTAGGAAAAGGGGAGATGCAGCAAGACCTGGGTGTCATGGTACACCAGTCATTGAAAGTAGGCATGCAGGTGCAGCAGGCAGTGAAAAAAGCGAATGGTATGTTAGCTTTCATAGCAAAAGGATTTGAGTACAGGAGCAGGGAGGTTCTACTTCAGTTGTACAGGGTCTTGGTGAGACCACACCTGGAGTATTGCGTGCAGTTTTGGTCTCCAAATCTGAGGAAGGACATTATTGCCATAGAGGGAGTGCAGAGAAGGTTCACCAGACTGATTCCTGGGATGTCAGGACTGTCTTATGAAGAAAGACTGGATAGACTTGGTTTGTACTCTCTGGAATTTAGGAGATTAAGAGGGGATCTTATAGAAACTTACAAAATTCTTAAGGGGTTGGACAGGCTAGATGCAGGAAGATTGTTCCCGATGTTGGGGAAGTCCAGACAAGGGGTCACAGCTTAAGGATAAGGGGGAAATCCTTTAAGACCGAGATGAGAAAGACTTTCTTCACACAGAGAGTGGTGAGTCTCTGGAACTCTCTGCCACAGAGGGTAGTTGAGGCCAGTTCATTGGCTATATTTAAGAGTGAGTTGGATGTGGCCCTTGTGGCTAAGGGGATCAGAGGGTATGGAGAGAAGGCAGGTACGGGATACTGAGTTGGATGATCAGCCATGATCATATTGAATGGCGGTGCAGGCTCGAAGGGCTGAATGGCCTACTCCTGCACCTAATTTCTATGTTTCTATCCTCCTATTTCTACTCTGACTGCCCGTGTACTGGTAGTAATCCGGAGATACAGTGGGTGAACAGACCCTTCGGCCCATCGAGTCCGCAACAACACAGCGATACACGCACGTTAACACTATCCTACATACACTAGGGATAGTGTTATTTACACCAAGCCAATTAACCTGCTCACCGGTACGTTTTTGGAATGTTGGGAGGAATCCGAAGATCTCGGAGAAACCACGCAGGTCACGGGGAGAACGTACTAACTCCGGACAGACAGCATCAGTAGTCAGGATCGAACCCGGGTCTCTAGCGCTGTACCACCATGCCGCCCTAAGAACAAGCTATGAAAATACCAAGGTTGATTTTGTCATGTAATTGAAGGGATGACGCAGAGTGCTGAGGTAACTCAATGGGTCAGACATCATCTCTGGAGAACATGGATAAGTGACATTTCGGGTTGGGACCCTTCTTCACACTGATTGTAGAGCGGGTGGGGGGGGGGGGGGGGGAAGGAAGAAAGCTGGAAGAGAGGAGGGCCAGGACAAAGCCTGGCTGGTAGCAGACTGGTACAGGTGAGAGGAGTTTGTAACAGGAAGATGCTGGACAAATGCATGGGACGAAAAGACAAAGTGTGAAAAAAAGGATTGTTTCGGGTCGAAACCCTTCTTCAGACAATATTATCTATTTCTGGAGCCTGGTATTGGGCATTGCAACGGTCTGTCCAAATGGAAGATTGACTGCAACTAGTACTTCAGTACTGGGGGGACTTTGCAAGGGCAGCATTGCTGGTCTCTTTCCAGTGTCTTGTGGTGTCTGCTCTTTGCAATCCAGGGTCTGGATAACATAGGAGGCGTCACTTTGAATTTTGTATCTGGAGCAAACTGGTCATAAGCATGCATAAATAGTTTACAAAGTGCCATAGTCCTGAGCCCATTCTCTACTTGTGTTTAAATTGTCAGAAAACCAGTGCTTTCTTTTTTATGACACTCTAAACATTTAACATCATAATTTTGTTTTATGGCAACATGGCATGCTTTTTTAGAGTTTTTTTTGCTTTTTTTTTAAAATGGTGCACATTTAAGACTACAAAGAAAAGCACTGTGGAAAATGAACTCATACTTCAAGCAATCCCATCCATCCAAATTCAAATAAAACCTACGCTAAACAGAACTGCAGAGTTTTTTGCCATCTGAACTGCAATCTCCAATCATTTGATCACCATATTTGCCTGCAGACCTGACATTATTAACAGCCAGGACAAGCAAGAAGATATGAATAAATATTCTTGCATTCTTGCATGAAGCACAAATAGGCCAGTTTGGCTTTGCACCAGCTCTGCCACTGAATTAGATCATGTCTGCTCTGATGGTAACCTCAAAGTGTATGGTGATCATGCTAACACTGTATTTAGCACACAAGGGGCCCTCCACTGTGGTTTTTACCCAGGCCATCTTCTGTTTCGTCTGGGGATCAAAATGTAACCACAACGCACAAGTCCCCCAACAACAGGGGAAATCACAATCTTAATACAGCCCTTATCCCGATGGCCAACTGTGTGTCTGGAACAGGACTCAGCAAACATCAAATGGCACTACGTGCTGAGATTCACTTGCCCCGGGTGTTGTGATGATTGGCATTGCCTTGTTCCCATGCAATGCTCCATTCAGCTGCACCTTGTCACGTTATCTGTCCCCAGTGGAAAACCTCTTTCAGGTAAACATCCTTGACGTCCAGTCCATCAGGCAGTGGTCAGCACAGAACATCCTGCGGGCCCTGTGGGAAATGGACTAGATGGATCCTGTGGGGTGGTTCCCAAAGCTAACTTCGGCAGAATGTCTCTCATCATGAGAACTCACCGACAAGCACCAATACCATGCTTGGCTGGCAGTGAGGGGGACTTTCTCCTGCAGATACTCCCTACATGGTCAGCATCTCACCCCCAGCACACGCCGTCCTCGAGACAGCTGTAGTGTGGATGAGGCAATTGTCTGTCTTTTTGTGGGCTATAGATTTACAAAAGAAGGCCTGCAACAGGATGCAAACTTTCTCATCAAGGTTTATTGTCAAGGTTTATCCCAAGCAACCATGGTACAGAGGACTGCCTGGTCTACAGGCTCTCCCAGGGACACACAGTCAGGCAAACATCATGTGCTGCTGGAAGATCATCAACTTGGTGAAAGATGTGCATTAGACTGCCTGAAATTTGTGCAAGAACCAATGTGCTGGAAGAAATCGGTGGGTCAGGAGGCATCTGTGGAGGGAATGGACAAATGATGCTTCAGAATGGGACCCTCCTTCAGACAGATGAAGTCTGAAAAAGGATACTGATCTGAAACGTTGCAATTCTTCCCACAGATGCTGCGTAACCCTCCAGCACTTCGATTCGCCCCCTCACGATTCCGGCACACGCAGTTCCTTATGCCTGACTGAAACTTGTTGGTGTGCTATTACAACCAGATGTCTTCAAGGGTTTGCGGCCAAACAGTACATGCCAGGTTACAGCAGTACCTGTAAGGGATGCACTGAGGTTTGGTGCAACCAATCTACAGTAAAGGGCTTTGTAGGGAAATACTGCTGTCCAAGTTTCTCTGCCATTAGACATCGATAGGCTAGGCCCTGCGTTGAAGTCTCTCACATACTAGAAGTCTGTATCATCCCTATCGGCCAGATAAGTGGCAAGGGTGCATTGTACAAAGAAATTGCTAACATTTACAAATGTACAGACTCAATAATACTCTAAATGCATAAATTGAAATGATGCAGAATATGAAACAGTGCACAATTTTGCTTATCTTGTGTATACCTGTGATGAATAAAATTTATTTTGATATAGAAAAACATTTTGTATCGTCTAAAGAGGCCATCGATATCAATGGTGCCCTGGGGTGGGAGATTGCAACCTTCACGTGGTCCGCCCTGTTTCGACGAATGCAATCAACCTGGCGTGTACAATCTAATAAGATCAAATAGAACAAGTTGTCCTACAACTTTAGCCTGTGCACGCCATACGCAAGAAGAAGAGTGGTGCCTTGTACAAAATATGTACAAACTTTACAAAGGAATAGACCCCATAACGCTACAGAGAGAATGAAACTATGCACAGTTTTTGGATTGTTTGTGTATATGAATAGCATAAATGTTTTATGAATAACATTTAAGTCCAGCATTTTTTTTTTTTAAAACCTTAATTCACAACATCAAGTTGTGCTGGGGGATGATCAACTTGGTGAAAGACACACTTTAATCTGCCCAAAATGTGTTGGTCATCTGATGTGAGATCTCTATAAGTGAATGCTGCCACAAGTATTTTTTTATTCTTCCAGTCTCCAGAGGATACAAGCTTAACCAGTCCAAATGTTCATCAGAGGGCAACACAAGGGCAAGGCTGCATAATTACAAACAAACTGTCCAGAGTACAGATACAGGGAATGACGTTTAATGCAAGATAAAATCCAGTAAAGTCTGATTAAAGATAGTCTAAGGATTTCCAATAAGGTAGATGGTAGCTCATGACCGCTCTCTAGTTGGTGGTAGGACGGTTCATTTACTAGATAACAGCTGGGTAGAAACCGTCCCTGAATCTGGAGGTGTGCGTTTTCACACTTCTGTACCTCTTGCCTGATGAAAGAGGGGAGAAGAGAGAGTATCCAGGTTGAGATTCATCCTTGATTATGCTGTTGGCCTTTGTCAAGGCAGCGTAAAATGTTAATGAATTCCAGGGGAGTAAAATACGGGGAGGCCAGAGGGGACACGTCCCCCCCATGTTTTGAGAGGTGGGGGACATCCCCCCCCCAAGTTTTTGTCATCCGGATTTTAAAATCTCTGCTGTCTGCGAGACCGTGGAGGTGGGACTGCTGATCGAGGGCGCCGATTGGATGAGAGAGACATCGGTCAGCAGGCAATGGGGGGCGGACATGATGATTCAGCGTGATGATTCGAAGTGGCACAGACCTGCGCCTCATCCACAGCCAGGATCAATCCCACCCGGGTCTCGGGCGCTGTCCCGTCCCGTCCCCACATGAGTGCCCCCCCCCCCTCCCCCACGGGTGGCCAGAGAGGTCGGGAGTCAGACGCGAGCTGTACCCCCAGGCCCACAGCCAGCACAGAGAAGCAGCGCTAAAACCAGCTCAACTCTGCCTGGTTAACCTGCCTGGGCTTGAGGGAAATATGGCCAGCGTGTAGAAGCAGCCCTGGTGTCCCATCAGTACAGTCAGGGCTGTAGGTTAACCCGGCGAGACAGGCAGAGTTGAGCTGTATTTAACGCTGGATTGAGCCTCCGAAGCCTCGCGCATGTGTGTGTGAGTGTGCGCATGCGAGCGCGGCCGCCAGAAAATTGTGTGTGTCCCTGTCCCCCGGTCCCCTCCATGTTTTGATAGCAAGTTCCGCTCTTGATGAATTCAATGGAAGGGAGGTTGGTTTGTGTGATGGTCTGGGCTGCGTCTACAATTCTCTGGAATTTCTTGCGGTCCTGGATGGAGTTGTTCCCAAACCATGCTGTGTTGCCTCCCGATAAAAATACTTTCAGTAGAAGTTGGTGAGAGGGCCTTGCTTAGTTAGAATGAGATTAGGATGTGAACTAAATATGGCTTCTGGCTGTCATGGAAGTGTTAAAGGTTGATCTGTTCAAGTCTTCCCAAAACCAACTGCCGAATATATTCTTAAGCACCACTATGTATTATAATTCTTTCTCCACATGCAAACAATAATAATGTTAATAAAACTGTGTGGCTGTGCCAGGTACACATTGTTCTTTTGAGCTGTAGGTGCTGGTCCAGATCTCATTACATCTGTGTATTGAACCACAGCACAAGTATCTCAAGGATGAGGCCAGGAACAGCATTATGCTGGGCTGGGAGAAATTAGGATGTGTTCAACATTTTAACCACATGACCCATTATATTTCTGATTTTCAGTCATATGATGTGACACAGAGTCTATTGGGAAATTAATTTACAAAGACTTATTCATAGCTTCAGTTGCACACACTTTACCTCACCACTCCCGACACCATTTCCGGAGTAATGTGGACTCCCTTCAGTTCTGCCCTCCCACTAGATCCTCAGTCCCCAAGTATTTCTGACGATTGGTTCTGTCTTCACTAAGGAAGACACAAACAAAGTATTTAACTGTTCTGCCATTTCTTTGTTTCCCATTATAAATTCACCCGTCTCTGATTGTAAGGGACCTACATTTGTCTTCACTATTCTTTTCCTTTTTACATATCTAAAGAAGCTTTTAGAGTCATTTATTATATTCCCCGCAAGCTTTCTTTCATGCTCTTTCCCCCTCTCTTAATTAACCCCTTTGTCCTCCTCTGTTGAGTTCTAAATTTCTACCAGGCCTCGGGGTTGCTGCTTCCTCTGGCTAATTTATATGCCTTTTCCCTTGGATTTAACACTATCCTTGATTTCCCTCGTAAGCCACGGTTGATTTTATTTTATTTTATCGCCAGACAGGGATGAACAATTTTTGGAGTTCATGCATGCAGTCTTTAAATCTTTGCCATTGCATCTCCACCGTCAACCCTTTGAGTATAATTTGCCAGTCTATCCTCGCCAATCCCCGTCTCATACCTTCAAAGTCTCCTTTATTCAAGTTCAGGACCCTAGTCTCTATTAACCGTCACTCTCCATCCTAATGCAGAATTCCACCATATTATGGTCATTGTTGCCCAAGGGGCTTTGCACATCAAGATCGCTAACTAATCCTTCCTCATTACATAATACCTAGTCTAGGATGGCCTGTTTTCTGGTCGGTTCTTCTACATATTGGTTTAAAAAACCATCCTATACATTCCAGGAAATCCTCCTCCTCAGTGCTGCTACCAATTTGATTGGTCCAATCTATATGTAGATTAAAGTCACCCATGATAACTGCATAATCATCACCATTCCCACTGCTTGTATGCAATGAATGGATGGGAGGAGAAGGGAGAGTAATAGTGAGAAAAATGTGGGAAAATGCTCCCACTGGTGTCAAAGGAATCTGGGCAGACTGGAGAAGGTCAGAAGAGACTTGCGGAAGGGAACTACAGAGATCCACAAAGGCATCTCAGGAAGAAAATTGGAGACACAAGGTTCTGTTGATGTAGGTTTACAAGAAAAGACATAAGTGCTGTAGTAACTCAGTAGGTCAGGCAACACCTGGTTGTGTTCTAAAAACCTGTGCGGACCAACTGGCTGGAGTTTTTATGAACATTTTCAACCTGTCACTTCTGAGGTCTGAGGTTCCCACCTGCTTCTTCTTGGTTCTTGGTTCTTGGTTACTTGGTCCTCCAAAATATTCCTACTGGAATTTAAACTGGAGGTGGTGAGGGGAGGGGTTAAGCCAGAGAGGGTTATTGGGAAGAAAGTGCCACTTTAAATTTAGTTGCCTCTGGCTAGGCAACCGTGGCTTGAAACCACCATACAGCCTTACAGTAAAAAATAAAGAACACAACATGGAGTAGAAATTCAACATAAAACATCCCCTCACAGCAGGATCAAAGTTTCCCGCTGTGAGTGAAGGCACCAAAGTCAGTCTCTTCCCCTGACGTTCCCCACTGTTCACCCGTGGTCGGGGCCTCCCCGAGCCCTCCGCAGTCGCCGCGATGATCAGGCCCGCTCGGCGGAGTGATGCAAGTCCGACGTCGGGGCTGGGGGACGTCCTCAGCGGCCTGGACCTCGAGTCGGCCACCTCCTACCAGAGTCCACGGCTCCCAAAGTCCGCAGCCCACTGCAGTTCGCTTACCGCCACAACAGATCAACGGTGGACACGATCTCGCTGGCCCTCCACTCCGCTCATGACCACTTGGACAACAAAAACTCATATGTCAGGCTGTTATTCATTGACTACAGCTCGGCATTTAACACAATCATCCCCTCCAAGCTGGTTACCAAACTCGCAGAACTGGGTCTCTGCGCATCCCTCTGCAATTGGATCCTCGACTTCCTCATTCACAGACCACAATCTGTTCATATTGGTGGAAATGTGTCAGACTCGATAACAATCAGCACAGGAGCACCTCAAGGCTGAGTGCTCAGCCCCCTGCTGTACTCACTCTATACTCATGACTGCGTAGCCGGTCATAGTGCGAACTCCATCATCAAGTTCACTGACGACACCACTGTTGTGGGACGTATCACTGATGGGGATGAGTCGTAGTATAGAAGAGAGATCGAGCGACTGTCCATATGGTGCCAGCACAATAACCTGGCCCTCAACACCAGCAAAACCAAGGAACTGATTGTGGACTTTGGAATGAGTAGGATGGAGACCCACTGTCCTGTTTATATCAACGGGTCGATGGTTGAAAGGGTCAAGAGCTTCAAATTCCTGGGCGTGCACATCTGTGAAGATCTTTCCTGGTCCGAGAACACAGATGCAATTATTAAGAAAGCTCATCAGCGCCTCTACTTCCTGAGAAGATTACGGAGAGTCGGTCTGTCAAGGAGGACTCTCTCTAACGTCTACAGGTGCACAGTAGAGAGCTTGCTGACTGGTTGCATCGTGGCTTGGTTCGGCAACTTGAGTGCCCTGGAGAGGGAAAGACTACAAAAAGTAGTAAACTGCCCAGTCCATCATCGGTTCTGACCTTCCTTCCATCGAGGGGATCTACCACAGTCGCTGCCTCAAAAAGGTTGGCAGCATCAAGGACCCACTCCACCCTGGCCACACACTCATCTCCCTGCTACCTTCGGGTAGAAGGTACAGGAGCCTGAGAACTGCAATGACCCGGTTCAGGAATAGCTACTTCCCCACAGCCATCAGGCTATTAAACCTGGCTCGGACAAAACTCTGAACATTAATACCCCTCCATCTGTTATTTGCACTTTATTAATTTATTAATTAATGTGTGTATTTACATATATAATTGTAGTCAATGCCTACTATGTTCTGTTGTGCTATGCAAAGAAAGAATTTCATTGTCCTGTCAGGGACACATGACCTTTGACTCAAACATCTCTGGAGAACATAGAGAGGTGATGTTTCAGGTTGGGACCCTTCGGCTGCAGAAATGAAACATTATTTTTCCAAGTTATGCAGAGATGCTGCCTGATCTGCTGAGTTACTCCAGCACTATCTCTTCTTCAGGTAGAAAGTTGTTTGGGAGATCTCTTTCAAGAATGATCTAACTTCCGAATGCTTGTATTTTGGGCAAGTATACAATGAAGGCAAATGCCTGTAACTAGCCTGCCTGTCACTGCGGACAAGTTAAATCGTATAAAGTCTGCTCTCCATGGAGTTTGAGTGACCTTCCTGGTCTTGCACTGAAAAGCATTTGTGAGGTGCGTCAGAAATCACTAGCAGTAGCCTAAAATGAACCTGTGGATTGGAAGTGGAGGGGGACCTTCATGCACCGGTCAAGATACACATTGAGATGAATTGATTGATTGATCAGAAGATCAAGCATGGAAACAGGCCCTAACGTGAAATGTGCCCACATTGACCATCGACCACCCGTTCACACAAGTTCTATGTTATCCCACTTTTGCGCCCACTCCCAACACACCAGAGGCAATTTGCAGCAGCCATCACATCTCCAAACTTGAATATGGGAGGAAACTGGAGCACTTGGAGGAAATCCACGAGGACACAGGGAGAATGTGCAAACTCCACATTGAGCTAGGTAGGGTATCCCTTGCCCTCACCTTCCTTCCCATCAACATCGATATTCCTTCAGCTCCCATAACTTACATCACCTTCAATGTGATACCTTTCCTTTCAGCAATCTGAAGGGACCATTCCCTCCTTGACTATAATTTCCCATCTCACCCCATTTTAACATTCCCTTTTGCCATTTACCTGTTCCATTGAACCCAAGCCAAGCTCAAGTAACCGTGTCTCATCCTCTGACAAGGCATGTTGCAATCTTCAGAATGTAATGATGAATTTAGCAAGTTCAGAGCATCATCTAATCTTTTGAAACAAGTCTAATGTCACTTCCCCTGAATGGTTGATGCCTCTGCCGTCTTTCTGCCATCATTGTTATTTGGCAGCAAGAAGCCACACAAGAATTTGACATTTCAATTGGACATTATGCTGGTGCCAAATCTTATGGCTCCCAATAATTTATGAAGAAACTTTGTTTATTAACTCTGCTTTTCTCCCACTATAGGTGCTGCCTGACTCACAACTGAGTATTTACAGCATTCTCTTTTATTTCTGATTTCTGGCTTCTGTAATGTTGTGTGGTTCGTAGTTCCTGGATTGATTCTTTTATTTCTTATCTCATTCTATTCACATTTTTGTCTTTCCACTGAGATAGGCTGCAATTGACCAGCTTTCGCCACCCTCCCTTGGCTGGCACCGCCACCCCTTGTGTTATTTGATCCAATGTGTCAGAAGTAATGCCATCTGCAACATCTGTTCCAGAACCAGGGGCCACAGTTTAAGAATAAGGAGTAAGCCATTTAGAACGGAGTCAAGGAAACACTTTTTCTCTCAGAGAGTGGTGAGTCTGTGGAATTCTTTGCCTCAGAGCGCGGTGGAGGCAGGTTCTCTGGATGCATTCAAGAGAGAGCTAGGTAGGGCTCTTAAAGATAGCGGAGTCAGGGGATATGGGGAGAAGGCAGGAACGGGGTACTGGTTGGGGATGATCAGTCATGATCACATTGAATGGCGGTGCTGGCTCGAAGGGCCTACTCCTGCACCCGTTGTCTATTGTCTATTGTAACCTGTAACATTAACTTTGCTTTCCTCTCCACAGATGCTGCACGGCAGGCCAGTTTTTTTGGCTTTGCATAGTTAATCATGGAAAATGTTTTGCCCTGTACCTTGAATCAAAGACGAGCTACCACAATAAATAGTATGCTTTTTACTTGATGTTCCATGTCTAAGTGAGTGAATAGTGACATTGATACTTGGTTCTGGATAAACCACAATGGACTACAATTAGCAGCAATCGCAACCCAATTCCCTATTTACCAGCCATCCCATAGTTCACATTCCCGATACGACTAACCACCTCAACATCTGCTTGGCCACAACACTAAACTAAAAGCCATAGCAAAATAAACATTTTGAACCAGATTCATGAATAGAATATTGGCCCAGGGCACATTGCTGCAAACTAATTATCATCATGCCTTTCCTTTCACAGTGCAAGGAGTTCGCTGCGTCGTGACTGGCGTAATGGTGCTGAGATTCAATGGTGGAGACTGCAGGCCAGCTTGATGATCTTCAATGGCTCTGGATCGAGAAAGCCTGATGTCAAATGTATCTTCTTGCCTTGAGGGACAGTGTTTAGGGCTACCTCACGGATCAGCCACAGAAAGACTACAAGTGCAGCAACAGAGGCCGGGGCACAAGATGCTGACATCTAGAATTTTATCCTGCAAAGGCCTTTTCCCTGAGGCAGCCTCTCAGCTAATCTGAATCCGGTTGGTTGAACCTGTTTGATCACTGAGTCTTAGAGTCACCAAGCACAGAAACAGGCCCTTCGGCCCAATTTGCTCCTTCCAACCAAGCTATCCCATCTACACTAGTCCACCTGCCCATGTTTGGACCACATCCCTCCAAACCTTTTCTGTCCATGCACCTGTCCAAATGTCTCTTAACTATTGTTACGGTATCTTCCTCAACTACCTCGTCCAGCAGCTCATTTCATATACCCACCACTTCCGTGTGAAAACGTTGCCCCTTAGATTCCCATTAAATCCTGTGACATAAACTACCAAAAGGGCAGTGCATTGGAGTCAATGAGCACAGGTTAAATGGATAATAGGTTTCCCAAGATTGTCTGCTCGGGACTAGTGAATTTAGACTCCAACAATTCCTATTTTTGTTGGTTTTATCCCGATCTCCGCATAGAAATAAGAAAGGTTTCATCATGATCTTGGCTTTCTCCAACTCTACCAAACTCTTCTGCCCTTAGTTCACATGTATCCAAACTTTATTTTTTAATTTACTATTGCTGGTTAAGCCTTCAGTTTCCCATTCCCTGGAACCCTTTCCTAATTCTTCTAACTCTCCACTTCTGTAAATCCCATTTGATGTTGCATCTGCTGTAAAACACATTTGATGTTGGTCTGGCTAATTGAGGAACCTCTGTGAATTGCAGTCTGATTTTTCTCTCCATGTTAAAGCATGTGCATGTTTTGTTGCAATGATGTCTAACTCCATCCCCAGATAAGGGCTCAATATACTTTCAAAATTAAAATGAACAGCAGGGTGGCAGGGTGGCACAGCAGTAGAGTTGCTGGCCAGAGACCCGGGTTCCATCCCGACTACCGGTGCTGCCTGTATGGAGTTTGGAAGTTCTCCCCGTGACCTGCGTGGGTTTTCTCCGGGATCTCCGGTTTCCTCCTACGTTCCAAAGATGTACAGGTTTGTAGGTTAATTGGCTTCGGTAAAATTGGAAATTGTTCCTAACGTGGGTAAGATAATGCTAGTGTGAGGGGGTTGCTGGTCGGTGGGCCAAAGGGCCTGTTTCCGTGCTGTATTTCTCAACTCTGAACTAAAAAAAAAAATCACTTTTTGCACGCCAGTCATTACTCTGTGTTTTGTGCCCCTTTCTTAACGCAACTAACTTAGTTAGTTTTCTCAATCCTGTGGTCTGAATCAAAGTGACATAGCCTCATTCATGCATGCTGCTTCGTGTTAGAAGTCTGGGAAATGCTTGCCCTCAAATGCAAGACCAATGAAAATAGGTTAGTTATTCAACACGGCACGGCAAATAGTCTAAGAGCCACTACTCGTTTTGAAGGCAGGTACACACAACTTCTAATATCCTGTCCTTGACTTTTTATCGTCTAGACAAATAATTAAAGCTATATATCCCTTGTCCTTGGCAGCAAGGTGAGAGAGTGCAATGAAACAGCAATGCCCCTAAAATAATGGCCACAATACTAGGATAGACAGCATGGAGTCTGCTCGGTTGACGGGTAGACATGCATGGGACAAAATGTAATAAGGTCACAGGTCATTTCGACAGCGATTACATATGAGAATAGGCCCACTACCACATACACACAAAACAATGACTTTTCACATATTTTGAGTGCGCGTGTGGACACGCGTTGTGTCACGGTGGAATTCAGTGGCGGGGAAGGGATTTCTCACTGTACATGAATAAACCACTGGGGTGGAAGATTGCAACCTTCCCCGTCCGCCCCGTTTCGACGAATGCAATCAACCCGGCGTGCACAATCAAATTAGATCAAAGAGAACAAGTTGTCCTACAACTTTAGGCTGTGCACGCCAGAAGCAAGGAGAAGATTAAAACACCAACATTTTTGCCTAACGCTTGAAGGGCCATGCCACCAAATGAAAGGAAAGCGTGACCATCACAGAAGAGATTTGTCTTCAGCACCGCTGATCATTATCGGTCTGCGAAAGTAGTCACCGCGACTCTTTGCATAATGACACTCGGTTTCGCTCCACCTCACTGGAAACATATTAGACTCGACCTGGATGATGTATTCTTGTGGCCAATTTGTTCAGCGCAGGTACAGAGCAAGGAAAACCAGTTACCTTCTATTTGTTGTGGTTGTTAAATGGATAGAATGCTACTCTTGGCTGGAAACAGCGTACCCTTTGGGTTAAGAGAATTGGTTTCCCTCAGCAGCTCATAACATGTGTGCACAGATGCACAAAAAAATGTGGCTGTGGCTTCTTATCATCATCCAATCTAGGCATTGCTATTTTTAATTTGCGTAGTGTGTCTAAATAATAGCTTGCCAAATTCCCGTGAGTCAGTACTGGTGTGTGCTACAGGGTATTTTTCACATGCTGTTTGACATCCAAGCCAAAGTTCCCCCTCTCTCCCTCTCGTTTAACCCTTAAAGAACTTCCACCCCACCACCTCCAGGCTACAATAAATCACATATTCCAGACTGCATTCAGCATTGTAACCACTTGAACTAACAACTACATCTTCAAGGTTTTTGATGAAAGTTAATCGCGACAACAGGCATGGAGGAGGAGGAGGAGGAGTCGGCTGCAATGGGCCTTTGCGGCAGCTGCAGCTCGGATTGGAAAATGACGCAAAAATTGTTCCTCTTGCATACGGAGCCAGTCGTGCTCTGAGCAATCTGCGCAAACTGGGGCGAGTGTGCTTATGTGCGGGGATAGTCTTGCGAATCGGTAAGCAAAACAATGTATTTCACCATACCTAGTACGCATGACAATAGTTTAGAGATACAGTGCGAAAACAGGCCCACCGAGTCCGAACCGACCAGCGTTCCCCGCTCATTCGCGCTATCCTGCTCACAATTTATATTTATACCAAGCCAATTAACCTGCAAACCTATACGTCTTGGAAGCGTGGGAGGAAACCGAAGATCTCGGAGAAAACCCACGTGGTCATGGGGAGAACGTACAAACTCCTTACAGATAACATCCATACTCGGGATCGAACCTGGATCTCTGGCGCTACAAGCACTGCAAGGCAGCAACTCTACCGCCACACACCATACCGCCCTCCAATAAAGAAACCATAATTCATAATTCACAATAATTCAATTCACATAAGATTGAACAATGAAGGGATATATGTAAATAATGTAGGATACTGGGGGGGGGTCCTGATACTGTCAGCTGTTTGACAGAGGAATAGAAGTACATATTACAGTGTAGTTAATCTATCAGATAGTATCAGTTTCAAAAATATTGTTCATCCATAACTTTCCATGGAAAATTGGGTTGACATGTGGATTGACTGTCTTGCTCCTCAATTTAAAATGTCAATCCTACCTTTAAACCCAATGTCTGCTGAAGCCGAGCAAATGGCGCCTTCTGATGTTCATTTATCACTTGACCTTAATGAGTTTGCATGTTTACTATCCACCTGAAATATCTGCCGTTGTGTTTAATTTCTCACAATCAAAATGGGAGTCAGTTACCTCTTATCAAGTTTGCTAGGCTTTGCCAGAACAGGGAGAATCTGACTGCATCACAAAAACATCTCGTATAGGCAACAAGAAGGAATGGTGTGATGCTTGCTGAAACGCAGGCAGCAAGAGTGTGTGGCAAAGGGGTTAATGCTTTGAAAATTCCAGTCACAATCCTGCAATTAAAATTTAAAGCAAAACCCTGGACAGCTTTGGTGGAATGCAGTCCTCCCGCTTGTGTACCATGCTAGCAAGATCATGTACAGATACTGTATGTACTTCAAAAACATTACTTACCTCTCCTGTTTTGGCTCCAGTCCCGACAGTAGGCGCCAAGGAGAAATTAAACCTTTTATGGAACATCTACTGACTGCATTCAGAGGAAGGATTTGGCCCTGTGTATATGGAATGATCAGATGTGGAAATGTATTACATGCAATTATTTTATTTATTTGCTCTTTAAAAACTCAGTTTCAAACAGAAGTTCAAGAATGCAAGATCCTGGATAAATTACTTCTGAGACTGCGATAACCAAAACAGAAAATATTTTATATATAAGACTAGTTGAAGATTTTTTTTTAAAAGTGCATCATAACATAAGGAATCTGAAAGATGTTTTGTGAGTGAAAGGGCTGTATCATAACTTTACCTTTCTTTGGTTGCAAACATTGATTAAACACATCACCCACAGTTCAGCCATTTTCATCAAGTGTCTCTCTATTTGGGAAACCATTTCATTTTGTGTTATTATCTGTGCACTAGAGGGAGTGCATGACAACAGAATCACATCTCTTAAAGGAACATCACCTAACCCAAGGAATATCGATTCCCACTAATCTGAATGAAAATGGAAATGCAGTCAAACAAGTGCAATGCTATAACAAAATTGCATATTCATAGATTTTTTTTTTTAAATCTATCTGGTGCTTTCCTCATTTATCATGAACAACTCAGGAACACCAAGTGGTGAGAAGAACCTTTTTACAAGCGTCAAAGGTTATGAGGAGAAGGCAGGAGAATGGGATTGAGAGGGAAAAATAGACCAGCTATGCAGTTAAGCCTTCTTTGTCAAGTTGCGAGTATTGTTGCTCTGCTTTCTCCATACAACATACATTACAAAACTAAACCAATGCTGTAGGTTAATGCAATAACTCCAATGGATCATAATGAACTGGGAGCTGTGAAATCATTTTGATTTTTCAGATGCAACTTGTCGTCTCTGTTACTGCTTCAGCCTTGATTTCTGATCTTGCAACTCACATGTAGGTCTGAAGAGTTTGCTTAAAACAGTTTTAAGAAAGCCAAGAGTAGGCTTTCAACTCTGGAGAACAGAGAACTGAGTACAGCACGGGAACAGGCCCTTAGGCCCACATTAACTTGATGCCAAGTTAATCTTCTCAGCCTGCCCGTGAATCATATGCGTGCATTCCTTGCATATTCGCATGCCTATTGTGGTGTCGGGGATTACATCGGGTTCAGCAATAAACACACTTTTTCCTCTCATGTTTTGCTGAATATTGAAGTCTGCACAATTCCTGCTATCCGAATTGCAAACTGCCATCAGCTCTATTTCAATCAAAATAAAAATGCTGAAATAACTCAAGCCAGTCAAGCAGCATCTGTGGAAGGAGAAACAAGTTAATGTCTCAGGTTGAAGACCCTTCATCAGAACTGAGAAAGAGAGAAAGCAAGAGTCTAATGCCCCTGTCCCACTTAGGAAACCTGAACGGAAACTTCTGGAGACTTTGCGCCCCACCCAAGGTCTCCGTGCAGTTCCCGGAGGTTTTTGTCAGTCTCCCTAATGGTCGAATGTGGTTTCCGTTTTAAAAATCAATAATTTTTTAGTCGAAGCCGGTAGCGATGCTAGTTGAAGGTGGTTGCCGGAGGACAAAAACCTCCGGGAACCACACGGAAACCTTGGGTGGGGCGCAAAGTCTCCAGAGGTTTCCGCTCAGGTTTCCTAAGTGGGACAGGGGCATTAGTAACAGAGGTGGTGGGGAGGTCTTTATGTGGAGCAAGAGGAATGTGAGCTATTGAATGGACAGTTAAGCTAGACACATGCATATGGAGGGACTGGAGGGGTATGGATCGCAGAGGCAGACGATATTAGTTTAACCCGAAGAAGGGTCTCGACCCGAAACGTCACCTGTTCCTTCTCTCCAGAGATGCTGCTGGTCCTGCTGAGTTACTCCAGCTTTTTGTGTCTATCTTCAGTTCAAACTGGCATCATGGTCAGCATGGGCTGAAAAACCTGTTCCTGTACTATGTTCTATGTTCCAGACAATGCTCCTTTGTCTTTGTAATGTGTCGCTGGCATTGTGAAGCTTGGGCAATGATATATGAGGTGGCTTACTAGGACATGCTGAACAGCCCTGAATATATAAATTACAAAAATAGAGATGTGGAAATGGGCCTAATGTAATGTAAACACAGAGAGAGAGAAAGTTATCTGAAATTGCAGAATTCAGTATTCTCTTCACTTGGTTACACTTTTTAGGGTTAAAAGAAGTTTAGTTAGGCACTTTAGAGATACAGTATCAAAACTGGACAATCGAGTCCGCACTGACCAGCAATCACTCATACATCGGGGGGGGGGGGGGGGGGGGGGGGGGGGAGGCGCGCCAAGAAAGAAGAGGGACCTGGCGGTAGATATATGTAGGAAGGAACTGCAGGTGCTGGTTTAAACCGAAGATAGACACAAAAAGCTGGAGTTACTCAGTGGAACAGGCAGCATCTCTGGAAAGAAGGAATGGGTGACGTTTCAGGTCAAGACCCATTCCTTCTCTCCAGAGATTGCTGCCTGCCCCGCTGAATTACTCCAGCTTTTTGTGTCTATTGGCGATAGATAGAAATGCGCACTGAGGTTTTACAACTTTATCGGCGCCAGACTCATGGCGACACTTGTGTACTGCCCAGGCGAAGTCTGCGATATGATTTTACCGGGTTGTATCCAGAACAAAGTATTTCACTGTACCTAGGTACATGTGGCAATAAACTATCATTAAAGTATCACTCATTCTGTCCTACACACTAGGGACATTTTTTTTTACTAAAGCCAATCAACCTACAAACCTGCATATTTTAGAAATGTGGGAGGAAACCCGGAGAAAACCCATGTGATCACAGGTGGAACGGACAAACGCCATACAGACAGGGTATGGTTAGAAATATTCCACATGCAGATGTGCCTACAGGCACTGCTCGGTATTTGCAAACCAAATGAGACGATCACTCGTATTTCAACGATTTTCTAGTTGCGGTTCACCTTCTGTGAACCCTTTTGCATTGGGCCACAAGAGGGCGTCAAGAGTACCAGAATTGCAGCATCTCTTAAAGGAATCCTTCCCAGAAAAGGTCACACACACAAGGCTAGTAGAAGTGATGTGGACAAACTGGGACCAAAATAGAAATCTGCTGAGGGAAGCAAAAGGCATTGCCCAGGAGCTGAAATAAATGTTTTCCATGCAGGATACGTTTGCCAAAAACATGGAAAAGAAAGATAATGCTGAGGGATTGGAGAAGTCAAGTCACATTTATTTATATAGCACATTTAAAAAACAACTCTCGTTGACCAAAGTGCTTTACATTTGTTATAAGAGTAGTATACACAAGCAGGCTACATACATATATACAAATAGCCCTCGCTCAGAGGACATCAGGAAAGGCTTGGGAGAACAGATATGTTTTTAGACTAGACTTAAGAGTCGATGGAGGGGGCAGTTCTAATGGGGAGGGGAAGAAGACTTGTTTTTAAATAGCTAGGAATTGCAATACCAGTGCAGTTATCCAGTTGGAGACTTGTGGTTGAATAAAAACTGTGGAAATACTGCCCACAATCTTTCAATTCTCCTTCAATACTCCCAAGAAGATTGGAGGACTGTGAATAATGCATTCTCATTCAAGGAAGGGAGTCTATTTACTGTCTAAATAAGTCATGTGGAAGCTTCCAGAAAAAACTTAATTCACTAAGAAAACGAATAGTAAATTAGTAAAGCAAGGAAAAATAAAAAGGACCAATCATGATTTCTTCAGTATAGACCGTGCAGAATGCAGAATATAATTCTCAGCATTGTATCATCAGATCCATAAATAAAGTTCTATGTCCACATTAGGGTCGATGTAAATCGGACAGTAATATTGATGAAACTAAGCAACTTCTCCGAGGAGAATGCACATATTATCATAGAAACATAGAAAATAGGTGCAGGAGGAGGCCATTCGGCCCTTCGAGCCAGCACCACCATTCATTGTGATCATGGCTTATCGTCCCCTATCAATAACCCGTGCCTGCCTTCTCCCCATAATGGTGTGACTCATGTACTGTGAATATCCCAGTTTTTGAATCAATTTTAAATTTATGCTGAAGGAAATCTGTATGAAGTTGTGATAGCTCTGCCTTTTTTATTGGTTATCAGCTAGTCCCATAAAGGGCAATTCTTGTAAAATGGGATTTTCTGAATCAGAATCAGATTTTATTCGCCAAGTATGTTTTGCAAAATACGAGAAATTTCACTGGCCAGGTCATTTTGCTGGGAATTTCCAATACTTGGCAAAAAACCTTTGCGACCATTTCCTTCCATGCCCCCCCTTTAAAAGATACCTGCTCTGTGGTGGGTTTGCTGAGCTCTTCAGTTCTCAACCTAGTGCCAGGATTACTCTCTATCACAGTGTCCTGCCGGTAGTCCAACAGCTTGTTGTATTTGTACATTGGAGGTGGACTGCTGTCAACATTGCAAATCATCCTCAAAGGTAAAGGTGAGGCACACTGAACAATACATGAAATAGAGGCACACTAAACAGTTTTAATTTTCTCTCTTTGTTTCTTTGCTATTATTTAATTTATTCTTCTTAGACAAAAAAAATGGTGTGTGTGTGTGTTAGTGTATGTGTGTGTTAGTGTGTGTGTGTTATGTGTGTGTGTGTGTGTTAGTGTGTGTGTGTGTTAGTGTGTGTGTGTTAGTGTGTGTGTGTGTTAGTGTGTGTGTGTGTTAGTGTGTGTGTGTGTGTTAGTGTGTGTGTGTGTGTGTGTGTGTGTGTGTGTGTGTGTTAGTGTTAATGTTAATGTGCTGGTCAGCACAGATTCAGTGAGCCGAAGGACCTGTTTCTGTGCTGTATCATTAACTAAATTAAACTAAGCTAAACATCTGACCTGGCAGAGCCAACAGTTTTCACCATCCTGGAAAACAAAAATATAGTGACTGTCATGATTCATTAAATGCAGACTTTGAGTACAATGCTGAATTCATGAATAGTGAATTATGAAACGAGATTTAGAACATCCAAAAAGTGTCATGCATGGTACATTGAAGAAACTGATCTGAAGACTGGTTGCAATATTTTTCATTTGAACATGGAAATTGTGCTTTTTTTTAAGTCATGCATCATCATTTATTCAGATTAGATATACATTCTCTCGACTAAGTCTTCCACTGCTGAAAGGAGATAACTACAGTTCGGGAGCAAGAATTCCTTCTCGGCCTCCAACATTCTTATCATGTTTAAATTATAATGTTTTATTTTTAATTGTCTACTGCATATCGTGTTGTTACTTGCGAGCAAAGCACGCAGGCAAATTCCTTGTATGTATACATATTTGGCTAATAAAATGTATTCAATTGAATTCTAGTGCAAAACACATGCCACAGTAGCATTAACTCATTTAACAACACTCTTTAAATTTAGTTCCATTGAAGTCCAAGGAGCCAAACATCGAAAGGGAAATTAAACTTGCAGCTGCTTCGAAACATTTACCTCACAAAGTTTTTCACTTAACCACGACGAAGTAAGATGAAGTTTAGGTATGAGGTTTAGATTTAGGTTTACTATTATCACGTGTATCAAGCTTTGTTTTGCTTGCTATCTTATCAAATCAGATAATACTATGCGTAAAAAAACATCAAGCCAAACTCAAACACTGCAGGCAGAGCAAAGGGAACGGTGCAGAGAACAGAATATAGTTCTCAGCATTGTTTAGAAGTGGTTACAATTATTGCAACGCTCTACTACTTCCTATTATACATGGACTGATTTAAAGGACTAGGATAGCAAGTGACATGTGTAGGAAAGAATTGCAGTGTTGGTTTAAATCGAAGATAGACACAAAATGCAGGCAGCTTCTCTGTATGAGAGTATGAAGAAGGGTCTCGACCCAAAACGTCACCCATTCCTTCTCTCCAGAGATGCTGTCTGCCCTGCTGAGTTACTCCATCACTTTGACAATCACACAAACTTGTTTAAATTTATTGGAAAACAGAACATGGTGAAGATGGAATTTTCATGATGGGCATCTGCCTAACCCAGTAGAGGGCTCTGTTATAAATGAAAACCCGTGTAATTTTAAAACTATAAATAGTTATTTATTAACAGTGCCCCTTTAAAGCTGTACCCACTCAGCTTCCTTTCTTTGACTGTTGTTATAAATTGATCGCCTCCCTGACTGCTGCTTCCCACTTCTTTTTAAATTGCCATCATCAACACTTCCTGAGAAACTTACCCTCACTGCCCTGTTTCAAACTTCCCAATGTTTTTTTTTACAATAACTTGACTGTGCTGGTGCTTTTGAGATCAGTTAACATCATTTTCGCAACTGCCTATTCAAATTTCATCATTTGGGGTTCCATACTCACCATCGTACTGAACCAATCATGATGAAAGGGATTTCTAGCGAGTGGAACCATGATACATTACCTCTGTTCACTGTTTATGAAGACTGACAATGGTAACCGTACCCTTATCTTTCAAAATGGAACTTTTTAAATGAAATTAAGTAAAATTCAAATGAACTACTAATGATGCATAACCAGTAGAGTGCATTTTGGGGAAAGGGCCAAGAACAGGTGAGCATCAAATGTGAGCTGGGTTGCACCCCTTTCTGCCTTCCGCAGAGACCATTCCCTCCCTGGTTAACTCATCCCTTCCCACCCAAAAAACCACCCCCTCCCCAGGTACCTTCCCCGGCAACCGCAGGAGATGCAACATCTGTCCCTATACCGCCTCACTCGACTCTGTCCAGGGACCCCAACAGTCCTTTCATGCTAGGTAGAGGTTCACTTGCACCTTCTCCAACCTCATCTGCTGCATCCGTTGTTCAAGATGTGAACTCTTCTCTTATACATCGGCAAGACCAAACCGTAGACTGAGCAATCGTTTTGCTGAACAATGTGCTCAGTCTGCCTGGATCTACCTGTTCTTCCGGTTGCCAAACACTATAATTCCCCTTCCCATTCCCACACTGACCTTTCTGTCCTAGACTGCCTCCATTGTCAGAGTGAGGTTAAATACAAATTGGAGGAACAGCATCTCATATGTTGCTTGGGCACCTTACAGCCCAATGGTATGAACATTGATTTCTCTAACTTCAAGTAACCCCTGCATTCCCCCTCTCTCCCCATCCCTCCCCCACCCAAGACTCACCCACTTCTCATTTTCACCTAGCAAACAAGGCCTGTTTCCTTTATTGCTGTTGCTTTTTTTTGCATACCTTTCATTCATCTGCTCTATCTCTCTCCACATCACAGCCCATATCTCTCGTTTCCCTTTCCCCCGTCTCTCTCAGTCTGAAGAAGGTTTTCGACCCGAAACGTCACCCATTCCTTCCCTCCAGAGATGCTGCCTGTCCGGCTGAGATACTCCAATACTTTGTGTCTATAATAGTGTTACTGTTTCCCTGGTGAAGTGAAGTTTGTTCTGGGCATCCATGTTGCACGCTTTAGTGTGGGTGTACTGGTTGGAAGATTCGTCTGACGAACCAGATTTTTATCATCTTTTCTTCTTCATCTTTCTCTCCAGGATTACCAGTGGTGCTACTTTGTCGAATCCCTTGCTCACTGTGGCAATACAGAAACAGGGCCTAAACATAGGTCAACACCACTTCACACAGTAGACCTACAGAGAGCACTATAAATACACACAAAACTAAGCAAAGTTTAGTTTCGTTTAGAGATACAGCGCGGTTTTAGGCCCTTCGGCCCTCCAAGTCTACACTGACCAGCAATCCTCGTAAAACTAGAACAATCCTACACTCTAGGGACAATTTACAATCTTTTCCAAAGTCAATTAACCTACAAACATATATGTCTTTGGTGTGTGTGAGGAAACTGGAGAACCCGGGGAAAACCAACACGGTCTCAGGGAGAATGTAGAAACTCTGTTCAGGCAACACCTGCAGTCTAATGCTAACGGTAGGTAATCGGGACATCCAGTAAACTCGTGACGTTTTTACATCCCTGCAAAAAATGTCCACGAGTAAAAAAACTTGTGATGATAACAAATTGTTACTTTTTACTCGTACGAGCTGCTATGAGACATCCACGAACTCCTACGTACCCGCTACGGACATTCTCCGAGTTCGAATCAGGGGAATACGCGGGAGAACTCTTGAATTACCTCGCACAGTGGGACAGGGGCTTTAAGGCAGCAACTCTACTGCTGTGCCACCCCATTGGTCTGAAGGCAAAAATTAAATTACTGATCCTTTCAAAAGTTGTTCCACATGATTCTTGGTGTCGAGTCACATGAAGTAGTAAGATTGATTTTTAAATGTCATGTTTTAAACCTGCCGAATTACTGACATTTTGTTTGTAGCCAGTGTCTCAGGTCAAGCAATCAAAGTGAGAAACATACTGGCAATCCATCATTATTAAATTCTACCTGATTTCCACAATAGCATTCTCGAATTTATATCTGAAACCAGGCATATCCAAGCAGATTTTTTTTTTTTAAATATATTCTTTAATGTTGAAAAAATATATAGTGAGCAGCTGACAATGCCAGAAACCAAAACGTTGCTGAGTACATGACAGTCAATATTTAGGAATAAGCTCCAAATATCAGATGCAGTCACATCAGAACAACTCATAGTCAATGGGTGTAAGAAAATACAGATGGAAACTATTTTACTGGATTCACGCAGTTGCTTTTTAATCTCAGCAGAAAAGCCTCCCCCTTTGCCGACTTGTGCTACAAATGGGAAATAGCAGGAGACTGCACTTTTCACAATAGCTCAGTCAATCATAATTAATGTCAGAGATAATAAATATATAATTCAAGGAGTTGAACTTTAATTACTTCAAGGCATTTCTGTCCTGGATCATAATAGCAAGCTTCATCAACTGCAATGAGATTCAGCTGCCAGTTTAGTGGGCTTGGATTATTGAGTGTTTTAAATTAACTCCGAGACAGCCAGAGGTGTTTGATCTACCTCTCATAAGTTTGGCTAAACATTTCTTCCTGCCCACTTCCTTGCTAAATTGAGCAGATGTAAAATGCAAAGCATATATTAGCAGATAAAGACTACCCGAAATAGCCAAGGTCAAAAATCGAGGGACAGCAACAAAGGCTATAATTATGAAGGGTCTCGATTAAGCATATTAAGAAAGAAAGCACTACGCCCAAGTGAAAAAATAGCCAACATGAAGAAAAAGAATCATAGGACAGATCTAAGAAATGCTGATCCCTAGACAAGCAGGACTGAATGATCAAACTTTTGACAATTCTGACCTGACATTCAAATGGAGTCTTCAAAATTTTGGGGGGGGGGGGGGTTTCCAAATTGTTCTACAATCAGTAATCTGCTATTGATGTGTAGTCTCAAGTGACCATTTCACTGTTTGATCACTACAGAGTCCCACTGCAACATAGTGAAAATGGTCGAGAGTGTGAGACAAGGAGAAAGGGATGAGACCAGGGCTAAGAACAACAGTGGTCCGAGATGGGGGTCAGAGGCAGGGGAAGTAGAATTTCCTTGTGATAGATTACACCAGGATAATGCATTCATGTGTACAGCAAATACACTTTTCTACAGATTTTAATGAATAATCTGGTCAAAGTTCTGTACTTTTCCTTTGCGTTTTGTAATACAGATTTTACATTAATATTACATTTCAATAATTGTTTTGTTGCACAATTGAATCTCATGCCATTTGGAAGCTTGTGTTAGAGCTTGAAGGCTCCTGTATAAAAGCTGGGCTCAGTCAAGCTACTTGTAAGATCCGGGCTGGAGAGAAATTGGTTCCATTCTGCACAGAGACCAGAGTCTCCTCCTTATGGGTTTAGTCATGCAGCTTCTCACATTGGCTGGTTGTTGCAACCTGCAATCATTTGCAATCTAGTCCTGCAAGAGAGAGGGGAGTGGTGTTGGAGATGTCGGCCTCAGTGTTTTGGTGATGTGGCTATCATTATGAAATAGCTGACCAGGTGCAACTTTAAGATGTGGGCGTGAGGCTTGTGGCAGTAAGGAAGTCTGTGAGGTTGTGGTGAACAGCATGAATGCTAGGCATGAGAGCTAGTTGGCAGAGGTTGTTGTTGATGGAAGTGACGAGGGTGTCCTGCATTCAGCAGTGTCTGAGGTGAGTGGTGCAATAGAAGGAATGTGGCATTTTAAGACTGATCTTCGTCACTCACGTGTGGTCCTTGCACTCTCAGATCCTGAGAACCTGAGACCTGTCATTAACCACCACAGCCATCTTTAGTTCAGTTTAGTGTGGAGATACAGCACAGAAACAGGCCCTTCAGCCCATGCTGACCAGCAATCCCCACACACTAGCACTAACCTACCTATCCTAGGGACGATATTTTACATTTATACCAAGCCAATTAGCCTACAAACCAGTATGTCTTTGGAGTGTGGGAGGAAACCAGAGCTTCCTGGAGGAAAAAACATGCAGGTCACAGGGAGATTGTACAAACCTTCAGCCGAACTTGTTCATGCCGACCAACATGCCCCATCTACACTAATCCCACCTGCCCGCATTTGGCCCAGATCCTTCTAAACCTGTCCTATCCATGTACGTTATCTGTCCAAATGTTTTATTTTAATGTTGGAGCTGTCATTAAAGTTCATGTGGAGGAGTGAGCAGGTGGAATCGGTGACGTCACCCATTCCTTCTCTCACACTGGTGAAACGACAGACATTATTTATACCTATACATTCCAAGGCCACATTATAGAATTAGAGAATGGTTTTAGCATAGAAAAAAAAGGCCAGTTAGCCTGCCTAGTCTATGCTGGCCCCAAGCAGAGCAACACAACTTTCTCCTTGAGATGCACGAAAATAGTTGGTGATAATGTCCCCACAATAATTATCAAATTGGTATTGAGATGTTTACCAATGTTTGCACATCAGAATGATTTACACTTAGTGAAGTATATTTGAATTGCAGCCAAAAGCTATAATATAGGAAATGTGACTGCCAAATTACAAACAGGATTCCACAAGTAACATTGCAATGATTCCACAAACAAAATTGCGATACTACTCCTGGGGTAACTCTTTGGTTTACTCATCATTTCCCACCCAAACCAACCTTTCCCTGGCAAATTTCACCTGCAACCACACGAAATGCAACACCTGTCCCATGTGGGACCTATACTTCGTCCCACATGTGCACCCAAGGACCCCAGCAGAGTTTCCACGTGAGACAGAAGCTCATGTGCACTGTCCCTAACCTTATCTACTGCATACGGTGCTCCCGACGTGACCTCCTTTATATCAGCGAAACCAAGCAAAGAGTTGGCGACCGTTTCGCTGAACACTTGAACTCCGTCGGTGCAGCAGCATCTATGGAGCGAAGGAGATAGGCTACTGCTGCACCCGCTGAGTTTCTCCAGTATTTTGTGTACTCTCGATTTTCCAGCATCTGCAGTTCCTTCTTTAACACTTGCACTCGGTCCACTAGGACCTGCAGGATCTCCCAGTTGCCATCCATTTTAACCTCCCCTCCCATTCTCATACTGACCTCTCTGCCCTGGGCCTCCTCCATTGCCAGAGTGAGGCCGCACGCAAACTGGAAGAACAGCACCTCATAATTCGCTTGGGTAGCTTATAACCTAACGGTATGAACATCAAATCCTCCAGTTTTAGTTAACTACCAACAAACACTCTCCTACTCTACCCCACCCCCTCCTCGCCTCCCTGTGCCCCATCTGGATATGCAACCATTTCTCCTTTTCCATTCCCCTGTCCCCTTCAAACTATATTCCTTTCTCTGGCTCTGGCTTCACATTTCATTCCCTCTCTTTCCTTATCTAATTACCTTGTTTTTGCATCTCTGGCATTTGTTCAAACAGCTGCCAATAAAACCTCCCCTCACCTGGATCCACCCATTACTTACCAGGGTTCGTCCCACCCCATCTCTCTTCCAGCTCCCACCCCCCCTACTGCAATCAGTCTGATGAATGGTCCTGAGCTGAAACACCACTTATCCATGTTCTCCAGAGATGGGTTACTCCAGCACTTTGTGCCTTTGTTCCAGAATATACTATTATTGGTCATTTGACAAGAGGAACTGGATTTGATGATGTTCCTTTGACATTGGTGGTTTTGGGCTATTTCAGTAGTACTAGTGGTAGGATTGTGAGACATTATCAAATTAAATGTTATTAATTTCTATGGTGCAACTATTGGCAATACATCGTACACCACAGTGCACTGGCAGTGAAAGAATTGAAATTAGGACATTGGTCAGTCAGACGGCACATTCCTAGTTGTTGTTGAGGTTTGTAACCAGGCTCATCCAAGGAAAGTAATTCTTGAGCCGTTCGCTCAAAATGGTGGAAAGTTACCATAGGTGAGGCGCTAGCTGCACCCTACGCTGTCTTTGCTCTGCTTCTGCAATCTTCATGCCTATCTTTATTTCCATGCAAGATTGTAAATAGTAGTGTCTGGATGAGGATGATACCGCTCAGAATTAAGAACCAAATTGCCTGCACACAATAGTTATTATGTTTTGATAGAGAATGTTAGATTTAGCTCTTAGGGCTAAAGGAATCTTCTTCTTGCGTTTGAGGCAACAGAAGTCCACAGCAGGGTGATGCCATCCGGTTCGACATCCGTAGGTGCCCGCCCTAAAAAGGGCGCATGCTTCGGGTTGGCGCCAAGCTACGGCGCTGCTGCTGTCTCCGTTTGTTGTCGTTCGCCTGACTGAAGTCAGTTGACAGGGCTCACCACGGGGAGGTCGACAACATGAGCCCCGGCTAAAGGAATCAAGGGATATGGGGGAAAAAGCAGGAACGGGCTACTGATTTTAGATGATCAGCCACGATCATATTGAATAGCCGAAGGGCCTACTCCTGCACCTATTTTTCTAGGTTTCTAAATTTCTATGAAATGCATTGACTGAAAGGCAGACGGAATTATAATTTTCAGAGAGAAATTGGATTGAAGTGGGTGATTTACAGAGCTATCTGTAAATAAGGGGAAAAAAGATGAATTTGATGTCACTCTCACATAGGAAGTACATGCATAAAGGGTTAAATGGCCTCCCGTTACACTGGAATATCCAACGTCGTCGTTCTGGACAGGATGCGGTAAACGGATGTTTTTGGCAAAGATCGCATTTGCAGGCAGGAGGAATAACTCCCCTATATCCTCCGCCCACCACTTCCCTCCCCCACTTTCTCCTCAGCAAATCACTCTTTCAACACTTTAGTTTTGCATCTTAAGTGGATCATTTCCCATAAATATTTGGCCAAAAAACTAAGAGACCAACAAACCCGGACGAGTTCATAAGACTTGGGATCAGCTCGGGTCAGCTCTGCAAATCGATTGTGGCTGGCAAGCTTAGACAACTTTAAGGACTCTCGCCCTTTCTTACATTTGGAAGTCTCCAGTGAATTTATTCTCGCAATCCTCCAGTTTTTATAGAAAAGTTCTGGATACCAAGTGGACTATTAAGTGGAATAACAAGCACAAATGATCTATTTTTGCATTTGTGTGTTTCAATCAAACATTTAGTTTGGCTTCACCAATACATTATATTAGTACAGCTAAATAAGCAAGTATTAAAGAAAGGAATGATTCAGTGGGAAACTATATCCCATTTGGCTATAGACTGCAGAAGTGGAAACAAAAAATATATATAAATGTTTCAGAAAATCTGCAGATTTTTTAAGGAAACTCTTTTTTAACTGTGTATTCAAACACACATGTAATATTTCTCCAAGATCACATTTCTTTCCTGGTTTGGTTTGGCCACAGTTTATTTCACAGCATGGAGGTACCACAGCACATTAACAGAAGAGTCTGCAGTTTTAGCGCTGGAGACACACTCTGGCTTATTGATTCACACCTTGCTAAAATTGCATCCATAAAAATGATCTTGTTTATTTGACTTTCGGACATAATAAAATTAATTTGATTTGATTTGTCACTGCTTAAAGTTGATACACTTTATCATATCTGACTGTCCATAGAGTCATAGAGCGATACAGTGTGGAAATAGGCCCTTCGGCCCAACTTGCCCACATCGGCCAACATGTCTCAGCTACAAAAAGCTGGAGTAAACTCTCCTAAACTCGCCAATAAGGTTGCCCAAGTGGGACAGGCCCTTAACGTTGGGAAGAATCATTCCAAAGTCTAAAGTGACGATTGAAGTAGAAAGTTGGAAAAATTGAAAGTGGTCAGACAAATAGCTTGTGTAGAACATTACCAAGCAAAGTCATAAAAATATTTGCATCAATAGGCATAAGACCATTGGATGTTCCTTCAGAAAGAACAGATTATGGAACTTCTAGTGAAGATAGCTGGGTGGAATGAATTTCCTCATCGACTCTCTGATTCTTCACAGGTTTGTTTTAATTCAGGTGTCAGTTTGCGGCTTTGTGCTGGCATTCTTGGCTCGAAGGTAAAGAAGTTGTGGGCTCAACTCCCACTCGTGTACATGCTATAAGTTGACATTCCTGAGCACTACTAAGTGAATACTAGATTGTTGGACATGCACTTTCGTATTTGGAATGATAAACCAAGTCTTTTGGTGCTGTTTACTTTCATTTAGTTAGAGGTGCTGCGCAGAAACAGGCCCTTCAGCCCAACGAGTTTGCACCGGCCAATTATCCCCGCACATTAACACTATCCTACACACACCAGGGACAACTTTACCTTCAAACCAGGCCAATTAACTTACAAACCTGTACATGTTTGGAGTGTTGGAGGAAACCATAGATCTCGGAGAAAACCCGCACGGACACAGGGAAAACATACAAACTCCATACAGATAAGTACCTGCAGTCGGGATTGAACCTGGGTGTCTGCAACTGTAAGCACAGTAAGGCAGCAACTGTGCTGCTACCCCACTGTGCCACCTCATGTCTGCCGCTTCCTTTAGAACAGGAGGACAAGCCAGCCCAGGGCAACACCTCAAAGTAGATTGTGTTAGAAAGAACTGCAGATGCTGGTTTAACTCGAAGATAGACACAGAATGCTGGCAGAACTCGACGGGACAGGCAGCATCTCTGGAGGGAAGGAATGGGTGATGTCACCGATTCCACCTCAAAGTAGATTACTCGGTCACTGTGATTACTTGGTCAAAATTTCACTGTGTGAAAATTGGCTGACACATTCCCCATGTTATGACAATCTCTTGACTTTGCTGATTACAAAAACACCTTGTGAGATCATGAAAAATACTGTACAAATTTGCCTTGTTTGTCTCTAACTATCTTTACTGTAATAGTCAGATTAAAGGAGTGTGGCAGGCCTGTCATATTCTCTGCCCAAGTTGGGGCTTCTCAAACAAACAAAAAGCCATGGCAATTCATGATTTTGTATGCTTTAAAACTTTGGCTAGCTTTCACAAAAATTGCTGCAAAATATTTCACAATTTTATAGCTCATTGAAACTTAAGTTACTATAAGTAGCTCAGTATTTGAAGCAGATGTCTCCCGAGGTGTTGTATACCACTATACTGTTTTTCCTCGGCAAGTTAAACAAACTTTTAGGGTTACTTGTGATCCCCTTCGAACTATTTTTGTACAATCTGCTGTCATCCTGCACAATGTTTAGAAAGAAGTTAATGTATTGCACATTTTCATCAAGGAGAAGGCTAAACCAAGTAGTTTTGAAAGTTGTGTATCTGCAAGTGTACTTCAGTTGTCAAATGCTTTAGTTCTTAAAGGGTTGAAGCATAAATTTCACCAATGCCCAGAATCACAAACTGAACAGAGTTGGGCCATATTGCAGTGCTAATTATTGATGGGGGGGAAAGTGGGAGAGAATCCTATCAGGTCAACTCATCATGACATGTATGCTTTCCACTGAAGCTCACAAGTGAGACATTTTCAAGCGGATAACCTCAGTAGTTCTCCCGCCCAGACCTGTGATTCATAGTTATGTTCCAATATATTTCCTGGTGACAATGAAAGAATGGCAATGGATTTCCACGTTGGATCAGTGCGTGTTTGTGGTAGAGTTTGGATGGCACGTGTAATGATCGCTTGTCTTGATGGCGAAGGTTGCAGGAATGGGATATGGGATTGATGTCAAAATAATAAGTAATTTGCTGAATGACTTCCCTCGGCAGCATAGTTTATTGGTGGTGTCTGGGGTGGACACCTAGTCCCGTGATAGGGGATTTCATTTATTCTACTTTAAATGCTGTGGAGTTACTCGAGTATAATTGTATCCATCCACCATGGTAGTGAACAATGTATTATGTTCCGAAGGTGCCCTGTAGCAAGTCTTTGACATGTGAGAAATGCCTAACAGCGGTCAAACCAATCTATTGAAATAGACACAAAATACTGGAGTAACTCAGCGGGTCAGGCAGCATCTCTGGTGAAAAGGAATAAGCAGAGGGGGAGCAGCGAGAGAGGGAGAGAGTCACTCCAGCATTTCACCGAATGATACATTGTCTTTCTGCTGACTGGTTAGCACGCAGCAAAAACTTTTCACTGTACCTTGGTGCACGTGACAATAGACTAAACTGAACCTGAACATTTTATGTCTATCTTCAGTGCATATATTCCTTCCCACACAATCTATTGAAATGGCAGCTCCAGTTAAAATGTTGAAGGTCTGGGTCATGATGATACCACTTATTATGACAGAGAGAAGCTTGGGTATTTAAATTTAATATGGTGTGAATGTTATTTGACAATCTAAAATTACATATTTTCAAGGTTAGGCTAGCATAAACGGTTCTATTTTTGGAAGAATTATAAATGGAGCCAATTTTCCACTCAACAGTTCCATTCCTTCCCTAATGATGGAGAAGAAATAATTGACAAAGAAGAGCTTGACAGAACGTTGGCCAACAGAACGTTTCTGAGGAACTCCTTCATAAAATTCTGGGATGACAACATTTGTCTTCCTTTGCATCAGATATGACTTCAGCCCTTGGAGACATTTCCCCAAGGTTTTCACTGATGTCAGTATTGCCAGGCCCGTTGCTCCTTAGTCATAACTGTTTGGATACCGAGACTTCAACTCTGACCACTCATGTATGATTTAACTCTTGATTAAATAAAGACTACATTGTAGTTTGGTGCTAAATACTTCTGGCAGGAAATAAACTGAGCATTGGTGAACAGGTCATTTGTACCCATTTCTCTCCTTCCCCTCCCACCTATATTCCATCCTCTAGCTTCACAATTCATTTCTCTTCTATCCTTATTTCACACCTTTTTGTCTTTTCAACTCTGGCCTTGGTCCAACCATCTGCCTACCCACCCCCCCCCCCCCCCCCCCCCCCCCCACACACACACACACACACACACACCTCACCTGTATTCAGCTATCACTCACCTGAATTTGTCCTACCCTTCCTCCCTTACAGTTTTCTCCCCCCCCCCCAGCACCACAATATCACAATCAGCCTGAAGAAGGGTCCCGACCCAAAACGTCACCTACCCGCGATCTCCAGAAAAACTGCCTGACTCACTGAGTTACTCCAGCACTTTGCGTCTTTTTATTTTCCATGATTCCTGCACATTGGTGCTCCTAAGACCCTGCCTCTGGAATGCCCCAACAGCCTTTGGCAGAGTTGAGCCTCGGCTCTTAGTAAATTTGTGAGAGTTTTAAAAATGTCACTCAAATTAAATTGACTTTAAAAACGATCACAAATTGTTAAGTAATTCTTGAAAACATTACTTTACTTAAATGTTTTAATTATTTATTAAAGTAAGCAATGAAATAATATGTTTTTCTTGTTAATCTCAGGGCTGGGAAACCCTATTCAATCGAATTAGGACTGCAATGTTTTTTCTCGGTTTGGCTGGCACAGAGCTGCAGAGGTGGATCCCACAACACTGCCGTCTGTTGGGACATACAGTATAGCAGGCTGCACAAGTCTGGGATACACTAACCCATGTGTGACTGAAGACTGGTGCTATCACCTCCAACCCGAGTCATCCCATTACGCTATATCTTCCAGCTCTGCATCATGACTACCAAGTTAAAGAAAAAGGGAAGGCAGTTCAGTTTTGTTTATTGTCGCATATACGGATTGTACAGGGAAAAGCTTTTGTTGCTTGCTGTACTGGAAAGACAATACACGATTACAATCGAGCCACCCACGGTGCACAGATACACGATAAGGGAAGATGGACACAAAAATCTGGAGTAACTCAGCGGGACAGGCACATCTCTGGAGAGAAGGAATGGGTGACATTTCGGGTCGAGATGGTTCGGTTTCGTTCCGGGTCGAGGATATTGAAGTCTCGATATCCAATCTGTAAGGACTAAGGACTATTAATTGTAATCATGTATTGTCTTTCTGCTGACTGGTTAGCAGGCAACAAAAACTTTTCACTGTACCTTGGTACATGTGACAATAAACTAAACTGAAACTCCTTCCCTGAATTGTCGACCCGGAACATCACCAATTCCTTCTCTCCAAGATGCTGCCTGTCCCGCTGAGTTACTTCAGTTTTTTGTGTCTACCTTTGGTTTAAACCAGCATCTGCAGTTCCTTCCTATGCATAAGGGAATACTGTTTAATGCAAGATTATGCCAAAGTCCGATCAAAGATAGTTGGAGGGTCACTAATGAGGTGGGTGGTAGTTCAAGGCTGCTCTTTGGTTGTGGGAGGGTGGTTTGGTTGCCTGATAATAGCTGGGAAGCAGACTTGGCCTTCTCAAAGGAGAACAGTCGAAAAAGATGAATTACTGAAAATTCAAGGAAATGTAATGTTCATGTGTCAGTTAAAACAATTTTATTCTTCTTTACTGGATAAATGGTTAAACCATAATTATTCAAACATAAATCAATGGCACAGTGACAGGTGGAGGCTAAAAGGCACTAAAGCAAGCTTCACTATTCAGTAAGATCCAAGCAGATCAGATCTTTGACATTAACTCAATTTTCCTACCTGATTTCCATTCCCTCGATTCCCCAAGAGCAAACAATCCATCTATCTCAGCCCTGAATACATTTAATGACTCAACATCTTTATCTCCATGAGCTAGAGAATGCCAAAGATTTGTGGTCCATTAATATAAGACATCCCTGCTAATTTTTGTCTTGATAGGCCAACTCCTTATTAAGAGGGCTTCTAATACCTCCAGGCAGCTTGAGGAATTCTACAAATCTTTGCATTTATTTTCTTTTTTTTTGTAAAATATTTTTATTAGAAGTAATTACATAAAGAAGAAATAATATAAAATCAAAGAAAAAGAAAATATTATCGTCACATACATTCTTAATATTTTTAAAATTTACAGTCAATCTATAACAGTAGGAAATAGAAATAGGTAATAAAGAGAAAAAGAAATAAAAAAGAGATAAATAAAATGAGTGGAGTATTAAACAAGATATTCTTCATTGGAGATATATTCATGATCTATTGTATATAATTCTTCATCTATTCCTTCATTCAGGCTTCAGTCATGGCCTCGAACTGGACCATCTTAACCCTTTAAATATTCAATAAATGGAGACCATATTCCTCTGAATTGATCTAACCTGTCCATTAGGACAAGTCTTAATCGTTCCAGGTGAAGGGTCTCCGACATTTCTGTAATCCACATTTTGATTGTAGGGGATATGGGACCTTTCCAAAATCTTAGTATTAATTTTTTACCAATTATTAAACTGTAACCAATAAAAATTAGTTGTTGTGTTGTTAGTATCTGATTCGTTTCTAATATTCCCAATATAATTAATTTTGAGTCTGGAATTAAATTTGCATTAACTGCAATTGAGATTATCTTAAAAATTTCTGTCCAAAAATTAGTAATTTTTATACATTTTGTGAATGAATGTGTTAGATTAGCTTCTAATTGTTGACATTTATCACATATAGCGGAAACATTTGAGAAAATTCTATTTAATTTGGATTTTGAGAAATGTAATCTATGTATAACTTTAAATTGTATCAAGGAGTGTCTGGCATTTAATGAGCAGTGGTGTATATGTTGTAAACTTTCATTCCACACTTCTCTACTAATTACTTGACCTAATTCGTTTTCCCATGCTTGTCTATATTTATCCGTATTTGGTAAATCAGTTTCCAGTAAAATATTATAAATATATGATATTAATTTTTCTGTATTCAGATGTTTATTTAGACATTCATCTAACATTTCTGTCTTTCTATTCCTAAAATCTAGTGTATTTGATTTAACATAATCTCTAATTTGTAGATATCTAAAATATTCTTTCGAGTGTAATCCATAATTTTGTTGTAATTCCTGAAATGAGAGAAATAAACTTTCCCTGTAGAGATCACCAATCTTATTTATTCCATAGTTCTTCCATTTTAAAAAACCTTTATCCATCAATGAAGGTTTAAAAGTAATATTGTTTATAATTGGAAGAGCTAGTGGTGTATTCTGTAATTTTAATGTTTTTTTTAAATTGTTTCCAAATACGTATACCACTTTCTATTATTGGATTTCCTCTATAAATTTTCTTATGTATTGTAGTGTTAGCAAATAAAATCGAGCTAATTTCGAAAGGTAAACAGCCTTCCTTTTCCATTTTTAACCAGTTTGGTTGTTTATCTAGTTCTTCCAACCAGAAATTCATATTTTTTATATTAACTGCCCAATAATAAAACATAAAATTAGGCAATGCAAAACCTCCATTCATTTTTGATTTACATAAATGCTTTTAAATTATTCTATGGTTCTTATAATCCCAAATAAAATTGGTAACTATAGAGTCCACTTTCTTAAAAAAATTTTTAGGAAGATATATCGGGATCATTTGAAACAAGTATAATAATTGTGAAAGAAAAATCATTTTTATCGCATTAATCTTACCTAGCATTGAAATAGGTAATGGTTTCCAATATTGGATATTCTTAAGTAGTTTATTCAATAAGGGTGGGAAATTAGATTTAAGTAAAGAATCATATCTTTTTGTTACATAAATTCCAAGATATTTATTTTTTTCATTTGTAATCTTAAAAGGGTATTGTTGTAATATATGTAAGTTATTTCCCATTATTGGCATAAGTTCACTTTTATTCCAATTAATTCTATATCCTGAAAACGATCCAAATTGAGTTATTAAATCTAACAAGTTAGGAATACTAATTTACGGTTTTGTGATATAAAGTAATACATCATCTGCGTATAAAGAGATTTTATTTTCAGTTTCTTTAGTTTCATACCCATATATTTCAGGATGCAATCTCACAGATTTTGCTAATGGTTCTATTGCAAGTGCAAACAGTAGTGGAGATAAAGGGCAGCCTTGTCTGCAGCCTCGGAATAAGTTAAATTTAGTTGTTAACATTTGGTTTATTAATATTCTGGCTGTTGGCTTGGTATATAGTAATTTAACCCATGTTATAAACTTCTCCCCCAACCGAAAAAATTCCATAACCGAAAATAAATAAAACCATTCAATCTGATCAAAAGCTTTCTCTGCGTCCAACAAAATAATTGATAAATTCTTATTAATGTTTCTTTTTGAATATATATTAAATAATCTTCTCAGGTTGTTTGAGGAATATCGTTTTGGTATAAATCTTGTTTGATCTGAATGAATTAGTTTATTAATCACTGTGTTTAGTCTTTGTGCTAGTATTTTGGTTAATATTTTTTGATCAGTATTTAAAAGATATATAGCTCTATATGACCCTGGATCATCAAGATTTTTATCTAATTTAGGTATAAGTGTTATAATAGATTGATTTAATGTTTCTGGTAATTTCTGTTGTGCATAAATGTGTTCATATAGTGTCTTCAAACGTGGAGTTATCATATCATAAAATATTTTATAAAAATTCTGCTCCAATACCATCTGGTCCTGGGGTTTTACCATTTTTTAATGATCTAATAGCTTCTTCAATTTCTTTAGTAGTTATTTCAACGTTTAATAATTCTCTATCTTCTAAATCCAGTCCTTTTAGATTACAATTTTTTAAAAAAAATTCTACTCCTATCCGATTTTCTTTTGTTTTAGCTGAGTATAAATTTTTATAATATTGCAAAAATCTCTCATTTATATCTTTAGTTTCTACTAGTAATTCCCCTTTATCTGATTTAATCCTATAGATTAATTTTTCTCCTTCCAATTTTCTTAATTGACGAGCCAATAGTTTGTGGTTTGTCACCAAATTCAAATTATATTTGTTTAGTATATTGGTATAGTTTTACAACTTGGTCTGACTGTATTTTATTTAATTTATATTTCAATGCAAAGATTTTATTATGTTTTATCATGGTTGGATTAACAGCGTTCTCTGTATCTAACTGTTTAATCTCTCTTTCCAATGCCTGTTGTACCTTCCGATTCTCTTTATTATAAAATGCTTGAGAAGATATCATAATTCCCCGAACATATGCTTTAAAAGTTTCCCCATAAAAGGGACGAAGATATTTCTGGTGTATCGTTTATTTCAAAGAAAATCTTGATCTGTTTTGTAATATATTCTTGAATTATTTTGTCTTTTAAAATTTGTGGGTTAAATCTCCATTGACCTTGTTTTTCCATTTTACCAGTTATTTTCATCTTCAAAGTTAAAGGTGAATGATCTGAAATTATAATATTATGATATTTTGAATTATACGTAAGTGGAATGAGTTTTAAATCTACCAGAAAATAATCTATTCTTGAATAAGTTTTATGCACAGGTGAGTAAAATGAGTATTCTCGTCCTGTTGGATTTTGCAATCTCCAAACAACTTTAATATTACTAGTGTCTATATATGCATTTATTAACTCACTGGAATGCGATTTAAGTTTCCGTTGTTTTGATGATCTATCCCAATAAGGATCTGGTGTACAATTTAAATCTCCTCCAATTATTAGATTATGTTGTGATAATTCCGGGATGGTATTAAATATTTTTTTTAAAAACAGCGGACTATCAAAATTTGGGCCATATACATTGACAAAAATCATTTTTTGTGTGCATAATTCTATTACAATAATATCTACCGTCACTATCAGTTATTGTTGAAGTATGTTTAAATGCAGTGCCTTTACGAATTAATATTGCTACACCTCTAGATTCGTGTATGAAAGAAGAATGATATACTTTATCAATCCATTTGGCCTTTAATCTATGTTCTGCCTCTTTTTTAAAATGTGTCTCTTGGATGAATGCCACGTCTATTTTAAGTGATTTTAAATGTGCTAATACTTTACCCCTCTTAATTGGTTCGTTAATACCTTTAACATTCCAACTACAAAACGTTATTCCTCCATTCCCCATATTCGTATGTAAGTCTTGCATCTTTTATCTAAAGGGATATATAATAGAGCAAATGGTACAGTTCGACATACCAGACCTTACACCTGAACTTCGAATAGACGAATTTCAAGACCCTTGATTTTCTCTCACATATATATCTCCTTTGCATTAATTTATAATTCCACTCAAATGTAAAATAATAATAACCAGAAATAGTATTAAAAAAGGGATAGATTAAGAGATTAGTAGAGTGCACAAAGAAGGAAAAAACTACATCTAGTATTAGTGTAGTTAGTGTTAGCCATACTAACATGGCTAGCAATCTAAAGACTTCCGTAGTGAATGTTAAATATTTATCCATCTCCATGATTCACTAAAATTATTATTCCATAAAAAAATATTATTTAAACCGGGGGTACTAAACTATGATGTGTACAAAGTTCATAGTCAAGTATATAGTAATATATATATATACTTAATGCCTATTAGAAACTATAATAATAAGAATATATAATTTTAAAAAAATAAATAAATAAAGAATTAAAAAAAACCCAAATTATGGAAAAAATAAAAAGTAAAAAAGAAATAAAAAGTACCAGGGGGGGGATAAATGAAGTCAAAGTTTATATTTTGTATATTTATATTTACTATTTACTTAATTCTAAGTTAGTCGGCTATAATTAATTATTAATTATTAATCAATAATTAGCAGTTATTAACTCTAATTAATAATGATACCAGTGTATCAAATTTAATATATGTTTATATATGTTAATATATGTTAATTATTAAATTAGTAGTGTTAGTATTCTAATTATTAGTATCCATGGAATAGTCTTCAATCCATATCTCCTTGAGTTTCCCATCCGCCTCCTTCTCCGTCTTCTTTAGATGAAACAAGTCCATAGTCTATTGCAATCTTCAACCAATCTTGAAAGTACGGTTTAATTGTTCGTTTAATTCATCTTTGAAGATTACATTCAGTCTTCTTCTCGCTCCTTAATCCCTTGGGCAAATCTCAATGCGTCCTCCGGATTTTTAAAATAATGTTCTTCCTGATTGTAGGTGACTCTCAGTGTGGCTGGGTATCTCAGACTGTACTTCAGATTCTTCACTTCCCTCAAAATTCTTTTGGTCTCTTTAAACGCATTTCGTTTCTTGGAGACCTCTGCTGGATAGTCTCGGTAGATGCTGATAAACATCTTCATATTTAAGATTTCTACTTTTTACAACTTTATTCATCATATCTTCCAAAACATAATCATACTGGACTTTTACTATCATTTGTCTTGGAGGAGCATCTTGCTTTGTATAACGTCTCATTACTCTGTGTGCTCGGGCTAGCAAAGGCTTTTCTTCCAGAGATAAAACCTTTTGTGGTAAGTTTGCAGTAAACTCTCGGGTATCTTGATTCTTTTCTCTCCCTTCTCGAATACCCACGATCCTTAGGTTCTGCCTTCTCTGGCGTCCTTCCAGCTCAGTACACTTATCAGTAACTTTGCCCAGTAAGTCGGATAATCGTTGACTTTCTTTGACGAGTGTTTTCGTAGTCTGAGTATTTGTTTCAACTAGTTCTTCAAGGTCTTTTATGGATATTGATTGTAGCTTAATTTCTTCCAGCACAGGTTCCATTTCCATTTCCACCTTTTTTTCCAATTTTTTCGTGCAACTCTTCCATTATACTTGCAAATTTTTCCGTCACTACTTTTGCAATTTCCTTTCGCAGCATTTCTGATAATTCCGTAGTCAAAAGATTAATTTCAGACTAATTCCTTCATCTCCATCTTGATTTTCTTCATTTCTTCCATAAAATTCATTTTCTCCAATTCCATCTTTAATTCAAACTTCATTTCTTTTTTTAATTCTGCCATTTCTTGCACAAAATTTTTTTTAAGTTCTTCCAATTCCGATTTTTTTTTCGATTTTTTAGACACATCTTCTAGGGACTGTGTCCTACCTGAGGCCGAGGCTTCAGTTGGGCCTTGTTCTTGTTCAGCCATTTTTTTTTGATACCGGAGTCTGGATTTCTCTAGTGGGCTGCACTGTGTTGCCATTATGGGTCGCACGTCTGATGACGTCACTCACGGCAGCTGGTGTAGAAGCAGCAGATGCAGCAGCAGGTAGGTTTTCTCCCCGTTTTTTTCACAGAGGTTGCTGGCGTTGCCTTCTAGTCCTCCATAGCGCCATCGGAAGTCCTGTATTTATTTTCAAGTTTACTGAAGAACTTGAACAAATCCTTCCATTTCTGACCTATTAATGAACTGACGTGGCTCAGATCCAACTATTCCCATAAAACATTTCAGAAACCATCTCACCTTCCAGCTGAAGGTCTATTTTACTGGGCAAAATGTAGCTGACACATTTATAACCTTAAAAAATAATTTAAGGGCACATATCATGATATGACTCAGAGACCAATCTTTGTACTCAAATTAGCCATCAACGACAACTTGACTTTAGTTACGGGATCAAATCTGGTTTCAGCTGACCTAATTAAAGGATGCATTAATTCATAATTAACATTCATGGGTTGTTTAATTTCCTTCATGTTGGAATACCACCATTCCCAAGGTGAGACTTTTACACTTTTTAAGAGATACAATGTGGGAACGGGCCCTTTGGCCCACTGACTCGCCATCGACCAGCGATCACCCCGTACACTAACACTATCCTACACACTGGGACAATTTGACCAAAGCCAATTAGCCTACAAACCTGTAATCTTGGAATGTGGGAGGAAACTGGAGTACGCGGAGTAAACCCGTGCGGTCAGCGAGAGAACGTATAAACTATGTACAACAACACCCAGAGTCAGGATTGAACCTGGGTCTCTGGGGCTGTAGGGCATCAAATTTGCCGCTGCTCCACTGCACCACCCCTGCCAGCAAACTCCAGTCCAAGATAGATCAACCATGCCAGCGCCAGCTGTGAACGTCTTTGACTTGCCTCTTCCCATAAGCTTGGGTCCTGCCCGATTCACCTCTACCCTATTGCGGACATTGGACAGAAGATGATCTAAGGACATCACGGGACTGTTGAACGTTTCTTCCATAAACACGGATATTGTCCAATTCACCTCCACTCCATCGTGGACATTTGACTTTGTCTCTGGAACTAATACTCTAGAATGCAGAGAACTATATTCTGCACAGTTTCTTCTTCATGTAAAGCCAAGTGAAATCAGAAACTAATTAAGAAAAAAAAAAATCACTGGGTTCCAGAATTTACACTGTAAATGCAAACACTTTTGGAGTGATGTTCAACACAAATTAGACCGAGTGATGTGCATCCATAAGGATTCAAGTGTTGGGGTGAGAAATAACTTTGCCCTCGTGTCCTCGCAGGCCACTGAGACCCTGTTCAATGTTGCCAGGCACTGATCACTTGTACGCGATTTGCTTATTTTCATCCCTGATCCATGTGCTGCTTGTAGAAGTTCAATGAATTATATTTAAAGCACCGCTGTTCCAGAAACAGTAGGTCAAGCGGCAGTTGAGAGCAGAGAAAATAGAATTAACATTTCAGATTAACGATTTTTCATCAGAACAAGTCTCCAATCTGAATTATTGACCTTGTCTCTCTTTCCGCAGATGCTGCCTGACCCGCTAGGTGTTCCCAATTTTTTTATTTTAATTCAGATTTTGTGAAAAAAAAAATTCACACTAATTTCCTTCACGGCACCTCTTTTCTATGAGCATCTATTTACTTGTAGATTACATAAATTTGAGAAGTGGGACTAAGCCTTGATGAACTCGGTAATGTGTTATTAATAGAGCCAGGATTTTGCCATAAATACCATGTGCCTTTTTTGATGATTTCCGGAAGATAATGCCTTTTTCACGATTATTCCTAAATCAGCCTTTTTTTGCCATTTTAACGCAAATTACAAGAAAGTTTACAGTACCAGGGCGAAACCCAGCTGTAAGTGGGTGTTAAGTGGTGATTGGAGAGGGGTGTGTGGGAAAGGGTCCAGTCTTTGCAGACTGGAGTCATGCTTTAAGTAGGTGTGAAGTGGTGATTGGGGAGGAGTAAGTGGATAAGGATCTAATCGTTTCAAACTGGAGTCAAGCTGTGAGTAGGTGTGAAGTGTTAGTTGGGGATGGGGTGTGGGGTACCAGGGTTAAGTTTCTGTTTATCGAACCTGCAATAGAACTTGTTCAGGTCATTGGTCAGCTGACGATTGTCCAAGGAACAGGGGGTTTTCCTCTTGTAGCTTGTGAGTTCTTGCAAGCCCTTCCACACTGAAGAAGTCATTTGCTGAGAACTTGCTCCTCAACTTCTCAGAGTACTTTTCCTTGGCAGCTCCGATTCCTCTTCTCAGCTTGTACTTGGCCAGCCTTTAGAGGCCTGCATCCCCGCTCCTGTAGGATCTATCCCGGCAAGCGTCAAAATGCCTAAAGTCAAGTCAACGCCTTGTAAAAAACTGACCGATTTCGTGAGAGTGTTTCGTGAGTCGTGAGACAGGAGTGATATATTCTCTACAGACAACTGTGTGCTGTTTTGCAACGCATGTGCGAAAGCTGTGAATCTTGAGAACAAATATTTCATCTCCATGCATGTACAGACAGCTAAACACAAGTTAACGGCAGCGAAACTGAAGGTATGAAATACGCAAGCTTGTCTCCTCACAACATTTACTGCTGGCTCCAATCGCAAATCTGAGTTTGTGTGATCTTATATGTGTGTGTGGTGTTATATGGTTATGATCTGTGCAAAGCATTCATTGATGCTGGAAATCCACTGTGGAAATTGGAAAACAAATCTCTCAGAGGTTTTTTAGGGAAATACACAAAGAAACCTGTACCGAGCGAGTCATCATTACGGAAATATTATGTTGACAGCAACTTCAACATTGTTGTGCAGAAAATTAGAGATGAAGTTTCATGCATCAAAATATGGATCTCAATAGATGAGATAACTGATGCTGTGGGGAGATATGTTGCCAATGTGGTCATCGGTAAACTGGAGGCAGGTCAACCGAGTATTTCTTGACATTGGAAATATTGGAGAAGTCAAAAAGCACAACTATTGCTCAGTTGTTTACATCTTCACTTGCTGAACTTTGTACTTAAAGTTCCTGGTGATGTAGGTGAAGACATACAAGGAAGATTTGAGAGGGGGATTTTAGCTAACAAAGATCTTGAAGAAGTACAAAACATAGCTAAATGTCTCAAAGGTAGTTGTAATGCGCAAGATATCGACATGAATGTAGAGTTTGTAGCTTGTTTCAGGAACGCACCAGTGACCTTAGCTGGGGTAGAAAGACATTTTCACAACTGAAGCATACAGCATTTAACACCAGATAATTTGGTGTTTAACACCAGATAATTTGAAAAAAACGCTAGTAATTATGTGCAACCAGGCAATAACGCATCATTTTCATTTTAAACCATATTTCGTTGGTGGAAATACATGCCTTTTATGAATTTTTTGTCGTGCCTTTTTTGTAATTTTATTGTGCCTTTTTGCCTGCCTATTTCAGAGATTTTTAGCGCCTAAACATCCTGGCTCTAGTTATTAGTGTCTTAGTTTCTCCAACATCAGGAGAGGATTAGGTTTTTTAACTGCTCTTCTTGTGCTGCCCATGTTGCTCTGATTCTCTGGTTAGAAGAATCAGAGTTGTACAGCAGAGAAATAGGCCCTTCAGCCCACAATCTCTATATTGACCATTGTGTTTATCTATACCAATCCCAGTTGCCTGCATTAATTCTATATCCCTCTAAGCCTTGCTCATCAAGCACCAGTATAGATGTCCCTTACAGTTAGTTACAACACTTTTATGAACCTTCTGTTGATATTTTCTCAAAAAAAGTTCATTTCTGTATGAAAGTGAAGGGTTTAATTGAACCAGCAATACATTTTCCTAGTCCTTCCACCTAGTCGTCAATACCCAAGTGCCACGTGTCTCTAATAGGGCTTGATATTATAAAGGCCTGCGATTGAGTGTTACAGAACCTGTTCCACCATAAACAACTCTCGTGACTATAGCAAATGCACAGCATCTTTCTCCAAGATATAAATCTATCCAGTCTATCCAGAAACAGAATATATGCCTTGGCACCAGCTTTTGAAAGACCATTTATAATTTCACATTTGATTAAATGTAGTGTGTCAGTGAGCAACACATTCACATGAATGATTCAGCTGTCACGCTCTAAGAGTGAGACTTTATGAGTGACCCGGTGGTGCCACTGAAACATTTATTTCCAACGTGTATGGTTGGATTTATTTGGCTCAAAATTCAATCCCATTTGTTAACGGAGTGTGGCGACGACTCGTCTTACAAGTAAACACAAGGCGGCCATTTGGCCCATCGGATCCATACCAGCTCCCAGGGGAACAGTCACATCAGGAAAACGCACACCTCCAGATTCAGGCGCTGTTTCTTCCCAGCTGTTATCAGGCAACCTTGTACCACAACTGGAGAGCGGTGGTGCACTACCACCTACCTCATTGGTGACCCTTGGACCATCCTTGATCAGAGTTTGCTGGCTTAACCTTGCACTGAACATTATTCCCTCATCATGTATCTATACACATTAAATGGCTCAATTATAATCGTGTATTGTCTTTCTGCCGACTGGGTAGCACACAACAAAAGCTTTTCACTGTACCTCGGTACACGTGACAATAAACAAAACTGAAACTAAAAGACCCATTGCCCCTCTTCCCTTGTATCACTGCAACTCTCTCATATGTGACCATTAACGTTGCCCATTTCCTTCGCTCTGTGGATGCTGCCTCACCCGCTGAGTTTCTCCAGCATTTTTTGTCTACCTTTGATTTTCCAGCATCTGCAGTTCCTTCTTAAACAAAATGTTCTTTTTCATTTGTTTTGTAGTTAAGAGGCAATTCACAGTAACCAATTAACCTATCAACACATATTGCCCATTTATTGCTACACAAAAGAGCACTGGGAGGTGATGACTAGACGGCACCAGAGGTTAGGACCAAGCCCAGTTGCCTAGAGGTGCGAGACAGTTGCGTCACATACACGGGTTATATTTTCTAGTGCTCTTTCCTGTAACAATAAATTGGCAATAAAAAGGTTCTGCAGATGATTATTTGGAAGGAGAAAGAAAAAAAAAAACAAGAAAATAAAACAGGACAAATTGGGGCAGACACCAGATGATCTGAGGCAAGGAGGTTCCCCGATACGCAGAATTGTTGACTGGAGACCAAGAGGGAGACATGTGCATAAATTGTCAATTCTCAGTTCGGAAAAACATGAACCGTATTTCATACAAACAGGCCCTTATGATCCATCTCGTCCATGCCAAGGGTGATGCCTATCTACACTAATCCCATCGGCCTGCATTAGGCTTTGTATCGGAGGTGGACACAAAATGCTGGAGGGACAGGCAGCATCTCTGGAGAGAAGGAATGGGTGGCGTTTTGGGTCAAGACCCTTCTTCAGACTTCGGCTTTAGATCCCTATATTCCTTCTCCTAGATCCAAGTATCTTTTAAATATTGAATTTCAAATAAAATGCCTTTTCAATATTGTAATTGCACCCGCCTCCACAACCCCATCTGGTAGCTCAGTCCAAATATCCACCAATCTAAGTGATAAACTTGCTTCTATTTAATTGTGTATAAAATTATTGGTTACTTTTGTATGATATTTCTGGCCTCCAACTCTTATTTCCTGTTACTAGTCTTAAAACTAATGGAAAATAACTGGAGCTGGTTTAATGGAAGACCTCCTTTTGGGCCCAGTATTTTCATATTTAAATGACTACCGACTCTTAATGTTCTAATATTTATGGTAATAAATTCTGCTAAAATGGAAAGAAAGGCATTCTGAATTAAAATATTTTCCAGTAAGCTTGTATTTTTTTCCTGTCAAGATCGCTATGTTAATTTTTTTCATTGCACAATTCTTCGGTTGAGAGAATATGAAGTTCACTCCAAACTCCTTGAGGCAATAAACTAATTTATTAGTATCAAAAGCAGTCTCCTGACAAGATCATTTGACATTGGAGTGCCGAAGTGTTGCTGCAAAGTTATTTGAACTTTATAATGGGATTATTATTATTTTTATTTTTTTTAAACAGGGAGCTACAGTTGTCGGGCTTGGCACTAAACCATCAATAATTGGCATTCACGAACATAAGAAATAGGAGCAGGAGGAGGAATGTAATGCTGCCATTCGGCGAGATCATGAATGATCCAGTAACTCTAGTCAATCTCATGTCGTGTAGTTTGGTTTATTGTCACGTGTGCCGAGATACAGTGAAAAGCCTTTTGACACATGCTATCCTGATTACAATCGAGCTGTCCACAGTGTACAGATACAGGATCAATGGAATAATATAGTGCAGGATAAACTTTAGTAAAGTCTGAATAAAGATTGTCCACGGTAGTTGATCCCCCATCTCCCATTGGTATTCACCACAAACCCCAAAGTAGAGAATTCCAAAGATTCAAAAACACCTAACTTCTCCATACCTCTATCCGATACAGCTGCTTCCATGTCTCTTCCTTATTGTTGCCTCTCCATGCCGAGGAAACATGTTCTCAGTGTCTACCCATTAACAACTTTCAGATGTAATAGATTTCAATGAGATCCTCTCTGAGTTTTCAATGGGTCTAAGTCAGTCCTACCCTCCATATACCAACCCACTCATTCAAGCAATCAGTCTTGCAAAGGCCCACGGGATTGATTTAAGGTTTGTTGATCCTTCCTTGCAGTGGAGACCAAAAGTAAATATAGTGTAGATAGACACAAAATGTTGGGAGTAACACAGCGGGTCAGGCAACATCTCTGGAGAAAAGGAATAGGTGACATTCTTCAGAGGGGATTTTGACCTGAAACGTTACCTATTCCTTTTCTCCAGAGATGCTGACCTTGTGTTGTGTTTGTGTGGAGTTTACACATTCTCCCCATGACTGTGTAGGTTTCCTCTGTGTGGTGCACTGGTTTCCGCCCACGCACCAAAGACGTGTGGGTTTGTAAGTTAAGTGACCTCTGTAAATTGCCCCTAATATGTAGGGAGCGGATGAGAAAGTGAGATAACATTGTATTGGTGGGAATGGGTGGTCGATATTTGGCGTAGACTCGGTGGGCCAAAGGGCTTATTTCCACGCTGTAGCTCTGTAATTACAGCAAGGCGTACAATTCCATTGCCTACCGTATGCTGTTCCTATAAGCTATTTATTTTGCATTTTAAAACCAAGATTCTTTCCTGCACAAAGATAACCAGTTTCTTGACACTTTTAAAATATTCAATCTCTTATTTTTTCTACCAAAATCAATGACCTCACATTTGAGCTCATTTGCCATGTTCTCGCCCATTATGTCCCATTGCTGACTCTTTGCATCCAGTTCAAATTCCCCCCATGGCTCCACAAGGAAGAGATCAAGAAAATCATTATCAGGCAATACACGAGCACAGTGCTGATACTGGGACCGTTTCCTCAGCAGCAAACACCACCTATAGTGGGACGGTATTTATTACGAAAGTCAAGGATGTTGTTGCTTGTAAATTATTTGATCTATCTAAACTGCAGCAGTGTTAGTTATAGTAGACATAAGCAAAGCTTCTCTTTAAACAAAAATATGTTCGTACACATATCAATGAAAAATCAAGCTACGTTTATGAACAATTTTTTCCATCAGTAGAGCCAATTTTAATTTTAAGTTGGGGCATTTTAATTTGTAATATAATGACTGACTACACAGACTGTCTGCACAAATAATTACTTTAATTAAAGTCATAGAGTGACGCAGTGCGGAAACAGGCCCTTCCACCAAACTTGCCCACACTGGCCAACATGTCCCAGCTGCACTAGTCCCACATTTGGTCCATATCCATATAACAATAACAGCACGGAAACAGGCCCTCTCGCCCTTCCAGTCCGTGCCGACCATTTGTTTTCCCCTAGTCCCATCTACCTGCACTCAGATCATACCCCTCCATTCCCTTCCCGTCCATATACCTATCCACTTTACTTTTAAATGTTAAAATCGATCCTGCCTCCACCACTTCTGCTGGAAGCTCATTCCACACAGCCACCATCCTCTGAGTAAAGAAGTTCCCCCTCACGTTACCCCTAAACTTCTGTCCCTTAATTCTCATGTCATGCCCTCTTGTTTGAATCTTCTCTACCCACAATGGGAAAAGCTTATCCATGTCAACTCTGTCTATCCCTTTCATCATTTTAAAACCTCAATCAAGTCCCCCCTTAACCTTCTGCGCTCCAAAGAATAAAGACCTAACTTGTTGGGTCTTTATCTCTCCAAACTTGTCCTACCCATGTACCTGTCTAACTGTTTCACAAATGTTGGGATAGTCCCTGCCTCAACTACCTCCTCTGGCAGCTCGTTCCATACACCCACCACCCTTTGTGTGAAAAAGATACCCCTCAGATTCCTATTAAATCTTTTCCCCTTCACCTTATGCCTATGTTTTCTAGTCCTCGATTCACCTTCTATTGGCAAGTGACTGTGCAACTACCCGATCTATTCCTCTCATGATTTGATACACCTCAATAAGATCACCCCACATCCTCCTGCCTCCAAGGAATAGAGACCCAGCCTACTCAACCTATCCCTACAGCTCACACCCTCCAGCCCTGGCAGCATCCTCGGCAATCTTCTGTACCTTTTCCAGCTTGACAACATCTTTCCTATAACATGGTAATTCATTCACTTATGTTCTTCGTTAGTTAAGCATGATTAATAAACATACGTGTCACATTAGAGATGCCGGTACATCATGCATCATCACAAGTTTAAAAAATGGTAAGAAGTGGATTTGCTGATATGTCTCCTGACTGAAGGAGGGTGACATTCAACTGTTAAGAATTGCATATGGACCCATGTCAGGGCTCACTGGATGGCTAGCTCAGTTCTTTAACCACGATACCACTGCGTTGCCAGATTAAATATGATGTTGATGGAAACCAAGGGAGAACAGGTGCAGGCTCACAAGTTGCTTCCCTGGGCTAATCACCTGTCAGCATTCAGTCGCAAAGAATGGCAATCATTTCAGCTCTTAGACCTTCAAAGGCAATTTTCTAAATTTAAAGAAACAAGGAACTGCAGATATAACGGTTCATAGTCTGAAGGGTCCCAACCTGAAACATCACTTCACCACGTCCTCCAAAGATACTGCTCGACCCACTGAGTTACTTGAGCAATGCGTGACCATTTTTTCAAACTAAACGTCTCTCTCATTTCCCACTTTTCTCCACTAGTTGGCAAGGATATTAACAATTTTCAAAGCAACTTTGCTGTTATCGTTGAGTTTGATAGTACTAGTAAATATGGCAATCCTGCCAAGGACCAAGATAGATAGACCGTGCAATGAGAAATTGAGGGTCTGGTCAGGATCAGGGATAGACAGCTGGGATCAAATATATATATCCCTGGAGGGGTAGAGGGGATTGAGAGCATACTCGGGAAGGAAATCAGGAGGGCAAATGGGTGCATGAAAGAGCTCCAGCAAAAAGATGAAGGAAAAGCCATAGAAATTGTAAAGGGCGTTGTGAGGCTGCATTGGGACTATTGTATTCGGTTTTGATCACACTGCCATTAGAAAGATGGCACACATTCGTAAAGAGTGCAGAGAAGATTTACAAGGATATTGCCAGGACTCAAGGGCTGAGCTCGAGGGAGAGGCTGGGCAGGATAGGGCTTTATATCTTGGAAAGCAGGATGCTGAAGAGTGATCTTACAGAGGTGTATAAAATCATGCAGCAACTAGATAGGGCAAATGCATGGATGGAACGAGCTGCCAGAAGAAACAGTTGAGTCAGATATTATAACAACATTTAATAGATACATGGATAGGAAAAGTATGGAGGGATATAGGATCAAACACAGGAAAATGGAACTAACATAAATGAGGCATCTGGGTCAGCATGGATGAGTTGGACCGAAGGGCATTTTCCCATGCTGTTTGACTCGATAGCTAGATGGCCTAAAAATAGATAAACACTAAAGAAAGCATCCTATCCTGATGCACCACAGCTTGGTGTGGCAGCTGCTCTGCCCAAGACCACAGGATATTGCAGAGTTGTGAACACAGCCCAATCCACCACACAAACCAGCCCCCCCCCCCAATCAACACCAGCTAAACTTCACACTGCCTTAGTAAAGCAGCCAAGGACCACGCACATCCCAGCAATTCCCTCCTGTCCCCTCTCCCATCAGACGGAAGATACCAAAGCTTGAAAGCATGTACTGCTGGATTTGAAGAACAGCTTCTTCCTTGCTGTTATCAGCTGTTCTACAACTTTAGGCTGCGCACGCCATACGCACGAAGAAGAATAAGATTTTTCTTGTTTGCACTTCTTAATGTACGCGACATATGGTATGATTTGCCTGTACAACATGAAAATGTTGCATTATATCTCAGTACACATGACAGTAATAAACCAACATCACTAGTTTGGCCTCGTTTTCCTTGCAGTTTAGAGAATGAAGGGTGACCTTATTCAAACATATAAATCCAAAGGTGGTTTGACAGGATAGCTATTGTGATGTTTCCGCTGGTGGGAGAGTCTTGAACGAGGAACATTACTGCAAGTTTATGAGCCGGTCATTTAAATCTGAGGTAAGTAGCTAAGGACAATGAATCTCTGAAATTCTCTGCCTTGATCGATGGTGGAAGCAGGATCATTTGAAGTTGAGGTGGATACATATTTGATAGATCGAAGAATAGGGGGTTATGGAGAAATGGCACAGAGGAGTTGAGGCCATCATTGATCTGGCATGATCGTATCAAATGGTGGGACAGGTTGGCCTATCCCTGTTCCCCTTGTTAAATACATCGACTTGTCTCACAACCTCTTCCGACAGTTGGCAGGTAATCTGAAAAGGGCCCTCTATGATCAATGGTAAATTTAAACAACGACATAAAGCGGCGTTGATCATAAAGTCATGATCAACAGAACAAGTTGAAAGATAAACTCTGCACCCAGTAAATTAACTTTTCCAATGAGGAGAGTGATTTGGCCACATCCCCCAGTGAAATGGGGAAGGAATGTGCCCTGTAAATAAGTAAGATTGGAAAGTAATGCTGCTCTGTCTTAACCAAAACATAATCAGTCAACAAAAAGCTAGCATTTCAGCATGCACTTTAGAATTGGCATTAGCACGCAAAATGCCCGTATGTTCAGCAGTAGATACTTTCTCCAACCCATTCATTAAACTGCAGAATAGGAGAGCTGTTCTCCATCTTCACACGCATTCTATCAATTCCCTCACTTTTCTATAGCTGGTTGTTTACAACCTTGCTGTGTAAAGCAAGGATGGTTTTCTGCAGTGTTTGTCCCACCTGCATGATGAACCATAAACCACCTTCAGTACAGTGGTGGCACACTGCCATCTGGTGGCCCGCAGCAGGCCATGCAGTGAAGAAGAGCTCCCTTAATGCAGTAAAATGGGGACACAAGAGGTTGGCATGTGCAACATAGATTGAATGGCTGGCAATGTTCAGCCCATCGAGCAGCATTTGTGCAGACTAAAGGAGCCCCGATGCAGGGTCATGGCCCAAAACGATGACTATCCCTTTGCCTCGACAGATGCTGCTAAACCTGTTGAGTTACTCCAACATTTTGAACTCTTACTCTTGGAGTGGAGGCAAATTTGCTTCATTTGGTTCTGCAAGCCCTGGATGACTGATGAATCCACATGCTACAACTGGTACTTGATGGGGCAAGTGGGTGATTTGTTTCTATTGTCATCCACTCCTTCCACTCGTTGCCAATGGCCTCCATGCTCCTGGTGTAGAGAGACTTGAGGTTTTCAGTGCCTGCCCTGCTCTCTTTCCCCATGCTGAGCAAATACTCAGTGGCGTATGTGAAGCCTAATGCCATTTAGGCACCCCCATGCTTCTGCAGTTGGCTCCAGGTAAGTCTGAGTGATAAACGTGTTAAGAGTAACCTCAATATTTTTACAGAGGTTAAAGTAACTTCATCCATAAGTACAGTTGGATCTGCGGGGTACTTACGGCACTTCCAGCATTTACATTCATGTATCTCTGCATTGCGCAAATAATTAAGTTACACTTTGGCAGAAGGGCGAGGGGAGGAGAGGGCCAAATTTGACCTAACAGATGTCATTCCCTTCAGAGCTATGGGGAACAATTGCTCAGCAGGATTACAGGATAAGAACAAGTGCTACACTGTGGAGGCTGATGCAATAGAAAATCCAGTCAAGTAATTTGTTCCACCTGATATCTGAGACATATTAAACCAATCGGCAGCCTAATTAAAGTTTGACTTGATATTTAATATATTCACTTAAACTATTTTCAAAATGGGGAGAGGATTCAGAAATGCAAAGGGGCTTGGAAGTGCTAGTGCAGGATTCCCAAAATGTTAATTTGCAGGTTGAATCAGCAGTAAGGAAGGCAAAAGCAATGTCCATTTCAAGAGACAGAGACAAAAAGCTGGAGTAACTCAATGGGGCAGGCAGCATCTCTGAAGTGACAGGCAGTGACATCCTCCTCTGACATCTTATTCCAGCTTCACCCCCAAATCCTTGACCTCACCAATAATGCACTACCCACATTTCACCCCAGCATGGTTTGCAACCACATTTGTCTGAAAGATAGTAGTTCTTATTCATTCAAAGAGCAAGCAATCGTTATTGGTCCCAACCAGAAACATTATCTATCCGTGTTGTGTAGAGATATAGCCTGAGCTGCTGAGTTACTCCAGTACTTAGTGATTTTCCCCACAGATTGTTGGTGACAGTTCAACTGTCTGAAGGAAGCACAAGTTGATCAGTAAGGGTGTCAGGGGTTATGGGGAGAAGACAGGAGAATGGGGTTGGGAGGGAAAGATAGATCAGTCATGATTGAACGACAGAGTAGATTTGATGGACTGAATGGCCTCATTCAGCTCCTAGAACTTGTGATCCTGTTGAGTTACTCCGGCACTTCGTGTCGGCCTGACAGGGTTATTGAAGAGACCATTGGTCAAACTGTGGTTGTTGACGTCAGTCTCACACATTGTGCTAGGGTTCTTAGTGCATGAAGTTCAAGGTCATGGTCACCCTCACTCTTCCTCTTCCATCCCAGGCCTTTGCAGTCAACCTCTTGTTTGGGTTGATATGCTTTTTTGATACTTTTAAAATGTAGTAAATCAATTTTTATGCAAGTTTCAAATAATCAATGCATTATGTGAATAGTTATGTTTAAGAAAGAACTGCGGATGCTGGAAAAATCAAAGGTAGACAGAAATGTTGGAGAAACTCAGTGGGCGAGGCAGCATCTATGGAGAGAAGGAATAGGCGACATTTCGGGTCGAGACCCTTCTTCAGACTGATGCCGGGGGAGGGCGGGAAAAAGAAAGGAAGAGGCGGCTTGTGGGAGAGATGGGAAGGGGAGGGGAAGGAGGGAGAAAGCAAGAACTACCTGAAATTGGAGAAGTCAATGTTCATACCACTGGGGTGTAAACTACCCAAGTGAAATATGAAGTGCTGCCTCTCCAATTTGCGCTGGGCCTCACTCTGGCAATGGTGGAGATCAGGTTGCTTATTGCGAACTGAGCGGAGGTGTTGGGCGAAGCGATCACCAAGCCTGCGCTTGGTCTCACCGACCTTTCTGTCCTGGGCCTCCGCCATTGCCAGAGTGAGGCCCAGCGCAAATTGGAGGAGCAGCACCTAATATTTCGTTTGGGTAGTTTACACCCCAGCAGTATGAACATTGGACTTCTCTACATCACTACCTTCTACCGCTATACATCCACATCAGTCTGATTCGACTTTCTTACTCAAGACTCAAGGATGGGTCATTTTTCCTATTTTATTACTCTGCTTCTGGACAACATACTATTCCTTCCAAAATAAACATAGACATGGTGAGTCAAAAGCCAATTTGTCCATTTCTCATTCATTGCACTCATTTTTCTTCCAAATCTGAATTCTGCTCTTTGATTCTTTTCATACAGGCTGTTTGAAAAGTGAGATCTTGTTTGGACGTTGACTAAACTTTTGTAGAAAAAAGTGACAAGGACTACGAAAGTTATAAACCAAACTTGCAATTTTATTGAAAGGTGATCAGAAGTGATTTATTCACTAATGGGTTAGAGTCAGAGTTGCGTTGCACAGAAATAGGCCCCTCGGCCTTGCCCGGGTTGCCGCGCTGGAGCTCCGGTGTGCTTGAACATCGCGGAGCTGCGGGTGTGTGGAGCGGCCAGCCGCGGAGCCTGGGATCTCTCGCCGAGATCGCCAGTGGTGGAGCTCCCGTTGGCTTCGGAAGCCGCGGTCTCCAGAAGGAAGCAGCTATTCCAGGTGTCCCAAGCCGCTGAGAGTGTTCTCCCGATGACGGAGCACCATCACCCGGCAAGAGGGCTTGAAACATCAGACCGCTGTAGCGGCAACTGCGGAGGCCTCAATAGGCCCGACCATGGGTGGACAAGGGGATGGGGACTGGACTTTGTGCCTTCCCTCACAGTGGGAACCATTGTGGGGGGATGTTTTTATGTTTTAATGTTAAACTTCTTTAATGTTATGTTGTATTTTTATTAGTGTGCTGCAAGGACCATCTGAATTTCCCTGAAAAGGGGATTAATAAAGTATCCATCTATCCATCCATCCATCCATCCATCTAGTCCATGCTGACATGTGTTGATTTCCACAAAACCCAAATACCTGCAATAGGCCCACATCCTGCTTGGCATTATCTACTCTGTCTAAAAGTCTCTTAAATACAGTAGTTTAGTTTAGAGATACAGCGCGGAAACACCGTAATTGTATCCGATGTCACCACTGCGTCTGACAGCGCATTGCAAATATCAGCCACTTTCTGTGCAGAAAATCTAGCCCCCAAGATCCCCTTTAAATCTCCTACCTCTCATCCAAAGATATATAGGAACGTTTGGGAAAGACGTTGTCAAGCTGGAAAGGGTACAGAGAAGATTTACAAGGATGTTGCCAAGACTAGAGGGTCTGAGCTATAAGGAGAAGCCGAGCAGGCTGGGACTCTATTCCCTGGAACGTAGGAGGATGAGCGGTGATCTTACAGAGGTGTATAAAATCATGAGAGGAATAGCTCGGGTAGATGCGCAAAGTCCCCTGCCCAGAGTCTGGGAATCGATGACCAGAGGGCAAATGTTTAAGGTGAAGGGGAAAAGAGTTAATAGGAATCTGAGCGGAAACCTTTTCAGACAAAGGGTGATGGGTGCATGGAACAAGCTGGCAGAGGCTGGGACTATCCCAATGTTTAAGAAGCAGTTAGACAGGGACATGGATAAGACAGGTTTGGAAGGATAAGAACCAAACACAGGCAGGTGTGATGTAGCTGGGACATGTTGGCCGGTTGGGCCCAAGGGTCTGTTTTGACACTATATCACTCTATGACTCTACAACTAAGACAATGCCCTGCCATGGGCATGTCCTGAATCCATATTAGACAGAAGATAACAAGAAAACATCCTCAGATTCAGCTGTTTTCGAAGCAATGATTCTTGAACAAGAATGTTGACATGAGGATGCTGTCAAAAAAGAACATGGATTCTTTCCAAGGATGTTGCCAGGATTTGAGGGCTTGAGCTATAGGGAGAGGTTGAGCAGGCTGGAAGTTTATTATTTGGAGCAGAGGAGGATGAATGGTGATCTTTTAGAGGTGAATAAAATCACAAGGGGAATAGACTGTGTAGATGCAGAGTCTTTTACCCAGAGTAGGGGAATCAAGAACCAGAGGACATGGGTTTAAGTTGAGAGGTGAAAGATTTAATATGAACCTGACGGGCAACTTTTTCCAACTTAGAGGATGGTGGGTATATGTGCCGTGAGTAATTACTCAGGGCAGGCACTGGGCAGTCAGTGATTTTTAAAAATCGTAAAATCTGCACACACTCAGAAAATCGTTTAAAAAAAACGTGCATGCGCAGGTCAGTCTTGTAGGCAGTCAGTCGACTTTTAAAAATCTTTAAAAACTCGCAGGCACAGATTGGTCTCCTCTCCTGTAGGCATGCGCAGCACCTTGCGCGCAGTCCACAGTGCAAAGGCACGATTTCAGCTGCCTTTATTGCCCGTTGTAAGTGAAGGCTTGAAGCAACGTCCGTGGCACGCGAGTTGAACATAGTTACGTGTATCGCAAGTACTGCGGGTGAAAGGCACGGAGAATTATGTCTACCTAAGATCGATTATTAAAATAATAACCATTTAATAATAAATACTGAATTTAGTAAATGAATTGGAAATCTTTATTTATATTAAATAATTACCTTTTTATAATTTTAGTCAGGGTAGACACTGCCTACCTTGCCTACCCTGACAGCACATGCCTGGCATATAGAATGAGCTGCCATAGGAAATAGTTGTGACAATTGCTATAACAATATTTAAAATACATTTGGACAGGTACATGGACAGGGAGGGATTGAGGCCAAACTCGGGCAGATGGGATTAGTGCAGATGGGGGTAAGTAGGTCAGCATGGGCGAGTTGGGCCGAAGGGCCTATTTCTGTACTGTACGGCTCTATAACGGAACTGCTGCTTCAGGCCTTAATATGCAATTACACATGATACCACAAGATGTCAGTGTTGATTAGTAAAGGGGCAGGAATGTGACCAGTCTGAAGATGGGTCTCGACCCGAAACGTCGCCTATCTCCTTCGCTCCTTAGATGCAGCTGCACCCGCTGAGTTTCTCCAGCCTTTTGTGTGCCCAGGAATGTGACAGGCTTACTTTTCAATTCAAACTGAAGGCAGCAAATGCATGAAATTGGGCTACAGTCCTTATTCACGGTTTACCAGAGGCAGCCATGTATTTGAAGAGCATGTGACAGATGGTGAAAACTGAACTCATTGGTGCCAAACTCCAAACTAACTTGGAGCCCTTGTTTGCATCTGCAAGGGACCTCCTGCCCGTATTAGGTGGCTACCAGGAGTGCCATAAAAAAAAAAGACCAGAGTCAGTGATAGAATGGGGATTTTTCAGCCATCCTTGTCCATGATTTTGTCCTCAGTTCAGTTCAGTTTATTGTCACGGGTGCTGAGGTACAGTGAAAAGGTCTGGTTCTGATGAGACATTGTGCCTGCCCATGAAAAATAAAACTTGGCAGATGCTGGAAATCTGAAATAAAACAGAAAATACCTGAAATGTTACCTCTGTTCTTTCCCCAGAGATGCTGCATGACCCGCTCAGAATCGTTACTTGATTCTGCTTTTATTTTGCTTCGTCTCTCCCAGGTAAGCATGGACAATCACTTGGCAATATTATAAGAAAATGCAGGGCTGTTGTGGCTGTTTTACTGTCCAACATTTATCCGTCAGTTATACAGGAGACCTGGAGATTTATCTCATCGTTGGACACGAAAGTCTGGAGTAACTCAGCCTGGGTCAGGCAGCATCTCCAGAGAAAGTGGACAGGTGACGTTTCGGCTCGGGACCCTTCATCAACCCTGCTGATTTACGCCAGCATTGTGTGTCCATCTTTGGTATAAACCAGCATCTGCAGTTCCTTTTTATTACATTCATCTTGTTGTTGATGGAAAGAACATACTGTGTGCTTAAGGCACGTCACATTTCTTACATTACAATTGTTCAAATGTACTTCATCGAGTCCCCCTTGTTCTATTTTGTTTCGAGATCAGCAGATATTCTTGGTTGAATTTTGAACTTGTCGACAGACAGGACCTCATCAGTTGGTTCTTAAAGACACTGGCACGCAACACTGTCAACATTCTGCCAATTATCGCAAGGTCACAAGGAATAGGAGTAGAATTAGGCCATTTGGCCCATCAAGTCTACTCCGCCATTGAATCATGGCTGATCTAACTCTCCCTCCTAACCCCATTCTCCTGCCTTCTCCCCATAAACTCCGACACCTGTACTAATCAAGAATCTATCTCTATTGTTCAGTTCATCGTGGCCGCCTCTGGATTCCTGAAGACAGAGGGTGACCCAAGTTTTACTGATAGGGCCCCAAATATAATGTTGAATAATAACACACACACTCACGTGAGGAGTATCCCCTCTTCAATGTGTCACAACAAATAGGATTTCCAAAGCCGGGTTTCAAAAATATGGCTGACCAAAATGTTTTTTTATTATGTATTTATTTTATATAATTAAAAAAAAAAATTAAAACAAAAATATGGTTGAGAATATGGATTAGTTTGGGTTTCAACATTCTCAAGACTCTAGGCTGGGTTACTGTCTTTGCAAGTCACAATGGAAAGCTGCTGAATTCTATAATTAGCCAATGTTTAGTGTAGTGTATCATATCAGAATTGTGTGATGTTGCAGTTGCTTCACTGGGCGGTGTTTCCTTTACTCTGAAACAATAATGAAGTGTCTAGGATGAAAGATATAATGAAGCGTGCAGTATATTGGGCGTGTACACACCTTCCTAAATTGGGTGTACTTGTGGTGTGACTTGCGACAGTTTGTTGTATTAGTCATTACAGTTAGTTGGTTTGGTTCAAATTCCACAGGGATGTATGGTTAGAAGACTTCACATTGTGGCTGGTCTAACTAATGGGCGTTGTGAAAGATTGTACAAATGCTCTGAGGTGGAATAAAAACAAGAACAAAAATATCAATTTAGACAGGAGCATCAGATAAAAGTCTGATATCCAGGATAGGAAATTAATTTAGTGTGGAACAACCATATTACATATTTTGGATTTGTACTGAAAGGAGCAGCAACAAATCTCCCAGGTATCTAGGTGATATTTGCATACTCATGAGCACTAATGCCAAGTTGAGTGATATCCCGTAGAGATACAGTGGGCTCCCCGTGGCTCAGCGGTAGAGTTGCTGCCTTACAGCGCCAGAGACCCGGGTTTGATCCCGACTACTATGGGTGCTTGTCTGTACAGAGTTTGTATGTTCTTCCAATGACCCGCGTGGGTTTTCTCCGGGATCTCCAGTGTCCCCCCCGCCCCACACTCCAAAGACGTACAGGTATGTGGGTTAATTGCCTTGGTGTCATTGTAATTTGCCCCTAGCGTCAGTACAGACACGGTGGGCCATAGGGGCCTGCTTCTCCGCTGTATCTATAAACTAAAGCTCCCTTGGTGATTTGTGAGCTGTTTTAAGGCCATTTTGTCGCTTCTTTGTCCCTGAAGCAAGTTCAATGGGAATAAGTGCCTTCCTTCCCCATTTCTTCGCAGGGTGCGAGCTTCTTCCGAGTGCTCAGGTTTCATCCAATACTGCAAAGATTTACAGATTGGGAGGTTCAATGACCACTCTAAATTCCCACTGGTTTATAGATTGAGTAGTTGAGACTGGGGGGAGGTTGATAGGAAATGCAGAAAGAATAAAATAGATTTGGTTTAGTGCAATCAGGACCACTCTGAAAAAGTGTCCCGACACAAAATATCGCCTACCCACAGCACCCAGAGACACTGCCTGACCCGCTGTGTTACTTCAGCTCTTTGAGGATTAGTGTAAAATGGGTGCTTAATGGTCAGGATGGATCGAGTAGGCTAAAGGGCCCTTTTCCATGTTGTGGGCTGAATGGTCTGTTTCCATGTAGGAAGGGACTGCAGATGCTGGTTTAAACCGAAAATAGGCAAAAAAAAATGCTGGAGTAACTCAGCGGGACAGGCAGAATCTCTGGAGAGAAGGAATTGGTGATGTTTCAGCTCGAGACTCTTCTTCAGATTCCATGTTGTATCTCTCACTGACTCTACGACTCTGATTCAATGCATCTCGCGGTAACTTTCCTAAGACTAAGTACTGACTTCAATCCTTCCCTACACTCTGCCACCCTCAATGTTGTAAAATTGTTTTGTTCTCTTCAGGTCTAAAGGTTCATTAAATATCCAAAGGCAAATGTCTTTTCTGGATCTTTGCTCAGAGCTTTTCTATATTTCAATAAAGAAGCTGCTCCCACTAGCTCGTTCATTCCAAGCTAGCTCCGAGCACCAGAGCCCTGTACACATGTTAATGCACTTCACAGAAGCCTTTACACTGCTCATTACAAGTTAAAAAATGTACCCTAAGTGCAAGGAAATCCTGTCCTTTGTTCTGGCTTTTAACATGGACAGACCTAACAAATGACAAAACCCTTTTCTTCCGTGGCCACCAACATCCTGTTTTGCTTTACCATCATGAAGACAATGTAAAGAAATAAATATAAATGCAATTATCACATGCCTGGATATTCAAAAGGAACTACATTAAAACAGTGAGCTTGACACAATCCAAGGGTAGAAAGGATTTCCTTAGCAGAGAATGGAACAAAACTCAGGGGACTGGGGGTGTCATTTCTAATGAATTATTACCTAATCTTTCAAAATATGAAGGGAAACAGAAGAGGTCAGGTACTATTTTACTGGTGCACCTTCAATTTAGAGGATCATCTTGGAGCATTGGGAGCAATTGTAGGTAGCACAGTCCACAAGGGGGCACCTGGGAATGGATTACCGAAGCTCTCTAGCCTTGGCATGTAGAAGCAAAGATCCTATAGCGGAGCAAGATAGACCACTCCTTTTAAATGCAAAGGGCTGACGTGTAGTACGCCACAGAGCGGAACGGGGGCCTTTTTTTCATCCATTTCAGTAACCCGACCCGACTCGCAGTGTAATCAACGTTGCGGGGGAACAGTTTGTGTTAATAAATTATAATTCTGAAAATGAGGAGAAGATTTTTTACCAAATTACTGTTATTTTTACGAGGATGTTTCCGTAACCGGCTTCCGTCTCCACACTAGTTATCTTTGCCCCGCGATGGGATCTTTGGTGCGGAGACGGAAGCCGGTTACGGAAATGTGGCCGAAAATTACCCATGAATCTGCCCATGACCGTACTACGTCTTTTTCGTCAAGTGATCCATCTTGCTCGCTATAGGATCTTTGTGTAGAAGTACAACAGTTCTCTGCCCTCATCTCATCTGAAAGGTTCAGATTCAGATTCAGATTCCTTTATTGTCATTCAGACCTTTCGGTCTGAACAAAATTTGTTACCTTGCAGTCATAACATGTAATAAATTAAAACAAAACACACAATAAACACATAATTTAACATCCACCACAGTGAGTTCACCAAGCACCTCCTCACTGTGGTGGAAGGCAAAAGTCTTAAAGGTCTCGGGTACTATCTTGCTCCACGGGTTCCGATATGTTTTGACACCCTTTGAAAGCTTTGTTGCGTGCATCGTGGAGAAGTCCGAACGGGAAAACCAAAATATACCAGTGGTCGTTGACTATTCCATCTGCTGTCCTCCAAAAACACAACAACTAGCAGCACAGCAGATAAATTAGTTACGAGTTCATCGGAGAACTTAGACTGGTGACTTTCTTCATTTTCATGTTCATTAAAAATCTTTGCATTTAATTGTTTATTTAAGGTTTGAGGGCCTCCAACACAAACTCAAGTCAATCGCTATGTGCAAGGAACAGTAGCTTGGTATGTCCAAACAACACTTCTTTATGGAATGAGACTGGCGACCCTGAGTTACCCTCCTGCTGTATCTACTATGCGTAGTTAAGAGAGATATGATGTTCCTTGATGGGACCTTCTCTGTGTGAGCTGCTGCATGGGTCAAAAAGGAGAGGGACGGGAAAAAAAAAATCCCTAGAATTTGTGAAACGCAGTGAAGATAAGGGAGTGGTTTAAGGGATGTTTTCAGAGTATAGTCTTATTCTGGAAAACTGGTATAATGAGGCCGTGGTCATGAGATTCTGAGAAAGGGCTGGTGCTATGATACCTCCCTATACCAATCAGAATTTCCTACTGATTCCAATATAATGCATGAGTTTTTAAAGAAACTGAACTTACCAAATTTACCATATAATGAGTCTCTGTTGTTAGACGAACCCATCATGGAAGAGGAAATTCAGAAAGCAATCCTTTCAATGAATTTTGGTAAAGCTCCCGGTTTAGATGGGTTTACAGTAGAATTTTTAAAGTATTTTTCAAATTTATTGTCTCCCTGGCTAAGCAAGGTATTTAAAGAAGCCTTAAGGAATAGATTACCACAATCTTTTTATGAAGCATCTATTTCTTTAATACTTAAAAAAGATAAAGGATACTACTGAAGTGACATCATATAGACCCATATCACTGTTAAATGTAGATTTCAAAATTCTTTCCAAAATATTAGCTATGAGATTGGAAAATATTTTACCGCAAATTATCTCTGAAGATCAGACAGCTTTTACTAAAAATCATTACTCAGACTTTAACGTTAGGAGATTAATGAATATTGTATATACAGCGTCAAATAAAACCCCAGAACGTGTCATTTCACGATGCCGAGAAGGCGTTTGATAGAGTAGAATGGGAATACTTATTCAATACACTTCAAAAATTTAAGATTGGTCCAAAATTTATTTCTTGGACCAAGCTGATATATCATAAATCGTCAGGCTCCTGTACTTACTAATAATCAGAGATCCCCTTTTTTCAGGCTCCTTCAAGGTACTAGACACGGCTGTCCCTTAAGTCCTTTACTATTTGATATTGCTTTGGAACCTTTGACCACCGCTATTAGGGAATCTCCTAATATTTTTGGTATTGTCCACAGGAATAAGACACATAAGTGATCTCTTTATGCAGATGATATGTTATTATTAATTTTTAACCCTGAGAAATCTATTCCGGCAATAGTATTATTACTTAATCAATTTAATAGTTTCTCTGGTTATAAACTAAATCTTGGTGAGAGTGAGCTTTTTCCATTAAATCATCTAGGTATTAAGATCACCAAGAAACACAAGGATTTATTTAAAGCTAATTTTATGCCTTTAATTCACTATATTAAACAACAGTTTACTAAATGGTCACCAATGTCCTTATCGTTAATCGGCCGTATCAATGCTATTAAAATGTTCATTTTACCTAAATTTCTGTATTTATTTCATACAATACCAATTTTTATTGCCAAATCTTTCTTTGATATTATTGATTCCAAAATGTCTTCATATATATGGCAGAATACAAATTCCAGACTAAGTAAAAAATAATTACAGAAATAAAAAATAAAAATGGTGGTTTGCCATTGCCGAACCTTAGATTCTACTATTGGGCAGTCAATGTTCGTTATCTAACAATTTGGACTAAAGATTTAGAAGATACCCAATGCCCAGGATGGATAAATCTTGAACATGATTCTTTACAAGGGCTATCATTGGTTTCTATTCTAGGGGCCTCGTTACCTTTTACAATTACGAGATTGAATAAATATACGACTAACCCAATAATAAAACATACGTTTCGAATATGGTTTCAATTTCATATGTTTTTTGGACTAAATGATTTTATCTTATCGAGTCCTATTTTATCTAATTTTCTCTTCCAACCTTCTAGTACTGATCAAGCCTTATTGTTAAGGAAGAGGAAGGGATTAGTAGCTTTTCGTGATTTGTTTTTGGATGGTTGTTTTATGTCTTTTGAACAACTCTCCAATAAATATAATTTACCTAATTCACACTTTTCTATTTACAAATTAGACATTTTTGAAGGCTACTATACCCTTTTTTCCGCTACCACATGTTTTCCAAAATTTCGGTTTGATTTTCCATTTGAACCCTCATCAGAAAGGATTAATAACGACTATTTATGAGTTGATTTTGAAATTACAAATAAATATTTGATAAAAGAATGACTGGGAAAGTGAACTCCAAATTTCTCTATCTATAGAGAAATGGGAGAGGATTCTTCAATTAGTCAATACCTCTTCAATGTGTGCAAGACACGCTCTGATACAATTCAAGGTGGTTCACAGAGTTCATATGTCAAAAGATAAGTTAGCTCGTTTTTATGGTCATATAAATCCTACCTGTGACAGATGTAACTGAAGTGGCCTCAGTGACCCATATGTTTTGCTCCTGCCCACTTTTGGAAAAATATTGGAAATAAATTTTTGATACTATTTCTGTAGTCTTAGGTATTGATTTACAACCCCATCCTATTATTGCAAATTTTGGTCTACCAATGTTAGATTTTCTTCATTTGTCCCGCTCTGCCAATCGGTTGATTGCTTTTACCACATTAATCGCCAGAAGATCTATTTTATTTAAATGGAAAGACTCCAACCCTCCGACCACACTCCAGTGGTATTCTGAAACAATATCATGTTTAAATTTGGAGGGGAAAAAAAAAAAAAAAAAAAAAAAATCAGGAGTGACATTGTTGAACCTTTGGTTAAATTTGATAAGACTTGGGGAAAATTTAATCAGCACTTTCACACGACATAAATTGCTCCCTCTCTAACTGTTATAAAAACTATTTTACTTCTATATGGTGGAACGGACTTGACGACAAACAGACTTAAATTGTTGAAATTCTCAGCTCACATTCTGTTTTGCTTTGTTTTTCTTCTTTTTTTCTTTAGTTTAGGGGGGGTTTTGTTTCTTCCTTTTTTTTGTCTTTTTATCTTTGTGGTTTTTTTTTACATACATAAGTTTTCTTTTAAACATTTAACTATATTTACATAGAGGTCTATATTCAATGTGTATTTTGACACTGGACTCATATTAGGTTATACCTGTTATTAATGTAATCCCGATCCCTATGTATCAATATCATTGTTATGTTTATCATTATTCTTTTTGCTTTGTTTTTTTTGTTTTGTTTTTTGGAAAAAACTAATAAAAAGATTTTAAAAGAACAATTGTTTATTTAAGGTTTGAGGGCCTCCAACACAAACTCAAGTCAATCACTATGTGCAAGGAACAGTAGCTTGGTATGTCCAAACAACACTTCTTTATGAATGAGACTGGCGACACTTAGTTACCTTCCTGCTGTATCTACTATAAGTAGTTAGAGAGATATGATGTTCCTTGATGGGACCTTCTCTGTGTGAGCTGCTGCATGGGTCAAAAAGGGGAGGGATGAAAAAAAAAATCCCTAGAATTTGTGAAACGCAGTGAAGGGAGTGGTTTAAGGGATTTGTTTCCAGAGTATGGTCTTATTCTGGAAAACTGGTGTAATCATGAGGCCGGGGTCATGAGATTCTGAGAAAGGGCTGGTGCTATGATGCTTCATTCCACGTCTGAAAACAGGCCGTTAGCCTTGTGGTTGGAGCTATAGATGCAGAGGCCAATTTAGGGTAGTTCAGGGAAATATAGTACACGAGGAACTAAAGCCGCAAATCTCTTGAAGACAAAGAGATGGACAAAGAGATGGAGCAAGATAGAGAAAAAATAGGACCAGAGAAATAGAGAGGAAGAGACGGGGGTGGGGTGGGAAGAGAGATAGAGTGAGATAAAGAGTGACAAAGATAGAAAGCTGTAGAGACAAAGTTAAGTCAAGAGAGGAGAGTGAGAGAGAAAGAGAGAGGGGAGAGAGAGAGAGAGAGAGAGAGAGTTAGATGCTCACAGAGCTTTATGGGAACCACTCAAGGATGCTAGCCCCAAGATACAAATAAGAGTTCTCCAACAATTTACTATCCCAACACCTCTACCTCCTTGCGGACATTGGCCTTAGTGGAATTGGTGCGCTACAATGTTGAGAACTATCTTCTGCACTCTGCTCTACCTGTTGTACTCAAGGTGGGCTTGATTCTATTTATGAGTAGCATTATCTGATTTGATGGACTAGCATGCAAAACAAAGCTTTTGGCAGGTATAAGTTTTCTACAGGTGTCAGAGCTTATGGGGGAAAGGCAGGTAAATGGGGTTAGGAGGGAGAGATAGATCAGCCATGACTGAATGGCAGAGTGGACTTGATGAGCCGAATGGCCTAATTCTATTCCTATCACTTACGACTGTACCTCAGTACACATGACATGAGGCCCACAGGAGCCGTTGGAAGTGAAGGAGGGGGAGGAGCGACACCTGACCGGTAAGGTTTAAAATCAAGCGTGGGGCTTGTTTTTGCCTAAATCTATAACGTTCCATTTGGAGAAGTGTTTTTTTTTTGAGGAAGCCACTAATTGGTGGGAAGTGGACTAGGGTAAGCAGCTGATTGGTGGGAAGTGGACTAGGATCCTTGCTTTGTATTGTATTCTATATTGTATTGTATCCAGGGTAAGGGGGAGGATGAGTGCCAGGGCAGTTTACTGTTCTGGATGTCAGATTTGGGAGGTCAAGCAGTCAGATAGCTCTCCAGACGTCCACATCTGCGCCAGGTGCGTCAAGATGGCGCTCCAAATGGACCGTATTCGGTACCTGGAGCAGCAGCTCGATGACCTCCGTCTGGTCAGGGAGAGTGAGGAAGCCATAGAGAGGAGCTACAGACAGGTGGTCACTCCAAAACCACAGGAGGCAGAAAAGTGGGTCACGGTTAGGAGAGGCAAGGGGCAGAGGCAGGGACTAGAGAGTACCCCGGTGGCTGTACACCTTGGCAATAAGTGCTCCTGTTTGAGTACTGTTGGGGGCACAGCCTACCTGGGGGTAGCAACAGCGACCGGGCCTCCAGTACAAAGACCGGCCCTGTTGCTCAGAAGGGTAAGGAAAAGAAGAGGAGGGCAGCAGTAATAGGGGACTCTATAGTTAGGGGTTCAGATAGGCGATTCTGTGGATGCAGTCAGGAGACCCGGATGGTAGTTTGCCTCCCTGGTGCCAGGGTCCGGGATGTGACTGAACGTGTCCAAGATATCTTGAAATGGGAGGGAGAGGAGCCAGAGGTCGTGGTACATATAGGTACCAATGACATAGGTAGAAAAAGAGAGGAGGTCCTGAAAGGAGAATTTAGGGAGTTAGGAAGAGTGTTAAGAAGACGGACCGCAAAGGTAACAATCTCAAGATCGACTGGCAATTGATTCTTGAAAGGTTGACGGTGGATATGCAATGGAAGGCATTTAAAGACTGCGTGGATGAACTACAACAATTGTTCATCCCAGTATGGCAAAAGAATAAATCAGGGAAGGTGGCGCATCCGTGGATAACAAGGGAAATCAGGGATAGTATCAAAACAAAAGATGAAGCATACAAATTAGCCAGAAAAAGCAGCCTACCAGAGGACTGGGAGAAATCCAGAGTCCAGCAGAGGAGGAGAAAGGGCTTAATTAGGAATTGAAAATAGATTATGAAAATAAACTGGCAGGGAACATAAAAACTGACTGCAAAAGTTTTTATAGATATGTGAAGAGAAAAAGATTAGTTAAAACAAATGTAGGTCCCTTGCAGTCAGAAACGGGTGAATTGATCATGGGGAACAAGGACATGGCAGACCAATTGAATAACTACTTTGGTTCTGTCTTCACTAAGGAAGACATAAATAATTTGCCGGAAATAGCAGGGGATCGCGGGTCAAATGAGATGGAGGAAATGAGTGAAATCCAGGTTAGCCGGAAAGTGGTGTTAGGTAAATTGAATGGATTAAAGGCCGATAAATCCCGAGGGCCAGATAGGCTGCATCCCTGGGTACTTAAGGAAGTAGCCCCAGAAATAGCAGATGCCTTAGTGATAATTTTTCAAAACTCTTTAGATTCTGGAGTAGTTCCTGAGGATTGGAGGGTAGCTAATGTAACCCCACTTTTTAAAAAGGGAGGGAGAGAGAAAACGGGGAATTACAGACCAGTTAGTCCAACATCGGTAGTGGGGAAACTGCTAGAGTCAATTATTAAAGATGGGATAGCAGCGCATTTGGAAAAGTGGTGAAATCATTGGACCATCAAGTCAGCATGGATTTACGAAGGGTAAATCATGTCTGACGAATCTTATTGAATTTTTTGAGGATGTAACTAGTAGAGTGGATAAGGGAGAAGCAGTGGATGTGTTGTATCTGGACTTTCAGAAGGCTTTCGACAAGGTCCCACACAAGAGATTGGTATACAAACTTAAAGCACACGGTATTGGTGGTTCAATATTGATGTGGATAGAGAACTGGCTGGCAGACAGGAAGCAAAGAGTAGGAGTGAACGGGTCCTTTTCAGGATGGCAGGCAGTGAGTAGTGGGGTGCCGCAAGGCTCAGTGCTGGGACCCCAGCTATTTACAATATACATAAATGATTTGGACGAGGGAATTAAATGCAACATCTCGAAGTTTGCGGATGACACGAAGCTGGGGGGCAGTGTTAGCTGTGAGGAGGATGCTAGGAGGCTGCAGGATGACTTGGATAGACTGGGTGAGTGGTCAAATGCATGGCAGATGCAGTATAATGTGGATAAATGTGAGGTTATCCACTTTGGTGGCAAAAACAGGAAGGTAGACTATTATTTGAATGGTGACCGATTAGGAAAAGGGGAGATGCAGCGAGACATGGGTGTCATGGTACACCAGTCATTGAAAGTAGGCATGCAGGTGCAGCAGGCTGTGAAGAAAGCAAATGGTATATTGGCATTCATAGCAAAAGGATTTGAGTACAAGAGCAGGGAGGTTCTACTACAGTTGTACAGGGTCTTGGTGAGGCCACACCTGGAGTATTGCGTACAGTTTTGGTCTCCTAATCTGAGGAAAGACATTCTTGCCATAGAGGGAGTACAGAGAAGGTTCACCAGACTGATTCCTGGGATGGCACGACTTCCATATGAAGAAAGACTGGATAGACTCGGCTTGTACTCGCTGGAATTTAGAAGATTGAGGGGTGATCTCATAGAGACTTACAAAATACTAAAGGGGTTGGACAGGCTAGATGCAGGAAGATTGTTCCCGATGTTGGGGAAGTCCAGGACAAGGGGTCACAGTTTAAGGATAAGGGGGAAGTCTTTTAGGACCGACATGAGAAAATCGTTTTTCACACAGAGAGTGGTGAATCTGTGGAATTCTCTGCCACAGAAGGTAATTGAGGCCAGTTCGTTGGCCATATTTAAGAGGGAGTTGGATGTGGCCCTTGTGGCTGAAGGGATCAGGGGGTATGGAGAGAAGGCAGGTACAGGATACTGAGTTGGATGATCAGCCATGATCATATTGAATGGCGGTGCAGGCTCGAAGGGCCGAATGGCCTGCTCCTGCACCTAATTTCTATGTTTCTATTTTTTCCCCAATTGGAAACAAAATCCTAACACATGACAATAATAATCATAAACCTAAACCAATGTGGGGAAATGATGAGTTCATGACAGTGTTTCCATGGTCTCCCCTTTGCTTGCACCCATTTTCGTTTTGGATTCACACTTTCCGATCCCTGCGTGAAGGTCACAAATTCCCCTCTGCCGTGTTCCTGACCAGTTGGCAGGCATCATTTGTTCTAGGTGGATTAGACTTGAACCTGTTGTGCTGCCATTAAGGAGTTCCATTAGGTTGCTGCATATTTGCTGCTGTATCTGTCAGCACTCGCCCCTTTGTGCTGTGGAGTCACAAACGCTGTGGGTCTCCCCCGGTTGGTTGGTCAGTATGACAGAAAAGACAGCAAAATGTGAATAAATAGATTAAATCCAAAAATAGAGGAATTCCATTTTGCAAACACTTCATATCAATATTCCGAGAACCATCAAAGGTTTGTGCAGGATCATTGCAAAGTCTGATTTCACAAGATATTGCAGTCTATGGTGTCTGTAACCAAACTGCAATAAGTAGCATCAGTTGCTCTTTTTGCCATGTGTGTTTCTTGCAGGTTGGTTAAGAATAGTCAGATTAAACATAATCTGTTCAAGGAAATCCTGCATGCATTTAAGGAACTGCAGATGCTGGTTTACACCGAAGGAGGACACAAAATGCTGGAGTAACTCTGGGTCAGGCAGCATCTCTGGTGAAAAGGAATGGTTGATGTTTCGAGTCAAGACCCCATCTTGTGAGATCAGTGCTGTGTTAATATTTTATGAAATAAAGCACTTAAAAATCTTGTGTACTCAGTTTAGGAAACAAGTGAAAACTAAATATTTACTGAAAGATTTGAAATGTGACAAGATCATCATGGAAAAAAAAAGACAAAGTGCTGGAGTAACTTCAGTCGATTTTCTCCAGCATTTTGTGTCTGTTTTTGTAAACCAGCATCTGCCGTTCCTTGCTTCTACAAGATCGTCCCGGATCTTACTGGAATGCTTGCTACTGTTTGGTCTGAATGTCTGTTTTTAATTCAAATTTTAGGCTTACTTTTAGATATGTTAATTTTAATTTTTTAAAGTTGTATGTATTTATTCTGTATTTATTAACTGCACTGATGGGAACTGATCGAGAAACCATTTTTCATTTCTTCTGTGTATGTAAGTACTCAGTTAAAATGACATTAAAGTAAATACTAAATACTTTTCAGTAATATTACTCTAATAGTTTAAGATAATAAAGCTACAGTGACACATCTCCAGATTGGCCTAGTGCGTGGCGTGGAAGGGAACCTGCTGGGGGAGGTGTTCCAATGCACTTGCTGCCCTTTTCCTTCTGGTGGGAGGAGTTGTAAACTTGACTGGAATAACTTAGGTGAGCAACTGAAGTACCTTTGTGGATGGAAGACACTGCAGCCATTGTTCACCAGTGGCGAAGGGAATAAACTGCACCCCGGGGTCCTCAGGGAGGTGGCTCTAGAAATAGTGGACGCATCGGTGATCATTTTCCAATGTTCAATAGATTCAGGATCAGTTCCTGCGGATTGGAGGATAGCTAATGTTATCCCACTTTTCAAGAAAGGAGCGAGAGAGAAAACGGGGAATTACAGACCAGTTAGCCTGACCGGTGGTGGGAAAGATGCTGGTCAATTATTAAAGAGGCAATAATGGGGCATTTGGACCGCAGTAAAAGGATTAGCCCAAGTCAACATGGATGTATGAAAGGGAAATCATGCTCGACTAGTCTTCTGGAATTTTATGAGGATGTGACAAGTAAAATGGATGAAGGGGTGCCAGTGGATGTAGTGTATCTAGACTTTCAGAAAGCCTTTCATAAGGTCCCGCATGGGAGACTGGTGACTAAAATTAGAGCACATGGTATTGGGGGTAGGGTGTTGACATGGATAGAAAATTGGTTGGCAGACTGGAAGCAAAGAGTAGGAGTGAACGGGACCTTTTCAGAATGGCAGGCAATGGCGAGTGGAGTGCCGCAAGGCTCGGTGTTGGGGCCGCAAGTGTTTACCATATATATTAATGATTTGGAAGAGGGAATTAGGAGCAACACTGGCAAGTTTGCAGATGACACAAAGCTGGGTGGCAGTGTGAACTGTGAAGAGGATGTTAGGAGGTTGCAGGGTGACCTGGACAGGTTGAATGAGTGGGCAGATGCGTGGCAGATGCAGTATAATATAGATAAATGTGAGGTTATCCACTTTGGCGGCAAAAACAAGGGGGCAGATTATTATCTCAATGGGGTTAGGTTAGGTTAGGTAAGGGGGAGGTGCAGCGAGACCTGGGTGGCCTTGTACACTAGTCACTGAAAGTTGGCGTGCAGGTACAGCAGGCAGTGAAGAAAGCTAATGGAATGTTGGCCTTCATAACAAGAGGATTTCAGTATAGGAGTAAAGAGGTTCTTCTGCAGTTGTATAGGGGTCTTGTAAGACCACATCTGGAGTATTGTGTACACTTTTGGTCTCCTAATTTGAGGAAGGACATCCTTGTGATTGAGGCAGTGCAGCGTAGGTTCACAAGATTGATCCCTGGGATGGCAGGACTGTCATATGAGGAAAGATTGAAAAGACTAGGCTTGTATTCACTGGAGTTTAGAAGGATGAGGGGATATCTTACAGAAACATATACCATTATAAAAGGACTGGACAAGCTAGATGCATGAAAAATGTTCACAATGTTGGACCAGAACCAAGGTCAGTCTTAGAATAAAGGGGAAGCCATTTAAGGCTGAGGTAAGAAAAAACATTTTCACCCAGAGAGTTGTGAATTTGTGGAATTCCCTGCCACAGAGGGCAGTGCAGGCCAAATCACTGGATGGATTTAAGTGAGAGTTAGATAGAGCTCTAGGGGCTAGTGGAATCAAGGGATATGGGGAGAAGGTAGGCATGGGTTATTGATTGGGGACGATCAGCCATGATCACAATGAATGGCGGAGCTGGCTCGAAGGGCCGAATGGCCTCCTCCTGCATCTATTGTCTGTTTCTATGAACCCCGAGGCTGGTGAATGTGGTGCCTTTTATAGCTGGTGAAGCGATATCAACATTGTCAAAAGATATTGTGGTGCAGTATTTACTCATACCTAAAAACAAGCAGAAATCAATAATGATTGCAAGTTTCCTGCCTATGATGCTGGTTTCGGTTTTCTCTTTATCTATTTACTATTTTTAATTAGAAGATACCACAGGGAAACAGGGTCTTTGGCCCACCAAGCCCATGCCGACCAGTGTTCATCCATACACCCGTTCTATTGTACATCCTGGGTACAATTAACTCAGGGTGTAGTTCAATCTTCTGACGGAATTAATGTGGAAACATTTTCCACAAAGGATATTCTTTTTATCAGCCAAATAGAATAGGCGATGGGCATGGCAGAGATTAATGTTCTTCTTTCAAACCACCCCACTGTCAAAATGCTCTACAGGAGGCGCTGCCTCTAAAAGGCAGCCAGCATCAGAGACCCACGTCACCCTGGCTGCACACTCATTTCACCCCTACCATTGGGTAAGTGTTATAGGAGTCTGAAAACCGTGACAATCAATGGATATTTTTAAGGCAGGGATAGATAGATATTTGATTAGTACAGCTGTCAGAGGTTCTGGGGAGAAGGCAGGAGAATGGGGTTAGGTGGGAGAGATAGATCAGCCATGATTGAATGGCAGAGTAGACTTGATGGGTCGAATGGCCCAATTCTAATCCTATCTCTTATGACCTTATCACCTTCTGACTATCAAGTTCAAGAACATTTTCAAGCCCAACACAACACTAACCTCAACTATGAACTATAGACTGTCTTTGATGATACTAAGGAGTTCTGCTTTTTTTTTTTGCACTAGTATTGGGGTTCTTAATTTATTGTTTATTAAACATTATGTGTATTGTGTTTACAAGCCTCCCATTACAAGCTTAAATAAATAGTAAAATGAATAGGCAATTTAGTTTTTTTGAAGATGTTGTTATGGAATGACTGCCAATGTTTTGCATATACATATTAATCAGCATTCCCTCCAATTTAGTATTTTGGTAGATAACTAGTATGGAATTTGTAGGGATTGTCTCCAAATTCCCTACAATTCCAAATGCATAAATTACTTACTTTATAACAGTAAATTAAAGAACGGTAATAAAATATTTTAAGAAAAACATAGAATAGTACAGCAATGGGCTCGTCAGCCCAAAAATGCTTGTGCCAAACAGGATGCCAAGAACAATTCTTATCATTCTGCACATTCTTTTAAAAATTTGATTTTTATATCAAAGTAAGAGCTTGAAGAGCGATATATTATATTAGCTTATATATATTTTCCAATTGGAAACAAAATCCTAACACAGACTGTAAAAGGACAGATTTACTGGAGTAATGTAGCAGTAAAGAAATTGACTTTATAATGTCGTTGGATTATTGATCTGCAAGCTTGCAGGCGAGGTGAATATTTGTGCAGGTTGAAGACACTCGACAGCTGCAATCACATCAGATGGTGCTGGGTAGTTTGGCATATAGTATTTAATGTGAAGGGCTGTTATTGACTTGGACAGTACTAAAGTCAAGGATACCTGCAAGGAAAAGAGGGGTGGAAGATTGCAACCTTCACGTGGTCCGCCCTGTTTCGACTAATGCAATCAACTCGACGTGCACAAACGGAAGATCAAATGGAACAAGTTGTCCAACAACTTTAGGCTGTGCACGCCACATGAAAGAAGGAAAAGAGCCAAAATCTCTGACAGAAGTAATAAATATTTAATATAGTAATAAATAATAAATAATATTTAAAATTTCATAACCAGTGTATATGTTGCTGGACTAAATTCACGTGATTCTCCATTACAAAATGACAGCTACCATATTGACCTTGTACAACATTCAGGAAATTGTAGCCCATTTGGATGCCCCCACAAGTAGATAATGTCGACATTTTTGGAATATGTTCAGATGGCCAAAGGAACACTTGCAAGCGTGACATAATTTGGATACCCAGACATGCTTAAAGAACTGAACTGATGCAAGTGTACACTGCAAAGGAATAGATTTCACACACAAAGAAAGTTAATGGCAAACGACTGATCATACAATTGTATCACACAAAAGGAACAATAAATATACAGTATTTCCTTTCACGAAGGAAAGAATACACATGGAGTACTGAATCAGCTTGTTGATAAGTGTTGATTACAGTTCATCTTCAAGTGTGTCGTGGTCTGCCCTCTGGAGACAGTAGAGGTTGCATCATTCAGAAGGCAGGGTATTATTTTAATACACAGAGATTGCAAATGAGTGAAGTACCAGGGGCTCTTGGTGTTCTGTGCATGAATCACAATACGGCGGATGCAGTGTGTAGTTAAGATGGCAAACAGCATACTGGCCTTTATTACAAGGGCGATTGGAATTTAGAAACAGAAGAAACAAACATGTGGAAAGGAATGTGACGGGACAAAAGGATCTTCCAGAAGCTCAAATTTTATGTGTCCGTATAAGTAAAGGCAGGCTAATAAAAAAAGATACAAAATGTTGGAGCAACTCAGCGGGACAGGCAGCAGCTCTGGATTGAAGGAATGGGTGATGTTTCTGGTCGAGACCTGAAACCTCACCCATTCCTTCTCTCCAGAGATGCTGCCTGTCCTGCTGAGTTAATCCAGCATTTTGTGTCTATCTTCGGTGTTATCCAGCATCTGCAGTCCCTTCCTACACAAAATAAAAACAGAATTAATCGAGCTGCATTTTGTAAAGAGTTGGTGTGCCTTTTTGTGGAGGGAAGACAATATTTTTACTATCATTTTTAAAAAGCTGTTGGTCTTCATAATCTCAGAATCGGGAATCATCAAAATATGCATGTTTACCATTCTGAGAGAACAGACAGAATTTGAACGACTTGTGCAATCTATGGAAAGTTATGATAATCAGGACATTCAGTCAGCAACCCTGGCTGATACTCGAGATACTCAATTAAGTGACTGAACAGACATGAGTTTGACAAGTCTAGGATGTGCGGTCCTGAAATATCCATCACGTAGGAGTTTTAATTATTATTCCAATGTTCTGCACAATTAAAAATCATCTTTTATATCCTTCAGTCAAGAATTCCTGATGAATTTTAGGTGATCCAAAAGCCTATTTGATTTAGTTATTGTCCACTGCATTTCCCAAAATAATAATTCCTACATTCATGTTTTTGCAGTACCAGTTGTCACACTCACCTGAAAGTTACATTGAATAGATTCCGATTAAAATTCCACTGTCAATTCAAATTAAGTGCAAACACAATTTTGTGCAATGATACACCTCTCAATATGCTTTAGTATAATTTGACATATAATTACATTAATTTAAAATAAATAACTGATCATTTGAAACAGATGATTTGTGAAGACATTTTCTTCATAGAACACAGAACAGTGCAACACAGGATTGGCTGCTTTGGCCCAAAATGTTTGTGCCGAACATAATGTCAAGTTAAAGGTATACCTGTTCGTGAACCATACCTTTTTATTCCCTGCACTGCCATGTTCCCAACTAAAACCCTCTTTAACACCACTATCACACAACCACCACTCCGGGCAGTGTGTTCCAGACCTCCACTATTCTGTGTAAAAAAAAAAAAAAAACTTCCCCTTTCTCACCCTTCCAGTGTTCAACATTATCACTCTGGGGAAAGAGGTTCGGACAGCCTACCCAATTTATGCCTCATATAATTTTATATATTTCTATCAAGTCTCCCTTCAACCTCCGACGTTTAAGAGATAACAAACCAAGTCTATCCAACCTCTTCCTGCACCTGGAACTCACTAATCCAGGCAGCATTCTGGTAAACCTACTCTGCATCATCTCCAAGTCTTTCCTGTAAAGGGGCAAACGGAACGTTACACAACACTCCAAAAGCGACCTAACCAAAGTTCTATAGAGCTGCATTACGACTTCCTGACTCTTGCACTTAATACCCCAGCAATGAGGCCAAACATACTATTAATGTTCCCATCACCCTAGCAACCTTTGCTGACACCTTCAGTGAGCTATGAACTTTGACTCCAAAATCCCTCTGCACATCAATGATGTTAAGGTCTTTCCATTAACTGTGTTCTCCCTTTTTACATTCAACCTCCCAATGTGCAACATCTCACACAAACTCAGGTTAAACGCTATCTGCCATTTCCCCTCCCAATGCTGTAGTTGATCTATATCCCGCAGTATCTTCTGCTGCAACTCCTCCAATTTTATGTCATCAGCAAACTGACTCACCAACCCATCTCCATTTACATCCAAGTCATTTACATATACCTTATCTCCAGCTCCCTGGTGAATACAGATGCAAAGTACTCATTTAGTACCTCACCGACATCCTCAAACTCCAAGCATAGATACCCTCCTTTATCCTTGGGCAGTCCTACCTTCTCCCTGGTCACTCTTTTGTCTTTAATGTACAGATACAAGCCTTAGGATTTTCCTTAATCCAGCTCGCCAATGACAGCGCATGGTCCCTTTTGGCCCTTCTTATCGCCCATCTTTCCTACTTGCTTTATATTCCTCCAATGCCATCTTCTTAGACTTAACAAACACTTCCTTTTTTCTTTCCGACTAAATCTATAGCCTCCATGGTTATCCATAGTTCCCTTCAGTTTGTCATCCTTATTGGAACATGCAGATCCTGCACTTCAATCAGATGGCCTTTAAACAACTCCCATATGTCGTCTGTAGATTTACAAAATAGAAACTGCTCCCAAACTACCCTTTTTCGCCCCTGCCTAATGGCATTAGAATCTGCCTTGCACCAATTAGGTACCTTCCCCTAACATCCGGACCTGTCCCTATTCAAAACAATGGGCTGCTTGTTTCTGCATTGATCCTTGTTAATCCTGTGTTAAGTTTCCTTTAATTACATACTCAAGGTTAGAAATTCCATATTATTGGAAACACAGAAGTGCTTATGGATATTACTGTTTTTTTGCTGCAAACACAGGATTGGAAGGTCTCAATGTTATTACAACGTTTGGTTCAGAAAAGTTTTTATTTTCAAAAACCTGCAAAGATCTTCAAAATCAATGATGAATAGAGAAAGTGCTGATGAAATGGGAGGTAAGGTCCTCTATTGTGCATTGGCAACATTGCTTTTTTGCTGGATAGTGCTGGCATATCACCACATTTTTCTGGCCCATTAGACCCTTTGCTAATTGTTATTTTGACCATACAGGAAACACATATTAGATGTGAAAATATATGTTAGTATGTCCGACTGGTCGATTGTTGATAAAGAATTATTCCTTGATGAATCAAGTCTGACAATCTCAGACTAGCTTTGACTTCATCAAGGGCATATTTGCTAACATGGTTTCAGTGCTAGACATTCATTCCCAACAATTCTTATCAGCCAGAAGTCATCATTAATCTGCAGCCATGAAGATTTATAAAGCACTTTAAATGTGGGTTGCCTCAACCCAAAATAATCCAAAATTTGTCCAATATCATTTGTGGTATTGAATTGCATTAGTGGAGTGATCTTTTCTAAATCATTCACTTTGAAAACTTCAAATAGGTTCTTTATTATGAAATCTTCCAATCCATTCCAACACGACTAATACAATGCGCACCAACCCAAGACTTGTGTGCCCCTTGGCAGTTTACAGGCATGTATGTTATCCTCAGAAAACATGACAATAATTCTTGTGAAGCATTACTTTGATACAACCTGATCAGTGTTAATGTCATTGCTCTGTGAACTAATTTCTGCTGTTAAAAAAAACCCCTTAAAACTGAACATAAGCATTACATTAAATATGCATAATTATTTCCAAAAGAATACAATGCATGATTGTAATACAAGGTACATTAACATGGCAAAATTATTTTCTAATTACTCATATCCATGCATAGTTTGAAGCAACAGAGATTAATACGAGTATCTTTTGAATGTCTAAGGCTTCCTTTCCACCAAGTGCTTTAGAAGTGGTGCACAGATTTAACATTTGCTTCCACCAAGTGCTTTCAGATTTAACATTTCACATAACTACAATGATAATTATATCAGAATTAACGTGTCAGCATGCATTTGGCAATCAGTGTTCAGATCTAAACATTTACAAACACGTTAGTAATCCGTTTCAAATACAGTTCCATGTGACTTTGTTTAACTTGCATTTTTAAACCATCACCTTAAACAATAGAATAGAATTTTGCAGTCCAGAATTATGGTAGTCATTCAACTCTCCTGAGGGCAAGAACAAAATTCTTGATTTACATCTTTATTTACTCATTAGCAAAAAAAAATGTCAAAAAAGCAAATGAAGGACAAGATATCCAAGCATCTGAATCTTTTGAACAGATGATCACAGCTTACTCTAAAAGTTTTCCTATTGCTATTACATTTTGAGACAGCCTACATGTTGTTTCAGTTTTTCACAAATTGAAAAATATACACATTTAAATATTTTATTTTTTTTAAAATTTAAATGAAGCATGTTACACATTTGCCCAAAGCCTAAGCTTATTGTTTAACATCTATCCCCTAATGGAAAAGTTAAATATAACACCTTCTCTTGTTATCTTACACTGGGTCTGAAAAATCCCTTTGCGTTGTCCTATGCTACTTATTAACTGCCTTGGTGCTAAACTCTGTAAGAGATTACAGTCTTTTTCAAATGCTATCTTAGTCCCTACATATTCCCATTTCAAATTAAAGCAACAGCCAATGTACATTGGTCCGAATAATGTTAAAAGCTGGTGGCACCCTCGTATAATAAAACACAAAGTTCAGAGATTGCCACAATTGGCTAACAGTTCAAATGTCAAGAAGATAGTCTTTTAGGTTCAGTATAGAGCCCCTTCTCTGAAATGGATACACTGTATGGTATGTAACACACCACTGGGTGTGCCGTTATCATTAGAAATGAACTCTTGAAGTAAAGCCAATCACCAAATGTATTGTGGAATCCAAAGACATGTAAACTTTGGAGAAATTAATCCAAATTTGTATTTCATTATTGAACTTTAAAAACACTATTTTACAAAATGCAAATGCATATTTAATTTTGTCATCTATGTTGCAGTTTTAATGTTTAATCATTCAACCAAATGTACCATTTTGAGATCCTTATATTGTGCCAGATTCCAAATATACCATTTGAGTGATTTCTACTCATATATTTAGACATCACCCGATTGCTTCTTTGATCTCATCATGAATAAGCAGTCATGAAAAAGTAACATGGCGTTAGGGGCCGCAAGCTAAACTAATGTTCTTGCTGTTTAAAAATCTAACCTTAATTTCCCTGAATATCCATGCCTTTAAACTGGAGCCCCATTTAGTTCATACTTACTGGTGGCGATTCAGCTTCGATCAAAGTTCATAAAAAAGTCTAACAACTTGGTGGTATCCTAATATTTGAGGAAGAATCTTGTCTTTGCTTCTTCTCAATGTTTCAAATCAGGCTTAATCCCTACACTTGTGATATGGTTGGTGAATACAATATTGGTTTTCATTCTACTGAACACTATTTTCATAAAGTCTTTATACCGATTTCCTTTTTTTTGTCTCGGCTGGAACTAGGTGGGAAATGCTCAGTTGAAATATCCTATATGCTCACACCTACAAGCAAACATTTGTTAAATATGACGAGGAAAAAGAAAACATTGAAATAGTTTACCTCTCAATATCTTAGGGTAAAATACAATGACCAATGAAGTGCGACAAACTCTAGAAGATCATGTGTTAAAGCAAATATTAACTCATCAATTCAAAAGGAAAGGAAGCTACTCCTATTTACCACAGAAGAGAGCTGGAGGGATTGTCTTTAATTCAGTAGAACGGTTAAATACAACCACCATATGCCATTCCTTCACAGAGCAAACTCCCAGTGAAACTATTCTTCTGCCATCTACTTTCCCTCCCAGCCAACTGAGCCAATGGTTACTTCATATCAGCTCAGAACTAAAATGATCCAAAGAAGAAAACCTTATTTCTTTATGAGTGGTCTGCAAGTATTTGTACAGAGCACAAATCACATTTAATCCAATTATTTGCAATAATACACCCTGCGTAAACATAGCCAGACTTGTGTAGGGATTAACAAACTGGAATCTGCATTGAAGCCAACTATAGGTGTTTACAAAAGGCCAGAACAAATAGACAAGGGATATTTATTGAAACATGAGAAAGCAGAACCAAAAAGTTACAAAACCACATGAGCAGGAGATGCACAACATCCAGTTATCAAATGTAAATGACTTTTAGACAATGAAAGCAAGTTCACTACATACTTCATGCCAATAGCTCTTCCTGTGACTTTATTTTTTAATACTCACAGGTCATTGCAAATATTTCTGAAACTATACATTTGTTACCTTTTGACACCAACAAATCAATGTTCAGTATTTCAGTTTAAAACTGATGCAAATTTCTTCAACCCTACATGTGTTGCAAGAGTGACCTACAAGCCTACCTCATCTGTATGACATCAATCGATTGATCAATCAATAACTATCTGTTCAATACTCTAGTTTAAAGAGACAGTGATATTTTTCAGGGTGAATTTGGCAGTTTAAATGGTTTACAACTGGGGAATGCACATTAACAATGGTGCACCACAATATACATTTTTTTTTTAAAGCAACCACATTACAAGTATATAATTTTTCATAATAAAATGGAGTGTTGAATGAAATTATCATGGTGAGAATTATCGCATTTTACAAAACACAAGCAATTGTATATCATATAAAATCTGAAAAATAAATTTACTGAAACATGGAGAAATGCCAAAACAAATATAATTATCTATATGTACTCCCTTACCAGCAGTTGCAGATAACTTCAGCATGAATCATTGCACATTATCACCTCATGAGAAACTCACTCTGTTAGTTTGCTTGCTTGCTGACCCATTTGATGATTTCAGGTGTGTGGGGGGGGGGGGGGAACTATCAGGTGAGACCCATTATTTAATTGACTGCATGATTCTTTGCAGATTTGTTTACTGGGAAATTCATCTCACAGGAACTGTTTTCTTAAGGAAACTGGCCCACAATGCAGTAACTCTGATATCAAGGGAAAATAAAATATATTACTGAGTTAAATGAGAAAATGCAGGGGAGTGGTGGCGCTGCCCTGGCAGCAGCGGCTCGCCTGCAATCCGCCTGCTTTTCGTTTTATTTGTTGTTTTCTTGTCTTGTTTTTAGCGTTAGTTTGAGTTATTATGTAGTGTATGTGTGTGGGAGGGGTGGGAGAAACGTTCTTAGTCTCTTCCTTTTGGGGGGACGCGACTTTTCTTGTCGTATCCCCTGTCTCGTCTCCGTCTGCGCTGAGGCCTATCGCGGAGCTGGCGGCCTCCAACTTTAACTGCGACCGACCCGAGGCTCCGGAGGTAGAGCCAGCCAGGACTTACCAGCGCGGGGTTGGCCGACTTCGGGGCTGTGGCGGGTTCCGGCGTTCCGGCGTTCCGGCGGCCCGACTCGGAGCTGTGGCGGCTTTCCGGTGGTGGTGGCGGCGGCAGCGGCGTCGGAGGTTCGGCCGCGGGCCCAGTGGACGGCATCGTCGGGAGCTCGCAGGTCACAGGTTGGTGACCTGTTTTTCCGGAGCTCCCGCGGCAACAGCTGCGTCCGCTGGACTGGAGGGCGGCAGCTTCGGCAGCTTCGACCGCCCCGGGCCGCGGAGTTGAACCGGCCCGCTCACGGAGCGCGATTCACCCGCGGGACTTATTTATATCACCCGGTGCGGTCACAACATCGGAGGCCCGGGTCGCCTCAGCGCAGAGGAAGAGGAAGAGGAAGAAGGGAAGAGACAAAGACAAGATTTTTGCCTTCCATCACAGTGAGGAGGTGTCTGGTGAACTCACTGTGGTGGATGTTAAATATGTGTTTATTGTGTGTTTTGTTATTTACTATATGTATGACTGCAGGGAACGAAATTTTGTTCAGACCGCAAGGTCTGAATGACAATAAAGTTTTCCAAGTTCCAAGCTGTACGGTTAACACCAACAGGAAATCCTCCGATCTCTGTAGATACAGAAGTAAAGCTGATGTTTGTTTTCTACAGCTTGTTATTTGAGCAAAATGTATATTCTTCAGTGCCAATGTGCCAAGTAGATGAAATACACTGTTTTGCATCAGTTGACCATACTGACCATCAATCACCCAGTCCCACTAGTTCTGTGTTATCCCTCTTTTGCATCCTCGGGGTAATTTACAGAAGCCAATTAACCTACAAACCTGCACGCCTTTGGAATATGGGAGGTAACCAGAGCACCCGGAGAATACCTACGTGGTCACAGGGGGAATGTACAAACTCTGCACAGACAGTACCCGAGGTGAGGATCGAACCCAGGCACTGTGAGAAAACAGTTCTACCACCTGTGCAACTGAGCTGCCCCAGTTCTGCACATACACTGGGTAAAAATGATCTGGCATTTTACATGACTATCATTTGTGTTCAAGAATATGAAAGTTTTGCAATAAAAATAATGTGGTGTAATTCCATTACTAATGCATTTCATATAGTTTATTTTATAATGCTGCAACTATCACTTTGGCCAGTATTTAAACCATTTTGAGTAATTTTGTTTTTATTCGTATTTAAAGTCAGTCACCACTGGGATAAGAATAATATGGTATCAGGTGGAACTTGTTTATAGGCTGGAAAATGACATTGGTTTTTATCATCCATAATCACAAATGAATCACCTTAAATCAACGCGTCACCCTGAAACAATTTCAGATGAAACTTATCTTTACAGATCACAACTTCATCCCTAAGTCTCCATTGGTTAAACGGCCTGTAGGTTACAAAGTACAAGGAATTACTTTAGCAATGAGATCATCGACAATGGAAGTTCCCTCATTTTATACTTAAAATTAGTCATAAATTTCATGTAATTCACACATACAGTGATGCTGCTTGTTTTGCTGCTAGATAAGGAGAAAGAAAATATGGCAAAGAAACTTGAGTGTTTCTTGCAAGATATCCCTGACCCTCACATGTTGTGAAGCAACAGAGCCCACAGTGGAGAGAGTACCGCAGAGAACTTCACAATTTGTCTATCTCCCACGAGAATATCCAAAATACAAATAGCATCAGCTGTTTTTGTGCAGTAAAAGGAAAGATATATCCTCACGTTGGTTATTCATTCGATTTTCCTGCATGAATTCAAATAAACCAATCTCCTTTGAAATTACATGAAGACATGGAGATAGAAACCCAGTTACTTTCTTTATCAACCATTTAAGACTAACTTTCGCTTGACAAAACCTTACAAAAGATCCTATAAACTCCAAAGTTGCATGGCCCACTCCGCCACTCATGACTATGTTTTACTTCAAAGTTGATTTCATTCCATTTCTGATTTACCTAGCCCTTGCAGCAACTATATGATTCCACGTAAACGGATTATTCTGTTAACTTATCAAAATATCAGTAAGACTGAAAAAGAGAAAAAAAAACATCAAAACAGCTCTGAATTAAATTTAATAGTGGTGCAAGTGAAACTCATGATTAGTCAATCAATCACAAATGAGAGGATTGTTGCAGCATTATAGATATATTAATAAAATAAATCCATAGAATACTGTTGTAATATTTTGTGACTTTATGTGTATATCCTTCATAATACCTATGCCAGGGCTTTCAAGGTTACTTGCTTGATTAAAGGTGATTACACTTAGGCATTTGTGATAACTGCTGTGAACTTAACAAGTTAGGCACTGCAATCTGTTAATTTTTGAGGCCAAGATTGGTTTGTAAATATCTACATTTAAATGTGATCAAAATTGACTGTAAGATAAACAAAGTCATTTTGCTATTTTTGACATAGCTGATAGAATGACCATTCACAGTGCAAGGTCTTACAGGCACAGCTTCCTATAATAACAATGTCACACAGAAAATCGACACCTTCTTGTGTATCAATCACCTTATTGTTCTGATCACCAGAGCAATCGCTGGCTTGCCTGGCGGAACATTGAAAGCCCTTCCTAAAATATGTATATATAAAAAAATGTAAAAACTGAGATACCTGAAGTTATAATCCAATAAAAGATATAAAATTATATCTGACAACTTGCCATACCATGCAATAAAAGGAAAGCATTGTCTATTAACAAAAGCTTTTCTGTTAGTTGGTGCTTGTGCTGGCCCTGCCGATCATTACTTGGTGAGGCGTTTTGCGACATCCGCATAAGCAATTTCGATTTCTTTGTCTCCGGGGCAGGTGTTTGTGAATTCATCCCTGGTGTAAGCATTCTGCAGGTACCGCCAAATTCCCGTCATGTACTTTGGAATGTCAAAGTTCCGATATTTCTTTGTTACAACCTAAAAAGGAAAAAAACTTTGCCTTGTGATGGATTGCAGGTACTCTAATCCTTACGTAAAGCGAAGAACAGTACAGCGCAGGAACAGATCCTTCAGCTCAGTGTCCACGCCAAACATGATAAGTTCATAAGACATCGGAGCAGAATTAGGCCTTTCGACCCATCGAGCCTGCTCCACCATTCAATCATGGCTGATCCAACTTTCCCTCTCAACCCCATTCTCCTGCCTTCTCCCCGTAATATTTGACGCCCTTAAGGGCCTGTCCCACTTTCACGACCTAATTCACAACCTTTTTTTATTCGTGGACATTTTTCATCATGTTGAAAAAATGCCCCGACCTACTTGATGCCACGAGTACCTACGACTAGCATCACAACCTACCTACGACCTACCTACGACCTCGTGACGACCATGCTGCGAGTATGAGTCAAGGGCAAACTCGGCAGAGGTCGTGAAGTAGGCCGTGAAAGTGGGACAGGCCCTTCACTAATCAAGAGCCTACCAATCTCTGCTTTAAACATACCCAAAGACTTGGCCTCCACAGCCTTCTGATGCCAGCTTAACCTAATCTTCTCTGCCTGCACGTGATCCATATCCCTCCAATCCCTGCATGTCCATGTTTTCAAGAGAGAGTTAGATTTAGCTCTTAGAGCTAAGGGAATCAAGGGATATGGGGGAAAAGCCAGAACGGGGTACTGATTTTGGATGATCAGCCATGGTCATGTTGAATGGCGGTGCTGGCTCGAAGGGCCGAATGGCCCACTCCTGCACCTAATTTTCTATGTTTCTACTTAAAAAATGTCCTGAAAAAACAAATGATTATGATTTCAGATGCAATAAAACCCATATGGATAATAAGTGAACATTCAACCTTTCGAAGAGATGCCATCTTATGATAGAGGAAGTGGTAACAAGTTCACAAGGTATAGGAGTAGAATTAGGCCAACGGCCCATCTAGTCTACTCCTCCATTCAATCATGGCTGATCTCAGCCTCCTAATCCCATTTTCCTGCCTTCTCCCCATAACCCTTGACAATCCCATCCCTGTCAGCTTTCCACTGAGAAAACCGTGATTATAAAATCCCAGAACAACACATGTCCCCCTGCGAGTGCAAATACACTGCTGTACCTCCAAAGCAGCTTTTGCAGCCAGTGGGAGAAACCAGCAAGCTCATCAGCTGTCATTGCAGTCACTGGAATTGAAGCTTCTTGATTGAGCCAGCAGAAATATAGGCCATGTATGGGAGCGGGCAAGGAGGTGGCAGGTGTTGCCATTAACCTACTGCCCCCATCCTTACAAGCAGCAGTGGCTGCAGCTTTTGGCAGTTCATAAGGTCATAAGTGATAGGAGTGGAATTAGGCCACTCGGTCCAGCAAGTCTGCTCCGCCATTCAATCATGGCTGATCTATCACAAGTGGAAAGATCCTCCCCACAACCACTCTATCCAAGCCTTTCACTATTCTGTATGTTTCAATGAGGTCGGCCCAGTGCCGACAAACGTTCATCATAGCTTAACTTACTAATTCCTGGGATCATTCTTGTAAACCAGTTGTTGTTAATGTGGCTTTGACAAGTAAATGCATTGCCCCTTTTAGCTGGTGCATGCTGCAGTTACTCTACAGCGATAGTAGAACTAATTGCTTAGTGATAATGGAATGCCAAGTATGCATTCTCCATTCTGGGTAATGCCAAGTTTTAAGAGTATTTAATTGCCATTTGTACTGGGACCTAAACAATGATTTTTTTTATTTTTGCTGCAGCTTTATAGGCACATCAAGCGCAACAACGCAACAAATAAATACGCAATAAATTATCAGCTATTCTCAATAAAGCTGACCATTACAGTGCACGCCAAGGTACAAAGTGTAACCTTAGTACTGATAAGACTTTTGAAGGTAGAAACAAGGAAATGCAGATGCTGATGTACAACAAAAGGCACAAAGTGCTAGAGTAACTTAACGGGTCCGGCAGCATATCTGGAGATCTTGGATCCAGGGAGAACATGGATCCAGCGATGCTGCCTGACCCGCTGAGTTATTCCAGGAATTTGTGCCTTTTTAAGATTTTTGAATGTTCGTCAAACTAAGATAATCACCATTTTGGTGCATATTCCATTTTACACCTCAACTGTGCTTTGTAGATGGGGGAAAGTCAGGAGGTACATAACTCAGCACCAGATACCCAGCCTCAAACGTGCCCTTGCCGTCATCATAATTTTGTGGCCTATAGGTTACATTTTGGTTAATGGTGATCCCCAAGTTGTTGACCACAGGATGGTAAAGTCAACAAATGTTAACCACTTATGAAGGCAAATGATTAGTTAATATTTAATGCAAGGGAGTCACAGTGTAAGGGGTAAACCAATGATGCACTGTTTGGTAAGACCCATCAACAGTACAGAGTACAGTTTTGTTCTCTTCACCTAATGAAACATATGTTTGATTTGGAGGTGATGCAATAAAGTTCGGCGATTGAGCAGATTATCTCTGGAGTTTTGAAGACAGATTGATTTAAACTGAGTCTAGCTCTTGACACAGTAGACAGTTTACCGGCACCTTGTCTTTATTTGGAGCATCTAGGTGTCAGGCATAATCTCCAGATAATTGGTCAGTTCATTTAGGTTTGAGGTGAGGAGAAAATTCCCCATTCAAAATATTCTGAATCTTTGCGATTCTCCAGCCGAAAGGTCTGTGGATGTCAGGCATTGAGGAAATGCAAGACGTAACATGTGGACATCAAAGAGTACAAGGACTAGAAAAAGTAGAGTTTATTTTGTATCAAGGTTCAGTCAATATCATACTGAATAGTAGAATTTTTACAATAGACAATAAAGTTTTCCAATTTTTTTTCCAAGAATTGACTTACATGACTACCTTCTGATGTTATATTCTTTGTTTAAACTTCTTTCATCTTGAATTAATGCTTAACTCTGCCACAGAAGGCAGTGGAGGCCAATTCACTGGACGTTTTCAAGAGAGAGTTAGATTTAGCTCTTCGGGTTAACGGAATCAAGGGATATGGGGATAAAGCAGGAACGGGATAGCGATTTTGGATGATCAGCCATGATCATATGGAATGGCAGTGCTGGCTCGAAAGGCCGACTGGCCTACTCCTATGCCTATTTTCTATGTTTCTCACTGGCCAAACAAATGTTTAACTGCTGCAAATGTTGGTCTTTGATTTTGTCTCAGTTTTCTTCTCTCCTCATCAACACAAACTGACACATCCTGCAGCTCATCGATCCACAATTATCAACTTTCTCTGCTGTGTTCTCACTCTCTAGCTGCCCCATTAAACTATTGACGGGAAAACATTTACAAATTATCCCCATAATAATCCTGGTATCATCCTATCAATGACATTCCCTTTGTCCTATTCAGTCCTCCTCCATCTTCTTTGCAACTTCCAACGTGCACTTTTTCTCTTTCACAAATCACTTTAGCTTTCGATATATGGCAACCAGCTGAGTCGTTCAAACATTTTGGTTTTTAATTTGTTTTGGATTTTGAGCATCAGCATTTTGGTTATTTTTCCTCACTTAGTGCTGCCTGCTCACCTCCAATGGTAATTTGCAGCCAGCAAATGCAAAGCCAAAAGAATCCTCTCATAATATAACCAGGGTCCAATATCTTGTTTGTGGGGAGATGAACAGGAAGCCAATTGTTCCCCACCTGGCTGAACCTGCCAGGGTCAAACATCAAAGACAGCTTCCTGCCAGGTCCAGATCATGGTCCAGAAAAGGAGAAAGTGATATGTTTCCTGTTAAATTCAGTTTATGTTATGAGTGTGCAAGAGCAGTGGTGCCAAGTTCTACTGCAGTTCTAAAGTTAAACAAAAAACGTGGCCAGGCTGTACTGCCAAAGCCATTTGCCAGGTTGTGTGTTAGGTTGACTGGTCCTTTCTGCAGGGGTCCAGATGTTTCTGCTTGTTTGGATTTGCACACAAAGAAAAACAATTCATCGTACCTTGACAATGTGAAGTTTGGGGAGCAGGTTACAGTCTGCTAGTGTCATCTCATTGCCATCCAGGAACTTGCGGCCAGAGGCTTTGATATCCTCCATGCTGTCAGCATCTATCTCTTCTGGAAGGGCTGTGTTCAGATACTCATCCAACTTCTGCAGGGTTTTTAGCAGGCTTTTTTCCAGAGCTGAAAAAAACAAAACAAATGCAGTGCATTCCAACTAAACATATGCAACCAATAGATTAGAAAAAAAAGACTCGTTCAGTTGCACAAAGTGGAAGCAAAACCTTCGGCCCATTTCCGCACCAAATCCTATTCCGCACCTATCATTGATCACACATTTGCACTAATTCCATTGCATTCTCCCCATATTACCATCAATTTCCTCAGATTCTACCACTCACCACACATTAGGGGCACCAATTAATGTGCCGAAAATCACACATTTGTGGATGCGGGAGTAAACCAGGGCACTCAGAGGGAACCCACGCTCCACATGGTCACAGGAACAAAGTGCAAACACCCTGGGTCAAGATTGAACACAGGTCGCCAGAGCTGTGATGCAGCAATTCTATCAGAGACCCAGCACGGTGGCGCAAAGGTAGAGTTGCTGCCTCAGAGCGCCAGAGAGCCAGGTTCGATCCTGACTACAGGTTCTGCCTGTACAGAGTTTGTACATTCTCCCCGTGACCGAGGTAGGAATGTGGGGTTAAGCTTACATTCAGATCTGGCATGATCTTACTAAATAATGTAGCATGTTTAAGAAAGAACTGCAGATGCTGGAAAAATCAAAGGTGAATAAAAATGCTGGAGAAACTCAGTGGGCGAGGCAGCATCGCATCTATGGAGCGAAGGAATAGGCGACGTTTCGGGTCGAGAGCCTTCTGGGGACAAGTACCTGGGGGTTGGATGATTCCTGCTCCTTATTTGCGTGTTTGCATGATGATCATATGTAAAAATAACAGGGGGCAGCAGTGGCTATCTGTAACTCTGTGCCTGAATACTGCTACAGCACCAAAGGTTCCCCAATAAGAATAAAAAATGGCATAGTCTGTGACAGTGCTCCTGGTGCACAACCTCGCCCTCCATGACGCAGCTCATCATGTTGTCCTCCCGTAATGCCTCACCTGTGGCGGCACCTAAGGTCACGATGAACCATCGGCTCTAGAGGGCGGCATCTCGGTGGGGGAGGCTCGAGTCACAGGGTCGTTACCTGAGTTGTTATTTAAGACCGGGCAACGCCCGTGTCAGCTGAGGAGTAGGGAGCTGTATGCAGAAGAATAAACACCTCTAGAGCACACAACCTGTGTCCGACTAGTTTTTGGCTGGACTCCTGCCAGTCCCCGCCACACTCCTTCATTATCATTAAAACTATTGCAAGAGGCTACACTCTAATACAATTGCATTTGGTGCATTTTCAATAACCTGCAGCTAAATCTTTGGGGAGCTCTTCAGATCTGGCACACTGCCAATGCATTTTCAACCTTGCTTCTCTTAAGGACTTTGAGGTCCTTCCTCCAATGTAAATGCACAATATTAATTAAAGTTGATGAGGAAATGCAGGCTATCGTCGACAGAAATTGAGAAAATATTACAAATGTAGATTAAGGCAGGCATATCCATAGTTGAAAATACTAATTGCAACAGGCAGATTTTAACAAATTGAGTTTAACAAAATGTTTTCAACTGTCTGCGTGTATAGCATAATGATGTAGCGGTAGAGTTGCTGCCTTACAGCGCCAGAGACCCAGGTTCGATCCCGACTACGGGTGCTGTCTGTATGGAGCGTGTATGATCCCCGTGACCACGTGGGTTTTCTCCAGGTGCGCCGGTGTCCTCCCACACTCCAAAGACGTACAGGTTTGCAGTTTATTTAGCTTTGGTAAAATTGTAAATGAACCCTAGTGTGTTGGATAGCATTAGTATGTGGGATGGTCGCTAGTCAGCGCGGACTACAGTGTTTCCACTCTGATTTACATTCTTCCCTGGCATTATGAAGACAAATACTAAACTTGAACACCATGTAACCTGATGGCATTATTCCAGGGATTCAGAGCGACACAACATTTAAAGAGGCGTGTGTGTGTGTGTGTGAAAAATGAAAAACATTTAGCATTGGCAGTTTGCATTCAATCCAGATTCAATGTCAGGGTGAGGTTTCAGCACAAACACGGTAAAATGCTGGAATTGACTATAAGATGTAAGATTGGTCAACTCATCAGTGAAATTACTCCTGATGGTTTAGTGAACGGAATGCTCCACACTTATTATAATCAAGCAAAATAATCTCTTTTATACTGCTGACATCGGTGAATTTATCCTGTCAAGCATTACTGGGCTATTTTAAGACAGGTTCCATAGAGATTACATCCAAGGCATTCATCATGATGGTGGTGAAATATTTCATTAAAACAGTAATGTGTTGCTTTTTCTGGTGCAGTTCCTATTGATTGAATATCATGGTACACAGAAATGATAAAATATGGAATATGGCCTTGAAAACTACTTTGCTTAAGTGCAGTGTGAAATGATAATGTACAGGCATTTTGCAGGCAAGAATAATCTTTGAATGATCAAAAGCAAGATGATTTTTCTCACTCCCACTATCCAGCAATGAATGCAGGGAGAGGTGGGGGTCAGCCTAAACCTGCAGATTTTGATCTGATATAAAAAATATATTCACTGATGCCTTAGCAATGTAAGATTTGAGTTCAAAAGTACAATTTTATTTATCAAAATCTGGTGAGGCAATCTCAGTCCACCAGATTCTTAGGTCAGACTATATTATTAAAGAGTAAATATTTTTAAACATGAGGACACATTCTTAATGTTTTTTGTGGGGTCCTCCAAGAGCAAAGAAGGAACAGAAGGTTATTAGAAAGCACTTAATCCCAGTGAGATGGTACAAATACACCAAGATTTCATTATTGTGTGTAACACTGCTGCAATATGTCGGTGCTCATTTTTATTCTGATAATGTCCCTTCAGATTATTAAAACATATATATTTGTATAGAATTTATTGTATAAAGTGATAGAGTGTGGAAACAGGCTCTTTGGGCCAACTTGCCCACGCTGGCTAACATGTCCCAGCTACACTAGTCCCACCTGCCTGCGTTTGGTCCATATCCCTACAAACTTGTCCTATCCATGCACCCGTCGAACAGTTTCTTAAATGTTGGGATTGTCTCAGCCTCAACTACCTCCTCTGGCAGCTTATTCCATACACCCACCACCCTTTGCGTGAAAAAGTTATCCCTCAGATTCTTATTAAATCTTTTCCCCTTCACCTTGAACTTATGTGCTCTGGTCCTTGATTCCCCTACTCTGGGCAAAAGACTCTGCGCATCTATGTTCAGGATTTATGTTCAGGATTCACACTGGGCTCCAACATTACTGGGGCTAGGGGAAGGTTTTGGATGGATGTGGGCCTGCACTGCTTTGTTCTAATTCACTGATCGTGGGTGCTTGTCGCTCTGGCTCCTGTGTACACCTTTAGCTGTGAGATCTCAAGAGGAAGCCAAGGTAGATGATCTACCCAGCACTTTAGACTAAACATAACTATGGACGTTTCAGCCTCATGTTTATCACCCATAACTGGATCCTTGCCTACACTGGCAATGATCCTAGTTTATTTTCAATAGACAATAGACAATCGGTACAGGAGTAGGCCATTCGGCCTTTTGAGCCAGCACCGCCATTCAATGTGATCATGGCTGATCATCCACAATCAGTACCCCATTCCTGCCTTCTCCCCCATATCCCCTGACTAAAGCTCTATCTAACTCTTGAAAGTATCCAGAGAGCTAGCCTCCACTGCCCTCTGAGGCAGAGAATTCCACAGACTCACAACTCTCTGTGTAAAAAAATGTGTCTTCATCTCCATTCTAAATGGCTTACCCCTTATTCTTAAACTGTGGCCCCTGGTTCTGGACTCCCCCAACATCGGGAACATGTTTCTTGCCTTTAGTATGTCCAAACCCTTAATAATCTTATATGTTTCAATAAGATCCCCTCTCATTCTAAATTCCAGAGTATACAAGCCCAGCCGCTCCATTCTCTCAGCATTCTCTTCCTGGGAATTAAACTTGTAAACCTACGCTGCACTCCCTCAATAGCAAGAATGTCCTTCCTCAAATTCAGAGACCAAAACTGCACACAATACTCCAGGTGTGGTCTCACTAGAGCCCTGTATAACTGCAGGAGGACCTCTATGCTCATATACTCAACTCCTCTTGTAATGAAGGCCACTTCATTACTTCACTTTCTTCACTGCCTGCTGTACCTGCATGCTTACTTTCATTGACTGATGAACAAGGACCCCCAAATCTCGTTGTACTTCCCCTTTTCCCAACTTGACACCATTTAGATAATAATCTGCCTTCCTGTTTTTACTACCAAAGTGGATAACCTCACATTTATCACATTTAACCTCATAACAGGTCATCTGTTTGTTTAATTGTCTACACCCATTCATTACTAGGTGTGATAGGACTTCAGATGAATCCATTGACATGGGGCTCGCTTAACTTTGTTCATTTCATGCTGATGTTCCTGTTTAGCTGCTGCGTGGACAGGCGCACCTGCTACAGGGAGGGTGGTGAGAAAGAGGTGCCTCATGTCGCCTCATGCACCACCTGCTGCAAACCGGTCGACCAGCACTTGGCTGGTTGGGTCTGTGGTAGTATTACCAACCATTCTTGATGAAGGACATTAATACACCCCAGTCAGAGCACATTCAGTGCCTTTGATTCTTCTAATGCTTCTTATACGTCTGTGGAAATCTGGTGGAAACTTTAGTGCCCAAGTTTGACCTGATAGTGTGCTACTTCATGGACTCATACAACATGAATGGGACCCTTCGGAGTAACTTGTCCATGCTGACCATGATGCCCCAACTACACTAGTCCCACCTGCCCATTCAATCCAACTGTCCTGCCTTGCTTCCTGCTGTACCATTACCTATTCAGTCCACTGACTCTTCTTCCATCACCTTCCATACTGACTTCCAGTCTCCCACCTGCCCTCAGTCCTGCATTGGATCCTGTCCCCTGTGCCAATCTAGATTAAGCCCAGCCGTGTAGCACTAGCAAACCTGCCAGCCAGTATTGCAAATCCAATACACACCCATCCACCCATACAACCAACATGTTACTTCCAATGAAAGAGAAGACACAAAGTGCTCAGAGGGTAACTCAGAATAACTCAGAAGGTCAGGCAGCATCAAGGGAGAACATGGATAGGTGACGTTTCAGGTCGGGATCCTTCTTCAGCTGACAATTGCCGACCATCGATAAATCGATTCACACTAGTCCTGTGTTATTCCACGTTAACATCCACTCCCCACATACTAGGAGCAATATTACAGAGGCCACATTGACCTACAAACCTAGACATCTTTGGAATTTATGAGGAAACCGGAGCACCCAGAAGAAACCCACGCAATCACAGGGAGAACATTCAACCTCCACACAGACAGCACCCAAGGTCAGGATCAAACCTGGGTATCTGGTGCGTGAGAGCAGGTCTAACAGCTGTGCCACTGTGCCACCCAACGTTAGTTGGCCAAAGAGACTGTGAAAGTGCTGCATGACTCAGATCATCACAACTGCTTCTTTGCTGCATGGCACAACACTGATTCTGCTACATTTACTGATACATTTTCTTATTTCTTTCAGTTTAGGATGGGACGTCACAAGATTTGGAAATTGTCAATGGGAGGACTGGTGATTAAATATCAATCGTGTTAAAGTTTCATTGCAATTTGTCACCAAAAAATGCAATCCTTGCTTAAAGCTGTGACATCCCACAACTCCCTCTCATTTGAACTTTCCTTGCCTTAATTCCATCAACATTTGTCTAGTTAGTGCTTCTTTGACGTGCCCCCTTGTTTATTCTGAGTGCAGAATGCAATATTTTTATGTCTCCATACATTCCTGTTATGTTGAAATCAAGAGACATTGAACGATCCTTCACTCAGAGATCTTTTCCCAGAATCTCAGTTCAGTGGATCACTTCACTCTCCCACTTTCTCCTTCCTACAGCCTTAAACATAGAAACATAGAAAATAGGCCCAGGAGTAGGCCATTCGGCCCTTCGAGCCAGCACCGCCGTTCAAGATGATCATGGGTGATCATCCCGAATCGGTACCCCATTCCTACTTCCTCCCCATATCCCTGATTCCATTAGCTGTAAGAGCTATATCTAACTCTCTCTAGAATACATCAAACTTTAAATATCAGGCTACCAACACCTAATCATGGTCCCTTCATTTATTCTGGCTTATAGTTTTCCTGCAACTCAGTTTCCCAACCCCTTCTTCAAAGATTGAACTGCAACTTGGCTGGATACAGGGTCCCAAATATACTCTACAAGGAAGATGACATTAATCTGTAAACAATATGCTCGATAGGGCCCACACACTCATTGCAGCACAAAGTGAATCCTCATCAAGAATACATTCGGCCAGTTTACTGAAAGAATATGTTCCGTGCTTCCAATTCAGAATGTCTTGTATTCTGAAGACAGACACAAAATGCTGAAGTAACTCAACAGGTCAGGCAGCATCTCTGGAGAAAATGGATCGGTGATGTTCCGGGTCGGGACCCTTCCTCAGATTGAAGAAGGGTCCCCAACCAAAATGTCACCTATCCATTTTCTCCAGAGATGCTGCTTGACCGGCTGAGATAATCTTGCATTATGATTTCAACTTTGGTATAAACCAGCATCTGCAGTTCCTTTTTTTATTACAGAATGTATTATTTCCTGAATTGGAAGCAGCAATTGAAGGATCACTATTGCTCTTCTAACAAACACTTTACCTTCATTAGCTTCTGGCTTGGAGTTTTTGATGTAAGCCGAGAATTTTGCAAAGATATCATTCCCGGCTGTGTTGGATTCTGGGTGTTTTGTGCCGAGCTTCAAGTACCTAGGAACAAAACGAATATTGAATGAGAAATTTAAAAACAGAACCATTTTACTTCTTCTTATCGAGTACACGCACAAGGTTAGTTGTTATCAGCCAGAGCTGAACACCCTTCTCGGCAGCTGCATACAATGGTGTCTGTCTTGTCGCCTCTTGTGCTCCTTGTCCGTGGTGGTGGAGAGATGGTGGAAACAGGGCCGCGACGTGAACGCTCTTTCCTTGACCCCACCATTTTACTGTTGTGGGATGGATTTAATCCACAATAGCTTTCATTGATGGTGTAGCAGATAGTATTACCACTCCATAGTTCCAGCGGCCCAGGTTCTATTCTGACCTCGAGTGCTATCTTTGTGGAGGTTGTGCTTTCTTCCTCTGACCATAGGCATCTACCCCAGGTCCTCCTGTTTCCTCCTACGTTTTAAAGCCATGCTGGTTGTATTGTTATTTAGTTACCCTTGCAGTAAAGGGCCCGGTAGGTGGACTGGAGAAATCAGAGCATTACAACAATAAAATGCAATAGTGTGCAATAAAACGACGTAACAGGTTAAAGATCAAGAACCTGGTCAAAGGCTAGATATTCATAGAAACATGGGAAATAGGTGCAGGAGGCGGCCATTCGGCCCTTCGAGCCAGCACCGCCATTCATTGTGATCATGGCTGATTGTCTGCTATCAATAACCCGTGCCTGCCTTCTCCCCATATCCCTTGAGTCCACTAGCCCCTAGAGCTCTATCCAACTCTCTCTTAAATCCATCCAGTGATTTGGCCTCCACTGCCCTCTGTGGCAGGGAATTCCGTAAATTCACAACTTCCTGGTTAAAAAGTTTTTTCTCAGCTCAGTCTTAACTGACCTCCCTTTTATTCTAAGACTGTGGCCCCTGGTTCTGGACTCGCCCAACATTGGGAAAATCTTTCCTGCATCTAGCTTGTCCAGTCCTTTTATAATTTTATATGTTTCTATAAGATCCCCCTCATCCTTCTAAACTCCAGTGAATACAAGCCTAGTCTTTTCAATCTTTCCTCATATGACAGTCCCGCCATCCCAGGGATCAATCTCGTGAACCTACGCTGCACTGCCTCAATCACAAGGATGTCCTTCCTCAAATTAGGAGACCAAAACTGTACACAATACTCCAGATGTGGTCTCACCAGAGCCCTATACAACTGCAGAAGAACCTCTTTACTCCTGTACTGAAATCCTCTTGTTATGAAGGCCAACATTCCATTAGCTTTCTTCACTGCCTGCTGTACCTGCACGCCAACTTTCAGTGACCAGTGTACAAGGACACCCAGGACTCGCTGTACCTACCCCTTACCTAACTTAACCCCATTGAGATAATAATCTGCCCCCTTGCTTTTGCCGCCAAAGTGGATAACCTCACATTTATCATGAAGAAGGGGAAGTCACGATGTAGAGTTCTGGTGAGGGAAATTTAGAATTCAGGGTGTCCACATACCCACCGGGGGTTAATGTCAAGATACACAAGAGGGCAGAATTAGAGGAATAGGGTCACTTTGAAGGGTTTCAAGGTTGGAAAAAGCTATGGATCTGCAAGACCACTAAGGAATGTGAACGCAATGAAGAAAATGTTAAAATTAAGGTCTTCAGTAATCAGGAACCGCTTTGGTCCGCAAGAGTATGAGCAATAAATGAATGAAACTTAATCTGATTTAAAGTAATCAACAAGATTGGACTTGTGACAATGAGCCCATTACAACTTGCATGACAACCATATATCAACCACAGTTTTAGTAGACCATCAGGGTAACCCTTTGTATTTTCAGTCTAGAAGGTGGAGGTGGTTTAAAACACAGAAAGCTGCAATAATTAGTATCTATACATTCACAGGCAGTTCCATTCTCACAAAACAATAATGTTTAATTGGACAACATCACCACATGTGCATGATCTATCTATTCAGCAAGATTGCTTTTGAATTACCTTCCTTAAATATTCAGCATTCCACTATTAACCACAGAGCCACAATTCTTATTTCTTTCCACTATTAATATTTCACACCATTGATTGAATGACGGAAGGAACTGCGGGATAGGAAGTGCCGTTAAGTCTCCTGGTTAAATTACATGAAATAAACATGCAATTACATCTGAAACAAAAGCAGACAATGCAGGAAAACCAAACAGGTCAGACAGCATCTGTGGAAAGAGAAGCAAAATTAATTTGTTAACAAATCCTGAGCCGCTGAGTTCACCTAGCAGTTTGTTTCTTGCTGCAGATTATAACATTTGACGGGTTGATGACACATTATATTTTTGCCTTTCTGCTGATTCTGGGTATTTCAGTTTTTATGATAGATTTCCATAATCTGCAGTACCTGACTTTTGGATGGAGCAACATGTAATGTTCTTGTTCTGATGTCGGGTACTGCTGCAACATCTCTTTGATCGGTATAAAGCAAATTTCACAAAAGGTGCTTGCTGCTCCTATTCTTACATGCAGTTCATATGCATGGAGCTCTCGGCTCTCTTCTAAGTAGGTGTGCTCAAATCAGCGTATCCTTCAAAGCAAATACTACCTCACAACCTTGATTGAATGAATGTTAAAGAAGGAACTGCAGATGCTGGAGAATCGAGGGTACACAAAAGGCTGGAGAAACTCAGCGGGTGCAGCAGCATCTAAGGGGCGAAGGAGATAGGCAACGTTTCGAAGGGTCTAGACCCGAAACGTCGCCTATCTCCTTCGCTCCTTAGATGCTGCTGCACCCGCTGAGTTTCTCCAGCCTTTTGTGTACCCTTGATTGATTGAATATTGATTTCCCTAACTTCAAGTAACCCATGCATCCCCTCTCTCCCCATCCCTCCCCCACCCTGGTCGTCGTCCTCATTTTACAGCCGTCCTGTTGAGTTCCTCCGTCTGTGTAACTCAATATCACCTTTCCCACAGCCAACAATGGCCTATTGTGTGCCCACATTTCCTTGATTATCAATGCTTTTTGCATATCTTCCTTTCATTTCTCCTCAGTACCATCCATATTTCTCATTCCCCTTTCTCCTGACTCTTAGCGGCCTGTCCCACTTGGCGATTTTTTTCAGCGACTGCCGGCATCTTTGACTGACGTATCAGGTCACCAAAAATAACGCGGCGTGACGTACGGCGTGGCGGTGACATGGCGCGATGACGTATGATGCGCGGCGTCTTTTCCAAGTGCCGCAATATTTTCTTTGTCGCAGCTGGATTTTGAACTGCTCAAAATCTTTTGGTGACACTGATATGACGCCGGCAGTCACCGAAAAAATGGCCAAGTGGGACAGGTCCTTTAGTCTGAAGAAGGGTCTCGACCCGAAACGTCACTTATTCCTTTTCTCCAGAGATGCTGCCTGACCCACTGAGTTACACCAGCCTTTTGTGTCTGTCTTCGGTTTAAACCAGCATCTGCAGTTCCTCCCTACACTAGTTTAGGTTAGTTTAGAGTTACAGTGTGGAAACGGGCCCTTCGGCCTACCGAGTCTGCACCGACTAACAAACACCCATACATTAGCTCTATCCCCTACACTAGTGACAATTTACAGAAGCCAATTAACCTATAAACCTGTACATCCTTGTAATGCGGGAGGAAACTGGAGCAACCAGGAGAAAGCCCATGTGGTCACAGGGAGTACTGGGAGATTACCACAGGCTGTGGGCATGGGGACAATAGTTAAAAAATGCATCATGGGCATCCCTGAAGGAACAAAATATGCGAACAAGGTGTCAGTAAGCTTTTCTCTCCACTGTCAAAAGTTAGTTTGAGATTCAGAACTTAAATTGCTTAAAACATATTGTTTGAGGGTCTTTCATTTTCTCAATTGAAATTTTTATTTTGGGATTTTTATTGACCTGTACCCCAAATAGTTCAGTAAATGTAATGACGAGATGTTGTGACCTACAGGCCAGGTTGATCACGGGAGTCATTCCTGTCCGTTCCAGAAAGATGGTCTTGGCTTGAATACTCTGCTAGCTCTCACAAAGTGAGTGAAGTACTTCAGAATTCCAATTACTGTCTCAAGAAAACAGATTGGAAACATCAGGCATTCTGTCATTCAATATATGCCACAGAACATCTTATGAGGCCTCTATCAGATCTGACCTATTACATACTTATAAAAAATGTCTCACATTCATTCCCCGAATGTGAAAGCTGTTGGAAGCACATCCCGAAACCCCTTCAAAAATGCTGACCATATTTTTAACAGGAGGATTATAGTGGCACATTATTCATTCTGCTGCTGCACACACACCATCTGTTTCTGATAGATTTGCATACTGCAGCTTCACTGATATTAATATTGCAGATTCAGTGCCAGCATCAACAAGATCATCACCATTGAGAATGCTCTAAAAAACGTAATTACCTGAAAATGAAACTCAAAAACACGATGACTCAAAGGCTTAAAATGATTTCATGAGGCTGTCACCACTGTATGACACAAATCTTCCAATTCAGCATTACGAGTCTCAAAATAGGAAAACCCTGCTGTGCTTTTTACCTTAGAATGAATTGCAGACTCTTTGCAAAAATCAATAGTTTCCAAATTTAATTCATATTGAACTTCCGTAGACGTCTCTGTTAAGACATCTTCCTGACAATACAATCCACACCCCTCCCCCTCCCCAAGCAGCAATAGGAGTTGGATGAGGGATTAAAACCCAACTGCATACATTGTCTTCTGATAAATATAATTCTGTAATTTTGAAAGTAATATGACCCAGCTGCAACATTGTCGACCTCCAAATCTAGGGACTACTTGATAAAGTGGAGTTGCTTTGAGAAATTCTAAACTACTTAGATCATTTGGTTCAGTTGAGTTTAGAGATACTGCATGGAAACAGGCCCTTCGGCCCATTGAGTTCCCCCCCCGACCAGCGATCCCTGTACACCTCCATTGTCCCACACACTGGGGACAATTTACAATCTTTACCAAAGCCAATTAACCTACAAATCCGTACGTCTTTGGACTGTGAGAGGAAACCAGAGCACCCGGGGAATACCACTCATGGGGAGAACGTACAAATTCCATACAGACAGCACCTTATTCAGGATCAAACCCAGGTTTCTTATGCTGCAAGGCAGCAACTCTACCTACGTGCCACCGTGCTGCCCCTTTCTTCGGAGTTAGACAAGTCTGCGCAGAAGGATAATAATTATTCACAAAACATTTCTTCCAATAAATCAAAATCTTATCTGAAAATGGTTGATAAAATAAATCTGTGTTCATAGTGGAGCAGCCCATTTTCCTGCTGGGCTCCCACTGAGATTTCCACGTGACTGACTAACCGTGATGTGCAAGTCCTATAATCAGAAAGCTTAACCAAGTGAGGTCAGGACTCATAATACAAGTGGAAAAAACCTAATTGGCAAAGAAACTGAATCAGTCAGACTGATAGAAACAATAAGCCGGAGTAACGCAACGAGTCAGGCAGCATCTCTGGAGAAAAGGGACAGGTGACATTTCGGGTCGAGGTCCTTTTTCAGTCAGAGTCAGGGGAAAGGGAAATGAGAGATATAGACAGTGACATGAAGAGATACGGAACGAATGAATGAAAGACATGCAAAAAGTAACAATGATCAAGGAAAGGTAGAACCCACAATGGCCCATTGTTGGCTGCGGGCTAGGAGATAGCAAGATACGCATAAGAGTTTCATTTGCATTTCCAACTTGAATCTTCAAGATGGAGAATACAACGGCCCCCTGACTATGCATTCCTTATCACTCACACTACTAACACAGTTCCATAAATCACTGTACTGACTGAGCTTCATAACAGGGAATTACCTTTTGCTGATTTTTAATTTTCTGTTATGAAATATGAAAGGTGAAAGGGAGAGCCCGATTTTAAAATAATTAACATTGCTCATCTCTTTAAGAAGTGAAGCGTCCAAAGCTTACTTAATATTTTCTATCAGACAATACAAACAAACGAAATCAGCCCTGAGGTTACTCCAGGCCTACCCCTTATTCTTAAACTGTGATCCCTGGTTCTGGGCTCCCCAACATTGGAACATTTTTCCTGCATTTGGGCTGCCCAATCCCTTAAGAATTTTAAGAAGGAACTGCAGATGCTGGAAAATCGAAGGTAGACAAAAGTGCAGTCTGAAGAAGGGTTTCGACCCGAAACGTTTCCTATTTCCTTCGCTCCATAGATGCTGCTGCACCCGCTGAGTTTCTCCAGCACTCTTGTCTACCTTAAGAATTTTATATGTTTCTATAAGATCCCGTCTCGTCTGTCTAAATTCCAGTGAATATAAGCCCAGTCGAACTATTCTTTCATCATATGTCAGTCCAACCATCCCGGGTATTAATATTGAATGGTGAGGCAGGCTGGAGGGACCATATGGCCCACTCCTGCTGCATTGTTCTTCTGTGTTGGCAAACTGCAGGTGGAAACGGACATTTCCTGCAATGGACTGCAATCAGCTAGTGCTTGTCCTGTCCTTGAATTTAAGCAGACTCATTATTGGACACAGTCCACTGATACCATGACTGGTTGATGTTTACCTAATTTAAATCATTATTATTTTCCCTGAAGTGAAATGATAAAAATACAACTGCCGTGCTGAGAGTGTGATGCTATCTCTCCACAAATCTGAAAACAATTTAAGATTAGCACCAATTAACGTCCCGGGCGAACAACATCACTTCCATCCAAGTTCTGGAAACATTTATAAACAATGTTTAAAATAATCAAGTAGCAGCTTGATTTACTCATCCGATAACAAAAAAATGCGAACAACAATTAAACTAAGACGCTAATAAACTAAATATCCAATATTTCCACGTCTGCACTTAATTATTGCTTAAATGCTTAATTATTAAGCATTAATAATTAAGCAATTATTGCTTAAATGGGTCTGGTTTTGATTTTTTTTTTCATGACCAACATTTCAGTGGACATTGACAATGATACGCATATTGTGAATCATTTAGCATTTACATTTATGCTCAGCCTATTTTGTGGATTTGACAGAGATAGGCACCATGAGAAGATCCCACTGGAGGTGAACTTTAAACTTTACTTTAGCGCCAAAGCATGGAAACAGGCCCTTCGGCCCACCGAGTCCGTGCTGACCAGCGATCGCCATCCACTAGCACTATCCCACACACTGGGGACAATTTACAATTTACAATTTTACTGAAGCCAATTAACCTACAAACCTGCAAGTCTTTGGAGTGTGGGAGGAACCGGAGCACCCAGAGAAAACCCTCACGGTCATGGTGAGAACGTACACATTTTGTACAGACAGCACCCATAGTCAGGATCGAACCCGGGTCTGTACAAAACTATATGAAGACATATTACTGCAATCAATTTTTTCAAATCAAGATACATAATTATAATCGTAGCTCACACAGTCCAGCCCCAGAGAATGCTGAATCTCCAAAGATATTTCATTTAAATTAAACTTGCAAGCAGAAGTTACGTAAATGTAGGTCCTGTTCATCTTAAATTGTATTTTATTGCTCAAATGGCTGTGGCATCATCCATCTGCACGGCACGATGCTGCAGCATTAACATTATAGTGCTTATAGTGCTAGAAATCGGGGTTCGATCCTGGCTACGGGTGCTTGGCTATACGGAGTTTGTACGTTCTCCCCGTGGGTTTTCTCCGAGAACTTCAGTTTCCTCACACACACCAAAGATGTAGGGATTGTAGGTTAATTGGCTTGGTATAAATGTAAAAATTGTCCCTAGTGTAAATGTGCGGGAATCGCTGATCGGTGCGGACTCGGTAGGCCGAAGGGCCAGTTTCCACGCTGTACCTCTGAACTAAAACCTAAAATATGGCAGGTACCACAGAAAAGTTAGCTGCTGTTACAATCACGAGGAAAGGTGTTGAAGCAAGGAAATAATTCAGTTGTCGGTTTGCTGTCAGCTAATGCTGGCATTTGGCTGTAAGCCTCTGCATCAGCACTGCTTTGAGCCCTACCCCTGTGGTGAGTCTGGCTCACAAAAGCCCAATTGAGAACACACGATATAAACAATTTAGAAATACAGATCTGGTTTTGGCAGATTCAGGGCAATATGACCTCTGAGTGCCACGTATGAATAGGATGAAAGTTCCAGAATCCCGTGGCATTGAGGGCTAGGGTCCTTTGATAACCTTTCCTGCAACTAATAAAACAACTAATTTTGTATTTGAAAAATCAAAATGTCCCAAATTGACCAAAGCAAAGATACATGTTGCAGTTGTATAAGACATTTGGGAGACCGCATTTATACCGCTCGGTCCGCAATAACCAACCTGATCTCCCGGTGGCTCAGCACTTCAACTCCCCCTCCCATTCCGAATCTGATCTTTCTGTCCTGGGCCTCCTCCATGGCCAGAGTGAGGACCACTCATATTTCGCTTGGGCAGTATACACCCCAGCGGTATGAACATTGACTTCTCTAATTTCAGGTAGTCCTTACTTTCTCCTCCCCTTCTCAGCTCTCCCTCAATCCACTGTCTCCTCTACTTCCTCCCCCCCACTCCACCCTCACATCAGTCTGAAGAAGGTTGCCTAGTTCCTTCGCTCCATAGACGCTGCCTCACCCGCTGAGTTTCTCCAGCATTTTTGTCTACCTTTAGAATATTATATTCAGTTCTGGGCACCATGTTATAGGAAAGATATTGTCAAGCTTGAAAGGGTTCAGAAAAGATTAATGAGGATGTTGCCAGGACTAGAGGGCATGAGCTATAGGGAGATGTTGAGTAGGTTGGGTCGCTACTCCATGGAGCGCAGGAGGATGAGGGGTGATCTTATAGAGGTGTACAAAATCATGAGAGGAATAGATCGGGTAGATGCACAGAGTCTCTTGATCATAGAGCAGGGGTGGGGAACCTTTACATGGTGGAAGGCCTCATTAAGTTAGCTGTAATCTAATCGGGCCGCATCCAAGACACTTCAATTAGATATACTTCAAAATGTACATTATTTTGTTAAAATAGCCCTCATGACTTACTAATGTTTTACTTGTGGCCGTCAGTCGGGGAGGATTATTTTGTTGAATCTTCTTTTACTCTTTGGTATTTTAAATATGTTCATTTAGTATTAAAATAAAAATAATAAAAGATGAACAAAAACATATTAATAATAATAAAAAAGATTTGTTCCACAAAATTTGGATTCATTCAAAAGGCCGCACTTAATGGCTTAGAAGGCCGTAGGTTCCCCACCCCTGTCATAGAGGAATCGAGGACCAGAGGACAGGTTCAAGGTGAAGGGGAAAAGATTTAATAGGAAGCCAAGGGGTAACTTTTTTCACACAAAGGGTGGTGGGTGTATGGAACAAGCTGCCAGAGAAGGTAGATGAAGCTGGGACTATCCCATCGTTTAAGAAACAGTTAGACAGGTACATGGATAGGACAGGTTTGAAGGGATATGGACCAAGCACAGGCAAGTGGGACTAAGGTAGCTGCGCCGGTGTGGGCAAGTTGGGCTGAAGAGCCTGTTTCCACACTGTATCACTCTATAACTATGACTATATCCAAACTAAACAGTGCATATACACTGCATCTTGCAAATGTTTTGCCTAATGCTGCTTATTTAGACAGACTTAGTCAGACACTTAATTCTTCACCTCCTTCCTGATTATCTCATTTGCCTCGCTATTATCTCAACACATGCAATGCCAGAAAACAAATGAGCACTAATAAGTCACACAATGAAAAATGGGCCAGGGAAGCTATCACTTTGGTTCCTTGCATTCTCACATGGAGCGAGCTCAATTAGAATCAAGAAATTCCATCAGTTTTTACCAACCATGCCCTTTACCCTCATGTGTAGGAAGGAACTGCAGATGCTGGTTTACACTGATGATAAACACAAAATGCTGGAGTAACTCAGAGGATCAGGCAGCATCACTGGAGAAAATGTATGTGATGTTTCAGGTTGAGACCCTTTTGTAGGAAGGAACTGCAGATGGTGGTTCAACCCAAAATGTCCAGAACGGTCTCGACCCGAAACATCACTATTCCTTCACTCCAGAGATGCTGCCTGACCCGCTAAGTTACTCCGGCATTTTATGTCTATCCTTTACCCACAAAAGAGATCATAAGCTGAAGAAGGGTCTGAAGAAGGGTCTCGACCCGAAACGTCACCCATTCAATCAGGGATCCAAATAAATCACAGAACGCACAAACTCCAAACAGACAGCACCCATAGTCAGGATCAAACCCGGGTCCCTGGCATCGTAAAGCAGCAACTCTACCGTTGTGCCACCATGCCGCCTCTCTTAGTTTGCTGCCTTTCAGTTAAACTATTGCCTTTTTGCTTGATGGTTCACAATACATTTGCAAAGACGTACAGTAACACATAAAAGGAACTTGCGCCGGAGACAGCAAGTAGTCCACAGCACAAAGAGGACTTCATAACTGATTCTGAACATGGATTCAAAGTCCAATATTCTTGTATTTTTAGAAACATGGACATAGAAGTCTAAAGAAGGGTCCCGACCCACAACGTCACCGATCCATTTCTCATGGGATGCTGCCTGCTGCCTGCACCACTCACTCACGGCACCACTTTGTGCCTTTTAATAGTGATGTGACTTTAATTTTCTTTCCATTGATTCAAGCAGACGGCACATTTATGAGTAACAAATGGTGGACTGTCAAGGTCAACAGGCCAACAAGGTGGAAGAGTGATGCCAAGCATTTGTGAAATATTAAAGTAATAACAAATGTGGATTTACTTTCAAATTTCAACATTGACAGTTTACTTTCAAAATAAAACTCGCGGGTCAACCGACACCACTTTGCTACAAATATTTCCAGCAGCTCAGAAAATGACATATGTTTAAATTGATGATAACATTTGCTCTATGATACCCCTCGATCTTTAATTCAAGATCGACCCAGTCTAGAACGGTTGTGGTTTCCTTTGCTGGTGCGTGTGGGAAATCAAACAGTGTGCCGAGTGTGGGTGGCACAGTGAAACAGCAGGTAGAGTTGCTGCCTCACAGCACATGCAGCGCCAGAGACCCAGGTTTGATCCCGACTCCAGGTGCTGTCTGTACGGAGTTTGCACGTTCTCCCCGTGACCTGCGTGGGTTTTCTCCGAGATGGTCGGTTTCCTCCCACACTCCAAAGACGTACAGGTTTGTAAGTTAATTGGCTTCAGTAAAATTGTAATTTGTCCCTAGTGTTCAGGTTAGTGTGCGGGGATCGCTGGTCGGTGTGGGCTGGGTGGGCCGAAGGGCGTATTTCTGCGCTGTGTCTCTAAACTAAACCTAACGAGAAATAAACCTGTGACTCACATCTCAATGCAAGCTGCCACAGAGAGAGACGTGCAAACATTGCTGGAGCTGTATCCATTCTTATATCTTCATTCATTCATGGGGTGTGGGCTTTGCAGCGGAGCGGGCTTTTAATTTGCCATCCCCAGCTACCAGGAAGTGGTTAACTAATGTAGAACTTGAGGAGTAGGTGTACCGACAATAGTGCCAGGAATGGAGTTGCAAGATTTTAACCTCACGAGGCTGAGGACAAGGAGATATTTTTTCCAAGTCAGGATGCTGTGTGTGCTTTGGAGAACAATGGTCCAGGTGGTGATGCTCCAAATTCCACCCCAAATGCACAATACAAGTGGCAAAATATTTCTCCATCAAACCTCCCGATCCATCTGATTGTGGTCACTGCATTGGAGCAAACCATCTTGTTTTATTCCAGCAGTTTCAGCCAAATGAACTTTATCACATTCCAAATGTAACTTGGATATATTCCAGCACCACTCTCCTCTTTGGGAAAGAACATTTTTAATTGCTTGTGCAAGATTTCTCTGCAGAACCAGCTCAAATTCCATTTCCAACACGGAGCACGTACTCCCCACACTCAGGATATGTAGCACTTAATTAATGTCATAGTGATGTGTGTCACAATGACCAAACCCCATTAACCTCTTTTTGTCAGGAACCCTGTCATTTCTCACTACGGTGGCCAAAATGTTTATTTCTCTCCGAAGAAGAGAAAATAAGATTCTAATTCCACCGTAACTCATGACATTGAAATTTTAGGTATTAATTTCCAAATGCTGTTCAAAATCTCACTGTAAGAATTCTGTAATCTCCCTCTCTGTTCTCTTTGGTTAAAAAAGCTTCAAATCCGATGATTACAGGGGCTCCCGGCACAAAGGGTCACCAGTGTCAAGCAGAAAATATGTATCAATTAACTGTTCAGGTGCCAAAAGCCCAAAAGAGCAACTTTTAGCTGTCCTCTCATCCATCTGCAGAATGAAGGAATGTTTAGTGGGAGGCCATACGTTTGGCAGAGATCTCTGGTGGAAACAGAGGTTTATATTCCAGCATTTTTGAACTTTGATCCCTACTTCTGGCATTCACAGTCCAAAGTTGAGAGGGGCCAGAGATTGCTAGAGAAAGCACGGGTCTGAGCAGAATAGAGAAACCCAGCCCAAAACTTGCAGTGAAAATTAGTAATTGTTCTGTGAGCCTGCGTAAACTCATTGGGCGAAACAATCTCAGCCTATGTTGTAGGCCAATATGGAAAAGGGCGCAGGGTGAATGTGAAAAAAAGATGGGAACAAAATGCTGGATTAACTCAGCGGGACAGGCAACATCCCTGGAGAGAAGGATGTTTCGGGTCGAGACCCTTCTTCAGACTAATGTCAAGGGAGTGGGCAGTACAGAGATAAAATGGAGTCAGAGACAGTAAGACTGGTCAGAGAACTGGGATGGGGAGCGAATGGAGAGAGAGAGGGAAAGCAAGGGTTACTAGAAGTTAGAGAAGTCAATGTTCATACCGCCGGGGTGTAAGCTGCCCACGCGAAATATGAGGTGCTGTTCTTCCAATTTGCACTAGGCCTCACTCTGACAATGGAAGAGGCCCAGAACAAAAAGGTCAGTGTGGGAATGGGAAGGGGAGTTAAACTGCTGAGCAACTGGTGAAAAAAAGATCTATGTTGGAGAAGAAAGACACACACAGAGGGAAGCAAAACAGGAACACAGAAACTCAGGAAGGGAATAAATTAAAAATAACAATGAGCTGACAAAGGTTTACATTGCAGGCAAAATAGTTGGTTTTAATGGTTAAATATTGTTTAAGTCGGAACTGTCGGCACACAGGAACACAGAAAGTGGACGAGGCAAGATAACAGGAAAATCACAAGCGATAGATATGCATTCTGATCCAGTTAATCAGGACAAAGGTCACGTTCTCCCCAAGGCTATGTAATAATCAGGGGTAGACCTTCTCCATGAGAAATCTTCCATTTCAGGTCTTTTCTTCTGCTCAAGGACAAAGCAAATTGAATCGAAAAACGCTAAAAATAACGCCAAGCCAAAGCCACCATTTTGCGAGTTAAATTTGACATCTACCCAGAAGTAGCAGCACCAATGTCTCAGAGCAACAGCCCATTCCTTCAGTAATGAATCATCTTGTGTTTGGGTGGGGAAGGGTGGTGAGATCAGGCCTCAAGTAACGCTATACATCTTAATGATTGAGACCGCAATAATATGATATAATTGTGCAATGATCTACTCTAAGGGCGGTTACCTTGTTGCGGTGGTGAAGCTTGTGTGTGCCTAAGATTCTGAGAGCTAAGATTCTGGAGATACGATCCTGGCAGGTTCATCCATGACACAAAAAGACCTCAAAGACAGAAGAATGTAGAAATAAAACAAACCGCAGATGTTGTTTTACAAAAAACAACACAAAGTGCTGGAGCAACAGCAGGTATTGCACCATCTCTGGAGAGTGTGGATAACTAACATTTCTTCAGACTGAAGAAGGGTCCCAACCGGAAATGTCACCTATCCATGTTCTCCAGAGATGCAGCCTGACCCATTGCATTAGTCCAGCATGTTGGGTCTCTTTTTGCCTCAATGGTGGAACAAGCGGAGGATAGTTGTTAGCCTGCAATGTGGAGCACCGCAACAGCTGAGAGGGCGGAAGAAGGCTGCAGTCGGGAGAGGCTCCCAACAGTTGTTGAGTTCATGCCCTTGGATCTGGGTCTGTCTCTGCCAAGGACCGTCTGGTGGCTGTCTGTGCCCCAGTCTCTCCATGTCACACACGATGATCTACCTGGAGGATTAATATTTGTGACTCCAGGATCAGTCTCTTCAGCCATCACAAGACCCACAGAAGGGACCCAGCAGGATCATAATCATACATGACTTTTGTTGATGATGAGTACAAAAGTGTCTTTACTTTCCCTAGGATTGGGTCAAATGAGAAAGCCAACACCAAAAATTTGTCACAGAGCCTTGTTATAAAAAGATTGCACTTACTTACATCTCTGTTCCTGATTGTTGCTTTGTGACCAATTTTCTAGGGACATTCTGCTGCCTGGGTGCAATTGAAAATCACCTACCCTCACAAACTGCTCACATGGCACAATTTGGACAAAAATGAAACACTTATGTTTTGAAAAGATAACAAAGGGTTTGCTGATGTAGCTGGATAAAAATAAATAAGTCTCCATTGGCTGGTAAGTCGATACATAGAGGGTGAAACAGGACTTGAAATTATGATCAACAATTTGTTCTGATGAAAGATCATCAATCTGAAACATTCATTTTGTTTCTATCTCCACAGACGCCACCTGACATGCTGAGCATGTTCGGGGTTTTCCATTTAAAAATATATATAATTTCTAACATCTACAATTATTTGCTTTAAAAATTCTCAATCTTGTTTTCAAATCTATCATCCAATCTCTTCTTATCTCTGACCTCTCCTTAGGCCTTATAAACCTCTGGGATGTCTGTGGTCCAGCAAATATTGACAATTTACTCAACCTGGAATTCAATGGTTCCTCAGTTGTTAAGCATGTTTAAGGGCCTGTCCCATTGAGGCGACCTAATTGGCAAGTTTAGAAGAGTTTCCCCTCGACTCACACTCGCAGCATGGTCGACACGAGCTCCTAGGAGGTCTTTGTAACTCTCCTTCATGCTCGAGAGTAGTCCCCGCATACTCGAGGCCTCAGCTAGGTCGCGGCGTAATTTTCAACATGTTGAAAAATGCCCGCGAATAAAAAAAGCCATGGGAAAAATCGATATGTTTTTTACTCCTAGGTTTAGTCGAAGTAGGCCGTAGTAGGTCAGCATGTTAGTCGTAGGTGATCGAGGGGAGTCGAAGATAATCGAAGGTAGTCATAGATAGTCTTCAACATAGTCGAAGGGAGGTTGAAGGAGATCGAAGGAGGTCGTCTTCACTCTCCACTATTCGGTGTCCAATTTTCCCAAAGCTAGTCGTAGTTAGTCGAAGCTGGTCTTCAACATAGTCGAAGGAGGTCTTCCACATTACATTTTTTCAAACTCTTCTAAACTCTTCTAAACTCGCCAATTAGGTTGCTGCAGTTTAGCCCGTTTAGGCTCTAACCCGGTGATATCTGGACCGCAGGAACATTAGGTGCCAACCTCTAGAATTCCCTCCCAAAACATCTCCACCTCTTAAACAAACTGTCAAATCTACCTCTTTGACTGGGGCCATTTCTCCTCAAATCTCCTTGTACAGCCGAGTGTCACTTTTTGGTTGGTAACACTCCAGCGCAGAACACAAAACAGTGATAGATAGATTCTTGATTAGTACGGGTGTCAGAGGTAATGTGGAGAAGGCAGGAGAATGGGGTTAGGAGGGAGAGATAGATCAGCCATGATTGCATGGTGAAGTAGGCTTGATGGGTCGAATGGCCTAATTTTGCTCATATCATGTATGACCTTATGAACACAAGATGTTCTGCTCTATTGGCGTAGCGATGTATATGACCAATTTTGCCTTCATGGAAGATCTGTCAAGACTTTGTCTTCTCCTTGTTATGGTCATCAGATCCAGCTTTTATTGTAGGCCAATTTTGCTGCCATTTTTTAGGTGGTCATATACTCTCTGGGTTACTAAAAAGGAACAACCTTGAGAAATAAACTATCCAAAACCAAAACCTATTTAAACTCATACAACTGGGAAAAAGGCCCTTCAGCCCAACTCATTCATGCCAACTAATATGCCCCATCTAAGCTAGTCCCATTTGCCCATGTTTGGCCCATATCCCTGCATACCTTTCCTACCCATGTGTCTGTTCAAGTGTCTTTTAAGTGCTGTTATAGTACCTGCCTCAACTACCTCCTCTGGCAGCTCATTCCATATTCCCACCACTGCAATTGGTGCGATTGGTAAATGTAAGTTCTACCAGTTGCCCAGAGGGGTTGATTAAAATTTGGTTGGGGACTTTTAATAGCTTAGGATTGAAATGTAACTAGCTAAAAATTGAAGCTAGGTCATGTATTGCAAGATTTGTCCCACATACACAAATAATATTTACATTACACATGCCGACAGAGTAAGGATAAAGGTAGTGTTCAAGAAAGATATCAAAGCATCTGCCTTATCAACCATTTCCCAACCCAGACCAGTTATTTTGCATAACTAAGAAAACATATTTTGTTTTTGTTTTTTTTCATTCATCATCATTGAAAACATTAGTGACACAGTGGTGCTGGTTTCCAACAGGGACGATGGTGGATGCACCACACATCTCTGTCCTCCAGTTCCTGCGGACTTCCGCCGCTGGGAGTATAGGATTTATCATCATTCCTTACAATGCTATGTACGCCAGTGATCACAACCTCTACTGAAGAAGAAAACATAGAACCATAGAAAATAGGTGCAGGAATAGGCCATTCAGCCCTTTGAGGCAAAGTTACACATGATTGATAAGCATTAAGCAAATGACTTATAACATAAGTACCAATCATGATTATGTTTTAACTTGACTAGACTAGTGTCAAAATGACTTGAATGTTAGGATTTTCACGAAATCAGCTCTTATCAGTGTCTCAGGTCTTCCGAATAGTATAAATGCAAGAAAGGAAATGCAATGGTCCCCACCCCACACCCCCCCCCCCTTCCTTTCCTTCCCATCAGTGTAAAGATGGCTCCCGATCTGAAACGTCACCGGTCCATTCCCTCCATGGATGCTGCCTGATCTGCCATTCAGAAACCACCAGGGGTAAATATAGTGAATGGAAAGTCTGGACTGCTGAGTTCCACCTGATTTTTATTTAGTGTTTATTTTGTGGTTACATTGAGTGGAGTTTTATGGCTGATGTCAAATCCTGCAACAAATTGGAACAGAAATCCAGGCACAGGCTGACCAACCAACTCTTCTGTGCTAAATAGTGGCTTCACTGTGGATGGAGCTTTTATGAAGATGAACAAATTAAACTCTCACCCATTGTTGGAAAAACAAAGTCATATTCAAAGTAAGTTCATAGTGATTTCAGTCTGAAGAACGATTCCGACCTGAAACGCCACCTATCCATGTTCTCCAGGGATGCTGCCTGACCTGCTGAGTTACTCCAACACTTTGTTTATTTTAATAGTCATCGAGTCATAGAGTCTTACAGCGTGGAAACAGGCCTTTGAGGGACGCAACATTTTTTTTTCTTTCCGTTGATTCAAGCAGCCAGCACATTTATAAGTAACAAATGAAGGCCTGTCAAGGTCAACAGGCCTACAGGGTGGAACAGTGCCGCCAAGCATTTGTGAAATATTAAAGTAAAAACAAATTTGGATTCACTTCCAAATTTCAACATTTGACAGTTCACTTTCAAAATACTGTAACAGTCTAGCAGGTCAACAACCACCACTTTGTCACAAATACTTCAAACTGCTCAGAAAAATATAGATGCTGCAGTTCAATGTGTTCAATGTTGCCCTTTCGCCCCCAGATCTTCACTTCAAGTTTGACCCAGTCTGGAAAGTGTTCTAGAGAACAGATCTAAACTACATCTAATCTATAATCAATAATGTGATTGTTTCCTTGTGGATCATGTGAAGATAGTGTAGGATAGTGTTAGGGTGTAGGGATTGCTGGTCGACGCCGACTCAGTTGGCCGAAGGGCTTGCTTCTACACTGTATCTCTAAATTAAACTAATGTATATTAATTACCCTGATCAAACTGAGGACAGAGGTTAGAAACATAGAAAATAGGTGCAGGAGTAGACCATTCGGCTCTTCGAGCCGGCACTGCCATTCAATATGATCATGGCTGATCATCCCAAATCCGTACCCTGTCCCTGCTTTCTCCCCATATCCCTTGATTCTGTTAGCCCTAAGATCTATATCTAACTCTCTCTTGTATACATCCAGTGAATTGGCCTCCACTGCCTTCTGTGGCAGAGAATTACACAGATTCAAAACTCTCTGGGTGAAAAAGTTTTTCTGCATCTCACTCCTAAATGGCCTACCCGTTATTCTTAAATTGTGACCCCTGGTCTGGTCTCCCACAACATTGGGAACATTTTTCCTGCATCTAGCATCTGTCCAATCCCTTAATAATTTTATATGTTCCTATAAGATCCCCTCTCATCCCTCTAAATTCCAGTAAATATAAGCCCACAATGATGTGGCTGTCTTAAATTGCCAACCCATATTGCAAGTGAATGCCGAGTTACTCCAGCAGTCTGTGTCTATTTTTGGTATAAACCAGCATCTGCAGTTCAATTTTATTACTGCAACTGAACGTTTTGCCCATCTCCATTCAAACCAGAAGTGAATGGTTTGAGATCTTGATGTAGTTTTTTGGCTCTTTGGCACTTCACTTATTTATGTTTAAATGTTTAAATTATTGAATGTTTAAATCGCCCACGCTTCTAGTGCTTCACAAAAGTGTATCAGGTTACTAGGTTGCCCCATCTCATGTTAGATGGAGCTGGATTCCATACTAAATGCTTCTCATTATTTTTCATGATTCATTATAGTTAAGAAAAATTATACATTTTCAGTGGTGTAAAACAAGAAAAACAAATAATTACAAGACAGTCCCCATTCGAGTTTTTAATGTAGAGAACTTGGCTTTGATTCTTGGGGAAGTTTTAATTGACGCATGGAACATCGAAAGGTCTAGACCGGATGTAAACAGGAAGGATTTAAGTCCCTTAATAGAAAGGTCAAAAAACCAAAGGATAAATATTTAAGAGAATGGCTGAAGGTTTTGCAGGTGGATGGAATGTGAAGTAAGGTGGGTAATGAAGGTGGCATGGTGACATAGTGGTAGAGCTACTGCCTTACAGCGCCAGAGACTCGGGTTTGATCCTGACCACGGGTACTTGTCTGTATGGAGTTTGTACGTTCTCCCCGTGACCTGCGTGGGTTTTCTCCGAGATCTTCGGTTTCCTTCCACACTCGGCTTGGTATAAATGTTTTAAAAAGTTGTCCCTTGAGTGTAGGATAGTGTTAGTGTGCAGACTCATTGGGCCAAAGTGCTTTTTTTCCTCACTGTATCTCAAAACTAAAAGCAAAATTTGTGGCAAAAGATGTGGGGCTGGAACTCACTGCCTGAAAGAGTGTAGAAGCACCAACCCTTATCCAGACATGAGCTCATGAGGTGATATGATTGTTAAAACAAGATTTAACAACAACAAATATCAAAGTACATAAACAGTTTTTACTTCCTGTTCTGCAAGAACACAGTACGTTTAAGGTATCCTTCGGTGCCAGGAAATGAATGCTCCATTATGATCCATGAATAATCTATATTATTAATCTGGAAATAGCAGATATGAGTGCAGTGACTGTAGCATGGTTGGAATTTCTCAATTGAAACCATCGATATTTTTAAGTAAATTGACCAATTCCACATTCCCCTCGGCAGACGTGTTTCTTGGGAGTAGGTCAGAGAGCGCCTTGGAAAATCCCAATCCTATTTCTCAATCATAACGTCTTCAAACACAATTTAAACCACACTTTCTAGATTGGTGAACAGTTATACATATTGCGCAGGTTTTAAAGTAACACTCACGCGATGCATAAACACAGCAGAAATCATTACAAAAGCGGTTTTAACATGGAGCAGCTCAAAGTAAAATTAATTTCTCCTTTGGTGCTGTAGTGATATGTTATTTAGTTATGTGTAGCTCCCATACATCAAACAATCTATTTATAGCCCTTTCCAAATTAAAGTTCATTTTATTAGATATATTGAACTTAAATCATACTCATTACTTTATTGCAATTTAATAAGAGCTCTTCAACTGCATTATAAAAGATTGATTCAGAAAATATTTTACATTTGCAGGATACTGCTTTGAACTTAGATGATTACTATCACATTGGTTTTTTTGAAGACCTGCAAAAGGATGTGTGTGAACATTCTTAGTAATAAGCAATAACATCAACCAGATCATCCCAGTGAAACAATGCGGCCAATCTGAATATGTTCCTATCTCACGTTGCCTTTGTGTGGTAGTTGTGCTGTGATCCTAATTATACAATGGATCGACTGGGATTATATTCACAGGAACTTAGAAAGATCAGAGGGGATCTGAGAGAAACATATAACATTCTTCAGGGATTGGACAGGCTAGATGCAGGATGTTGAGGAAATCCAGAAGCAGGGGTCACAGTGTAAGAATAAGGGATAGGCCATTTAGGACTGAGATAAGGAAAAACTTTTTCAAATGGATTCCTGTTATTGTATTTACCTTTGCATCTACGTATCAAATCAAAATAGGACGTACATGGTAAATGGTAGGGAATTGAGGAATGCTGTGGAACAGAGGGATCTAGGAATAACTGTGCATAGTTCCCTGAAGGTGGAATCGCATGTAGATAGGGTGGTAAAGAAAGCCTTTGGTGTGCTGGCCTTTATAAATCAGAGCATTGAATATAGGAGTAGGGAAGTAATGTTAAAATTGTACAAGGCATTGGTAAGACCAATTCTGGAGTATGGTGTACAATTTTGGTCGCCTAGTTATAGGAAGGATGTCAACAAAATAGAGAGAGTACAGAGGAGATTTACTAGAATGTTGCCAGGGTTCCAGCAACTATGTTACAGAGAAAGGTTGAACAAGTTAGGTCTTTATTCTTTGGAGCGCAGAAGGTTAAGGGGGGACTTGATTGAGGTCTTTAAAATGATGAAAGGGATAGACAGAGTTGACGTGGATACGTTTTTCCCATTGAGGGTAGGGAAGATTCAAACAAGAGGGCATGACATGAGAATTAAGGGACAGAGGTTTCGGGGTAACGTGAGGGGGAACTTCTTTACTCAGAGGGTGGTGGCTGTGTGGAATGAGCTTCCAGCAGAAGTGGTGGAGGCAGGATCGATTTTAACATTTAAAAGTAAAGTGGATAGGTATATGGACGTGAAGGGAATGGAGGGGTATGGTCTGAGTGCAGGTAGATGGGACTAGGGGAAAACAAATGGTCGGCACGGACTGGAAGGGCCGAGAGGGCCTGTTTCCGTGCTGTAATTGTTATATGGTTATATGGTATCACCCATTCTTGAGGTTTCCGATAACAGTCATTTCACAAAGTGGATCAACGTAAGTAGTCAATAATTACAAACCCCCCTCAAAGAGGAGCTCCGTCCATGGATTGTGTCAGTGGACTCCTAACCAGTTGTGTTGGTGGAGGGTCCTTTCCATTACTTCTGAATCTCTCTGATGATCACAGATATTTAGAGGTAGTGGAAATCTATTCAAATAAATTAGAAATTAAAAGCATAAAATCTGAAGGATATTTAAGGTAACAGTTGATCTGGTTTCTTGACCACATTTCTCACTGTCTAATATGATGTGCTTTAACGGATGTGGGGGGTGAGCAGAGAGGGAGACTTGTTGGCATATGGGGAATCTGGAAGAATCATCTTCCCCCATGTCCTGTCAAATTAAACAGCAGGACATGATTAGTATTTCTTTGTCTCTGCTTGTAATTTTTTTTTTCTTTGCAGCCCATTATTCTTCTTCTAACTGTCTAGTTGAATTGTCCTATTCCACTGCATGCTTTGATTTAAATGAAGCAAGATATGATTAAATGCATCAGGTTCGGCATTCTGCCATGCTACTGTAGCGCAAGATATTCTTTTTTCAGATTTTATCCCCTTTCCTCCATAAATATATGCTGGTGTTGTGCCTGGAGACTACTCTAACATCTTTTGTTCTGCAACTAAGTTCCCATAAATCTGAAGGTGCTGGAATCCTGTATGTTTCTCCCCTCTCCTCCCTCACCTATTCCTCCCACTATCATCCCTTTTCCTTCCCCCATCGCTTCCAACGGCAACCATCCCTCTGGCTTTACATTTCACCGCTCTTCTCTCCACATCTGACACTCCTTTGTCTCCACGTCTCCTCCTGTCTCCTTGCTCTCCTTTTGTCATCCCTTTGTCTCTTTTCATCTCGAGCTGTTGTCACCTGCTGATCAAAACCCCCTCAACTGTATCTATCCTTGTAAGCTTTGTCCCTCTAAATTACTCCAGTCTTGAGTCTTCACAGTGAGAGACCACAGCCACTAACGTCACAAGAGTTGTGTTTCCACTTGGATCATTTGCTGGATAAAAACTAGGTTACACCACAGCATACCCAGATAATATTAAGATTAAACCTCGATGTGATGCCATCCATCATGGAATAGCCTGCAAATACTAACGATCCAGGCTCACAACTGGCCATTCGAGTCAGGAACCAGAGTTTTGTCTGCAATTCTGAGTTAGAGTTAGAGTTTAGTTTATTGTCACATGTTCCGAGGTACAGTGAAAAGCTTTTGTTGCTTGCTAACCAGTCAGCAGAAAGGCAATCCACGATTACAATCGAGCCGTCCAGATTGTGCAGGTACATGATAAAGGGATTAACAGTAATAACGTTTAGTGCAAGATAAAACCAGTAAAGATAGTCCGAGGGTCTCCAATGAGGTAGAGAGTAGTTTGGGACTGCTCCCTGGTTGTTGGTAAGGTGGTTCAGTTGCCTGAAATTACTTCCATCGATAATCAAATGCGTGAGAAACATTGTTATAGACAATAGGTGCAGGAGTAGGGCATTTGGCCCTTCGAGCCAGCACCGCCATTCAATGTGATCATGGCTGATCATCCCCAATCAGTACCCCGTTCCTGCCTTCTCCCCATATCCCCTGACTCTGCTATTTTCAAGAGCCCTATCTAGCTCTCTCTTGAAAGCATCCAGAGAACCTGCCAAAAGTTAAAAATACTTTTGTTTCTTTAGCAAAGTGATGGATTTTGGGAACAGTTTGAATGTGGGAATTTGACCGACTATAGCATGTTGTTTCCATAAATACAAATGGGACAATTTAAATGCTTCAGCTGTAGCACGAATCTCAAGAAACAGTAATCAATGATTGAACGTGAGGATGAACAAGGAGGTTGGAGAGGGAGACTGCAGTGCTGCAAACTCAACCATCAATGTAGAACGTGAGCTAGAGAGATCTTCACTGAACTAGATAGTGGATAGGACAGGTTTGGAGGGGTATGAGCTAAACGCGGGAAGGTGAGACCAGTATAGCTTGGACATGTTGGCCTATGTGGGCAAGTTGGGCTGAAGGGCCTGTTTCCACACTGCATCACTCAATGACTCTTCAATTCTATCTGATAGTGATAAATTTTCTTCCAGAATATGCTCTCTCTTCTTTTTCAAGTGGTGAACCTTTCCCACAAGCCAATAGAATAGCTACCTAGAATGATAATATAATTATCATTATAATATAAATATTACATATTTGTTGTGACGTTACGTCTGATATGCCTATAAAGCTGCAGCAAGTAAGAATTTTGTTGTGTCGATCCCAATGCATATTACAATTAAGCATTCTTGACTTTCTTTTGACTCTTCAATGGATTGCTTCCCATGTCAATTGAAGTATGGCACGTTTCAGCAGAGAGTACCAAGTCAGTCATGTGAAGCACAACCAATCTTTGCATATCCACATTTTCCCTGCAGCAGAGGCTGATCAAAGTTCAAACATTTTTTTTATTTTTAAGCATTGAGTATTAGTGTGCTCTGACAGTGCATTTGATGGCACTGGGCCTGTACTCGCTGGAGTTTAGAAGAATGAAGGGGGGACCTAATTGAAACGTACCAAAAAGTGAAAGGCTTGTATAGAGTGGATGTGGAGAGGATGTTTCCATTAGTGGGACAGTCTAAGACTAGAGGTCATAGCCTCAAAATTAATGGAAGTCACTTTAGGAAAGAGATGAGGAGGAATTTCTTTAGTCAGAGGGTGGTGTATCTGTGGAATTCTTTGCACAGAAGGCTGTGGAAGCCAAGTCAATGGATATTTTTCAGGCAGAGATAGATAGATTCTTGATTAGTACGAGTGTCAGGGGTTATGTGGGGAAAGCAGGAGAGTGGTGTTGGGAGGGAGGGATAGAGGGATAGATCAGCCATGATTGAATGGTGGAGTAGACTTGATGGGCTGAATGGCCTAATTCTGCTCCTGTCACTTATGACCTTATGATCCAATTTGATTTGAGGTCAATTTTAATGAAAATGAAAAACAAAATCTTATACAGCCCTTCAACCAACAGATCCTCCACTGACTATCAATCAGCCATCTACCGTAAACCAACGTTAATCCTATTTTTTTTACTTCCCTGATTTCATCCCCCATTTAAACATTGGAAGCAATTTAAAACCGGAGCCCCCACAACAAACCCACGTGGTCACAGGGAGAATAATTGTAAATCTCCACACTGATAGCAACAGAGGTCAGGACTGAACCCAGATCACTGGAGTTGTGAGGACCCTCACGAGCTCTGCCACAGTGACATCACGCACTGGTTGCTCACCAAAAGCGGCTTCTGTGAATTGTAGAAGTTTTAAACCCATTTCATTGCTGCAGAATTGACTAGTTCCATTCAGCTTGCTGCGGTAAAGCACTTTTCATGCATGATGCTCAAGAAGGAACTGCAGATGCTGGAAAATCGAAGGTAGACAAAATTGCTGGAGAAACTCAGCGGGTGCTGCAGCATCTATGGAGCGAAGGAAATAGGCAATGTTTCGGGCCGAAACGTTGAGTCTGAAGAAGGGTTTCGGCCCTAAAGGTTGCCTATTTCCTTCGCTCCATAGATGCTGCCGCACCCGCTGAGTTTCTCCAGCAATTTTGTCTACATTCTGCATGACGCTGCAGTTGACTTTTGCATATCTGGGGAATGCTATCTTGTGTTCTCGTGCAGACACTTACTTAGGTGGAGCCAGGACGTCCTCAAGGAATTCTTCAATCTTATTAACATCGGTTTTCACCTCTCCGTTGAAGGTTATAAATGGTGGGTGTGTTCCAGGAGCCAGGTTTTGCAGGTCAGCTGGTTTCCTGTTAATTTAAAAAGCAAGAGAGTGTCATCAATTAACCATCAGCAAAATCATTAAACATCCCCCTTCAAAGGCAGGGCACAAGATGTTGACACTGTAGGTTTGCAGCTCAGTGCTTCATGAGCAGACTGTGAGGATGGTTCCATCTGCATTACACTGCACCCTGATGATGTCTGAATCACTGGGCGAGATACAGCTCCTGATCTATTATTTGAAGCCTGCCTGTCTTCCTGGTCAGTGCCCACCACTGCCAACACCCACCTGCCTTCCACAGACTGGCATCCAGTCAAAGCAGAGAGCCCAATAAACAGGGAATCACATAGGAAAAATATAAATGCACATAATTAAACAAACTAAAAGAGGCAAGCAGCTAGTCACACAAAGACAATCCGATGCTGATAGAGATGAGCAGAAAGAATAGAGATGAAGAGAAAGGGGGGGAGTGAGGGGGAGAAAGAGAGGGGAGAGGAGAGGGGGGGAGAAGGAGAGGAGGTGAGAAGGAGAGGGGGGAGAAAGTGGGAGAGCGAGCGGGAGAGAGAGAGAGCGGGAGAGAGAGAGCGGGAGAGAGAGAGGCGGGAGAGAGAGAGCGGGAGAGAGAGAGCGGGAGAGAGAGAGCGGAGAGAGAGAGAGAGAGAGAGAGCGGGAGAGAGAGAGCGGGAGAGAGAGAGAGAGCGGGAGAGAGAGAGAGTGGGAGAGAGAGAGAGAGAGAGAGAGAGAAAATTGCATGTGAATTTAAATTCTGACAATTAATCTTTTGCTGTTTTGTACCAGGTTCAGAGAGCAGTGCTTTAAGGGCCATGGGTTTGTTGTTAACTCTGGATTGGAAAAGAAAAATGACTGTAATTGTATTTAACATGTGCACATTGTTATTAATCCTTGATGGGATTAATTGGGAGACCTCTACACAGTTCAAAGAAAGTCTTTGAAAAGTAGCGAGGCTTCTTAAAACCTTTGGCGTGCTTGTAACTAAAAGAACATTTCCAAAAAAATCCAAAACAACATATTAACAGTCAGGTATCAACACAATTTACTGTCAAATACTAAAACAGCAAGAAAGCCCTGACGTAAATCAGCAACAATAATTCAAGACCACTGAGAGTAAAAAAAAAGGTCATGACTGAGTAAATACAGTGGAAAAAGTGACATAGAAACATAGAAACATAGAAATTAGGTGCAGGAGTAAGGCCATTCCCCTTCGAGCCTGCACCGCCATTCAATATGATCATGGCTGATCATCCAACTCAGTATCCCGTACCTGCCTTCTCTCCATACCCTCTGATCCCCTTAGCCACAAGGGCCACATCCAACTCACTCTTAAATATAGCCAATGAACTGGCCTCAACTACCCTCTGTGGCAGAGAGTTCCAGAGACTCACCACTCTCTGTGTGAAGAAAGTCTTTCTCATCTCGGTCTTAAAGGATTATCCTTAAGCTGTGACCCCTTGTCCTGGACTTCCCCAACATCGGGAACAATCTTCCTGCATCTAGCCTGTCCAACCCCTTAAGAATTTTGTAAGTTTCTATAAGATCCAATCTCCTAAATTCCAGAGAGTATAAACCGAGTCTATCCAGTCTTTCTTCATAAGACAGTCCTGACATCCCAGGAATCTCAACCTTCTCTGGGAAATGGACACCATGACACCCAGGTCTCGCTGCATCTCCCCTTTCTAATTGGCCACCATTTAAATAATAGTCTGCTTTCCTGTTTTTGTCACCAAAGTGGATAACCTCACATTTATCCACATTATACTGCATCTGCCAAACATTTGCCCACTCACCCAGCCTATCCAAGTCACCTTGCAGTCTCCTAGCATCCTCCTCACAGCGAACATGCCCCCCAGCTTAGTGTCATCCGCAAACTTGGAGATATTGCCTTCAATTCCCATTGTGACATTGCGATCAATCCTGACATTTACTTAAAAGCCAATAAAAGAATTATATAAACTGCAGAAAGTTTCAATGTACATCCAATGGAAAAATAAAGTGAATATTCGCTACCTGGAGGTTGTGGAAAGGGAAGCACTGTGCTCCTGCCTTCACTTTAACACCAACACGCTGACACCAAATTGTTCTGCGCATTCTTATTGCAAGAGCAAACGGAAAGGCCAATGCAGAGTTGGTGTTTAAAGTAATGGGCCTTTTATTAAAGCTGATCTCTTGAGCGCGACTTTGGTGCAGCTTTTATACTTGACAAGAATACACAGAATTCTTAACCGAACGATTAACAGTAAAACTGGGTCTTGATTACAGAGTGGAGGTTAGAGAATCAAACTAGATCTTGATTACATAATAAAATGATTATCCACAACTCTAATTTAGTTGACAGTAGCTCCAGATGTTTGTTATGACGATGGGTACAAGCTACAACATAATAAATGAAGGGGGTTACACAAAAAGCTGGAGAAACTCAGCGGGTGCAGCAGCATCTAAGGAGCGAGTAAATAATAATAATAAATAATCAATGAAGTTGCTGAAACCTGGATGCCGTCACTGCTGCATTCCATGTCTCTACTTTTCAGCTTTGGCTGTGGTTCCCTATCACCACATTAGCAGAATCCACATCTCTATTTACCGGTTATTAGCCCTCACTATTCTTAGTGGAATAAATGGTGGAATTATTTACTAAGAGGTACCATAAAGATATTTAAATGTCATAAGACAATCAAAGTGGAATTTACAGTATGAAAGGGGAAATTGTGTTTGGGAAATTTGCCAAAGGACATTGAGGATATCTCAAACAAGACGGAGAAAGTGGAGCCAGCAGCCGTAATGCATTTGGATTTCCAGAATACTTTGATAAGATGCCACATCTCATAGTAGAACACATGGGGATGATGGTAGTACACTGGCATGGATAGGGGAGCAGCAAAACTAACGAGGAACAGTTGGATTAGCTGCAGGCACAAGGATCTGCAGATGCTGGAACTTTGACCAAAGAACACGAAGTACTAGAGCAAGTCAGCGGGCCAAGCAGCATCTCTGGAGAACATGATGAGGCAATGTTTCGTGTCGAAACCCTTCTTCAGAATTGGGCTAATTGGCTCATTTGTGGATTTGCTGTCATCTAATAGTTACCGTAGGGATTATTATTGGGGTCTCAACTATTTATGACATAACTTGGATGAAGGAACCAGTTCTACAATAACTTTTTTTTTAACTGTACAAAGATAGGTGGGTCAGTAATTTGTGAGGAAGACACAAGTGCCTGAAAATTAATATAAATAGAACTTAGAAAAGTATGGTACAGGATCAGGCTCTTTGGACCACAATGTCTGTACAGAACACGATGGCAACTTATACTAATCCTATTGTCTACACATGATCCATTTATCAAGTGTCTGTACACAGTGAAATGGCTCAATTGTAATCATGTATTGTCTTTCTGTTGACTAGTTAGCACACAACAAGAAGGTTTTCGCTGCACACGTGACAATAAGCTAAACTAAAAATAAACTACCAAGATCTGAGTCAGTGTTGAAAATTATTTCAAATTGATGCACAATAAAGTGGTGGTGCTGCCATGCAGCTGCTGCTCGCCTGAAGTGTCTTCTTTTCCTTTTGTTTCTGTTTTCTTTTGTCATGTTGGACATACGGTTTAGTTTATTTTTAGTTGTGTATGTGTTTGGGGGGGGGGGGGGGGGGACTTGTTTTAGTCTCTTCCTTCGGGGGGGATGCAACCTTCTATTTGTCGTATCTCCGTCTCCGTCTGCGTCTCCGTCTGCGCTGAGGCCTAATCGCGGAGCTGGCAGCCTCCAACTGGGGCCGACCTCGAGGCTCGAGGCAGAGCCAGGACCCGCCATCGCGAGGCTGGCCGACTTCGGGGCTGAGGTGGTGCTGCGGCGGTGGCCCGACTTCGCAGCCTCGGAGGCTTCGACCGCGGGCCCCCGTGGACGACAACATCAGGAGCTCGCAGGTATCAGGTTGGTGACCGATTGTCCGGAGCTCCCGCATCAACTGGACTGGAGGGCGGCAGCTTCATCCGCCCCGGGCAGTGGAGTTTGAACAGGCCCATTCGCGGAGCTCGTATTCGGCCGTGGGACTTGCCATCAGCCGGCGGGGAGCCCTACGTCGAAAGCCTAGATCGCCTCAACGCAGAGGGAGAACAAGCAAGGAAGAGATAAGGACTTTAAGACTTTTGCCTTCCATCACAGTGAGGAGGTGCCTGGTAGACTCACTGTGGTGGATGTTAAACTGTGTTCATTGTGTGTTCTGTTATTTTATTTTCTGTCATGACTGCAAGGTACGCAATTTCGTTCAAACTAAACGTTTGAATGACAATAAATGAAACTTTATACTTTAAGGGTCACTGAGTATCAATCAAAATGCACAACATAGATTGCAAGCAAAGCAGCGATGAATTGTGTGTGAAGTACTTAGTTCTTACTTCTGATCCAAAGTTATCAGCTCAGTTTGTAAATTGAGAGTGTTTGCCAAAGAATAAAACCCTAATAACATAACAATTGGAGTTATCATGTGGACAGGTGGGGATCTCGTGAAATATCTTTTACAAAATCATGGGATAATGGATTGTTGCTTTATCATTATTACCCCCTTAACTTTATAGGGAAAATTACCTTTGAAACTGTTTTTAAGTAAGAAATTAAGAACTAGTCTTTAATCAAAACAGATATGCCACACTAGTACATTGGAGATGCTAACATATAGAAGAGAATAAATTAACAACTGTAAAAATGTAATCATTTGCAAGCACTAGAATTTGGTAGGATTAAAATTGGTCAGGTTAAAATTGCACCAGAAATACATCAACAAGAGACAGATGAAGGAACAAATAACCTATATACTTGGTCCAAACTGGAAAGTTATTGGCTTCAGAAATCCTTGTCAGGATATCAAATAACATCTTCCTAAATTATGATTAGGGATGCCACAAACCCATGTTATCTCTCAATCTCATCAACATAACTATGTTACAAATCAGAGATCAAACGGGAATAGAAAATAAGCCCATTACCAGTTCCACGCACTGATGCTAAAGATTGGAAAAACATGGCTGTTGCATGCATATAGGCAACTCAATGCAAAGTAGTTCTTTGAATAAATCTAAATGGAAATATCAAAGACTGGTGGGCACAGCTTTAAGGTGAGAGCTACAAAGTTCAAAGGAGATGTTTGGGGCAAGTTTGTATTTACACAGAGGGTGATGGGTGCCTGTAACACACTGCCAGGGTGGTGTTGGAGACAGGCATGAGAGTGGAATTTAAGACATTTCTGGATAGACATCTGCATATGCAGTGAAGTTGGGGGTGGGGGTCATATGCAGGCAGAGGCAATTAGTTTAACTTGGCATCATTTTCAGCACAAACATTGTAGGCTTAAGGGGCTGTTCCTGTGTTGAACTGTTCTATATTCTATATAATGGGTATTGTCACTTTTAAACTGAATTATTTGAAACACGAATAACCTAAGAATTATTATCTAATACGAACAGCATTGGGGGTTAAAGGACAAAGGCAATTCAGACAACCTTGGCCAAAAATGATCACTACTCAGTCCCACAGCCCAGAAACGATCTACATTCTTGGCCAGCCTGCAGTTCCCCAGGGCTACACAGCTTACATTGCAAACACTTAACATTATAGAAATGTGTCTGGAAATTCAACTACATATTAAAAAAAATGAGTCCTCCTGCTTAAAAGGTATTTTGAGTTCACGATTAAAAATTAAAAAAACTGCAGATGCTGAAATTAAAACAAAATAAAACTGCTGGAAAAGTCAGGCAGCATCTGTGGAAAGAAGAAACAGAGTTAATGTTTCAGATTGCAGACCTTTCACCACTTCTGACTAAAGGTTTTCAACCTGAAACATTAGTTCTGTTTCTATCCCTGGATGTTGCCTGACTGGCTGAGTGTTTTATCATTTTCCATTTTTATTTTGGCTTCTCAGTTGTGAGTTTAACTACCATTTTTTTTAAATCCTTGAGGCACAAGAGGAAGGAAAATATGGAGCTAGTCCCATCGTTGTTTTCCTGAAAAAGAAGCACGTAGCTGGCTTAAAAATTGCTCCCAGCTGTGGTTAAAAGTCACCCAAGAACAATCTGCAAGATTGCTACAACTCTGGGAGTGTGTTTGTCCTCACATCCCCCTGACAACAACAGCTGGTGATTTTACAAAACCAAACACAACCTTCTGTTTTCTGCTGCCGTACTGATTTACCAGTTTGATTTGAACCTTGAACAGCTGTCTCACCAACTGCACCGTAGCATTTGCTAAATGACCGTATCACGTGAGGAGAGGCTAATTCCGATGTGCATATAATTCATGCCAAAGATAAAGTACCAGCTCACAAGGTTCTGGAGTTTACGGCCATAACTCTTTTACTATACGAGCCTTCAAATATCCTCAGCTCAAAAACACAACACAAACACTAAATTCAAACAACCAACAAACGTTTCAGAGAGATTTAGATAATGTTTCAGAAACATTATGACAGATACATCATAGGATAGGTTTAGAGGACTATGGGCCAAACGCAGGCAGGAGGGACTCATGTATATGGGATATGTCGGTCAGCGTGGGCAAGTTGGGCCGAAGGGCCTGTTTCCACACGGTATGACTCGATGACTAATATTCTTGAGGTGATAGGCACATTCAATATTCATCATGCAAAAGCTTTTCCCACTCTCAAACTCTAAACTTAAACTTGTCATCAACTGTGCACTTCTATACCATGTAGTGAATTGTAATACGAGATATGAACTGAGTTTGTATTAAACATTCATAAGTAAATAATTCTGATGAAAGCTCAGATGTGTTTGCAAATGCAATCTCTACCTCCGGGGTAGATTTAGCAATTTATTAGCGACTTCACAACATTATCCAAGTTACCTATGCTGCCAGCTATACTGTACAAAGACCTCGGTTAGACATTCACATTGCTATTGAATTATTGACACAAACTGACCATAATTTGGCACAGATTGATATCTGACATTGCAAATAAGACAGAATAGTAAATGTAAGATTTCAGGTAAGTGGCTAAAGAAATAGTTCTTAATGATTTTAATGGTCCAAAATTCCATAGATTTATGGAAGCTTCGATTAGATTGGAAAATAGTGAATGTAACTTCTTTGTTCAATGTACATGGAGGACAGTGCGGGATGGTGACATGAGAGTTGACAATACTAATATTCAAGGTCAGTTTGAGATTAAGGAGGTGGTGTTGGGGCCCTTGAAGAGCATTAACGTGGATAAATTCCCACGGCACGATGGTATCTATCCCAGGTTCATAAAGCCATAAGTGTTAGGAGCAGAATTAGGCAATTTGGCCCATCAAGTCTACTCCAACATTCAATCAAGGCTGATCTATCTCTCCCTCCCAACCCCATTCTCATGCCTTCTCCCCATAACCCCTGACACTCGTACTAATCAAGAATCTAATTATTCCACCTTAAAAATATCAATTGACTTGGCCTCCACAGCCTTCTGTGGCAAAGAAGTCCACAGAATCACTACCCTTCATAAAACAACCCACCCACCACAAGGTTATTGAGAGAGGCAAAGAAAGGAGATTGCAGAAGCCTTGATGAAGATCTTTGCAACTTCCCAAGCCCCAGGTGAGATCCCAATAGACTGAGGAATAATGTTGTTCCTTTGTTTAAGAAGGGAAGTAGAGCTAATCCAGGGAATTGTAGGCCGGGGAGTCTCACGTCTGTGATCGAGAGGATACATTGTGTGGGGCGAAGGGCCTGTTCTATGTTTTAAAAACAGAGGGTGACAGAAAAATAGAAAACGATAGGCCAGTTAGCTTAACATCTCTCTTACGTAACATTTTTGAAGATACTGTTAAATAAATTACAGCAGTAGACTTGGATACATTTTTAGATAATCAGGCACTGTAAGCATGGTAGTGTGTATGGTAAATCGTGTTTTACTGAGTTATTCAAGTTCTTTGAAGGAGTAATGTATGCTGAGGATGAGGAGAAACCAGCGATGTTTACAGGGGGCAATTGATAAGCTGCTACTTCAAAGGTTCAAATGGAAAATAAATGCGATGGTGGAGGAGGAGGTCACCTGTAAGCATTCATGAAAGATCTGAAGGATGTGGATAGGTTAAAGGAATTGGCAGGAAAATGCAAAATTGTCCATTTTGGCAAGAAAAGTAAAACGTACTATCAAAACAGCACATGATTACGAAGTGCAGAGAGATTTGCATATCCTAGCGGATGATGCTAAAAGGCTAGTAAGCAGACCAACAAGCAGTTGGAAAAAATAACAGAATGTTATTCTTTATTTTGAGGGGAATTCAATATAAAAGTAGGGTGGTTCTGGTTCAGCAGTACAGTGCAATGGCAAGACCAAACTTGGAGTATTGTGTAGACTTTCACTATTTAATCAAGAGGGTTAATGAGTTGGAAACCATTTCGAGAAGGTTTACTAGGTTTATACCTGGAGTGTGTTGTCTTATGCAGAAAGCTTGGACCGATCAGGCTTGTGAAGGACAAATTACTTGAAACATTTAAAATTTAGTTTGGTCTTGACAGGATGGAATTGGAGATTAAAGGGCCTGTCCCACTGTATGAGCTAATTCAAGAGTTCTTCCGACTTTCCCCTGATTCGAACTTGGAAAATTAAGGTAATAGCTGCTCATAGGTACTCAGGGCTCTCGTGGACATTTTTCAACATGTTGAAAAATCTTCACGCGTCTTCACGAGCTTACCGCGTTTCCCCGAGTACCTGCCGTTAGCGTTACGAGCCGCTAAGAGACGTCCCGAGCTCCGACGTACCCGCTACATACATTCTACTTGCTTACCATGAGTTTGATTTTTTTTTTAAACTCGGGAGAGCTCTTGAATTAGCTCGTACAGTGGGACAGGCCCTTTACACCCGGGCAGGTTGTGTGCATGTGTGTTGGGGTGGGTTTGTTGTCAATGAATAAAAATAAAGGATTGCCCATAAGACAGAGACATGGTCATTTTCTCCCTTGCAGAGTCATGAGGTGGAGAACACGAACTCTTTGAATATTTCTTACAGAAGAATTAGATAAATTTGTGATAAGCAAGGGAGTTAAAACTAACAGGGAGGAGGCAAGAATGCAGAGGTGAGGTCACAGTCATATAATTCATGCAGCCGAATCCTTTCCCAAATGCATATCTTTGCATATTTGTACATTAGTGCTACAACACATGTCTGTGGGAAGCTTTGCTCTGCTGTGTCTTGTGGCAAATGTCTTGAGATCTATCAATGCTGATGCCAACTCACAGCTAGAAACACATCCATTCCAGACCAGAGAATCCTAGATCACAATAAAAACAAATGATTACCAAATTATACGTGCGGATAAGATAATATATGATAGCATGACGCTGTCATTACACTAAGCTTTCAAAATGTCATTGTGGAAAGTGCTAAACGGATGCCCACTCTAATGGCAGTTTCTATTTTAGTTCACTCAAAGATTACATTTTCCAAACAATATACAGATGGTGTAACGTGGTCTCTCTAACATACAGTATCTTACCAGGCCTGGCACTTGAATCGTATCGTCACTTTTCCTCAGTGTGTGGGGTGTTTCGATTAGAGTAATTATATGTATACAGTAAAATGAAACTGAAAATTATCACCACTGCTCATTGTTAACTGGGGTTGCCAACTTTCTCACTCCCAAAAATGGTCAAAATAAGGGACAAATTCCCGATGGCAATTCGTTGACCAACTCGGCCGTGGCTGAGTGAATGAGAGTTGGCCCGGGTGCAGGACTTTGCGCGCGACATCTTGTTGGCTCGGGCCAACACTCCTCAGCTGGCCCGCTGGCTGGGCTGTGTGCTCTGCTGCACGCAAGGTCCGACACCCCATCCAACTCATGAACCGATGATCGGCCATGAGAAGGAGGGGTGGTGGTGCCGGCAGTAAGCGAAGGTCCGAAGGTCGGACAGCTGGCCGGGCTGCCGACCGACGGAGCCACGGGCAAGGCGCGGCTGCTGCTGCACTCCATGGGTTGCACTACATCGGTACGGGTGAGGTGGAGCCGGACGCACCGCTCCGATCGGATAGTCCCCTTGACCCGAGTAGTTTAGCAGTCAAATACGGGACAAGGGCGGTCTCGTATGGGACAAACCAATTTAGCCCAATATACAGGATGTCCTGGTCAATACGGGACAGTGGGCAACCCTTTTGTTAACCCATCAGAATTTCTCCAAATTGCTTCGCCCCACGTTAGAAAGACTCGAATTGGAATTCAGTGAAGTTGAGCAAGGAAAATGTAGTCATTTTTATTAGTGTTGCAAATAAGAGTGCCTCATCACAACAGGAAATTTAAAAAGAGTGCTTACATGGTGAATTATTAAATTTGCGTTTTAAGGGGGAATTTAAATGAGGAAGTGATGGTGATTTTTTTTTTGGATTGGAAATTCGGGGAAGTCCAGGGAATAACTCGGTCTTAGCTCAGAATTCTTGGGTGGCGACAAAACTAACATTTTCTAAACAGTCAGAATCTTTTTAAGACAGTCTGAACCTTTTCTAGACAGTTAGAATCTTTTTTTTTTTACAAACCTTTTTGAGACACTGAACCATTTTTGGGATGGAGAAATCAAATACTGGAGGGTGTAGCATAAGGTGAGAGGTTCAAAGTTGAAAATAGTTGTGCCGGACAGAGGGTGGTGAATGCCTGGAACACTTTGCCAGGGCAAGTGGTTTAGCCAGATACGATAATGCAGCAGTGATATAACAATGTGGTGCAGAATAAAGCAAACGGGTCCAAACATAAATATCTTATGCTTGCGTTCTGTGATTCCATTGATAACATTCTTGCCTGAATCCAGAGGTCTGAGTCACAATCCGAGCTGACACATGATTTAACTGTGTTGTAGGCAGTTGTAAATTAACGCTAAACCTGTCCTTTACGATGTTCAAGATCGATATTAGCAATTTGGATGTGAATGTATGAGATGCATTTTTTAAGCTTAAGGGCCTGTCCCACTTGGCTGTCTTTCGCGCGCCATTTACGCGACCTGCTAGCGTGTGGGTAGCGCGGGGATGGGCGCATGGAGTGGTGCGGAGGAGTGTGAACTTCGTCCTGAACAACATTTTCGCGCGCCACCCGCCTGTCAGGCAACTGGCGGCCAAAGTGGAACAGGCCCAAGACCCTGGCGCTACGCAACGTCTCACCTCCAACAGCAGCAGAAGCAGGCAAACGATCGTCGAACTCAGCCTGGGGCTCACGGCCGTTGTGGATCCGGATCCGCCCCCACTCCTACTCCCAGTGCGGGGCCAAGAAGATCGAAGATAGACACAAAATGCAGGAGTAACTCAGCAGGACCGGTAACATCTCTGGAGAGAAGGAATGGGTGACGTTTCGGGTCAAGACCCTTCTTTCAGACTGAAACATAGAAACATAGAAAAAAGGTGCAGGAGTAGGCCCATTCGGCCCTGAAGAAGAGTCTCGACCAGAAACATCATCCATTGCTTCTCTCCTGAAATGCTGCCGGTCCCGCTGAGTTACTCCTGCATTTTGTGTCTATCTTCAAATGACGTCACGCGCTCCATGATCACGCGCGCGACCGTTGAGCGACCGTCACTACCGGCCTGTCTCGTAAGTGATGGCACAAGTAGAACAAGCCCTTTACAGTCGACACTAAAATTGGTAGTTTTGTTCTTAGTGAGGATTGTAGCCTTCTGCCACTGATCAAAATTGACCGGGAGACTGTAGATTGAATCATAAAAACCCAGGAGGAGATGATATACCCACTGAATAATAGAGACCCTAGGAAGTACTAAGCAACAGAGGAATGCTTGGCCAAAAGCAGGTAGACAAGGCAATTATAAAGGCAGAGAGGATATTTTCCTCCTTTAGCTGGGACAAAGAATATAAGCACAGGGAGCTTATGGTACTATCATATCAATTATTTTTAGGCCAGAGCTGGAGGACTGTGTGCAGTTCTGGTCAGCACACTACGAAAAGATATATGCATGCACTGAGGGGAGATCGGAGTGAGATGTACACATAGAGTAGAGAATGAGAAATGTGTCCTCCCGGCAGAGATGACTTTGACCAGAGGGCATGGTTTCATGTAAAGTTTAGGAGAGCCGGAGAGGAATTAGGGAAGAATTTATTTCACCCGAGTCTGCCTGCAAGTGTGGTACATGCAGGTACTTTCACAATGTTACAAGGTATTTAGATGACCCATTGGAATGTCCTGGCATAGAATGATACAAGCTGAGTGCGGGGAAAAGGGATGGACATTGATGGGCTGAAGGGTTTCACAAGTGATAGGAACAGAATTAGGCCATTCGGACATTAGGCCATTGGTCAGAATTAGGCCATTGAATACTCCGCCATTCAATCATGGCCGATCTATCTTTCTCTCTCAACCCCATTCTCATGCCTTCTCCCCATAACTCCTGACACCCATTCTACTCAAGAATCCATCGATATCTGCCTTAAAAATATCCATTGAATTGGCCTCCAAGACTTACCACAGATTTACCACCCTCTGACTAAAGAAATGCTTCCTCATCTCCTTCCTAAAGGAATGTCCTTTAATTCTGAGGCTATGATTGGAAACATCCTCTCCACATCCACTCTAGCCAGGTCAATGCTGTAATGCCTTTATGATTCCTTGGGAAAGTTACTTGATGGAATTCCAGCTCTATGTTAATGCAGGTTTGATCACCCTGCTAGTGTGTGCACACACAGTGTAAGGCCACTGCTGCCTTCACATTGAAATGATCTGCCAGCACACTTTGTTTCAGCTCCAATGGAAAAAAAAACATTTCTGGATGTGGAAATGTCAGAGAAATCGCCCGCTGGCATTTGTCCGAACATTTGGTGGGAGAGAATCAAACTGGATTGGATTAAATAGTAAAAACAGGGTTCAGCCAATTTTGGGCCCATTTTGTTGAGTTAATGTATTTGCTGTGTTTTGAAAGGTTACATTCCTCCACTAAGAATCTGTCCACAGGATTCAACTTCTTTATTTATGGAAATAAAAGTTAGATTTTGCAGGGATAAAAAATGTCAAAAACTGCAAGGTATTTTTTTTAAACACAATTCAATCGCCCCCATTATGCGACAGACCAAAGTAAGGTTGTACGAATTGAGCACAATCAGAATAAAGTGTGGATTTGGACACTTGACCCAAAATTTGCTGAATGGACCATGGTCACTGAGGGAAAATTTGATGTGTTTATTATGTGAAAGAATTTGAGGCTACAGATGGACTCAGTACTTGCACAAAGCTCTCCACTACAGAACTGTGAGACCGGTATGAATGAGCTTTCTGTCTGGCCTGTGCGAAGACCAAAAGGTGGAATGTGTAATCTGATTTTGTGGCTGCTGCACCACATATAATTTCCACCAAAGATTAGCATGTCCAGAGTTCATATGGCAGTGACTTTCAAAACCAGGAACCGGAATCTGCATCGTCTCTAGTACATAATTGAATCAGAACTGGATTCAGTCTCTGGAAACTCTCAGGGCAGCATGGTAGCTCAGCGGTAGAGTTGCTGCCTTACAGCGCCAGATATCCGGGTTTGATCCCGACTACAGGTGCTGTCTGTACAGAGTTTATATGTTCTCCCCGCGACCCGCGAGGGGTTTCTCCAAGATCTTTGGTTTCCTCCCACATTCCAAAGATGTACAGGTTTGTAGGTTAATTGGTTTGGTATAAATGTAAATTTTCCCTAGTGTGTGTAGGATAGTGTGTATGTGCGTGGATCGCTGATTGGAGGGCCGAAGGGCTTGTTTCCACGATTTATCTCTAAACTAAACTGAATAAAAATAGTGATGTTGCTACATTTTTTTTTAAACAAAAAAACTTAATGTAACGGTGCCAATGTTATTCAAATTTTTACAGGGCACTTTCAGCAGATCTGTTGATTTTTGGTCAATTAGAGGCATGGTTCATAATGCTTCTATATCTATATTTATTGTGAAAGTTTCAAATATAATGTCATAAAAACGAGATCACCTGTAAACTAGTAAAATTCATTTAAAATCAGTCATGGAAGGGATTACTTTATCCAAATGACATATTAACCTGCTGGGCAGTGTGGCAGTGATGCAGGTCCCCAATTCAGAAGTGCGGGGAAGGATGCAAAAACAAAACATCTGTGGGGCAGAAGTCAGATTTTGAAATGACTCCAACCAGATCCTGCAGAAGTTCCACCTTCGATTTGATTAGAAATCCCTGCACCTTCAACTAGAACTAGTGTACGGGTGATTATTGTTGGGTGCGAACCCGGTTGGTCGAAAAGCCTGTTTCTCAGCTGTATCTCTAAACTAAGCTAAACAACTAAACTAAATTGTGAATAGAAATGGATGGTAAACATTTGTGTTGAGACCCTTCATCTAGACGAAGGCTCTCAACCCAGAACGTCAACTGTCCATTCCCTTCCATAGTTGCTGCCTGAACCTCTGAATTCTTTCAGCTGCCAGATTTATATCGTCCAGCTTATTTATGCTCCAAAGTGGTGAGATCTGGAATGAGCAACACCGCAAGCTTCACAGCATTTCCAGGGCTCTCAGAGATGCAACATTTAAAGAAGTCTATATCTCTCGTGTCCGGTCTGAAGAAGGGTCCAAAACAAATCCTTCGCTCCTTAGATGCTGCTGTCTCCAGCTTCCCTCATAGATGCTGCCGGACCAGCTGAGTTACTCCAACACTTTACACTTAAATACACTTCAAATGTTAGCCAAATGAATGGCCTTGCATGAAAAACAAAATAGTCCTTCTTGAAAAATCTTCCTTTACCATGTGGATATAAAACTCATTAAGTTTATTGCATTATCACGAAACGGTTTAAACCACCACATTTCCCAAAACTGCTACTTTTACCACAAAGAAAAACATTATGAACCTTGGGAGCACCATCATCTGCAGATTCCTCTCCAAGTCATACATCATCCTGACTTGGAAATAAAACAATTGTCCTTCATCATCTCCAGGTCTAAATCCTGAAACTTCTCTTTTCAATACTGCTCTGGGTAGACCATCACCAAAGGGACTGTAGGCTTCAAGTAGGCTGTATCCCACAATTACAATTTGGGATGGGCAGTAATTCCTGGCATTGCCAGCAATACCCAGATCCTCAAATTGAACAAACAGAACACAACTCACTTGTACACAGTGGAGGATAACAATGCACCTCTACTCAATGCATCTCTACTCTACACAGGGATAAAGGAGGAGGTCAAGAGGAAAAGGGACGTAATATACCTGCTGATGGAAAGGACTTAGTGGGGTGAAAGATTGCAACCTTCACGTGGTCCGCCCTGTTTCGACTAATGCAATCAACTCGACGTGCACAAACAGAAGATCAAATAGAACAAGTTGTCCTACAACTTTAGGCTGTGCACGCCACACGAAAGAAGAAGAAGAAAGGACTTAGTCTTCTCTCTCACCTGTCCTGCTGCCTTGAACCTGCAGGTGTTGTTTTGACTATTGCCCACATCCTCTTCCCCTCCCTCATCCATCCAGTCCAAGGGGAAAACTCATCCAAATTCCCACGGAACAACATTCTTTCCCTTGGTGACTCCCATCTGGTCTTAAATGTTGTGGAACATGGTCTTCTCTAATGAGGTCCTCAGTGAATTTTCAACGTCAACAATCCGTTTTGGTGGTGAGATTGGCATCAGAATTGTGTTTACTCCTAACGCCGTGGGGCTTTGTTCGGAGAGGCTGTTGATGAAATGTTGTCAGCCACAGATTTGGAATTCTCTTTAACAAATGTCAGTAAGCACTTTGGGTGTTGAATCAACTCCTTGTGGGTGGATATTCCTAACACAACTCCTTTGCCAAGATGCCATTTTTTAGCAAGCGAACTTAAATTATGCTTTCAGAGTAAGATCTCAATCTGAGGCACTCTTCCCGCACACCCCTACCCCAACCCGCAGTCGCTTTTTTATGATGCTGACTGCACTTCACCCTGAAGTGGTGGAAGTGTAAAGATATCATGGTGTAGATTGAAGTTATTGAAGTCCATTCACTAATGCCTTTGCATTCTACCCCCAAAGCCACAGAACCTTTCTTCTGCCATCACCAACTTCAAAGCCCTGCTTGTTCTATTAATGCAATATGTGCATAAAATATTATATGCAGTGCTGCGTTATTCTAGGATACTTTAATAATATACCCATGATATAGCTTTAAAATATGAAAAGATTAAAGATTTAAAGTGTTGAAGGGTTATATTTAAAAACTGTTTGATCAATGCAGGTACCAATCTTCTTCAACCGCACAAAGCCTTATTTCTAACGTTAAATTATTAGCTGCTCCCCGAATCCATGAATATCCTGCCACAGATCTGATTGTACAGACAAATGCAGAAAGTGCACTGTTCGATTGTTTTTTTATGGTTAAAGCTGTTCTCTGCCGCAAATTCAACATGACTTGGAGATCCTTCTTTTTTATTTTATTTATTTTTTATTGTGGATCTTAAATTCATGTATTGTGGTTTTTTTTAAATATATAATTTATGATGCTTTTATGTGATATACTAACATTGTATATGTATTTTATGATGTTTTTATATGCAATGTGTGTTTATGTAATGTTGTCCCTTGTCTGGACCTTGAGTCCAAAATAAAGTTTATTAAATTATATTAAATAAATTAACTTAAAAAGCAGTTTCAAAGTCCCTCGCAGAGTATAATGTCATACATCAATCAGTATGTTGCAATTTTATATGAAAACCTTAATCATTTTAGTAGGTAGGTAGTGCATATCAGGAAATTCCTCAACCTTATTACGCTGTGTTGTTTGGTTTAGTTTAGATATACAGCATGGAAACAGGCCATTTGGCCCTTTGGAAACAGTGCACGGCAACCATCGATCACCTATTCACTAGCTTTATGTTATCCCACATTCACATCCTACACACTTGGGCAACTTATAGAAGCCAATTAACCTATAACCTGCACTTCTTTGGAATGTGGAAGGAAACCAGAGCACCCGGAGAAAACCCACGCATTCACAAGGAGAACATATGAACTCAGCTCAGATAGCACCGGAGGTCAGGATCGAACCCGGGCTCTGGTGACTTTAGACTTTAGAGATACAGCGCGGAAACATGACCTTTGGCCCACCGTGTCCACGCCGACCAGCTGTCACCAGGTACACTAACAATATCCCACACACTAGGGATAATTTACAATTTTAACCAAAAGCAATTATCTTACAATCTTGTATATCATTGGAGTGTGGGAGGAAACCGGAGCACCTGGAGAATATCCATGCAGTCTGAGGAAGAAAGTACAAACTCCATACAGACAGCACCCATGGTCAGGATGAAACATGGGCCTCTGATGCTCTGCGCCACTGTACTGCCCTGCTGGTCTTACAAACTACTGCCTTGTTCAACTTTGAATGGTTTTGTCCAACATGAGAAGTAAGTTCCATGGCCAATGTGTTCTACTTGATAAGTTGCCATTTACTTTTTCTCCCTGTCCAGTCTAATTTTCAGAATAGAACCGTGCTTCTTAAATTAGGTTTGCTATAGTCGCAGTAATTGAAAGGAGGATCACAGACTTCATGCAAGGGTCATTTGGAGCTGTTCTATTTTTATCCTGGTATCAGTGGAGATAAGGGGAGTGGAAAAAGCTCCAAGGAATTTTCCAACATCCTGCCGCAGCACGGCATGACAAAACGCAAATAGACTCATCTACAAAGACAGCGAAGGAAAAATCTGTAGATGCTGGAAATCTGCAGTAAAAACAGGAAAGGGTAGAAAGCTCATCATGTCAGGGATAATAAGTCAGTCGGTTCAATATTAGGAATGCCTGTTAAATGCTGGGCTTGCCAGCAAAATCTGAAATTATGCTCATAATTAAAAATGACCTCTACAGAACCAAAATTGCTTCTCACAGAACAATTAGACCACTTCAGACTTTAGAGATAGCGCGTGAAAACAGGCCCTTCGACCCACCAAGTTCACGCCAACCAGCCATCACCCTATACACTGCCACCACACAGCTCTCCCTAATACCATCCCCTCTATCCTACACACTAGGGGCAATTTACAATTTCTACTAAAGTAATAAACTTACAAACCTGTACGTCTTTGGAGTGTGGGAGGAAACCAGACCACCCAGAGGAAACCCACGTGGTCACAGGGAGAATGTACAAACTACACACAGACAGTACCCTTGGTCAGGATCGAACCCAGGCCACTGGCACTGTAAGGCAGCAACTCTACCACCCTAAAAAACCTGTGCAAAATACCGAGCGCTTCCACGTTTTCTGTTCCAAGCTTCTTGCATAACCTATGGACATCCAGGAGGGCTTTACAATCAATAACGTGTACTCACTGTGTACACTCGGTGATAGCGTATCTGGAGCAGCAAACATTGGCTTATATTTCACTGTGCGCAATTAATGAGCTGTTTTTGGCCTTCGCCCAACTAACAGTTGCTCAGAGACTCGTTGCAGGTGTGTACGTGAAGGCTTCCAGTCATTGGGCGTGAATTTGTGAGCAGTGCAGAAGGTAGAAAGGTTCTACAACCAGAATGCAGAACCCTCACTGATACATAACCATAAAAAACAGATAATGATAAGCAGAACAGATAAACTCTATGTAAATCATGCTGAAGCAAAATAAAGATTGGGACAAACAATTTTAAATTAAGGGGAGCAAAATATTAAATTGAAAAAACAAAATCAAAATATTTTAAAAAAAATATTAGCCATACATTTTTAAGTAGAACCTCTAATTACTCCACTGTTAATATTCTGTTACAACTGTTTTTACGTGCTCTAACTTCTTTACACATCTTTACAATATGCAATAAACACAGTTCGCACACGATTTCTGTATCAATTCCTTTCATGGAGGCAACACATCATTAATGTAAGTGAACCAGAAGTACAGATGGAAAATTCCAACAGTCTTACTTTAACCCTGCACATGCCAACACTAGAAGCTGCTGCACAGAGCGACACAGTGGCGCAGCGGGTAGAGCTGCTGCCTCGCAGTATCAGAGATCTAGCTTTGATTCCGACCTCAGGTGCTGTCTGTATGGAGTTTGCACACTCCACTGTGACCGCGTGGGTTTTCTCCGGGTGCTCCAGTTTCCTCCCACATCCCAAAAACGTGCGAGTTTGTGGGTAATTTGGCTGCTGTAAATTTGCCCTGGTGTGTAGCGATTGAATGCGAAAGTGGGATAATGTAGAACCAGTGTGTACGGGTGATCGATGGTCAGTGTGGACTTAGTGGGCTGAAGGGCCTGTTTCCCTGCTATATCTTTCAATTCAACTCATTGCTGTAAAAGCAGTGAGCTGCACCTACCATCATTGGGACCATAAAATGTAGGCTATAAAATATATGTCACTGAAAATAGTTTATCTAATTGGGGAAGTTTTTACCTGTGTAAAGTTGAATATTGAGGATGATTCAGATTGCCTTATTCTGCACGATATAATCTCAGATTCTGCGTCCAGCGGAATAAATGTACTATAAAGTTCAGGTCATAATCTCACACACACACACTGGAAGAACTTGCTTCAAGTGAATAAGATTATCAAATTCTACAGCAATGCCGATTGGCAAATACATATTACAAGCCCATGGCCATAAAAAACGCTTACCTCTTAAGATCAACTGTAGTGACATTGAAGACCACACCCTTGAGCCACAAGATCATGAAAAGTCGTTGAGAGAAGGGGCAGTTACCGATGCTTTCTCCATCACTCCCAGCCTGCAGAAAAATTAAACACAAAAAGCATTCATCAGTACTGCAGAATGTAGGGGTGGCACGGTGGTGTAGCCATAGAGCTTTTGCCTTACAGCGCCTGAGATCCGGGTTTGATCCCGGTGCTTGTCTGTACGGAGTTTGTACGTTCTCCCCGTGACCGAGATCTTCGGTTTCTTCCCACACTCCAAAGACATACGGGTTTGTAGGTTAATTGACTTGATATAATTGTATAAATGTAAAATTGTCCCCCGTGTGTGTAGGCCCGAGTTAATGTGCGGGGATCGCTGGTCAGTGCGGACTCAGTGGGCCGAAGGGCTTGTTTCCACACTGTATCTTTAAACTAAACAAGTCAATTTCCTGATGATCTCATAAAATGCCAGGAAATTGTGTCACCAGTGAAGATTATTTTATCCGTTCATCACTATTCTTGTTACATCTTTCCTAACAACCTTTTTTCTTGACTAAATTTTGGGAATCTAGATATTTCTGGCAAGATGAACATTTAACAGACATCCATAATCCTTTTTAGAAAATGATGGTGGTCAGTCTTCTTGAAGCATCACAGTCTTTCTGGTGAAGATACGTGGACAATGCAGTTGGGGAGGCAATTAGACCAGAGATGGTGAAGGGACATTGATATTTTCCATGATGGCATGTGACTTGGAGAAGTACTAGCAATGGTGATGGTCCCAATGCAATTTTAAAAATCCTTGCCTTTCTTTGTGCTCATGGTCTGGGTTTTGAAAGGTGCTGCAGTGTAGAGTATCTCATGTGAGCAACTGCAGCTCTCTCTGTCTATAGTATACCTTCTGGCCGCTTGGCACCACTGGAGAAGGAAATAATTGTTTAGGACTGTGAATGGGGTATCAATCAAGCCAATTGATAGACACAAAATGCTGGATTAACTCAGGCAGCATCTCTGGAGAGAAGGAAGTCCCTGCTAAATCTCATTACTGTTAATTGAGTTTCTGAGTAACTCCGTCGTCTGAGAATATTAAAAATGTACCAAACACTTGGCTGGCCTCCTGTTCAAATAAATTGCCCGTTACTTTGAACACCAACTCCCAATCAAGCCAGTTGCTTTGTCCTGGATAATGGTGAATATTGTTGGAGTTGTACTCATCCAAGCATGTGGAAAATATTCACTCTAACCTTTGGAAATATTAGGGGAATCAGTAAATGGGTTGTTTGTTGCAGGATATGGAGCATTTGGTCCATATTTGTGGCCTCGCTTTGTGTGGCTAGTCCAGTTGAATTTCAACAATTACTCCACAGGATGGTGATGGCTGGAAACATGCTCATAGGGGAGTGAATGGTATTCTATAAATGCAAATCCTTCAGTTCTTATCATCAACATGTATTTATATGGCACGTTTTACCAAATAAAACATCCAAAGGTGTTTTGCAGGAACGAACTGCAGATGCTGGTTTGAACCGAAGATAGACACAAAATGTCGGAGCGACTCAGCGGGACAGGCAGCATCTCTGGAGAGAAGGAACGGGTGACATTTCAGGTGGAAACTCTTATTTGGACTGTGTCTACCTGTCTATTCACAGGTGCTTCCTGGTATTGTTATCAAATTTGAATTTATAGTGAGACATAAGGAAACCATAGCTGCAGATTAAAATTACTGCCACATGTGGCGGCAGGCAGTAGATAAACTGTCTGTAGGCAAACTGTTGAAACGTTGTTGGCGCCAAAACATGCCGGCTCTTGTGTACTGCCTGGGAGAGGTCTGCTACATGATTTTACCATAATAAAGCATTTCACTGTACCCAGGCACATGTGACAATAAAGTATCAATGAATTATTGAATCACTCTTGATTCACAAGCCAAAAAGAATTGTAATAGAGTCATCTAGCATAGAAACAGGCCCTTCAGCCCAACTGGCCCATGCCGACCACACTAGTCACAGCTGATAAGAGTCATTGGAACAAACGATTTCAGAAGTTTTCTAATAGAATAATAGAATGTGAAAAAAAGCTGTGGTCCTCCAATTGTACTGCAAATAATGTCAGATGGTTGTGGGTTTTACTTAAATTGTTAGCAAGCAATCCATCTTCTAACTTTGACATATGACCAGGCATCCACGTGGAGAGGCCCCTTAAGACATGTTGGGAATCAGCTGCTATCAACTCCTTCTAGCATTGGCTTTCCACATTGGGAAGCTCAATGTGAAAGCTGCTGAACCGATTGAGAGTAGACAAAATGTTTAAGAAGTTACTGCAGATGCTGAAAAATCAAAGGTAGGCAAAAATGCTGGAGAAACTCAGCAGGTGAGGCAGCATCTGTGGAGCAAAGGAAATAGGCAACGTTTTGGGTCTAAAGAAGGGTTTTGACCCAAAGCGCGTTGCCTATTTCCTTCGCTCCATAGATGCTGCCTTATCTGCCGAGTTTCTCCAGCATTTTTGTCTACGAAACATGATTGATGCTTTCACTGAACCTTTGCTTACACTGAACAGTGCTGTCATGATACTCCATTGCTGAAATTGACTATAACTCCAGGCATGACCAGACTTAGAAGCGTGGGCGTAAGAGAATGTGCAATATAGGGAAATGGTGATGGGACAATAAACACAGCTGGATGGTAAAGTCCTCTTTTTCGACTTAATACTTAGAAATGTTAAGTTCAATTCAAAAAGCTTCAAAAAGAATGTAACTTTTTAAGTTTTAAAGAACCAGAAATAGACATGTTCACTCTTAATTATTAATAAATAGTAGGAAATCACTTTTTTATCCATTGAAGGACCAGCTTTGGAATATATTGTGCACCATCTTTATAAGGTTCAGCGAACATGACTCACTTCTGATGTTTTTTTGTTTGAGTCAGCGACAGACAGCATAGAAACAGGCCCTTTGGCACATGCCAACATAGTTGTAGACCTGACTTGTACCGTTGTAACATGATGATCTAACACCAGTACGCAAAGCCCTGATCAATGAAGATAAATATCCAGATGCCTTCTTTGCCATCCCATCTACCTGTGTTGTACTTTCATGGATTTACAATCTGCAACCTTTGAATTCTCTGTTCTACAACAATCTCCAGGACCCTACCATTTACTGAGTAAGTCCTGCCCTGGTTAAGCTTATCAAAATGCAACACCTTACAATTGTCCGACTTAAATTCCATCTGCCATTCCTTGGTCGACTTCCCATTTCCTCTAAATCTTGTCCCCAGATAGTTCAACTGTTGTTACATTTCCTACACTGAAGAAATATCAAATTTTGAACTATTTAGTTAACATGGCAGCTGAGCAAAAATCTAAACATTTACAACTTCCAAGGATAACCTTTGACCTCAAAGTTTTACATGTCAGTCTTGAGAGCAGAATCAAGGTCGAGTCTCACCCCGGTCACTCGCTCTTCTCCCCTCTCCCATCATGCAAGAGATACAGAAGTTTGAAAATGCACACCTCCAGGTTCAGGGACAGTTTCTTCCCAGCTGTCATCAGGCAGCTCGACCATCATATCACCAATGAGAGAGTGGTCCTAATTGGAGACCCTCGGACTATATTTTATCGGTCTTTACTGGATTTTATCTCCCACTAATCATTATTCCTTGTATCCCGTATCTGTACACTATGGACGGTTTGATTGTAATTGCGTATAGTCTATTCGCTGACCGGACAGCAAGCAAAATCTTTTCACTGTACCTCAGTACATGTGACAATAATAAACTAAAGCAAAACATTTTACATTCTATTGACGTCATATTTTTACAGACATATGTATGCTTTTACATTGACTCCACTTAAGACAGGCATAACATATATTCCTGTTCAAAGCCAAAAGATAATACATTTTATATACTATAGGACAGGAATAGCTTGAGTTGGTCCGCCATTTTAGCCTCACGTAAAAGGAAGTGAGAATATTACATTGTAATTGCATAAGGTATATCTCTAAACATTTATCCCTTTTGAATCCACGTCATTGTTAACACTGACTCTCTATTTTTGCTTTTGAATTTGTGCCTTTAAATTCAGCTAATTAGTGAATAATCAGCCATTGGGTCCATGGTCACTATCCGCGAGTGTCAGGTCAGCCAATATATTCCCAGTCTTGCTCATCGCTACACCAGAGTTCTGCTCACAAGTACCTCAGGCATTTTTATTTATTGATGTGAAGAATTCAATATTTCAGATACCAGTCTGGAAAACAGCAAATGTCTATAACTGAACAAATTATGAATTGCTATAAAATGGCCTAATTAAAAACAAAGTTCCGTCATTTAGTGTGCACATTTTTGCTTGGCTTGATACACAATGGAACAATCAACTCTAAGCAGAAAAGCAAACTCCCACAGATTCTCGCAATGTAAAATAAAAGTTAAAAAATGCTGTAAACATTCAGCATGTCAGGCAGCATCCGTGGAGGGTGAAAGCCAATGGCCTTTGATTAGAACTCTTCATAAATACAAATCACCTGATGAAAGGTTCTTGATCTGAAACATTAACCACGTTCCTCTATCCAGGGATGCTGTCGAAATCGTTCTGTACTCCTAATATTTTATGTTTATATTTAATGATTGACTCGGAGAAACATTACGGGATGGAAAGAAAATCAAATGAGAACAGAAACCAGACTTAAAAGCTACTTGAACCATCCATTAACTGCTTACGATATGCACAATGCATGGTGACCTTTTCCATCTCTAAAAGTATACAATAACCATTCTTAAAGCATCTTTGGGAAGGTGCCAAGAATCTCCTCTTTAAATGAGTCTGGTCGATTCTTGGTGCTAGCTTTCGAAATGGGAGAGTGACTTTGGTGCATAATTGGTAGCACTGCTATATATCACAGGGAACAAAGCCCAGGGAAGTGTCATATGAAACTGTGGACTTAACCCTCCGAACACTGAATCATTCTTAATCCTCAACAATGTTGCAGGCAGCTCTAGACAGCTGTGCGTTGGAAGCTTGACTCTGTCAAAAGAACAGCAAATAATTTTAACATGGTGTCTCCCTTGGTTGTTTGCTGTTCATATGCAGTGAGCTTTAATCTCAAATTATGATTGGAGGCCAGAAGACTGACAATTACTTCTCTATGGAGAACAAGCTCACAGATGGCGAGTACATTGTTTGTATTGTACTGAGAAAAATCAGTAAACCAGGCTGCGCGAGATCAAGGGGCCAGAAACTGTCAAAAAAAAATCAGTGTTCTACAATCTTTGCCCTTACTGTGTGTATTTATGATTCTGTATTTCGTAATTAGCTGGGGGTCTAAGAATTAAGGATTCTAACATAATTGCACAGGAGCTCAGCTAAAGCAACTTGGAAGTTATGAACAGTTGTGTACATCCATTTTTCAATCCATTCTGTTACCCTGCCCCTTGACCTACACACTATGACCTTTGTCAAGGGCTTTCATTGAAACCTTTTGAAAGTTAATGAGAAACACATCCATCACTTTATCCCTCTCCGCTCTTCTAGGCTGTGTAATTATATTGTCAGCAGAATGTCAGTGACAAGATCTTAGGGATGAGAAGCTGCTGGGGCTTGTACAGAGAACACAAGGGAAGAAGACCTTAGGTCTGGAATCTCAATGGCATCTAAACCTTGGGGTCACAAACATCAATGTTAAAGAGTTAGACATGATATCAGGCAGCAAACGAGGACATTCAGGGGCTCCAACATCATGCCATTCTTTTCCTTGCATTGGTTAGTCAAAGGTCTGGATAGAGTGGATGTGGGGAGGATGTTTCCACTAGTGGGAGAGTCTAGGACCAGAGACCATAGACTGGGGTCAAGGAAACAGAGTTCACGTCGTGGCCCTGTTTTCACCAATCTTTCCACCACCATGCCCAAGAAACACAAGAAGTGCAAGACAGACACCATTGTATGCAGATTCTGAGAAGTGTGTTCAGCTCTGGCTTGTGTGGGGACTCGATAAGAAGAAGGCCATAGACTCTGAATAAAAAGATGCAAGGAGGAATTACTTTAGTCATAGGGCAGTGAATCTGTGAAATTCTTTGCCACAGACAGCAGTGGAGGGCAATGCAATGGATATATTTAAAGTGGACAATGATAGATTCTTGATAAGAAAAGGTGTCAGGGGTTATGGAAAGAAGTCAGGAGAATGGGGTTGAGAGTGAAATATAGATCAGCCATGATTGAATGGCAGAGCAGACTTGATGGGCCAAATAGCCTAATTCTGTTCCTAGAACTATGAAGTTATGAAATATTAAGCATCTGGAGAAGGGTCCCAACTGGAAACTTTGCCTATCTATGATCACCAGTGTTTGTGTTCTATTGCTAATATAAAACTTGCTTCTTGTTTGTTTCTTCACTCACGGTCATCTTCAAAAATCACTGTACCAATTTGTTTACATATATTTGCAGTCTGGGAAAAGGAAGTATAACATTTAACTATTCCTTGAACTTATTTTGCACTCAAGAGAAGAACTATTTGAGGAAAAATCTGTCCTTTACAATATCAATCCAATTATCTGAAGATGTCAAGTCAAGTCACTTTTATTTATATAGCACATTTAAAAAACAACTCTCGTTGGCCAAAGTGCGTTACATTGGTGGAGGTACTAACGTTATACAACAGTGGTTCAAAGATTAAATATGTGTATGTGTAAGCGAATGAGGATGGATAGAGAAACAAAGACAAACTAATCTTGATAGATAGTGCAAGGTAGGTAAAGGCATTATGATGAAGTCCTTGAATGTCTTCATTTACTTTTCAGGAGCAGGTATTCTGTTAAGGGGTTAATGTGAATACAGTGACTGATGTAAGCAGCAGATGCATCCTGTTCCTTTAAAATTCTTGGGGTCAAACATTGTCTTGTACAACATTTGTGTAAACAGACCAGAGTGCAAGCTCACCAGGAACTGCCTCTATCAATGAAGTCTTTATTTTTTAAACTTTTGTTCAGAAAAGCTACAGCTTTTTAAAATATAAATGTTGTCCTGTACATATAGACCATCTCCTTCACTGTTGTGTGATAGGTCTTGGGAACGGTGATTGTGAGCAGGTATTTTCAAGGACTCATCTAGTCTGAAAATCCCTGAAGAAAGTGTTTTTAAAAAATGACTTCACATCTTGTGCAGGACATAAGACACAAAGACGCAGCTGGTAGAGCTGCTGCCTCACAGCACTAGAGACCTCGGTTCAATCCTGACCTGGCTTTGATGATGGTGGGCGATTTTTTTAAAACAGTTTTTAACCTTGAAAGATTTCTCTTTAATCCACTCCCACCTGCTAACCATGAAAAGTGTATCTGTAATCGGCTCATTCGCACCAAGACCAGAGATACAGATTTTCTTCTGTTTTATTGTCACATCCGCCACTTTTACAGATGGGTGGCTCAGTGGCGCAGCTGGTTCGGTCCTGACCTTGGGTGCTATCTGCATGGAGTTTGTATGTTCCCCCTGTCTGAAGAAGGGTCGCAACCTGAAATGTCACCCATTCCTTCTCTCCAGCGGGACAGGCAGCTTCTGTCCCGCTGAGTTACTCCAACATTGTGTGACATTAGTCACACAATGTTGGAGTAACTCAGCGGGACAGAAGCTGCCTGTCCCGCTGAGTTACTCCAACATTGTGTGACTATCTCCCTGTGTGTTTCCTCTGGGTGCTCCAATTTCCTCCCACATCCCATAGGCATGCAAGTTTTGTAGGTTGTAAAATTGTGCATAATGTGCAGGGAGTGGATGAGAAAGTGGTATAACATATACAGTGGCTTGCAAAAGTTTTCATACTGCTTGAACTTTTCCACATTTTGTCACGTTACAACCACAAACGTAAATGTATTTTATTGGGATTTTATGTGATTGACCAACACAAAGTGGCGCATAATTGTGAAGTGGAAGGAAAATGATACAGGGTCTTCAAATTTTTTTACAAATAACTGAAAAGTGTGGCGTGCAAAGGTATTCAGCCCCCTTTACTCTGATACCCCTAATTATACTCCAGTGCAACCAATTGCCTTCAGAAGTCACCTAATTAGTAAATAGAGTTCACTTGTGTGTAATCTAATCTCACTATAAATACAGCTGTTCTGTGAACGCCTCAGAGGTTTGTTAGAGAACATTAGTGAACAAACAAGGTTCCTTGTGCATCATGAAGCCCAAGGAACACACCAGACAGGTCAGGGATAAAGTTGTGGAGAAGTTTAAAGCATGGTTAGGTTATAAAAAAAGATCCCAAGCTTTGAACATCTCACGGAGCACTTTTCAATCCATCATCCGAAAATGGAAAGAGTATGGCACAACTGCAAACCCTACCAAGACATGGCCGTCCACCCTAAACTGACAGGCCGGGCAAGGAGAGCATTGATCACAGAAGCAGCCAAGAGGTCCATGGTAACTCTGGAGGACCTGCAGAGATCCACAGCTCAGGTGGGAGAATCTGTCCACAGGACAACTATTAGTTGTGCACTCCACAAAATCGGGTCCTTTATGGAAGAGTGGCAAGAAGAAAGACCATTGTTGAAACAAAGCCATAAGAAGTCCCGTTTGCAGTTTGCCACAAGCCATGTGGGGACACAGCAAACATGTGGAGGAAGGTGCTCTGGTCTGATGAGACCAAAATTGAAGTTTTTTGGCCTAAATGCAAAACGCTATGTGTGGCGGAAAAACTAACACTGCACATCACCCTGAACATACCATCCCCACTGTGAATCATGGTGGTGGCAGCATCATGCTTGTGGGGATGCTTTTCTTCAGCTGGGACAGGGAAGCTGGTCAGAGTTGATGGGAAGATGGATGTAGCCACATACAGGGCAATCTTGGAAGAAAACCTGTTAGAGTCTGCAAAAGACTTGAGACTGGGGTGGAGGTTCACCTTCCAGCAGGACAACGACCCTAAACATACAGCCAGAGCTACAAATGGAATAGTTTAGATCAAAGCATATTCATGTGTTGAATAGCCCAGTCAGTCCAGACCCAAATCCAATTGAGAATCTCTGGCAAAACTTGAAAATTGCCGTTCACAGACGCTCTCCATCCAATCTGACTGAACTTGAGCTATTTTGCAAAGAAGAATGGGCAAAAATTTCAGTCTCTAGGTGTGCAAAGCTGGTAGAGACATACCCCAAAAGACTTGCAGCTGTAATTGCAGCGAAAGATGGTTCTACAAAGTATTGACTCAGGGGGGTGAATACTTTTTCACGCCACACTTTTCAGTTTTTTATTTGTAATAAAATTTGGAAACCATGTATCACTTTCCTTCCACTTCACAATTATGCACCACTTTGTGTTGGTCTATCACATAAAATCCCAATAAAATACATTTACGTTTGTGGTTGTAACATGACAAAATGCGGAAAAGTTCAAGGGATATGAAAACTTTTGCAAGCCACGGTAACTACTGTGAACGGGTGATAGATGCTCGCCTGTGGTTTTGGTGGGCTGAAGGGATGAAGGGCCTGTTTCTTTGCTGTATTTATAAACTACACTAAGGCTAAGAGTCACATTCACGAGAAAATATAACGGCTGTTCTGAACATTATTTATCATATTATTATACCATATAACCATATAACAATTACAGCACAGAAACAGGCCCTCTCGGCCCTTCCAGTCCGTGCCGACCATTTGTTTTCCCCTTAGGGAAAGATTATACAATCTTTACTCTTAAAATCTTTTACCACCTTGAAGCAATGTATTAGTGAAGCAAGGTGTGTCTAGACCAATACCAGGCACATGCTAATGACCCAAGCCATAATAACTTCATAACTTCATAAGTTATAGGAGCAAAATTAGGCCATTCAGCCCATAGTCTATTCCGTCATGTCTATTCCGTCATTCAATCATGGCTGATCTATCTTTCACTCTCAACCCCATTCTCCTGCCTTCGTACCCATAACCCCTGACACCCGTACTAATCCAAAATCTAAAATCTATCAATCTCCATTTAATGTGAACTTTGCCAATGAGAGCAAATCCTATTCTTTTATTGAACAACACAGAATAAAACCTAATCTGCCAAACACATGAAACCAACAGGGATCACTGTAATTTTATTTCCTGTCACAACACAGAACCAGTGAGGATAAACAGTGACCTTATCTCCAACCAGGCAGAGGTTAGTGCTTCAGTTTTAGTGACAAATTAAAGTTAATTATTTCTTGTCCCAAACCAGCCTTTGGGCACAATTAAAAGCTGTGTATGGGAACTAGGCTTCCTTCAGACAAGCAGTTCTCCTTGCTGTCGACTGCTCCTGGGAATGTAGAGGAAAGCCACAGACTCTCATTCCTACCTTCCCACCTCAGATTTCAGACAAAGCTTCACTAAGTAGGCATGTGGCACTGGTTCAAAACACACAACATTAGCTCAACTTAAAAATAACATTTCTCCAAGACAACAAGGAACAGCATATGAATCAGAGCCTTAAGTCCATTCATATTGTACGCCTAGGCCAGATAATTTGCAGCAAGATACACACCCAATGCATTCTGGAGAAGTTAGTGTACCAAGAAACTCCAGCTGTAAAAAAAAATAGTTCACAGCAACCCAAGTTTATTCATCACTATCCATCTCCTCCGAGCGTTTTTGGAGACAGCGCATCCTGTTAACCCCTACATCACCAAATATATTGTTGTAGCTTGTGTGCCAACACACTGAATATATTTACTGAAGTGTCAAGGTGACAAAACATTTGTTGTTTGGGAAAGGGGTAGAGCGAGATAGTTTCAACAGGATCCTTGCCATCACAAGCGGCATGAAAAAACAAGGCTTGGCATATGCTACACGTGAAAGAATAACATTTTGCTGTTTCACCCACATCATCACACAAAACGCTAAGCTAACATGAAATGTTGCCAAGATAAAAAAAAAAAAAATCAGGGCTTACTCACCGGAAAAAAGGTGGAAACTAGTCATTTTTGCCTGTTATTCACTTTAATGATGCGATAAAGACAAATTATGTACCTTTTTAATATTTTAGTGGTTGCATGCATTAATGCAAAGAGTAAATTTGTTGATATCCAATGCTGATAAAGTTCAGTCAAATTTTACTGCAGACAGAAAGTATTAATTAAAGCCATTCTTGAAAAACATATGTGCGTTCCTGGTAATTTTTTTTAAAAAACAGAATACTCCCTCTGAGAATTTTCCAAGTATTTAGAGTTAGGTGGGGAGAGAAAGATTAACAATGCCAGCAGTTGTACTGAGAATTGACCATTTACATTAAGAAACTGTCGATGCCCGCGGTTTTCTGTGTGGGAAGAGTCAGGGCTAAGCTCATGGAAAAGGGGGGGGGGGGGTTCAGGGGTGATTAATGAAACACCAAATGCATGCAAAACCAACTGAACAAAGAGCCACTGAAAGGACCAGGATATTTGGTGCATGATGCTTACCAGCATATTTAAGCAATACGCAAATACATTCCTTTAATAGCTGGAGGACTTAAACCTGGACCAATTCCTTTGGCTAACATGGTATGAATAATGCACATTTGAATGTCATTAAACATCAACAGCCAAGGGTTATACTCCAGTAAACCCAACATTGTGGATGAGTCAAAGAACCACCATTTTAGTCAGTTCAAATTCCATGGATTAGCAAAATATAGAGAGCTGGAGACAACCAAGAGCTGAGGAGACTGGTCCAGGACAATTTTCCCCAGACTTCAATTCCACTGTGGAACTGTGTTCTGCACTAATTACCAAATCATATTGACAAGAGAGTAGGGTCATAGACACACAGAATGATACAGCATGGAAACAGACTTGAAAAACACATGTGCGTTCTGGGTAAAAAAAATTAAAACAGAATACTCCCTCTGAGAATTTTCCAAGTATTTAGAGTTAAGTGGGGAGAGAAAGATTAACAATACCAGCAGTTGTACTGAGAATTGACCATGTACCTTAATGACCCTTCAGCCCAACTTGCTCACACATACCGGCCAACATGTCCCAGCTATACTAGTCCCACCTGCTTGCATTTGGACCATATCCCTCCAAACCTGTCCTATCCATGTACATGTCTAACTGTTTCTTAAATGTTGGGATAGTCTCAACTACCTCCTCTAGCAGCTTGTTCCATACCCCCACCACCCTTTGTGTGAAAAGGTTACCCCTCAGATTCAGATTAAATCTTTTCCCCTTCACCTTAAACCTCTGTCCCCGTGCCCTCGATTTGCCTACTCTGGGCAAGAGACTGTGCATCTACCCGATCTATTCCTCTCATGATTTTATACACTTCTATAAGATCATCCCTCAACCTCCTGCCCTCCTGAATAATACAGTATAGATTTATCATAATAATTTCTAAATTCCAAGTCAAACTACAAGGAGAAAATCCACACCGTGGGGTTTTATTCCATCTATCGTGAAACATTAAGATTGAAGTGTTTCAGATATTAAGGTGGATTTCCTCTGATTGGGAAGTTTAAGACTGGGGGCCTACTCTAAGAATTACAGCCAGAATTGTCAGGAGTGAGATTCATAAAAATATTGGACTAGTTTCTATAAAAAAACAGGTATGATCAGTTGTTAATATAAGTGTGTGATTGATAGATTTTTGTTTGCTAAAAGGTATTAAGGGATTCAAGGAAATAAATGGAAAGTTTGGTCATATATCTTCTGGGGGGCCTGGTGGCATAGCGGTAGAGCTGCTGCTTTACAACACCAGAGACCCAAGTTCGATCCCGACAACGGGTGCTTATCTGTACGGAGCGTGTACGTTCTCCACGTGACCTGCGTGGATTTTTCTCCGAGATCGTCAGTTTCCTCCCACACTCCAAAGACGTACAGGTTTGTAGGTTAATTGGCTTAAATTGTCTATAGTGTGTGGAGGGTAGTGTTAATGTGCGGGGGTCACTGGTCGGTGCAGACTCAGTGGGCCGAAGGGCCTGTTTCCATTCTGTATCTCTAAAACAACATTAAAAAAAACTAAAAGGGATCGGCCTGGAACTGACTGAGTGGTGGAATAGCCACAGGAGACTAAATAGCCCGGTCCTGTTTTTTTATGTTCTTATATTTCCTGTGCTTCCTGTGAGAGTCACAGCTCCCTCTGCTTCTTACTCAGTTTTGTTGGAGCACTGATTTACAAGTGTCAGATGAAACTATTTAGTAACAACAGAAAACGTGTTCTGGAAATGTAAAACAAATTAGGAAGTACAATGTCTAAAATGGCTGGGTGAGGAGAAAAGGGGGGGAAGGAGAAGCAAATGTTGTGATGAGAAGAACTTTAAAATTATTGTAAATTATTTAATTTATACTGAAACAGTTTATGACCGAGCATAAATAATTTTATCATGTACCTATAAACTTGTTCATGAGTGGTGCTGAAAGAGTTAGTTTAGAAGCTGTGAGATAACTGGCAGAAAGGTTTTTTCATACCTTGCACCAGAAATACGACTCTGTGATGGGATGGAAGGAACATGCTCAGACTGTAGTGGCTGCCAGTTTTCCTGTGTAATGCCAGGTCTCAGACTCTCCACTGATGCCCTAATTAATCCTTCCCGAGTCATCAGAATCGATGATTGTTTTGTTTTCTGAATTTTTTTTGCCTTTCTTGGTCAGGCTTCAGCAATGCACTGCAGATGTGTAACTTTTTTCTAATGTCAAAACCACAATTTCCTGGGAATTATTTACTCAGTCGGACAGACAAAAGCCGATCACATTGTAATTTCATTTTCTGACTCGACATACATTCCACGTCTAGAGTCATCGAGTCACACAGCAAGGAATCAGGCCCTTCTGCCTAACTTGCCCACACCGAGCAAGATTCCCCATCTACACTACTCACCTGCCTGCATTTGGCCCACATCTTTCCTATCCATGTACAACTGTTGATCTGCAGATGGATACATAATAACACTGCACCATGTGCACAATGAGAAAGTGCTGTTTTACTCATGGATTCGAATGAATTCATTGAATGTTCCTGTGTGTGCGCGCGAACATGTGCGTATATATACCAGAGACTCCAACCCCAAGCACCTTCTGATTTGGAGATTCTCCCACCTGGATGCCCTAGGAAACTGGAGACTCCAAACTCAAGCGCCTAGCATGCACATTATACATGTATACATGTATGCACCACATGCATTAAAACGTATGTAGTATCGCGTGTGCGCATTTGGTGATTTATACACCATGGAAATGCATTAAAATTAAATTCCACTTTTCAAAAAGGTGATTGGGCGGGAGAAAGAACATTTCAAGCGGGAGAAAATACATCTTAAGTGGGAGACACAAAGCCAGGGCGGGAGAAATTAAATCTCAAGCGGGAGAGCGGGAGATTTTGCGAAAATGGCCTTTCGGCGGGAGATCTCCCGCCGAAAGCGGGAGAGTTGGAGTCACTGATATACACACATTAACATACACAAAGGAACTAGCAATGAAATTAATTCTAATCCATGAGCGAAACAGCATTTTCGCATAGTGCACATGATACAGTATCATTATGCATCGCTCTGCAGATCAATATATATATGTATGGATAGGAAAGATCTAAAGGGATATGGGCCAAACGCATAGGACCTACCCCCGCTATCTCCCATTCATTCCTCCTCCCACCTGGACAACAGAGCGGCAAGTGCGTATCATTGACAAAATGCACGGCAGGCTGCTGAAAAGGCCTGTGGCAGCAAGTACCTAGAAATATCACCACCTGCAGATTCCTTTCCGAGCCACACTAACTCCTTCCTGGCTTGTAACTAAATTGCTGGTTATTTTCACCAGCTCGAGATTTTGCAACTCCCTACCCAAGATTATCTTGGAACCATTTTTGCCAGAAGGACTGCAGGATTTAAAGGGGAAGCTCACCACTAGCTTCTCGAGGGCATTTAGAAGTGAGTAATACAGGCCAGCAGAAAGATGGTATGGCTCCATTTAAATTATGATCAGGTGCTAGTTGGAAGCTAGTTCCTTTTCCTGAAGGGAGAAAAAACAGTTAAATGCCAAGTGACTGGGAGTCTCATTATAATCAATCCCTTTCACCGGGAGTGAGGTGGAAACCAATTAATTACTAATTAAACACAGATGATTCAAATGCTGTCATTATGCACAAAGGGTTTCTCTGTCATAGTTAGTTGGAGAATGACGCTCTGTTTTTAAAAATCCTGTCACTACCTGGAACCACAGACGTGCATATAATTCACAAATAAACTTTGGTAAGAGTGCAGCACATGATGTAAAGGGGAGAACAAAATAGCATCCATTCAAAATCTCAAAATCATAAGAAGACCAAACTCAATTTGTCATTCATGTGTAATTTAAACATGATAACACAGTGGGTTGCATTAAAATAGCTGCTTTATTCTACAAATGGTTCTTCACAAAAATAAATGGCACTGAATTCACAAAATGAACAGACTCTTTGTAATTTTGGTACAAAGTTTGGTCCAGGGGTGAAGTTTGGATATGTTACTTGAAAACATTTGTCATTTTCATCTCAGTAATCTAACCTGCCCCAACTCAGCTGAAACCCTTATCTATCATATTTTTGTTCCTCACCCTTATTCTCGCTCAGTCCTGGCTGAACTTGAAATCATCCAAATCATTTCTGCCCCCACGTAACTCACACTGTCTTATTTGTGCATGTCTTGTTGAGTGACCTCCATCTCGACTTTGAAATTCTCGTCCTTATTTTCAAATCCCTCCATTGTTTTGTCCATTTCTGCCTCTCTCATCTCTTTCAATCACATAATCCTACAAGATATTTACTGTCTAATTCTGGCTTCTTGCTCAGCTTTGAATGTAATTGCTCCAGTGTTGGCAGCTGCGTGCTCAGCTGCCAAGAGCCTAAGCTCTAGAATTCTCTCCCTAAATCACTTATCCTCTCTTTCCCACTTTGAGACTCGAAACCTACTCCTTTGCCCAGCGAGTCTTTATTTTCACCCAACAGAGGTCCCCCACTAGAAAATATTAGGTAGAAACTGCATCTGTTGATTCATACCAAAGATAGACCCAAGATGCTGGAGTAGCTCAGCGGGTCAGGCTGCACCTCTGGAGAAAAAGGATGTGACGTTTCAGATCGGGATTCTTCTCCAGAGATGTTGAGTTTCTCCAGCACTTTGTGTCCAACTAACAAGAAAATATCAGTTTGCTTTTCATCAATACTTCACTGTTGGAGCTGCCTCTTAATCTCCATATGTACTCTTCTTCATAAAAATACGGCCTCAATAAACCCCCACTGCAAAATTGAGGTGTCCACCTTTCTAGGTCCAGGTCTTTCAAAGCGAAATATGCCATTTACACACATCAGATGCATATCATACAGTTCTTTATCCCAGATCTTGTGCATTACTAATTTATATTTTTCACCCTATGACATCAATGATTTCCCTGTACTAGTTTCTGTATATATTTAAATCTAACAGCAGTGTATGGCAGGAAAGTAGAGGTTCACAATTACTTTGCATGGCTTCATACGTGATAAGATAATTGCCTTTCAGTAAAAATATCAATGTTTTGAAAACACAAATCAATCTTTTGTCTGACATAATTTATCGGATTAACCCAACAATATTTGACACTGAAACATGCAGTTGAACGGGGATTGGCCAAGGTAAATTAATAAAGCTTTCCAGTACGTAATCAACTGCAAGGGTTCATAAGTTATAAGAGTAGAATTAGGCCACTCTGCACATCAAGTCTACTCCGCCATTCTATCATGGCTGATCTATCTCTCCCTCGCAACCCCATTCTTCTCCCCATTAGTGCCTCAACCACTTCTTCCAGCAGCTCACTCCATCTAGCCCCCTCATCACTTTATACAACTTTATAAGATCACCCTCAACTTCCTGCATTCCAGGGAATAAAGTCCTAGCCTGCCCAACCTCTCCCTATACCTCAGCCCCTCAATTCCTGGCAACATCCTTGTAGATCTTCCTTGCATTCTTTTCAACTTAATAACATATCTCCAATGACAGGGTGGCCAAAATTCAACACAGTACTCCAAATGTGTCCTTACCAACATCTTGTACAACTGTAACATAACGTCCCAACTTCTATTTCAGATTCTACGTTGATTTATCAGAATTCTGGTGTCGATGAAGGGTCTCAACTCGGAACGTTGACTGACCCATTTTCCTCCACAGATGCTGCCTGACCCGCCGAGTTCCTCCAGCTGCTCTCCATTTTTGTTTTTGTGGCTATGGAATACATCCAATAATATATCCAAGCTGAAAAAAATAAAACCATTGGGGGCCTGTGCCTAGAATGTATCTTTTAATTTACATTGATTAAATTACATTGATTGACATGTCGCGGGGTGACGCCTGTATGGTCGTGAGTAGTCTCCCAAAGAGTCGTACCTTTTTATGGTCGCAGCTGTTGAGATCTTTCGGCAACCTGCTGCAACTATGACGGGTGCTGAAAATAATTGCGTAAGTAGGACAGACCCTTTACCATACAACTCGAGTAAATGGGTGACCCTCTAAGTGAGCCTAGCTGAGGAGCGAATCTAATGTGGTTAAATCAATTAGGAGTCTGAGGGAAAGAAAATGGTTCACTGAACATCTTATTGTTCCTGAGCCAGTTATTAGTCTGTGCACATGAACTCTTGAGTACAAATAATATAATCTGGGGTTTAAAATAGAATATCCCTCTGCAGCTTAGAAGATTGAAAAAATACACTTTTAACTGGGGAATAGAAAACCCATAACTCACACAGAGGTAATTATTGTCTATGGTCAAAGTTATTTTTGCAGTGTTAAAAATAGCACACAGTCTGTAGAATTATGAAAGGGTTTTGCTGTGTTTCATAACCAGTCTGCTGAGCTAAGGTGTGGTGCAGAACATTGAAATGGAGCGTGCAATTTTGGAGCGACCCATGCTTTGCCATTACCAACTCAGATGTTGACCTCAAAACAGCAAGCGTATTAAATGGGATTTCATTAAAATGTCAAGTGGAAACCTCTTGCCACTACCAGTGAATTTTAGAATGCTGAATAATCCTCCAACGTGAAATCCTTTGCCATTTATTTTCTAATAAGTTTGAAGGTTATTTCTCGATGTTGCAAAGTTGTCGTTACTTTTGTATAATTAACAATTTTCAGATGTGCAAGCCAGTAAGACGGCCATCAAAGATCATAATCTAATCAGAGACACGAGGAATGTGCAAATGCTGGTTTACAAAAAAAGCCACAGAGTGCTGGAGTAACTCAGCGGGTCAGGCAGCATCTCCGGACAACATAGATAGGCAATGTTTCGGTGCGGAACCCTTCTTCAGACTCAATCAGTGGACTCGATCGAATTATATCTGTCCCTGGTTTATGCTGGCGTAAATGCTGGAGTAACTCAGTGGGTCAGGCAGCATCTCTGGAGAAAAGGAATAGGTGAGGTTTCAGACTGAGTGAAGAAGGATCTTGACCAGAAACGTCACCTATTCCTTTTCTCCAGAGATGCTGCCTGACCCGCTGAGTTACTCCAGCATTTTGTGTCTGTCTTCTGTTTATCATTCACGTTTATCCACCACTTTTGAGGACGGGCATCAACGAGTCTGACAGCAGACATCCGACCCACTGAATGGAGAATGTTTTCCACCTTCTCAAGCTGGAAATCTGGGATCATTTGCCCATTTAAAATACTAGCGTGCAGCATGGCTTGTGGTAGCCTAGGGTCTGCTCAGAGGGGAACAGATTGGTTTTGAGCTCCGAGCCAAATTAAAGGCAAAGGTTAGAACCAAAAATAGCTTTTTTGAAATCCAAATGGCGTAGAAATAGGAATTTATTTATTTCTGGCACACTAAAATAATGTTGCCTTTGGCACTCATGCCAAATCAGTTACCTATCAAAAATAAATAAATCAGGAAATTGGTCAAAAAGACTTATTTGAAACACCATTCAAGTTCTACATTCAGAAAGAAACGCCATAACACAGCCCGTGCGGTTCCCAACATAACCAATGTAACTCCATTCAGCATTGTTGCTGATTTCTTGTTGCACTGCAGCCAAAGAACAGCAGCCATTAATCAGAGACACTCCCCATGGCAACCATGCAGCAACACCACACATATTGGCTACCCTTGCAGAGAGGGAAGCAAGGGGACAGAGGAAGAGAACGTACGGATTCTCAGAAAGGGGCATTGGATTATTCGCTACTATGATACATCCCCGGAGGACGTCCACTATACTAGAAACCCAGAGATGCAAAGAAGGACTAGCAGGAGACGGCTAGGATATTCTCCGCAGAATAGTGGGGCAATGACCAAAAAACTTCATGGTTTCATAAAATATATCACGATGAGCTGTGCAACACAAAAAATACTGTCCAATTATTTTAAAACACCTCTTCAATACATACACCTACATTCCATCTTCTTTCTCCACCCACCTCATCTTCATTCAATCACTGCTATTCTACTCCTTTTACCTATCCCGCCCCGTCCCCCTCACAGATGTCCCTCCAAATATTGAGTGTTGAAGGGGATATCCAACATCTTTCAACCCGTCCTTTACAGCTAAAGCTGCAATGATTTGGAGAAAAATTTGGCAGTTTACACGTGCAACAATATTCTGTTCCACATATCGCTTGCCAGCTCTTGCCACACTGGGTGACACAGTGGCGCAGTGGTAGAGTTGCTGCCTTATGGCACCAGAGATCTGGGTTTGATCCTGACTACGGGTACTGCACGTTCTCCCTGTGACCGCGTGGGTTTTCTCCGGGTGCTCCGGTTTCCTCCCACACTCCAAAGATGTACAGGTTTGTCGGCTAATTGGCTCGGTATAATTGTAAATTGGTCCTCGTGTGTAGCATAGTGCTAGTGTAGGGGGATCGCTAATCGGAACGGACTACGTGTTTCCTCACTCGATCTCTAAACTAAACTAAACGTGCAACTCTGCCAACTTCATCTTTTGCATTTGATGCTCTCGATGTGGTCTCCTCCACATCAGTGACACCAACACACACCAGGCAACCTCTTTGCTGAGCATCTGTGCAAACTAAAGGAACGGCAGAATGCAAACCAAAGGAGCAGCACCTCATATTCTACCTGGGCAGCCCTGAACATGATGACAAAAAGGTTGATTTATCCAATTTTAAGTAAACTGATTCTTCTCTGTCCCTTTCTCCTTCCTTCTAATCTACCGATCTCTTCTTACGCATACTCTACTTTCCAATACACCCTCCCAACCTCCAAGTTACTTTCTCTGCCCCATCTCCCACACACTCCCCCTACTTGTGCCCTATCCGCTATGTGCAATGTTCCCATCCAATACCATCCTTTATTTTGTTCCACTTTTACTTTCTTATCAGATTTCATAACCTGCATCCTTTGCTGTCTCCACATATAACCTCACAGTCTCTGTTGTTATCTCCACTGCTCTTTCCCCCACTGAACTCTATGGAACAATCAATCCCTTTCATCTGGATTCACAACACTTGCCAGCTCTGTCCCCAGCCTTCTCCCAGACCTCTTTGTACTGACTATCTCCCCTCCGATCTTTCGGTCCAGGTGAAAGGTCTCGACCCAAAACCTTGACTATCTATCTCCCTCCACAGATGCTGCCAAACCCACTGGGTTTCTCCAGAAGATTGTCGCTTTCTCTCCCAATTCCTGCATCTGCAGTCTCTTGTGTCTTCTGCTTCACCTTGGCAGGGTGTGAAGAGAGGCCGGCCCTTTCCCTTCACCAGAACATCGGGAGCTGCTGCAGGTAGTGCCGAGAGAGGAGGTGAGGAGCAAACAGAATGACAACAATGAAGACTGCAGTTGTTCACAAGACCCGACATCCCACAGTACTGGCATCATGATTGGGGAGAAGGCAGGCACGGGTTATTGATTTGGGACGATCAGCCATGATCTCAATGAATGGCGGTGCTGGCTCGAAGGGCCGAATGGCCGCCTCCTGCACCTATTTTCTACGTTTCTATGATAGATGAGCAGAATACTTCAGATCGATGCACATCATTGGGAGCTACCCTAGTCCATGTTCAAGTCATTGATATGCCTCTTCTCAAGGACACCAATTCACCACCAACTACAGCCTCACGGGCAACATATGCAACTGCAGCTGAAAACTGTTACTGCGAAGTACTCCTTTAATTTGCCAGGCTCAGAATGAAGCAGGTCCATCAAAGGCAAAAGCTTGTTACAGGTCCTAAAGGCCATCCATGCAAACTCGGAGGTAAGGAATTCCAGCAGCAAAGCATTAGTCACAGAGAGAATAATGCAACATAACATTGGGATATCAAAATATGGCTGATAAAAGGATAAGGTATACAACTTCCGAGACAAATTTCACAACATAGTCAACCCAGCCATTTTTTCCTTTCCCCTCTCCCGTCAGGGTAGAAGATACATACATTTGAAAGCACCACATTCAGGAGCAGCATCTTCCCTGCTGTTATCAGACTACGTAATGGTCCACCCATTAGCTACAGTGTGGTTCCAATCTTCCAGCCTGCCTCATTGTGGACTTCTCTGTAACTGCAACACTATATTCTGCACTCTAGTAATTTTCTCTTTGCACCACCTGCTGTAGCTGTGTATGGCGTGATTGTACTCACGCATAGTATGATTTATTGGATAGCACGCAAACAAAACTATCCACTGTACCTCAGTACCACGTGACAATAATAATCAAATACGCATTGACTTATTTCAATGCTATAAATCAAAACAAGCAACAGTTCAGAGGAGTTCGTATTTGAAGCATATAATGTCCAGAGAATAATCACACTAGTATGGCAGCTGACAAAACTACCAACTCAACGCCTCATGTAATGCGAGCCATGTGAACATGTTTAAGAAAAACCTTAATTGCTTCCAGACAGTGAGTGATGTTTTCCCATTAAAAGTGATAGTTTCAGCAGAACAGACGACCGTAAAATAAATTTGATTTGAGCCATTGCTGCCATGATATTCTGCAAATGGCGGGAATGACCTCCAAATTGATGTTCATTTCCATCTCACAATACGTCTTCCATCTAGCTTCTGTCTTGTCAAACCTGCAATTGCACGTTCCCAGGGAACAAGTCCCACATGAAGATAAAATTGCATTGTGAAATGAAACATGGGTTTTGGTGTCCTGCTCCAGAGGACCCCACATCCTTCCTCCTCCTTACACAACAGGATGAGTTGAGACAGTGTTGGCCTGTGCAGAAAATCATGCACAAATATCAATCACATACCATTCCTGAGACGTGGTACTTCCACTGCCGAGAATTCACCTGATCTGCTCCATTGTGTATCTGGAAATGGTCAATGAATATAATGGCAAGGTTCATCACGGCCATGAGGGAGTTATCATTACTTAATGAGTGTGGACTCCATAGGTTTGAAAGCTGAACAACTCAGTGCATCTCCGCACCCATCTTGCCAATATAAGCTGTGTACAGTGAGTGCATTACTAAGCCGCATCGGCTATAACACTCGTAGAAGCGAAGAACTGCAGATGCTGGTTTATACCGGAGATAGACACAGATGCTGGAGCAACTCCGCGAAGGAAAAGGGTAGGTGACGATTTGGGTCGGGTCCCGACCTGAAATCTTAAATATCCTTTTCCTCCAGAGCTGCTGCTTGACCCGCCGAGTTGCTCCGCAGTTTGTGCCTATCTTTGGCTATAACACTGACTGGTCACCATTGATGCTGAGCAGCAGGAGTTTAAACTCTCAACTGATTATTACTCGTGCAGAGGTAAGTTGGTACAAAGTGGGGGTTTTTAATGTACAAAGTTTATTATTGTTAAAAGCCACTGCCACACATCGGGAAATACAGAGTTTCACAGCATTAAGTAATTGAATCAGGATTCCATTCATTTATGTGTTATCAGTACTGTCAGACCTGCACAGCAGGATGTAAAGGGATTTTGTGCATCATTTGGGCTTCTCATCTGACTTTTGGCATCCGATGTTGGTGTTAAGGATTAGAGGATGGGAGATCATGTGGTTTGCTTTGAAGAACACGCCTTGGCAGGCTCCTTACGAAAGGCAGCTTTCTGTCATCTACAGCCCCTGCAGGTAGCATTTCCGTCCACCGCGTATCTGGATGAAGCCGCTGATGTTCACCACCATCCCTGCCGTAGCCGAGGGATTTCAGGCTCTGAGTCCCCATGTTGTTCTTCCAGTTAGACAGGAGTCCATGAATGAACTGGAATAACACAGTGAACTGATCAAAACTAGGTAGCATTTCCATTGTTGAGCGATTCAAAATTGTTTGGTTTTATTGTGACTTTCAGGTAACCCTCAATTGCTCCACGGACGCTGAATAATATCCTTTCCTGTGGTGATGGATCTTTATCCCAAATTGGTAGGACCCAAGAATGAATTCATCAAAAGGAATTCACCAATTCATCCTCGAATGCCAATGTGATTGCTTAACCATTACTCTGATATAAACACAGAGAGTGCAATAGGCCTCACTGGTCTTGGAGGAAGGTTGCTCACAGATGCACCATAGAAGCATACTGTCAGATTGCACATCAGCTTGGTTCGGGAACAACTCTGCTTAAGACGGCAAGAACGTTGTGCAGAGAGTAGTAGATATAGCCCAGTCCATCACACAGACCAGACTTCCCACCATTGATGCCACCAACACTTAATGCTGCCTAGAAAAAAGCAGCCAACATAATCAGACTTGTCCCACCTCGCTCATTCCTTCTTCTCCCTGCTCCCGTCGGGCAGAAGATACAGAGGTTTGAAAGTGCACACCATCAGATTCAGGAGCAGATTCTCCCCCTTTGTTATCGGGCATCTGAAGGGTCCTCCCATGTACTGTCCAATTCACCTTTACCCATTGCGGACATTGGACTGTCTCTGGAACCAGTGCACCACAACGCTGAGATCTTTATTCTGCACTCTGTACCTTTCCCTTCGCTCTGTCGAATGTACTTGAGTTCATCCTGATGGTATTTATGCCTAGTATTATATGATTTGGTTGAATAGCATGCAAAGCAAAGCTTTTCACTGTACATCGGAACATGACAATAACAAACCGGAACCAAAACCGTGACACGGAGATGCAAATTTGATGCAGAAGGTTCCAATATTAAAACAGGTATAGTAGTATATGTTGAGTGGCTGAACAGGTTTGGGTAAAAAATTAAAAACTTTGCACCACAGGTATTCTAAGTGATGTACAATTCAGGGCTGTATCAAATGCAGTGACATAAATACATTGTTGCATAAGTTAAGACCACAAAATATTGGAGGAAGTGTATTAGCATGTTTGAGTTTAGTTTATTGTCACATGCACAGAGGTACAGTAAAAAGCTTTTGTTGCTGGCTAACCGGTCAACGGAAAGACAATACATGATTATAATTGAGCCATCCACAGTATGAAGATACATGATAAGGGGAATAACGTGAATAGCGTTTAATGCAAGATGAAGTCAGTAAAGTCCGATCAAAGTTAATCCAAGGGTCTCCATTGAGGTTCAGGACTGCTCTCCAGTTGTTGATAGGATGATTCAGTTGCCTGATAACAACTGGGAAGAAACTGTCCCTGAATCTGGAAGATTCCATGGGAACTTACTGTTGCAAAGAGTTGGAGCAAATGGGTCCTTTTCATATTGGAGGGAGGTAACTCATGGAGTACCCCAGGGATAGGTTCAGGCCATGTGTGTAGCATGGCCATGAAATGGGCATTAATGAAGCAAATTCATGCAAGAGATCAGGTCTCATTCTGAACCATGGACCCACAGATTTTCAGCTGGACGGTCCATGACTGCCTATTGACTATTACTGCCCTCCATCACAGGCGGACTCCTGACACAATATTGATGCAAAAAAGACTGAGGAGACATCCGTGTCTGGCTCAACTGAATCCTGGAAAGTGTGAGAAAGGCGGTTGGAACAATACTGGCATCGTGACATATGCTAAAAGGGAAAGTGATTCAGGGGTGTATAATAAGGGCTGTCTGCTGGGTCCCTCAAACAGACCAGAGACGAGAAAATAAGAAATTGTGGTGATATACAATCACAAAAACTGAAACCCAAGAGTGATAGATACAGGAAGGATCACAAAGAGCACAATCATGCTCCCCCCCCCCCCCCCCCCCCCCCTCATTGACTCCATGCTGCCTCAGGAAAACAGTCAAAATAGTCAAGGACTTTTTTTTCACCCTTTCTGTTCCCTCTTCCTTTTTCCACCAGGCAGTTGCTTATAAGCACACCACCAGGTTCAGGGACAACTTCCTCCTCGCTGTTGGCAGACAACTGAACATATAGAGTCATATGGTGTGGAAACAGACCCTTCAGCCTAACTTGCCCACACCGACCAACATGTCCCACCTGCCTGCATTTGGCCCATATCTCTCGAAACCTGTCCAATCCATGTACCTCTCCAAATCTTTCTTAAATGAAGGAAGGAAAAAATACCCCTCAGGTTCCTATTAAATCTTTCCCGCCCTCACCTTAAACCCATGTTCTCTGGTTCTTGGTTACCCAACTATGGGCTAGAGACTTTGTGCATCTACCTGATCTAATCCTCTCATGATGTTTGTGCACCTCTATAAGATCACTCCTCATCCTCTTGCGCTCCATGGAGTAGAATCCTAGCCTGCTCAACTTCTCCCTAGAGTTCTGCCATAGAGTCCTGACAACAGTTACTAGAGATAGATACAAAATGCTGGAGTAACTCAGCGGGACAGGCGGCATCTCTGGACAGAAGGAATGGGTGATGTTTCAGGTCGAGACCCTTCTTCAGACTGAGTCAGGGGAGTGGGGTACAGGGATAAGGAAGTATAAGGTGTGAAAATGAGACAAATGTGATGGTGATCAAGGAAAATGTGGAACAGATCATTGTTAGCTCGGTGAAGGTAACAACACAGCAAACAGAGATACAATGTAAACGAGGACAGACAAACTGGTCGGAGAACTGGGAAGGGGGTATGGATGGGGAGAGAGGGAAAGCAGGAGTTACTTGAAGTTAAAGAAGTCAATATTCATACCACTGCGGTGTAAGCTGCCCAAGCGAAATATGAGGTGTCGGTCCTCCAATTTACGCTGGGCCTCACTCTGACAATTGTGGAGGCCCAGGACAGAAAGGTCAGGATGGGAATGGGAGGGAAAGTTAAAGTGTTTAGCAACCGGGAGGAACCGAGTTAAACACTTTAACTTGGTAGGACCCAAGAATGAATTCATCGCCGGATTGAGTGGTGGGATCGCAGAGCCTACGCTTGGTCTCGCAGATATGTAGGAATTACTACAGAGTCACTGGGAAAGTTACTGGAGAGTATTCTGAGGGATAGGATATATACACATTTAGATGGACAAGGGCTGATTAGGGATAGTCAGCATGGTTTTGTGCATGGGAGGTTGTCTCACAAATCTAATTGAGTTTTTTGATGATGTGACCATAAATATTAACAATAGTCTAATCCTTGATTAGTTATGCACCGGAAACTAGACAAAAGTAAAATAACGTGGCAATATTTGTGTTTTACATTTGTAATGACACTGTGAATGCATAATCAATGCAAATGTGATTTGATTAGCATAATCAGTTGACATCCTTCCTATACCGTAAAAACTGCTGTACAGGGAAACAGCATTCAAACAAATCATTTTGACTCACTATGCAAAGCTGAAATAGATAAATAAAGTATTGCATTCTGAATGCTCCAAAAGAAAACGTTTGCTAGGTATCAACCAATCTGACAATATAATCAATGGAATCTAAAGCAGGAACAAAACCTTGACTCAGTGTTCATAAAAATGCCGCATTGGCTGAGGAGTGAGAACGACATAACTACAACAACATGTAAAAGGAAACAGCTTGAGATTTACTTCACGTTTTCAATCACCCCATTTACAATACAAATGCTGAACCCAGATGAAACACCCCATTTTGACCACAGCTGGAGTAGTATCATGTTCAAGGTGTTGGAAGGAACTGCAGATGCTGGATTAGAATCGAAGATAAATACAAAAAGCTGGAGTAACTCAGCAGGTCAGACAGTCTCGACCCGAAACGTCACCAATTCCTTTTCTCCAGGGATGCTGTCTGACCCTCTGAGATACTCCAGCTCTTTGTCTCATGTTCAACCATGGACACCAGGATGCAGTTGCAGGGGGTGAACAAGAGATTTGCTGAACTGCTCTTGCGAATGCGTGGATGACAATTATGAAGATGGACCAAAGAGGGTGGGATTGTTTCTTAAAGGAAGAAAACTATAAAATACTGGAAATACTCAGCAACTCACATAGGATCTGTGTGGAGAAGCAACCGATGTAACATCTCAGGCTAATCAACGCCAATTCTTGACAACCATTTCTCTTCCATACACAGTAACTGAACATTTTACTTCAGACATTCAGCACCTGCAGGGTTTTGCTTTACATATATTAAGAGGAGATTTGAAAGACATGTTTAAAGCAATGAAACCTTGTGGAGCACTAGGCAACTCAATGTTAAATTTGGTAAGAACATTGACTTCTCTAATTTCAGGGGACCACCCTAAATTGGAGGAGCAGCACCTCATATTTAACTTGGGCAGTTTGCACCCCAGCGGTATGCACATTGACCTCTAATTTCAGGTAGTCCCTACTTTCTCCTCCCTTTCTCAGCTCTCCCACAGCCCACTGGCTCCACCTCTTCCTTTCTTCTTCCCCTACCCCCCCCCCCACCGACCCTCACATCAGCCTGAAGAAGGGTTTTAACCCGAAAGGTTGCCTATTTCCTTCGCTCCATAGATGCTGCCTCACCCGCTGAGTTTCTCCAGCATTTTTGTCTACCTTCGATTTTCCAGCATCTGCAGTTCCTTCTTAATCAATATAAAATTCGACAACTCTTTTCATTTACTCTCTTGCTTTCTATAGAAGAGGTTATTTCAGATATTAGTTATCCATCCGCGATTTCTCTCTTCTGTGCCTCACAGCCTGATCCAACGGGAATGTCCTACAGCCCTTCATTTCACAATTATTATTCTCATTTGTCTGCATTCCCAATCTCTCATTTCCTTTATTTCATATCAAATCTTCATGTCCCCTCTCGCTCGCTGCCCTCTTACACACCAGTCCATAACACTGCAGTATGTACAGTGCCAATAAAACCAGCTAGACCACGTCCTCTGTTTTATTTCCATTGCTTATGTCTTTATCATTTTGGAAAGCTGGTCACCCTGGGGAATAAGCATTAGAACGTCTTCCAAAAACAGGTCAGGCAGCATCTCTGGAGGAAAAGGATAGGTGACGTTACGGGGCAGCACGCTTCTCCTGACCTGAAACGCCACCTATCCTTTTCCTCCAGAGATGCTACCTGGCCCGTTGAGTTACTCCAGCTCTTTGTGTCTATCTTTGGTATATAAACAACCCTCTGTAGTTCTTTGTTTCTTCCAAAAATAGGTCTTTGGCATCCCATGCACTAAAATGTGACCTCATGTTGTGAATTAACTATAATGCTAACATAAGTACAGTAGAGCTAGAGTTTAGTTTATTCTCACGTGTACCGAGGTACAGTGAGAAGGTTTTGTTGCATGGTAATATCAGCGGAAAGACAATACATGTTTACAATCGAGCCATCCACAGTGTACATGATTAAGGGAATAATGTGAATAACTTTTAGTGCAAGATAAAGTCCAGTAAAGTCTGATTAAAGATAGTCTGAGGGTCTCCAATGAGGTGGATAGTAGCTCAGGGCTGCTCTCTAGTTGGTGATAGGACAGTTCGGTTACTGGGGAAAAAAACGGTCCCTGAACCTGGAAGTGAGCATTTACACACTTCTATACAAGGATGAATCTCTAAATACTATGTATCAAGTCCTACTATTTATATAATATAATAATTTATATAATACTATATATTGAACACTGGTAAACCCACAAGTCTTCTGAACCAAAACATTATCTTATGCATCAACTAATCAGGGCGGCAAAGCTGAAAGATTTGAAGGCAGTACGCTAATTTACAAGGTGCAAAACAGGTACGTAACTGATCATTTTGGTCGGCAGGGTACTTTTGGATGAAACGAGGAATCCGAAGCCTGAAATACAAAAGTAAACATGCGGCCAAGGCGCCTGTCTGTGCCACACAAAACCTTTTATAATGTCTGTTTTCGTCCATTCCCTTTTAGTTTAGTTTAGAGATACTGCATGGAAACAGGCCCTTTGGCCCACCAAGTCCACATCGCCCAGTGATCCCCGCACATTAACACTAGCCTACACACACTAGGAACAATTTACACTTATACCAATTATACAAACCCAAGCCAATTAACCCACAAACCTGTACGTCTTTGGAGTTTGGGAGGAAACCGAAAAAGAAAACCCACCCGGTCACGGCGAGAACGTACGAACTCCATACAGACAACATCCGTAGTTGGGATCAAACCTGGGTCTCTGGCACTGCACGCGCTGTAAGGCAGCAACTCTACCGGTGCTCCACCGTGCCACCTATTCAGGACAAATTGTCTTTTTTCCCAGACGCCTTTTGATGCCTGTTCAGGACAAAGCTGCTGTTTGGGGAAAGAGTTCCACAAATGTAAGAGAAACTGCAAAACTTCCTCAGCTTTTTAAAAAAAAATCAAACACAAAATCTGCAGCAAAAAATGTGAACAAATTCCCTCTTTGTTCTAAATTACTGCAAATTAGCATGAACACACAAGTAAATATGCATCTGCTGAATGACTCACAACAACCTAATTGTTCTGGGAATTGCACTCATCTTGTATTCCCATTTACAACGTTTGACATTTTTTCCTATATTATATATCCTATAGCAACACTGTTGTCATTGTAAGTGCATACTGCCTTTTTTTATAATAGCAGAGTGCTTCCTGTATCCTGGAAGTATAACTTCACATGGTTTGCATTTGCAGTTTCTATTATGTGCAACAAGAAGCTTGCCTGCAGTTTATCATCAAAGAACACATGTCACACATAATTCAACTGGATGACTTTGCTGCCATATTGTAGTTAGTTGTTAGCACAGCAGAAATAACAGAAGCGCTAAGATCTTGTATATGGGTAAATACACAAAAACAACATAACAAACTGTTGTAATGTTGCAACAAGCATGTCGAAATGTCATGATTATTATATGCTCTTTCATTTCAATTTCCACTAGAAACTACCACGGGACAAAATGATCATTTAGTCACAGTCACACAGTGTGGAAACAGTCCAAACTCCGCTCAACTTATCCATGCCGACCAAGATGCCCCAACAACGCTAGCCACACCTGCCTGTGTTTGGTCCATATCCCTCTAAACCTTTTCTATCCATGTCCCTGTCCAAATGCCTTTTAAATGTTAAAGAAGGAACTGCAGATGCTGGAAAGTCGAGGGTACACAAAATGCTGGTGAAACTCAGCGGGTGCAGCAGCATCTATGGAGCGAAGGAGATAGGTAACATTTCAGGCCGAAACCCTTCTTCAGACTGATGGGGGGTGGGGGGAGGCGGGGGGGAAGAAAGGAAAAAGGAGGAGCGGCCCGAGGGCTGAGGGAGAGGTGGGAAGGGGAGGAGACCGCAAGGGTCAACAGAATTGAGAGAATTCAATGTTCATGCCAAGACGATACAAGCTCCCCAAGTGGAATATGAGGTGCAGTTCCTCCAATTTGCGGTGTTACTCACTCTGGCCGTGGAGGAGACCCAGGACAGAGAGGTCGGATACGGAATGGGAGGGGGAGTTGAAGTGCTGAGCCACCGGGAGGTCGGGTTGGTTATTGCGGACCGAGCGGAGGAGTTCCTTTTAAATGTTGTTATAGTAACTGTCGCAACTGACTCCTCTGGCGGCTCAGTCCATACACCCACCACCCTCTGTGCAATCTTTTTTTTTTTTTAAGATTGCCAAAGCACACATTTATAGATTCCAAAAGGTCCACACACTTTATCATGGAATAGTCACAAGTAACTTGGCATGACACCTGAACTCCAATCATTATAAATGATAACCAAGTAGTCTAAAGCTATTGATATTATTGAGCAAAGCTGACTGGCTATGGAACGGAAAAAAGCACACTGTTGGAGGAGCTCAGTGGGTCAAGCAGCATCTGTGGAAGCAGAGGGCTAATCAATGTTTCGGGTCGATTTGCTGGATCAGAACTCCTCATCTGCTCAGAATTAGAAGTTACATTGTGACTCGGTATTTTGGATTCCAGACTAAAATATTAATTTATTTCTTTGCACAATAAAATTAAATCTAATTGTTCATGTCCACAAGATGATCTGAATACATCTTAACTATTCTGATTACCAGTCATTAATAACCAGAATATTCCTTGCTGTGCTGAAATCAGAACAATATTTCACCCGAGATCTTAGTATATGGGGTGATCGCCGGCCAGCAAGGACTCGGAGAATTGAAGAGACTGTTTCCGTGCTGTATCTCTAAAGACTCGCTTTTATTTATTGTGTTCTTTTTATAAGGCTGAACGTTTTTGAGAAAAAAGTCATTTTGCTCCCAAGATTGTGTTTAAAAAAATATATATTTTGTTTTTTCTGATAATCCAAATCGTGGGCATTTTGCATAGATCAACAATATCAGAATGATGTTTTGTTTTTACTTAACATTAGTCCCAGAATGCTCATCAGATTAAAAGTATTTATTAGACTAAGATGTTTGTAGTTCTCAGGACTTAAGAGTCACACAGCACAGAGCCTTTCAGCTTAACTTGTCCCTGCTGATGTAAATGCCCGATCGATGCTAGTCCCACCTTGCCTGCATTTGGTCCATATCCCTCTAAACACTATCCTACACACTGGGAACAATTTACAATTTTACCAAAGCCAATTAACCTACAAACCTGTGCATCTTTGAAGTGTGGGAGGGAACCAAAGCACCCAGAGAAAATCCATGCGGGCTACAGGTGGAATGTACAAACTCCATACAGACAGCACTCATTGTCCGATCGCCCAGGTCTCTTGCACTGGAGCCGCTGCGCCACTGTGCTGCCCCTCATGCACTTCATCGACCTTCTCTACCCTACCAAATTTAACCTTGACTGTTGTTAATAACTGAGCTAACAATGCCCTTGGGGGTAAAGAATTTCAAAGATTTATAGTCCAAATAATCTAAGGCTATGCCTCCGGCTCCAGATTCTCTGGGTCTCAAGAAACAACCTTTCAGCGTCTACTTTGCCAATTATCTATCAGTAATGAAACTGAAAATTGCACTGTAAGTGCACTGGGAGCCCCAATGAGATTCCTCACATCATTTTGCTAGGTTAAGTTTTCTAATTATTTTTAATTGAACATTATCATAGCGAAGTACAGATTACATGTGAAACTCAGTTATTAAATTCATTTCTGAAAATAACCAAAATGCATGCTGCAATGTGATAACATTTAAGAGGTTTTTCTTGCTAGATAAAGGCACTAGATATATGTGACCAGTGCTTTAAAGGAAACCATCATCATAATCTGCTCAGCATTACAAGTCATGGTCAGCAATACTGTTTCAACTTAAAGCACCAGCTTTATTTTATAGACTGACAGCACCAAAGATATGTGTTTTAAAAGTGGCTATTGTAATAGACACAAACCTGACCCAAACTATCAATTTGTACAATCTCATATTTTAAAGTCTTTTTAAAAAAATCAAAAATCCAATAATGTGGTTAATAGCACAAAGTTCAAGTACGCACTAGAAATGTTTCTGGAAAGTCTGAAGAGATCTTCCTCTATTTTCTTATTGCACTTCCAGTACAACCAAAAATTATACAATTTAATATTTGATTCTGCGTGTAATAGTACTTTGGATTAGGAAAATATGCTGCATTTATGAGTAATTGAACAAAAATGCTTTCATCTCAGGGGAAAGGACCAAGCAATCAAATAACCCTTCAGGTTAAAAGATACAAAGGGTGATTTTGAGATTATGTGGCTGGTTGGAGTTTGAGGAATTGAGGGTTGGAGCACTCTGCTATAAGTGTAACTCAGTATCTAACTAATGTTTTCAACAAGCAGAACATTGAACCGGGGAGCACAGAATTAGCAGAAAGATAATGAGGCAGGGGCTACAGCAACATTTAAAAGACATTTGGACAGGTGCAAGGATAGGACAGGTTTAGAGGGATATGGGCCAAATGCAGGCAAGGTAGGACTAGTGTAGATAAGGCATCTACATCAGCAGGGACAAGTTAAGCAGAAAGGCACGGTGCTCTGTGACTCTGAGTCCTGAGAACTACAAACAATGTAAAGCTTTGAATTGTCTACACAGCGACAATGAACAGATCTCTGCTTATTTGGTATTCCCTTGCTATTGGATTCAGATTTATATTTTGTGTAGGCATGGTTTGCTATCAAACTTCTTCCTTCTAATGCCGTGAGACTTCATTTGGTGTAAAGTCAATGTGGATGAATTTCAGCCTTTCTCCCTTTCACCAGTAAAACAATGTAGTCCTCTCGGGTCTGTCCCACAGGGACATTCACAGGGATTCCATGCTGGCATCTGACATGTTCTGTATAATTCATAGAGTATACATATCTGATTTTGTTTGACAAGTCTGTGGAAAAGTACTCCTTAGTTTAATATCAGTCTTCATCAGGTGATTTAACATCAGATGATTAAGATGAAGAATTTGCTAGTTGGCAGAACTGGAAACTACTTCTCCTTGCCCAGATCTTGTATCGTTGAATGTCTGATGTTGAGTGTCTGTCTGTATACTTTCAATGATAGATACAAAGTGCTGGAGTAACTCAGCAGGTCAGGGAGCACCTCTGGAGAAAAAGCATGGGCGACTTTTCAGGTCTGAAATGTCATCTATTCTTTTTTTCTTCAGAGATGCTGCCTGACCCATTGAGGTACTCCAGCACTATGTCTATCCTTGGTATAAACCAGCATCTGCAGTTCTTTGTCTCCAATTATGTCACAACACAGCTGCTTTAATACAACAGGATGACTTGCTGGGCATTGCAAGAACTATTAAGAGTCAACCACACTGCTATCAGTTTAGAGCAGCAGGCAGGCCAGACAGGGCAATGATGGGCATTCTCCTTCCGAGAAAAACATTAATGAACTAGGTGAGATTTTATGAGTCTGCTGGTTTCATTCTCATTTACTGAGATTATTTTTCTTAATTTCCAATTAATTTAATTTAAATTCCCTAATGCCATGATGGAACTTAACTATAAAAACTTAATTTATATTACATATAAATATTGATGAGTTCATTATTTTTCTTAAAATAATTACCATCAGAAATAATGAAGGCAATTAATCAGATGAGAATTGTTATTTCCTATTTACTGAATATGGAGTTATAGAGCTGGTTATTGTCATATATAGATAGCATCAGTGTATATAGGCAGTTTAGATACTATTTTGGCATTGGGCTTGGCTTTCTTGGTTGACTGCTTATCCTGGTGTTATAGCCCAAGTACTTTGTGTTTTAACAGTAAATTATCCATTTTAAAACTTCTTTATGTTGCACCTTTTAATCAAAAGGCAGGCGTTGAAACATTGAGAAAGATAATCTGCTTTTCATCCAGAAAATAAACCTATTGAGCTCTCTCTCAATCATCAAAGAAATATGATCTGCTGCTAAATACATGAAAGGTTTGTGGCGGGCTGTGTGGGTTGTGAAATTATGACAGGTTCCTCTCTGCCAAGTTTCAGAGCTTCAAAAGGAATACCGTTTGCTCTCGTGGCCTTGTTTCTCAATTGCAAGATGATATTTTCTTAGTGTTGGGTGGGAGCATAGTTGCCATAGTTTGCTATGGGATGGAGCCTAGGGTGCTCATCCTAAGGACTGAGCCATGGCTGAGGATTTTTCAATCTGCTCCTTCCACCCTTTTCCAATTGCTTCTGTGAGCTTGATACGTTCTTTGGCATTCCTGGGTCTCTCTGGGAATGCACACCTTGGATGTTTGGGCTATGGATGGTTTTGAATGAATTGGAGATCTATGTGTTAGGTTTATTGCTGGCCTACAATGCTCTTTCCACTCATCATCTGTCCTTAGTTTGTATGTGTATTTTGTTCATCCTTGGCATACAGATGCCTGCAGACCTGACATTTTATCCCATGAGTCATTGGATTGGGTGAGTTTACAATCCAAAAACGCCCCATGTCTGCTGCTAATTAGCTCTTGGTCATTGTCATGGTGGTTTCTGATAGAGAAACCAAAATTCATTTCAAGGCTGCTAATTATGTTTGATTCCAGGGCAGTCCTGATTATTCTGTGCCTCCTATTTTTTGGGTCCCAGTCTTTGAAGCACTTTCTTTGAAGGGACCAGGTCAGCATTGATTGTCCAACAGCAGCACCTCCTGAGCTGGGGATGATGTGGTGATGGTTGTCGTGCTTGTTAGAGTGGGCTGAAGGGACTTGACACTTTGACTTATCCTATCCAGTGATTCAATGACAAGCTAAAATATTCCTGCTTGAAGGCAACGTTTATCCAATTAAGACAGTGCTTGGTTTCTGGTTTGTCCTTCCAAAAGCTGTGAACGTCTTCCAAGCCATTGCCTTGCTCTTAGACCTGGACACCACCATCAATTAGTCCCACCTTCCAGCCAGGCCTAGTGCTGTGAACGTCAGTTAGGGTGCCACATAGGGATTTCATGGAAAGAAGAGAACCCATACTGAGGGAAATAGGGGGTGAGGTGACAGGATGCACCAGAGTAGGGGAGGACTATCAGAAATGGAGGGAGCTGGTCCGAGGGAGGGTTGGAGCAGGTTAGGAGAGGAGGGGGACACAGTAAGGGAAGAGATTTCAGGTCAGAAAAGTGAAAAGGGAGACTTCCAGAAGTTGGTGTGTGAGTAGGGAGTTGAGGTGGTGGCAATGAACAAGGCCAGCTGTGACTCTCTCTCTGTGTGTGTGTGTGTGTGTGTGTGTGTGTGTGTGTGTGTGTGTGTGTGTGTGTGTGTGTGTGTGTGTGTGTGTGTGTGTGTGTGTGTGTGCGCGCATGTGAAAGCATCAGTGTCTGTATCTGTGTGGGATGTGCACATCCGTGTCTGAGCGAGTGTGAGAGTGTGCGTGCATTTGCGCATGCATGTACATCAGTGTCTGCATATCATGGGGTAGATGTATTTGTGTGTGTGCGTGTGCGCATACGTGTGTGACGGTGTGCAGGCATGTGCATCAGTGTCTGTGCATTTGTGCATTGTCCACTCCATGTGACAACTGGTGTGAAATGGCTTTCCCCAGTTTAAGGAAGTCCAGGACCTACCATGCCCTGGTCACAGTGGGCAGCTCCACCAGTGACAGACTTGAATGTCACTGTTGCCACGGCTCAAGATGTCAGAGACGTCGCTCCCTGTATTACTCCTGGATGCGCACAGCTTGATACTCCTCTCCCTCCCTGCTGAAACCACTTGGTGTCCATGCTCCTGACTGTCGCAGACACAACACGGGATCGATTCAAACCTCAGACCATTGGGGCCAAGGAGCTCAGCTGTTCCCTGCTGAAAAATGCTGAGCCAGCAGTGAATATCCCTCTGAATATATTTAAGAACAAATAGAGATTACATAGCAGTGCAATATCACAATGCGGGTACCATATAACTATTATTTAAAGCCAGTGTGTGAACGGGATGTAATCTAATGAGCAACAGACACCTGCCCATTGACCTGCCATAACCAAGACCATGCCCTGAATCACAAAAGCGCAGCTTCAACTAATCTCGTTAAACAAAGGCACCAGATCTTTTGAATTAATAATGCATGTTTACCTAGTAACACGCAAGGAGACATGTGTACACATCCACACAAAGAGCCGGAATTGTTTGTGCTTTTTCAATTATCAGCTATTGGAATGATTAAATATTTGCTTCAGGATGCACAGATATCACACCATCAATTAGAGCACCTAGGGTAAAGAGCTGCTGATGCACTGTCACCATAGCAAAGTCTTAAAACAGTGCACCGGGTCTGTGTGCACAGACATGGACAATGGAGCAATCAATGACAATCATCTCCCACTGCCAGAGATCTCAAGAAGGAAATGTTTTTTTCTAATGCAAATAAAAATGAAGATGAAAACAAAAAAGATACTTCAATGAGTCTTCCACTACATCAAAACTCACAAGGGATCAACAATGGGTGGCACAGTGAAAGAGCTCATAAGGTCATAAGGAATACGAGTAGAATTAGGCCATTCAGCCCATCAAGTCTACTCTGCCATTCAATCACGGCTGATTGATCTCCCCCCCTCCCTCCTAACCCCATTCTCCTGCCTCTCCCAATTACCACTGACAGCTATACTAATCAAGAAAGCCCTAACAGCTGCCTCACAGCTCTAGTGACCCAGTTCAATCCTAACCTCTGGGTCCTAAACTCTGTTTGTACAAATCTGTAATAGGTTTGCACATCCCACCCCCCCGTGACTGTGTGGGTTGTAGGTTTCCTCTGGATTCTCGTTTCCTTCCCATACCCCAGACACATGCAGCTTGATACGTCAAATGGCCACTGTAAATTGACTGTCAAGTGTGGATGAATGGTTGGATGTGGGGACGTTGGCAGGAATGTGGGGAGGATAGGCTGCAGGGCAAATTAATTGGGGTATGCAATTGCTCCGCGAGCTGCCATAGACTTGACAAATCGAATAGCCTCCTTCTATGTTGTAAGGCAACATGGAAATATAAGGTTGAACTACAAGCTCTGTGTTTCAACTCCCAGGGCTGTGCGGACTTAAATCATTGAGTAATCACTCCCTCATTGTTCACTCCCTCATTAACCAGACTAAAATGGCCAGGCTGTGAGAGCCATTTGATAGGAAACAATTCATGTGTGTTTGGACATGAGGTGATGAGAGGAACAAAGGGCTCAGCAATGATTCACAATGTAAATATAGTCTGCTTCGAGCCTGTATCTGCTTACTTGGGCAATAACGGTGTTCACGTAACCAAGAGGTCTCTCTACTTCAGCTGGTGTTGAGGAGCTGACATTGGAGAGGGTTTGAGGAGGTTTTCGAGAATGATCACAGGAATTTGGGGAACGTATAATGAGCGTTTGACGGCTCTGGGCCTGTACTCACTGGAGTTTAGAAGGATGAGGGGAGATCTCATTGAAAACTACCGAATAATGGAAGGTCTGGATAAAGAGGATGTGGAGAAGACATATCATCTAGTGGGAGACCTAGAATAAAAGGATGTACCTTCAGAAAGGGGATGAGGAAGAATTTCTTTATCCAGAGGGTGGTGAATCTGTCACATATGGCTGTGGAGGCTGTCTTTGGATATTTTTAAAGCGGAGAATAACAGGTTCTTGATTAGTAAGGGTGTCAAAGGTTACAGCGAGAAGACAGGGGAATGGGGTTGGGAGGGAATGATAGATCAGCCATGAATGAATGGCAGAGTAGACTCAATGGGCTGAATGACCTAACTCTGCTCCCATGACTTATGAACACAAACTATTGAAAGAGTAAGGTCGTACGTATTTCCTGACCTTTCTATTCTATACCTTCCCATAACATCCTTCTCTGAGCTATAAAAGTTATTTTGCTTGTGCATAGGTTAATTGGTTTCAAAAAGCTGAACAATAATAGCAGTCTGGATCATGCCCAGAGCAATATCTAAGTCATTGTCACCAGATCAGCTTGCAATGAATTTCCACTGGAATAAAATCAGCTGCTAGTCATTTACAAATGAGCCAAAATCAATCTAGTTTCTGGCACTGAATGAGCACAGGTGGGGTTTCTGGGCATACCAGACAGAACTCACGTGAGTCTGAGGCACCACTGTAAATTAGAGTCCACACATATTGCACACATCCCAAGAAATGCTGGTGGAAAAGAAAGGCCGCATTGCTCCAACACAAACATAAGCAAATGTGTTGATAATCAGGCTGAACAGAGGCAGCAACTTGACATCACCTTTTATAATTTTGGCCTCAAATTAAGACACTGCATCATTCACTGATGACTTTAAATTTAACTGTTGCATTTATGAACACCTCATTTTCACTCTCACCTCCTACCCCTCATAATAAGAGGCAGGTTTGAGATAATAAGAGAGAGCTTGCTGACCGGTTGCATCGTGGCTTGGTTCGGCAACTTGAGCGCCCTGGAGAGGAAAAGACTACAAAAAGTAGTAAGCACTGCCCAGTCCATCATCGGCTCTGACCTTCCTTCCATCGAGGGGATTTACCGCAGTCGCTGCCTCAAAAAAGCTGGCAGTATCATCAAGGACCCACACCATCCTGGCCACACACTCATCTCCCTTGCTACCTTCAGGAAGAAGGTACAGGAGCCTGAAGACTGCAACGACCAGGTTCAGGAATAGCTACTTCCCCACAGCCATCAGGCTTATTAAATCTGGCTCGGACAAAACTCTAATAACCCATTATCTGTTATTTGCATTTTATTAGCTTATTTATTCATGTGTGTATATATTTATATATGGTATATGGACACACTGATCTGTTTTGTAATAAATGCCTTCTATGTTCTGTGTGCTGTTGCAAAGCAAGAATTTAATTGTCCTATCAGGGACACATGACAATAAATTCATTCTTCCCATCTCCCCCCCTGTCTGCCTTCCGCAAAGACCGCTCCCTCCGCGACTCCCTTGTCAATTCTTCCCTCCCCTCCCGCTCTACTCCTTCCCCGGGCACTTTCCCTTGCAACCGCAAGAAATGCAACACTTGTCCCTTCACCTCCCCCCTCCACTCCTTTCAGGGTCCCAAGCAGTCCTTCCAGGTCTGACAGAGGTTCACCTGCACCTCCTCCAACCTCATCTACTGCATCCGCTGCTCCAGATGCCAGATGATCTATATCGGTGAGACCAAGCGGAGGCTCGGCGATCGTTTCGCCGAACACCTCCGCTCGGTCCGCAAAAACCAACCCGACCTCCTGGTCGCTCAGCACTTCAACTCCCCCTCCCATTCCGTATCCGACCTCTCGGTCCTGGGCCTCCTCCATGGCCAGAGTGAGCAACACCGCAAGTTGGAGGAACAGCACCTCATATTCCGCTTGGGAAGCCTGCATCATTTGGGCTTGAACATTGAATTTTCTCAATTCTGTTAACCCTTGCTGTCTCCTCCCCTTCCCACCTCTCCCTCAGGCCTATCTCCCTTCCCCACCCTAGTCGCACTAGCTTCTCATTTTCACACCACAAACAGCTTACAATGGCTTGTTCCCTTTATCATCGATACCTTTTGGCATATCTTTCATTCATTGTTCTTTATCTCTCCACATCACCGTCTATATCTCTCGTTTCCCTGATCCCTGACCAGTCTGAAGAAGGGTCTCGACCCGAAACGTCGCCTATCTCCTTCGCTCCTTAGATGCTGCTGCACCCGCTGAGTTTCTCCAGCTTTTTGTTTAACCCTCGATTCTCCAGCATCTGCAGTTTCTTCGTTAACAATAAATTCATTTGAACTTGAGATAATAATTTTATAAAAAAAGGTGCTGGAAATCTGAAGTAAACATGCAGAAAATAACAGAAAAAAAATCACTGTGGCAGCCAGCATCTGTGGAAAGAAGTTATCATTTGATGAAGGGTGACGGACCCAAAACATTGACCGTTTCCCTTTCCACAGATACTGACTGACCTGCTGGGTTTTTCCAGCATTTTCTGTTTTTTTTTTATGCAGGAGAAACGATCAACAGCTCCAGACTTTACCAGATCTTACAGAAGGTATTGACGTTTTGTGGTCCATTAATGATTTAACCATCACCCACTTCACATTCTAGATCTGAGAAGTGATGGGATTAGCAGTGAAATAGCACCGAGTACTTTTAAAGTGATTAGATGCTTCAGAAGGTGACTGACTACCAACATCACTGTGAAACAGCTCTCCCTACGGGCACTGAATTGCATCAATGTGTCATCCATTTTGTAATCAATATTTATTGAAAAAATTCACTGATATATTTTTTAACTGATTGGAATACATAAAATGTCACAAGAGTGGAAATTTATCTCCAAAATAACTCGTTCCAAATATGTTTTATTTCCTTATGCCAATTGATAAGCATCCCACAATACTAAAGAATTAAGATTTAAATGCTGTCACATAATGCAGCTAGAATTTTCTTCAGCCATAAATGACAAGATGATTAAATTGCCATCTGTTTTAAATCTGCTTCCAAAAAAAGGTTGAATTCACAAGCACTGGTGATGTCGTACTAAATTAAGCTGGTTAACCTCAGAGCAGTCAATAATAGTTTCTTGTTATATCCCACTTGAAAGAGGCGCCCATTTTTGTAACGTGTATAAAGGTTTACGCCCTAATATTTCAACATACACCAGGAAACCTAAAATACGCCAGTTTATCTTGACTTGCCTGCCGTTTCCAACAGTGCCTTCTTTAAGTTGTGTTGCCACAGATGGAAACTTGGAAACAGGGGCACTTTTTATGGCAATCGCGATACCATAGTTAAAGTGAAGGTTTAAATTCTATTGGCATACGCCACGACAAAATAAATTTCAGATCTCTGTTTTGGAGTAACAAAGAAAGTGAAGTATTTTATAGAATCACAGAATCGCAGAAATTTCCTGTGCAGAATGAGGTCATTCAGCCTAGAAAAGGGCACGATGGACAGGAGGACAAACATTGGAATGTAACAGTGTGGCAAATGAGAGCTGCTAAAATTTCTGCTTAACTATGTTTTCAAATTTAACACATTTTTAGCATTTATATTTGCCCACTTGGTGGAAATGAATGTACTTTTGCGATGTTAGACAAAAGTGCTGGAGAAACTCACCTGGTGCAGCAGCATCTATGGAGCGAAGGAAATAGGCAACGTTTCGGGCCGAAACCCTTCTTCAGGCTGATGGAGGGTGGGGGTGTGGAGAAGAAAGGAAAAAGGAGGAGGAGGAGCCCGGGGCTAGGGGAGAGCTAGGAAGGGGAGGAGACAGCAAGGGCTAACGGAATTGGGAGAATTCAATGTTCAGGCCACCGGGATGCAGACTGCCCAAGCGGAATATGAGGTGCTGTTCCTCCAATTTCCGCTGTTACTCACACCGGCCATGGAGGAGGCCCAGGACAGAGAGGTCGGATACGGAATGGGAGGGGGAGTTGAAGTGCTGAGCCACCGGGAGGTCAGGTTGGTTAATTTTGTGATGCTCGTTTTGCTGAATGGCTCAGTGGCGCATCTGGTTCAATCCTGACCTCGGGTGTTGTCTGTGTGGAGTTTGCACGTTCTCCCTGTGACCGTATGGGTTTCCCCTAGGTGCTCTGGTTTCCTCCCACATCCCAAAGACGCGTAGGATTTCAGGTTAATTGGCCTCTGAAAATTGCCCCTGCTATACAAGGAGTGAGTGCAAAAGTGGGATAACATAGAACAATTGTAAACAGGTGATCGATGGATATTGTTGACATGATGGGCTGAAGGGCCTGTTTCCATACTATATCTCTAAACAAAACATATGTCTGAATTATTTGATTTTCTTCCAACTTTTATTTCTTCATTTTTTGAATGTTACTTTCTATTCGTCGAAGAAATAAATTGGGATTTAGACTGTACTTTTCACACCTCCAAGAAGCCCCAGAATACTTTCAAAACATTTTCATAAGTTGTAGGAGCAGAATTAGGCCAATCGGCCCATCAAGTCCACTCCACCATTCAGTCATGGCCGATCTATCTTTCCCTCTCAGAGGTTATGGGGAAAAGGCAGGAGAATGGGGTTAGGAGGGAGAGATAGATCAGCCATGATTGAATGGCGGAGTAGAGTTGATGGGCCGAATGGCCTGATTCTACTCTTATTCCTTGTGACATGACTAAATGTTATACCCTTTACCCTGTACACTGTGCACAGCTTGATTGTAATCACATACAGGCTTTTCGCTGACTGGACAGCACACAACAAAAAGTTTTTCATTGTACCCTGGTACATGTGGGAATACTAAAGTAAATTAGAGTGCAAGAAAAGAGCACATCAACAAAAGGGCGTTGGGTCAGCAGGTAGGATAGCAAACTTTCTTCTCAAAAAACCAATATCTTCAGGTGAGATGGGAAAGATTTAATAGGAAACTGAAGGGGCAACTTTGTCCATGCAAAGGGTGGTGGGGATATGAAATGAGCTGCCGGAGGAAGTAGTTGAGGCAGGTACCACAATAAAATATTAAGAACACAGACATGTACATAGGTAGTAAAGTTTTAGAGGCCAAATGTAGGCAGTGGGGCTCGTGTAGATGGGCATCTTGGAGCAAGTTGGGCCAAAGCGGCTGTTTCTGTGCTGTGTGATGCTATCTTCAGTCGAATTCAGCATCTTTAAAACAGCTTTTCTTTAGCAATTGTTTCTTCTAAAAACCAGCATGATATTAGGATAGAAAAAAAAGGCGTAGGTACTTCTGCTTACTGTATACATTCAATCAAATGTTTTAATGGATTATTCTCTCAGGTGCAGACATACTGTCGCCTGGGCTCTCCAATCAATAAAGAAGATTCAAGCCGTGCTATCTGTAGTGTATTTGTAAAACCAAGTTTAATGTCTTGGATATAAATCATAGATTTCTTTACTAAGATTGACGTTAACCCGACTGTTTTGAATTAGAGGGCATCAAAGATACAAGAAGCTAAATTTCAGACTTCCTGACTGAGTGGAATCAGTTAGTTTGATGAAAAAATACTGCAATGTTTTATTGACATTTAAATACAAAGCTACTGCTACTGTACTTTGAATGCAATTTTTCATCCTGGTGTGAATCTATACAACAGTTTGGAAAGTTTTTATTTAGTGCTCATATATTTAGTGCCAGCAGTGTTGATAACATTCCTTTTAATGAACAGGATTTCTGTAGTCCATGTCAGAAATGCTTAAGATTCTTAATGACGTGAATGAGAAATGTGATACTTTATTGGAAGTGATCATAGAGTCATAGATCATCTTTATTTTAGCTCCTTACATATTGTTCAATGTAAATAGTGGGCTTAACCCCCTATGGAGAAATAAACCCAAAGTGAAGCCAATTTAGTGCATCCTTATGTTCATGCTCCACACATTTTCTTCTCAACTAAAAATAAAACTTCACCAAGAAATACTTCACCTAAAAGAATGTGGAAATTCATCAGCAGAGTTGCTGCCTCACAGCGCCAGAGATACCGGTTCCATCCCGACTACGGGTGCTGCCTGTGCAGAGTTTGCAAGTTCTCCGCGTGACCGCGTGGGTTTCCTCCCACATTCCAAAGTCGTGCAGGTTTATAGGTTAATTGGCTTCTGTAAATTGTCCCTGGCGTGTAGGATAGAACTAGTGTACGGGTGATTGTTGGTCGGAGCGGGCTTGGTGGGCCAAAGGGCCCGGTTCTGCACTGTGGCTCTAAAACTTAAAAATAAAACTAAGTTCAGCAAATAGGCCAACGAACGGAGCAGGTTTTTGACAGCAGGGAGGAAGCTGAAAAATGCAAAGATCCAGTCAAGGTCGCACAAGACATGGTTGGATCATCCTTGTCCCTTCCCTACAATTTCAGGAAGAAGAATTCACCATCATCTGGTCTTTGCTTTCTTAGAGCAGAACCTTTGATGGTCTAAAGATGGCGTTGAAACAGTGTCACGCCAGGACTGCCTTAAACTGTTGACTCTTACGAAGAAATCACTGATCTTAGCAACATAGCATCTCAGGGGCTTTGATGAGAATCTAGAAATCAGTTTGTGAGAAGCATGCTTTGCTGATGGCTACATTGGGGAAAGTGCTGAAAAACCGAGAAAGCTAAGGAGGTGGGAAAATGGGTTTTGAAGTAGACTATAGAGTTCAGTTTGAGGCCATGCAGTGTACTGACAAGCTGGGAAGAAGCGGAGCAGCTGGATGTCATTACGCCTGAGAGACAAATACTGTAAGTGCTGGTGGGAGCCAAGGTTGCTGGCTCTAGCCTTTCCTCTATACAAAGTTAACCTGGTTCATTTGGTGGTATTTTGACTCTTTCAAAGGTTTGACAGTCTGGATCTCATTACAGATTATATACAGTCCAATTTTATATATTTGTTCAGAAGCTCAGCATAGATGGAGATGCCATTTATTAGATGTAAAGGACCAGTGTGTCCACTCAAATGGATTCAACCAGGCCCATGGCACGCCAAAATGTTCTCCTGTCCAGGGTAATAATTCCACGGCAGACTTCCTGGGTCCCCAAATCGTCCCAAATCCCCATCAATAATACAGACTTGGTTATTCATTTATTTGCTGAACTATTTTCAATCTTCATTGAACATAGAAAAATACAGAAGATAGGCACAAAGCACTGGACTAACTCAGGGGGGCAGGCAACATCCCTGGAGAAAAGGTTTAGGGTCGAAACCAACCATCAGTCTGCAGACCACACAGACAGCAACCAGTCTGAAGAAGGGCTCCGACCCAAAACATCACCCATACGTTTTCTCCAGGGATGCTGTCTGACCTGTTGAGTTAAGGGCCTGTCCCACTTTCACGACCGAATTCACGACCTCTGCCGAGTTTGCCCCCGACTCATACTCGCAGCATGATCGTCACGAGGTCGTCGGAGGTTGTAGGAAGGTCGTGATGCTAGTCATAGGAACTTGTGGCATCAACTAGGTCGGGGCGTTTTACTAACCTGATGAAAAATGTCCACGAGTAAAAAAGGTCGTGAATTAGGTCGTTAAAGTGGGACAGGCCCTTTACTCCAGCACTTTGTGTCTATCATCAGTATAAACCAGCATCTGCGGTTCCTTTCTACACATAGAAAAGTACAGCACAGCAGCAGACCCTTCAGCCCACGATGTCGGTGCCAAGCAGGGTGCCACAATAAACTAAATCTCATTCTCTGTCCCTGATCTTCCTATCACCACTTTTTCTGCAACTCTGCACTACAATGGCCTGAATTCGCCCATCTCCTTGCCTTCACAATCACTAAATATATTGTGTTTGTGAAATCGTGATAAGGTGCAACAAAAATACTAGTTCTTAACTAAGTGGAAATCAATATACTGCAGATGTTGCAAACCCAAAACCAAAACAGAAAATGTTGGAAATACTCAGGAGATCAGGCAGCATCTGTGGAAAGAGGAAGGGAGAGCTAATGTCTCAGGTCAAAGTTCCTTCATCAGAATTGGTGAACAATCTTTGACCTAAAACATGCAATGTGTTTCTTCCCACAGATGCTGTCTGATCTTTAGTTTAGTTGAGGGATACAGCATGAAACGGGTTATCCAGCCCACAGAGTCCATACCAATCATGGATCACCCGTGCACCAGTTCTGTATTATCCCACTTTCATATCCCACACACAAGGGGCAAGATACAGAAGCAAATTAAACTACAAACCAGGTATTTGGAATGTTGGAGGAAACCCATGCAGTCACAGGTAGAAGGTGCAAACTCCACACAGACAGCACCCAAGATCAGGATCAAACTCTCTGGCACTGTGTGTGTGGCAGCAGTTCTACCGCTGCGCCAATCTGTTGAGTGTTTCCAATATTTTTTGTAATTATATCAGTTCTTAAGATTTTCAATCATGGCAATCTCACTGGCAAGCCCAAATGATGCATTGTTAATGCTCATAAAAACATATTTTCCAAAAATAGTGGAAACGTGCCTAAACTTCCCTTCCCTTGCCATCCCTGGTGTCACAACGACAACTGAAATGTCTGTTAGCCCCATATAAGCTGAGATCGACACAGTCTGGCCTCCATAGACTCTATGACTCAGTTCAATGTCCAGACGCTGTATTTAATCATTCTAGTGTTTCAGTAAGATGCCTGTTGCCGGGGCAAATTACTTCCCAGAAAACATGACAAAGAGCTTACGTGGTTAAGTTCTTCCAAAATAAAAATTAAAAAAAAACTAATGAAACACAGGCCAAATGCCTTACCGTTCTGTCATGCCCTTCCATAAAATATAGTGATAGTTCCTTGTGAGCAAGGCATTTAATCTCAATGTTTATAAACCACACCCAAAGATTTTTCACAGGCAATATTGATATTAACATAATTCTTTGATAGCACAATAAAATATGAAATTACAGCTGTGTGTACAGTAGTGGGTGACTGAGATCAGAGCATTTTCTGAAGGCTGAGTTAATGATTTTATGCATGTTCAAAAAGTGGTTTCATTGATTTAACGTTTTCACTCTCAGCTAGAAGGGTACATCTTCCATCGATCTCAGTTGACTAGAGTTTAGGAGAAAGCGCCAGTTCTAATCAGCCAGGTGCAGAATTAGTGCCACAGTCCATCTGCAAAGCCACTTCTTGAAGAAACAAGTTCCACGGCAGCGCTTGGGTGACTCGCTCTCAACACAATGAGTTTTGTCAGCACAACTTCCACACAAAGAGCAGCAACGACTCTGCGGTAACAGTCAATGCGTTCCATATAACTGGTTCGCGATGATTTGGCTGACAGCCATGAATAAAATTCATTAAAATGTTTACTGACCCACAACTCATTTACACAAGCTTGGGAATATCACACGGGCATCACAAGGCAAGACAGCTGTACAAAAACACACCAATAAAAAAAATGTGTCAAATTCCTAACTGCGTTGGTACAAATGATGCAGCGCGGACTACATACAGTTCTATTTTTGAGCAAAAAATTCAATCATCTCGAGTCAGTTGTTCTGCACTAAAATAATCAGTCTTGTCCAAATATAAAGTAAACTGCGAGCTTTTTTTTAAAAAAAAGAGAATAAACGGCAAAGTCGAGGTTTCCAGACAGCTGTCTGCAGGCTGCTTCTGGAATAAAGAGTCAGATTCTGGCAGATCCTACCTTAACAAACAACTCTATCAAAGGATCCTTGTGTCCGTCCACTCCATTCAGTGGCGTTGAGTGAGCCATGTTGAAGCAACTTCGAGTTCTCTTCAATAGCCTGCTGCCTCTGACTTTCTGCCCAAGTTTGCAATCTTGCTCCTTTTTCCCCCTCCCTCTGCCTCGATTCAGAGCAGCTGCAGCGAGCTACACTCCAGTAATAAAGAGATTCGCTTTTGCGTTTCTGAGCCTGTTCAGCGTTGTTCAGAATCTGTCTGCCTTTAGTAATTTGACCCTCTCTCTCTCTCTTTCCCTCTCTCCCTCCCTCCCTCTCTCTCTCCCCTCCTCCTTAGTCCAGATTCTTTCTTCAGCCACGTCCTGGGAAACTGGGTGGTGAAGTCTAGCGCGGTGCAGTTTCCTTTGCTCACTCTACATGGTCATTGTGTAAGCACTAACTCGCTAGAGGGAGGGGAATAAAAAAACCCCCAGCTGGAATATTTAAAGCTGGTGATGTCATGCGGTACAGGGAAGGAAAGAAAAGGGCAGGCATGTGGAGAGCGTCAAAGCACAAAGCATGAGCAGTTAACAAATCAGATGGAGCTGGACCAAAAAAGCGTGTGTGAGTCTGGTCTGCTCCTAAACTCATCCGTTGTAATTCCTCTTCAGCTCAATGATCAGAGGAAAAGAGGTCAAGGGAGCTGGGGAAATCCCACATACTTCTGAACAGAAACTTTAATCTCTCACTGTTACATATTTTATAAATTAATTAACAGGTTAACAGTTTAACCCAGAAATAACAGTATTTCCTCTCTCGATTCTCGCATTCTTTCTCTTTTCTATTCTATGAAGCACCGTGGAAGGGTGGAACAGCGGCGCAGCTAGGAGAGCTGCTGCCTCACAACGCCAGAGACCCGGGTTCGATCCTGACCTCCGATTCTGTCTGTGTGGAGTTTGCACGTTGTCCCGGTGACTGTGTGGGCTTCCTCCGGCAGCTCCGGTTTCCTTCCACACGTCAAAGACTTGCAGGTTTGTAGGTCAGTTGGCTCGGTAAAATTCCTCAAGTGTGTAGGGGGCAGACAAGGAATTGGGATCACATAGAGCAAGTGAGAACGGGTGGTCAGTGGAGACTCGGTGGGCCAAAGGGCCTATATCCATGCTGCCTCTTCTTTTAATTCAATATACTTTACTTTGGCAATGGTACCATTGCATTGATACCAGTGCAGAATAGGCGACGTTTCGGGCCAAAACCCTTCATCAGACTGAAGAAGGGTTTCGGCCCAAAACGTTGCCCATTTCCTTCGCTCCATAGATGCTGTCTCACCCGCTGAGTTTCTCCAGCATTTTTGTCTACCACAAATAATGCCTTACTGTTGAAGAAATACAGTGAGCAAATGCGATAATTGCCAATATTTTCAAACTTGATATCTGTACGGCCATTGTTCGCCAACCACTTTAGCTGTTGTTGTCCCTTCAGCTCTCGCTTCTCTCTGCCATCATTTCTCCTCACTTTTAGAATTCTGAAGTAGGATAGATGTCTCTCACGGTTACCCCGATTTCCATAATTATTTACAGCGCAAAAATTGACCATTTTGGCGTTTTTTTAACAGGTACGAAAGTACACGTTTCATGTATTAACAATGTATGCTGTAGGCTGCCATGTCCTCCACTTGGACCGAGTGGCTCCGTGTGTCACGTCCTTTGACCCGATGACCTTCCTTGCAACCCCCCTATTATTTTATATATTTTACATTGGTGTTCTAACACAAATCAGTTTCAGCTTTAGGCATGTTGTTCAAACATATTTGAATTGCAACTCTTGACCTGCAATTTCTTGGTTCATTCATTTTTCCTTGGTTCATTCCTGCAATTCCTTGGTTCATTCATCTAACCCGCTTCCTCCTCCTCCTTATCTCTGCAGGAGATGTAACACCAGTCCTTATGCCTCCTACCTGTCTCCTTCCATCCATATCCTTCCTTCTGGCTTGGAATTGGAATAGATAGGGTAAACGTACAGACTCTTTTACCCATAGTAGGGGTGTCAATACCAGAGGACATAGGTTTAAGGTGAGGGAGGAATGATTTAATGGGAACTGAGGGACAACTTTTTTTTGCACAAAGGGTGGTATATGTATGGAACAACCTGCCTGCCGGAGGAGGGAGTTATGGTAGGTACTATCAAAACGATTAACAAACATGTAGACAGGTACATGGATAGGATAGATTAGGGGGGATATGGGGCAAATGCAAGCAGGTGGGACTAGTGTAGATGGGGCATGTTGGTCGGCATGGGCAAGTTGGCCTGAAGGGCCTGTTTCCATGCTGTATGAGACTCTATGACTTTACATTTCACTCTTCTCTTAGTCTGACACCCTTTGACTCCTTTTCACCTCTAGCCTTCATCACTAACAACACCCATCTGCCCATCATACCCAATCTCGCCTGTATCCACCTATCACTTGCTGGGCTTTGTCCCACCCCCACCTCTCCATTCCAGTGTTCTACCTCCTACTCAAATCAATCAGTTTCCTCCCCAGCACTGCCTGACCCGTTGAGTTCCTCCAGCACTTTGTGTTTCATCACTAAGATATTGCTTGAGCTATTAAATTTTTTTTTTAATGAGGTGATCTACATACTTATAATTGTACAGAATTTATTTATTTTTAATACATTTAAAGATGATGCATAAATTGTTCCTTTTCAAATTAGAACGGTCCTTTTTCAAATTTATATTTGAAGGACCAGAGACCAAAGCCTCTGAATAAAAGGATGTATCTTTAGAAAGGAGACGAGGAGGAATTTCTTTCGTCAGAGGGTGGTAAATCTGTGGAACTCATTGCCACAGAAGGCTGTGGAGGTCTAATCAATGGATATTTTTAAGCCAGAGATTGACAGATTTGTGATTAGTACGGGGGTCAGGGATTATGGGGAGAAGGCAGAAGAATAGGGTTGAGAGGGAAAGATGGATCAATCATGATTGAATCATGGCAGAGTAGTCTTGATGTAGCGAATGGCTTAATTCTGTGTCTATAACTTATGAACTTATAGAGAAGTTAGAATGTGACATTGCTATTAGATTCAGCTGTGGACTGCACAACAGCACTGCAGAGTGAATGAGCTTGCGGTAAAGCTCCTACAACATCAAACCCACCTCCAAAATGGTAAGTACTTCCCTGGGCAGCAAAGACCTGGCCCTGGTTCCCACCGTTAAGCTAGTTGGATATGGCTTGTGTGTGTGGTGCAATTTGGCACAGTTAATCACGCACTTTGGAGGGACTTCATTTTGCATCTCAAATTTAGTTTTAGGTCTCAGGATCCTCCATGAGGGCAAGCAGTTTAAAAAGAGCTCCATTCGTACACCAGTGACACTCTAGTTAGAAAAACATTTTGCGGCGCCTCTCAAAAATTAAAAGCTAAGCATGTTCTCTTGAGTGTTGCAATACTTTATAATTTCTTTTTTCTTATCTGTGTGCCTTACTGGTTTATTTTCTACACACATATATTGATTACTGCATCTCTTCTCTATGATCAGTCGCAAAATGGTTCAACAATGTATTTCAGTTCCTTGTGCTACATGTCCACATCTTTGTATACTGAGGTCTGGAATTCCAAGCGGTGACGCCACTGGGAAACAAAGTTATATACATTGTTAAAATGTGATGTTTGTTAACTTCATCTTTAAAAATAAAGGCCAGTGGCAACCAGGGCTGGTTCTTTGGTGCACAGGAAATTAAACAGCAATCCTGAGGTGGGCTTTATGCTGTGTAGCATTAACACAAACCCATTTAATCTTCAGCGCTACTAGACAATCCAGAGCTGAATTTAATAGTCGTTTAGTTTAGTTTAGTTTCGAGATGCAGCACAGAAACAGGACCTTTGGCCCACTGAGTCCTTGCCGACCAGCGATCCCCGCACACTAACATTATATTCTACACACACTCGGGACAATGTACAATTTTACCACACAGATTAGCCTACAAACCTGTACATCTTTGGGGTGTGGGAGGAAACTGGAGCACCCAGAGAAAACCCACGCTGGTCACGGGGAGAATGTACAAACTCCAAACAGAGAGCACCCATAGTCGGGATCGAACCCGGGACTCTGGTGCTGTGAGGCAGCAGCTCTACCTCTGTGCCACCGCTGTGCCATATTAATGTCACATTATAGCAGCTATTTAACACCGCCAACATCTCCAAGGTTCATTGCAGAAGAAGAGTCAGTCATGTATTAACACAGAGGGGAGGAGGAAACATTACAAGTAATTCAACTTTTGTCAAAGAGGCAAGTTTAAAATTGTGTCTTAAAGTTGAAAGGAGATGGAGTAGAGAGAAGTTTGGGGATAGAATTCAGGCACCAGGTGGCTGCAGGAAGAGCCGCCCGGGTGGAGGGCCGGAAGTAGGGATGCACAAAAAGTTAAATATGGAAGAGTGCAAAGTTCTCCGAAGCGGAGAGCTGGGATGGGACACTAACATTGTGAAACATGAATGTAATGTGGACAGCTTGCAAATTAATACATTTGTGGAAAGCCCATGGACAATGGGTGAATGGAACTTCACCTGAGTTTGTACAAGGTGGCAAGGTTGAGGATAAGGTTAGGATTTTGAAAGGTGGGAAGAGGACAGTCATCCAGGAGGGCATTGCAGTCCAGAGAGGGCACACAGCGTGTATTGTATCTTTCATCATGCAGCTTCCTGTATCAATGTATGCAAACATATTTCTTCTTTATTGAAAAATAGCCATGTGGGCATTGCAGTCGCGGCTTCTCATTATTAGAACATTGTCAAAGACACGTTCATAGATATTTATTCCAAGCAACAGTTTTAACGGTACATGGAGAGGAAAGGTTTAGAGGGTTTTGGGCCAAACACATAGACGGACCAGCACAGATGTTGGTCTGTTACTGTACTCTATACTTTTTGTGTTCTTTGACTTGTAAATAAACCCATACCACTGCAAATGTATTTATACCATCTCCCAAAATGTTCCGAAGACATCTAAAGACTCCTGAATTTGTGAACAATGTAGGAGATGCTAACTGAGTGAGTTTTAGGTGATTTTTTTTGCTGTCTTTTCCTGCATGTCTGTCAGTACAAAATTCCCAGTGATGTTGATTTCTTGGACAATTGCACACAAAATCTTTGCTGTTGAACACGAACTAAATGGCTGCTGCCAATGCTTTTATCAGGAGCTTTGGCCTGAAGTAGAGATTAATTCACATCATGTATCAAATGAATGGGATATGTCTTATAAGATGAATAATATTCTACAGGTTGAAGTAGAAAGGTTGCCCAAAGCTGTGCAAAATGTGTTTTGGAAAGTGATAGGTCAGAAACAATGGACATGCTGACAACCCCTTGTGCACCACACAAGGTGGAGGACATCCTTTTTAAACATATTGTAAAAATGCTGGAAGATTAGTTTAATTCATTGTCATTAGGAAATGCTACAAGCTATCTGTTTGGGTCAAGGAGCCAGAAGGGAGGCGAGACAATTTCTGAACGATTTATTTCACTGAAGAACTTGAATTGGGCCTATATTTGCTGGACTTTAGAAGAATGAGGGGGGACCTCATTGAAATGTACCGAATAGTGAAAGGCCTTGATAGAGTGATGTGGAGAGGATGTTTCCACTAGTGGGAGAGTCTAGGACTAGAGGTCACAGCCTCAGAATTAAAGGACTTTTTTCAGGAAGGAGATGAGGAGAAATTTCTTTAGTCAGATGGTGGCGAATCTGTGAAATTCTTTGCCACGGAAGGCTTTGGAGGCCAAGTTAGTGGATGTATTTAAGGCAGAGATAGATAGATTCTTGATTAATATGATTGTCAGAGGTTATGGGGAGAAGGCAGGAGAACTAGGTTAGGATGGAGAGGTAGATCAGCCATGATTGAATGGCGGAGTAGATGTGTTGGGCCAAATGGCCTAATTCTACTCTTATCACTTATGATCTTATCATTATGTTGAAATGCATTACAATGTTAATGATTTTTAGGGATCATGCCCTAAGTGATAGGTTTGTGCAAGGATTGGTTAATGAATGATTTGACTCAAAGTTGCTCTGTATGCAAAAGCTGAGATTTGGTCATATAAATAGCTCTGGCTATAAAAGTAGCAAACAAAATTGTGAGAGAATTTCACAATTTCACTCCAGTCCACTGTCAGAGAACTATGATAGTGGTCCAAAGATATAAAGTGTGTTGGGAAGGAACTGCAGATGCCTGTTTACACTGAAGATAGATACAAAATGCTGGAGGAATGAAGAAGGGTCTCGACCCGATACGTCACCTATTCCATTTCTCCAGAGATGCTGCCTGACCCGCTGAGTTACTCCAGCATTTTGTGCTTATCGCCAAAGAAACAAAACTGAGTGCAAAGCCTATTGGCATGTGACTTGTTCAGCCAATTGTCACCATTGGAATAGTTATTTGCCTTGACTGTTGTCAGTTTTGAACAGCCATACATTTTATTTGCCAAAAGAAGGGTCACATTTCAGCAGCCTGCAGATCCAAGACTGAGATAATCAATGCAAGCACGTTCAGTGGAAACTCAAAACAAAAACAGAAAGAAACATTTTGTGATGGATTCTTTGAACAGCTTGTATTGGAGCCTACCAGGGAGAAGGCAATTCTGGATTCAGTGCTATGTAATGAACCGGATTTGATAAAGGACCTCGAGGACAATGAGCCATTAGGAGGCAGTGACCATAACATGGTCAGGTTTAATCTACAATTGGAGATGGAGAAGAGTAGATCGGAGGTGTCAGTGTTGCAGTTGAATAAAGGGGAGTATGGGGCCCATGAGGGAGGAGCTGGCCAAAGTTGACTGGAAAGATACACTAGGAGGGATGACAGTGGAACAAAAATGGCAGGTGTTTCTAGGAATAATACAGAAGGTGCAGGATCAGTTCATTCCAAGGAGGAAGAAAAATTCCAAGGGGAGAAAGGGACGGCTGGATAGTAAAAGCTTCTTTAGGTATGTGAAGAGGAAAAAATTAGTTAAGACCAAAGTTGGACCCTTGAAGACCGAAAAAGGTGAATTTATTATGGGGAACAAGGAAATGGCAGATGAGTTGAACAGGTACTTTGGATCTGTCTTCACTAAGGAGAATACAAACAATCTTCCTGATATAGTAGTGGCCAGAGAATCTGGGGTGACAGAGGAACGGAAGGAAATCAACATTAGGCAGGAAATGGTGTTGGATAGACTGACGGGACTGAAGGCTGATAAATCCCCAGGGCCTGATGGTCTGCATCCCAGGGTACTTGAGAAAGTGGCTCTAGATATTGTGGATGCATTGGTGATAATTTTCCAATGTTCTATAGACTCAGGATCAGTTCCTGTGGATTGGAGGGTAGCTAATGTGATCCCACTTTTTAAGAAAGGCGGGAGAGAGAAAACGGGGAATTATAGACCAGTTAGCCTGACATCGGTGGTGGGGAAGATGCTGGAGTCAATTATAAAAGATGAGATAGCCGCACATTTGGATAGCAGTAGAAGGATCGGTCCGAGTCATCATGGATTTACGAAGGGGAAATCATGCTTGACTAATCTTCTGGAATTTTTTGACGATGTAACTAGGAAAATGGACAAGGGAGAGCCAGTGGATGTAGTGTACCTGGAGTTTCAGAAAGCATTTGATAAGGTCGCACATAGGAGATTAGTGGACAAAATTAGGGCACATGGCATTGGGGGTAGAGTGATGACATGGGTAGAGAAGTGGTTGGCAGACAGGAAACAAAGAGTAGGGATTAACGGGTCCCTTTCAGAATGGCATGCAGTGACTAGTGGGGTACCGCAAGGCTCGGTGCTGGGACCGCAGCTATTTACAATATACATCAATTATTTGGATGAAGGGATTCAAAGTAACATTAGCAAATTTGCAGATGACACAAAGCTGGGTGGCAGTGTTAACTGTGAGGAGGATGCTGTGAGAATGCAGGGTGACTTGGACAGGTTGGGGGAGTGGGCAGATGCATGGCAGATTAAGTTTAATGCAGATAAATGTGAGGTTATCCACTTTGGTATCTAAATGGCGTCAAGTTGGGAAAAGGGGAAGCACAACGGGATCTGGAGATCCTTGTACATCAGTCTATGAAAGTAAGCATGCAGGTACAGCAGGCAGTGAAGAAAGCGAATGGCATGTTTGCCTTTATAACAAGAGGAATCGAATATAGGAGCAAAGAGTTCCTTCTGCAGTTGTACAGAGCCCTAGTGAGACCACACCTGGAGTATTGTGTGCAGTTTTGGTCCCCTAATGTGAAGAAGGACATTCTTGCTATTGAGGGAGTGCAGCGTAGGTTTATAAGGTTAATTCCTGGGATGGCGGGACTGTCATATGCTGAGAGAATGGAGCAGCTGGGCCTTTACACTCTGGAGTTTAGAAGGATGAGGGGGATCTCATTGAGACAATTGTTAAGGGCTTGGACATGCTAGAGGCAGGAAATATGTTCCCGATGTTGGGGGAGTCCAGAACCAGGGGCCACAGTTTAAAAATAAGGAGTCAGCCATTTAGAACGGAGACGAGGAAACACTTTTTCTCACAGAGTGGTGAGTCTGTGGAATTGTCTGCCTCAGAGGACGATGGAGACAGGTTCTCTGGACGCTTTCAAGAGAGAGCTAGATTAGGCTCTTAAAAATAGCGGAGTCAGGGGATATATGGAGAAGGTAGGAACAGGGTACTGATTGGGGATGATCAGCCATGATCACATTGAATGGCGGTGCTGGCTCAAAGGGCCAAATGGCCTACTACTACACCTATTGTCTATTGTCTATATTCCGAAAGTTCATTCTGACAATGAGGAAATGGGATTGTGCAGTATTCGTGTCACAACTTGTAAGGGCAGCAAGCAGACTTTTGAGTAAAGATCTTTAACAACCAGAATGACAACATGCAAATTGATACTACCAGACTGTTTGATAAGATCTCAATCTGGTTAGACGGAAAGAAACGTCAAACAAAAAAAACTGCTGCCACGAGGTTTTAAGGACCTTGGCGCAAATTTCATTTCCGTGTTTAGCACAATATTCAATGAATAAAGCAACCATCTAGGAAGGACCTTTAATACCAACTAGGAAGGACTGGCTGAAGCAATTCCAGCTAAATTGGAAAAATATTTTCAGCACTGATGTTCAAAGGCGCACGTAGTAACGGGTATGATGACATGTTCAATGAATGCTCCACTGACATAGGATATGATGTACACATCAGACCAGACACAAAGCCACTATTCTGCAAGCCCAGGCTAATCCTGTCTGCTTTAAAGATTCAGCTTGAGTAGAAATGTTGATAAGCTGAAACAAAATCATGTGCTTGGAAATGATGAGTAGACCACCCAACTATAGGTATGTCTAAAGCCGACAAACGTATCGTGGATATACACTTTGTCACAATGAACGGAACCATAATTGACCAATCACAACCGATGCTCATTTCACGTAGTATGTATGCAGAGATGATATTAATAAAATTGGAGTTTAGTTTAGAGATACATTGTGGAAACAGGCCCTTTGGCTCCTCGAGTCCGTGCCGACCACATTAACACTATCCTACACGCTAGGGACAATTTTGACATTTATACGAAGCCAATTATCCTACAATCCTGGACGTCTTTGGAGTGTGGGAGGATACCAAGGATCCAGGAGAAACCCCATGCAGGTCACGGGACGAACGTGCAAAATCCGTACAGACAAGCACCCGTAGCCAGGATCGAACCCGGGCCTCTGACACTTTTAGCGCTGTAAGGCAGCAGCTCTATCGCTGCACCACCGCACCACCCTATGTTCACCGTCCCAGCTCAATGAAAGGTGGAAGTACCTTTCCATCAACATGCACAAAGGGGTCAGATATGCTCACGATTACCATTCGGAGTCACGTCCTTACCTAAGATCTTCCAAACAATGATGAATAACGTCTTGTAAGATATGAATCATTGCTCGTGCAATCAAGATGATCTGATAATCAGGCGATTATATGAGCACAATGTAGTGTCATGATGAAATAAATACTTGCTTTGTAAACAGAAGATGTGCGCCCTGATTTAAAGATTGATGTCAGTGTCCTACAGCCAGTGAAACAAAAACAAAAATAGATGCCTTCACCAAGATGCCAAAATCTAAAAATGTTTCAGAACTATGATTGTTTCCAGCAATGATGTAATATTTCTCACAATTCCATCTAGATCCCATGACTTGTGAAAAAGAATTGACACCACTATGGAGCAAAGAGTAAAAAGATGCATGAAGATACAATCTTCATGAAAAGGATTCTGAAAAGATGCAATCTAGCATATTTGTTCATTACGATACTAAGCGCATTGAACCTGTCATGTTAAGACCAATTATGGTGTAGATGCAGTATAAGCTCTATAATGGATGGTGGGCATAAGAAACGTATCACAATCTCTTCTTGTACTCTCACAAGAACATATCAGAAAGGAATAGTGCTTGCAATTGGGAATTCCCATCTGTTTTTATCAGACACCTCCTTGATCACAGCAACAGTATATACGCTGCAACTAGCAACAAATCAGCGAAGCTTTTCACAGCAGCGTTCAGAGTGCAAATATGGAAAATCCTACAGCAAAAGTACTGAATAATTGAGTTCAGAAGCTTCAAACTGCAGCTATAGCAGTAGCTCTGTTGCTGCAACCAAACTCTCACGTTGGAAGTGAAAATATTAACAACATGTTCAATAAAGATTAGTTTAATTTAGTTTCGAGATACAGTGAGGAAACGGGCCCTTTGTCCCGCCGAGTCCAGCAATCCCCGCACATTAATGCTATCCTACACACGAGGGACAATTTACATTTATACCAAGCCAATTAACGTACAAACCTTACGTCTTTGGAGTGTGGGAGCAAACCAAAGGTCTCGGAGAAAACCCACGCAGGTCACAGGGAGAACGTACAAAGTCCGTCAGACAGCACCCATAGTCAAGATCGATCCCGGGTCTCTGGCGCTGTTAGACAGCAGCTCTACCTCTGTGCCACCATGCAGGTGATGTAAAAATCATGGTAACTGCGTCAGAAATTGCAGACAAAACCCAGAGATCCAGTATTGAACAAGGTCTATTTAACTGGATTAAAGACAAAGAACTGAAACTCGTCTAAAATTATTGCAATGGGTTATCAAGTGCATAAAGTGAGATCATGAGAAAAAATATTTTAGCCAATCTTCATAGGATATATAGAGACACTGGGAACTGCAGATGCTTGTTTACAAATAAAATAGCACAAAGTGCTGAAATAACTCAGCGGGTCATAGAGTCATAGAGAGTCATAGAGTGATACAGTTTGGAAACAGGCCATTTGGCCCATCTTGCTCTCATCGACCAACATGTCCTATCTGCACTGATCCCACTTGCCTGTGTTTGGCCCATATCCCCTAAACCTGTCCTATCCATGTACCTGTCTAATTGCCTCTTAAACATTGCGATAGTCCCTGCCTCAACTACTTCCTCCGGCAGATCGTTCCATACACTCACCACCCTTTGTGTGAAAAAGTTACCCCTCAGATGCCTATTAAATCTTTCCCCCTTAACCTGAAACCTATGTCCTCTGGTTCTCGATTCCCCTACTCTGGGCAAGAGACTCTGCGTCCGATCTATTCCTCTCATGATTTTATACACCTCGAAAAGATCACTTGACTAGTACGGGTGTCAGGGGTTATGGGGAGAAGGCAGGAGAATGAGGTTAGGAGGGAGATATAGATCAGCCATAACGGAATGGCGGAGTAGACTAGATGGGCCGAATGGCCTAATTCTGCTCCTATCACATGACCTTATGAGCCTTCATCCTCCTGCACTCCAGGGAATTGAATCCCATCCTGTTCAACCTCTCTCTGACAGCTCAGACACTCGAGTCCCTGCCACAGCTTTCTGGCATAAATGTTCTTGCCATAGATTATATCAAACCACAACTCTGTGACTACCATCATTAATCACTATCTTCCACAATGAAATCTAACCTTATATTGTTACATCATATCTTCCCCAGTCACTCCCAGGTTCCATTTCATCAAGATAATGTGTCACGCATTACACTTGGCTGTTTCGAGTGAGGCTTCATACCACTTATTAGGTATCAATACCTTCATTTTCACAGACCTCATCGACCTTATGGCAAATCGCCAAGTAATTTCAGGAGACGAGGAACCGCAGGTGAGAATGTAACGTTAGGAATGTACCTCGAGAAAATATCCAAGACTTGTGCAAAAATTATTTCCTCTCTCGCCCAAAGTTCCAAAATGTAAAATTGATTTCAGTAATTAGCAGAGTCGCAAGATTATAAAACACAAGAACAGAAGGTGAGGAGGGAGAAAGCAGTCCTTAGCAACCGTCAGGCTCTTGAAGCACACTGCACAACACTCACCACAATCCTACCTCAGCAACGATCTGCTGCAGACTCTGTTTGGGTTGCACCACCTCTTTTTGTTTTGAACTATCGCGGTCTGGTTACCTCATATTACTATTACTGATTATTAGTCTAGTTTAGTTTCGAGAGACAGAGTGGAAACAGGCCCTTCGGCCCATCAAGTCCACACCGACCAGCGATATCCACACACTAACACTATCCTACACAAACTATGGACAATTTACACTTATACCAACCCGATTCACCTACCAGCCTGTATGTCTTTGGAGTGTGGGAGGGAACCGAAGATCTCAGAGAATCTCGCACGTGATCATGGGGAGAACGTACAAACTTCGTACAGACAGCACCCGTAGTCGGGATCGGACCCAGGTATCTGGCACTGTAAGTGGCAACTCTACCACTGGCCACCGTGCCGCCCTGTTCCAACACCTGTTTCTCTCGCGGTTCACAGACTCGCCAGCCACCTGCCACTGTTGCGGGCTGGAAGAGTATGTGTACCACGTGTATGTGGAGTGTGTGAGGATGCAGCCTCTGTTCCAATACCTAAAGAGACTGCTCCTTGCATTCTGGGTGCACTTCACACCCACCACCCTCATCTTTGGACACCCTGTGCTTCAGGGAGAGGGTAGGGCTGAAGATGGCCTGGTTGGGTCGCTCCTGGGCCTGGCCAAGCTGGCCATCCGCGAGTCACGGCGCCAGGCGGAAGAGGACTCTGCCCAAGCTGGCTTTTCCGTGATTACGTCCATGCCCGGGTGGTTTTAGAGAGGGACTACGCGCTGACCACAGGCGCCCTGGGGGATTTCCAGGACCGCTGGGCACCGCAGGGGGTTGAATGCATCCTTGACAAGGATGGGGAAATAGTGGTTTAAGAATATTTGTTTTACTTGTACTATGGTGGTGGGTTTTGTTTGGAATCATTTAGTAGTGTACATATTATAATAAATAATTGAATAAATTCTTTTTGGTTTAAAAAAAAAGGAAAAAAAACCCAACTAGAGTAAGGGACCAAATGCACAATCCTGAGGGGTACCAGGGTTCAGAATCAGCATGGAGGAAATGTCATGACCAATTCTAAAATAATACATCCTCCAATTCTAATAAACTATAGCGTTTCTTGGCTCATAAGTGAAGTAAGTTTATTTGTTGAAGAAACACGAGGGTGCCGCAGCCGCGGTGCCCGCCCGGAAGGTTCATCGGTCGGCGGGAACGGGAACCCACCCGAAGGTTCGTAGGGTGGCGCAACCAGGGGTCCGCAGAAGGCTCGCTGGACGGCAGAACCTGTCACCCACCCAGAGTCTCGTGGGCTGGTAGGAGGGTGAACCGGGGTAATGCCTCCAGGGCCTCCAAGGTCGGCTGCAGGAGGTGTCCCCAGGACAGATAGATGGCCAGATGAACTGACCAGACTTTGGACTTTGTATAAAGGTGCCAAAAGTGGCAGTGCCCACATGTGTAATATATGCAAAAAGAACCTCACTACGCAGTTCCATATGTGACAAATAAAACACTATTGGCTATTGAATAGGATGCTTGGGAAACATATTTTCTCCATCTTCCCGGTCAAACTAATTTAATTAATCCAATTAAACAAATCTGAATAAAGCATTATTCAGTTCCACTTTAGATACATGATGTAGAACATATCTGAAAGTCTAAACTTCATAGAAAATATGGATTCATAGATTTGAAACCAAAAACTAGTTCACCCAGAGCATTTCAGCCCAGGTTAACATTTGTAGGAAAAGTAACGAGGCAGCTTCCAAATCTTCCTATCACAGCCCATCCAAAAAAAAAGTAACAATTCAACAAAAATAAACAGGTTACCTTATCTCAAGTACAAATATTCTAAAAAACATATTTAGATAAAATAATTTGAAAATATATCACATGCAGTAAAGTGAAATTAAGTAATGATTGCAATACATTGCGGAGGAAAGAACTGCAGATGCTGGTTTAAACCGATGATAGACACAAAATACTGGAGTAACTCAGCAGGACAGGCAGCATCTCTGGAGAGAAGGAATGGGTGACGTGTTGGGTCGAGATGTCACCCATTCCTTCTCTCCAGAGATGCTGCCTGTCCTTCTGAGTTACCCCAGCATTTTGTGTCTATATTGCATTAATTTTGCTATGTATTAAAGCCTGCAATCAAGACACTTTTTTTTCATTAGGGATTTTACAAAATAGGAATGAATTAGATCTTGTATATTTAAATTCAATACCTGTACCAGGAACACATTTCACTGAAAGCAGCATTAAAGAACCAGATTAAAGGGAATACTATTATCAAATATTTGCTGTTCTACATTTTTGCAGTTGCCCTGCAATGTCATTCAGCTCTTTGATTTTATTTAGTTCTTGTTCTGATATAATCTCCAAAGCAATAAATGTTCCTCCGAGACATAAATTGCATCTCTTTCTCTCGAGGCTACTGACAAAGCCCACTTCTCAGTTCAGTACCAATCTTATTAAAACAGCTCTCTCTCGCTCTCTCTCTCTCTCTCTCTTGCCCAGTCTCAGTTCACACTGCAGTGTGCTGAGGTAATACAACACAAGCAATTATAATGCACCAGCCTGCAAGAAACCAAGAGGTTCCTTCATTCTCCCAACAGCACATTGCCTGGCAACTCACCGGCCAAGTCTGAAATGAATGCAATGCATGCTAATAATCATTCATTTTTAACGAGTAGCTTAAATTTCAACGATGCAATAGTAAAATATTTCGCATTTCTGACTAATTATTTTCTTAAACATTTTGTCAATGAAATGAGACAGAATTAATTTAAGGCCCATCTGCTTTACCTTGGCAAATACTAATACTATTTTCCAAACATGCCAAGGATATTCCTCGTGACAGGTAAGTCACATGCTGTTGGTTCTGAACAGGAAAGTTCTTTCATCTAAAGGACGGCGCGCTGGTGCAGCGGTAGAGATGCAGCCTTACAGCGCTTGCAGCGCCGGAGACCCAGGTTCGATCCCGACTACGGGCGCTGTCTGTACGGAGTTTGTACGCTCTCCCCGTGACCGCATGGGTTTTCTCCGAGATCTTCGGTTTCCTCCCACACTCCAAAGACGTACAGGTTTGTAGGTTAATTGGCTTGGTGTATGTATAAATTGTCCCTGGTGTGTGTAGATAGTGTTAATATGCGGGGATCGCTGGTCGGCGCGGAATCGGTGGGCAGAAGGGCACGTTTCCGTGCTGTATTTAAAAATTCCAAATCTCTTCATCTCATCCTTACGTGGTGAAAAGTTGAGCTGTTAATGAAAATTTAACTGCCTCAGTGAAACACCATATTATCCTTCAAGATCCTTGCATTAAGTCCATTAAAATCCCATGGAGCTAATTTTTGTAGAATCTGTTCTTGTCCCCTGATATTTAGTTGTAATATTAAAAGGTTGAAGAACACATTACTGAATGCACAGTATGTGTAGGAACAGATTTCTAACATGACATCTGGAAAAGGCAAAAAGCAATCTGTTAATATACCTCACATCATATGAAGAACACAAGTAGATCTCCACCCCTTTATGGTATTACTCTGTACATGTGAAGTGAACATCACAAATGGAAGGTAAAGCAAGCAGAGAATAAATGAACAAAAAATTAAAAAGAGTGAAAAGATAATGGCAAAAGACAGGAATGAAAAAAGGAGTCAGAATAGCCAGAAAATGATGAATATGCTTAAGCAGATCAGGCGTGAAAAGGGGAGGTTAGCAATTGAGGTACAAATCGTTTTGTCAGAAGGGTAAGAGTTGCAAAATACAGAGGTGCAGCACGACCCAGCAGGCCAGTCAGGCTGTGCCTATGCTGAAAGCAAAGCTGCACTGACGTCGCAAGGGCTGAAAGAAGCCAAAGCATGAGGCAGCACACGTAGTGTGAATGGACAGGCACATTCTGGATCGGGGCCCTTCTTCAGACTGCGTTCCTTCAGCACTTTGTGTTTGGCTCAAGATTCCAACATCTGCAGTGTCTTGTGTCACCTCCGAGAATCACAAACAGATGAACCGCCAAATAGATCAGCCAATTCTGATAGAGACCGTGAAAGCAGTTCACCTGAAGCTGTACAATTTGCAGTGTGAACCGGGATGAAATCTTGAATGTTGCATTTACACGGGTACAGCAGTTTGGAATGCACGACTTCCAGGGTTTTAAAGATGGAGGAATCCAGTAGGTTGTCTTTTGCTCCAGATTTCAACATCTGCAGTTTCTTGTGTCTCCATGGTTTTAGAGATTCTTTTTGAATCTGAGGACGATTTTGACACCTCTCTATCCCTCAACCACAAGGTCAAAGACCAGCCAAGGACTGCAGATGTTGGAATGTGGCGACACTTTGTGCACTCATCTCAGAGGAAGATTTATTATCATCCAATACAACATTCAATTCTCTTAGCACTGTGGTATGAACATTGACTTCTCTTGCAAGTAACCCTTGCTTTCTCTCTCTTCCCCACCTCCCCTTCCCAGTTCTCCAACCAGTCTGACTGTCTCCGACTACATTATATCTCTTGGGTACACAAAAGGCTGGATAAACTCAGCGGGTGCAGCAGCATCTAAGGAGCGAAGGAGATAGGCGACGTTTCGGGTCGAGACCCTTCTTCAGATGCTGCTGCAATGCCTTTTGTTGTATCTATTCTACATTTTCCTTTTGATCTCTCGCAGCTAACAATCTATTCCCTTTCTCTAATCCCCCTTGTCCTATTTTCACACCTTACACATCCTTATCTGTGTATCTCTCCCTCTCCCCCCCCCCCCCCCCCCCCCCGACAGCCTGAAGAAAGGTCTCGACCCAAAACATCACCCATTCCTTCTCTCCAGAGATGCTGCCTGTTCCATTGAGTTACTCCAGCATTTTGTGTCTTACCTTATACTCTCTTAGATACATTTTCTACTTATAACACAATCCCCTTGGCTCTACCTATTGTACCTGGGTTTGACGACTGTATTGATATATATTATTATCTGATCTGGTTGGATAGCATGCTAAACAAAGCTGTTCACTGTATCTCAATGCACAAGACAATAGGAAACATAACCCAATAAAGCAACCTTCACATGGACAAACCACTATATGTTGCACACCATCCTGATTTTTTTTGTTTAGTTTAGTGTAGAGATACAGCGCGGAAGTCTGCACGATCCCCGTGGACTATCACTAGTCCTACACACACTAAAGGGCCTGTCCCACTTTCACGACCTAATTCACGACCTTTTTCACTCGTGGACATTTCTCATCATGCTAGAAAAACACCCCGACCTACTTGATGCCACGAGCACCTACGGCCTCGTGACGACCATGCTGCGAGTGTGAGTCAAGGGCAAACTCGGCAGAGGTCGTGAATTAGGTTGTGAAAGTGGGACAGGCCCTTAAGAATAACCTACAAACCTCTTTGGAGTACATCTTTTGAGTGTGGGAGGCATACGGAGCTCCCGGAGAAAACCAACGCAGGTCACGGGGAGAACGTACAAACTCCGTTCAGTCAGTAGCCGTAGTCAGGATCGAACCCGGGTCTCTGGCGCTGTAAGGCAGCAGCTCTACCACTGCGCCACCTTTTGTAAATGTATCACAGGTCCTTCATCACTGCTGGCCCTAAATCCTGAAATTCCTCCCCAATAGCAGGCTGTTAGATTATAATCTGAAGTAGTTACTGCAGTCTGAATCTCGACCCGAAACGTCGCCTATCTCCTCGCTCCTTAGATGCTGCTGCACCCGCTGAGTTTAGTATTTTGTGCAGTAATTCAAAGATTGGGTTTACCTGAATATTAGAATGTTTTCTTCCTCCAATCGTCAACAATTTCCCTCAATTTCCAACAAACGTTCCCTCTACTCCTTGCTTTCAATATAAATTCATTCCTTACTGCGTAAAAGCATTAGCAAGACATGATATTCTCCACTGCCTTGACAAAAAAAACTCCCAAACAAGAGGATAATCACAAGACTGTTTTGCCATCTTGGTAGTTCATCAGGATCACAAGGAACCTACTTCCATTTCAGTTTTGTGGCTTCTGAGGTGGTTGATGAGGCCAATTTTGGGACCCCATAATCTTCCACGGATCAGGCAGGAGGTGGCTGACAGAATGGGTGGATGGATAGTTGGCAAGTTCGTGATAAGTGCAATCAACAACTCGAACCCTGGCTGCATTCTGTCTTCTTAATCCAGGGGACCAGTTTAAGTGAGGCACAGACAGAGGAGTGTGCTGAAGAGTCTGTACACCAGCTGTAATAACTGCAAGGAACCATGTTTTTAATTAGTATATTATCCCATGACCATTAGAAACAGCATCAACAAACATGCAGCAGCATTTTATATGCGTACCATCTGGAAAGTCAGGGCATTCATTCCTCCCTTCATTGTGACACTTTCTGGCAAACAGAGGTAGGTTTATATTTGGAAGTGAGGAGAGAAAGTGGGGGAGAGGGAGGGGGGGGCTGGAGAAGAGAGAGGGGTGGAGGGAAGAGAGCAGAGGGAGAAGAGAGATGAGAGTGAGGGGAGGAGAGAGGAGGAGGAGAAAGGAGAGGAGGAGAGGGGTAAGGGGAAGGAGAGGAAGAGAGGGCAGTAGAGAGGGGGTTAAGGGGTGGAGCGAGGGTGGTGGAGCAGAGGCGTGGAGCAAGGAGAGGAGATGGGGATGAGAAGGTGTAAGAGAGGGGAGAAGGAGCAGGGGAGGAGAGGGGGGAGGAGGGGATGGGGGGTAGGAGGGGGGGTTAAGAAGGGAGATGGTAAGAGAGAGGGGAAGAAAGAGGGGACAAGGGTAGAAAGAGGGGATGAGAGATATGCAAGGGAGGAGAAAGGGGAAGAGACATACTTGCATTGGAAGGAATTCCTGTCTAGAAATCTCACCAAACCAGGGATTTCTGCACGACAATATCATTATTTACCAGAAACCAGCTGAAATACGGGTAAACCTCACAATTTGTACAGCATCCTCCTGTAGCCTATTGTGCAACAGTTACCATCAAAGTGAAGCTGCTTGAATATCTGAACCTCCAGGAAACAATTTCACAAATAAGTTTAATGACCACTAAATTTTAAAATCAGCAATGTCCAGTCCATGGAGGGTAATGGACTGGCTGTGTTTGTGTTTGCTATGTGGGAGCTACAGCATGAAGTCATTGAGTTTACTGGGCTTCGGAAACCATTGGCAAAGTGCACCAGTGATCTGTTTAGATTTCAGTTGCAAACTCTGGCTATTTAGAATTTGGCAGAGCAAGCAGCCAGCAATTAAATAACATCTTTAATACAAAATACTGCCCCCAATTGTGAAAAAGTTGCTGGAAACAGTGAAATTGGTGATCTAAGGGTATGGATAAAACATTTTTAGTATGGTTTAAAAAAAAGGTTGAAATAAATTGCATTGAGTAAAATGCAAAGCAAAATGAAATGAAAGAACAGTGATTGGGAAAGCCAGGGATTAAATGATAAGTACAAGAACATTAAAAAATATATTTTTGAGTTATTGATACCATAACCATATAACACATGAAGATTTTTAAAAGGCCAATGTTGGATTCCCATCCACAGTTGCTTCTGGGAAAGTGCAATGAGCCGCCATTTTTGATCCACTGTAACTTTTGATGTGTGGATGCTCCTATAATGTATTTGGGCATTTGTTTGGGAGTTGCAAGATCCCAGTCTTTAGGCTTTAGAGATACAGCGCAGAAACAGGTCCTTCGGCCCATCGAGTCCGTGCCAACCAGTGGCGCAGCGATAGAGTTGCTGCCTCACGATGCAGAGACCCGGGTTCAATCCTGACTACAGATGCTGTCTGTACGGATTGTGTACGTTCTTCCTGTGACCATTTTCTCTGGGTGCTCCGGTTTCCTCTCACATTTGAAAGATGTGTGGGTTTGTAGGTCAATCGGCTTCGGTAAACAAATTGTCCCTCGTGTGGAGGATGGTGCAAGTGAACGGGGATCGCTGGTCGGCAAGGACCCGATAGGCCGATGGGCATGTTTCCGCACTCTATCACTAAAACTCAAACTAAATTTACATTTACCAAAGTCAATTAACTTACAAACCTGTTCAAGAAGGAACTGCAGATGCTGGAAAATCGAAGGTAGACAAAAGTGCTGGAGAAAGTCAGCGGGTGAGGCAGCATCTATGGAGCGAAGGAAATAGGCAACGTTTCGGGCCGAAACCCAACTTACAAACCTGTATGCCTTTGGAGTGTGGGGAGAAACCAGAGCACCCAGAGCAAACCCACATGGTCACAGGGAAAATGTACAAACTCCGCAAGACAGCACCCGTGGTCAGGATCGAAACCTGATCTCTGCTGCTGTAAGGCAGCAACTCTACTGCTGCTGCCACTGTGTCACCAGTCATTATGAATGAACGGTGATATAGTTTGCTGTGAGGCCTGGAAGGGTACGGTCTAAGTGATGGTGCTCCCATGTGCCTGCTTCTCTTAGCCTTGTATGCAGCGATGGTCCCTCCAAACTATTACAATAAATCTACATCTCCAAATGCCTTTTAAATGTCACAATTGTACCCACCTCTCCTGTGTTCTATCCTGTAGCAGATCACAACTCTACTACGAGCATTAAAATTACACCGGGGATTTACCCAAGTACAAAACATTTTCATACTAATTTGCCTGGAATAGTTATTTTTGGTGTGCTCAGGAAATACCAAATTAGCTGTAGCAAAATTAAAAATCATAAAATTGGGACATTCTTGCTTATCATAATTTAGCATTATCATAATTTACCCACTGGAAAAATGGTAATACCTGACCTGTGCAATTAACATGCACAGGCAGACAGGCAGCAATATAATTTGCATGCTTATGAATAGGAAATGGTTCAGCACTGTCATCTTTCCATAATAGCTTCTCTCAATAGTTGGTGGGGGAAGGAAGGGGGGAGGGTTTGCAAAAAGCACATTAGTTTCTCAGGCAGACCACCCTCCCTTTTAAGCACAGAGCAGGCCAAACTCATCCCATGGTCACAGGTAGCCCTCATCTTCAGCATTTTGGGTCTATGATCAGCTGCAGCACAGCTAATCAGCTAATTTCCTGATTATTAAGCAGATAATACAAGGTGTGAACATACTGTGAGCACTGATCGCAGCATTACATGCTTAAAACATCATAGGGCAAGTGACATTGACCCTCGGGTGAATCATGCTAGAGTATGCTTGGCCCAGTTTCTCAATGGGTTGTGCTTCATCAGCAATGTGCACAAGCATTGAATAACGAAGCCAAAATTGCATATTCCATGCTAATTCGCAGACTCTTAAGCTTAGTTTAGAGATACAGTTTAGATTAGAGATACAGCGCAGAAACAGGCCCTTCGGCCCTTCGAGTCCGCGCCAACCAGCGAACACCGCACACTAACACTATCCAACCCACGCTATGGTCAATTTATAATTTTACTGAAGCCAATTAACCAACGAACCTGTACGTCTTTGGAGTGTGGGAGGAAACGGGTGCTCCCGGAGAAAACCCACGCAGGGTCACAGGGAGAAAGTGCAAACTCCATACAGATAGGACCCTTAGTCGGGATCGAACCCGGGTCTCTGGCACTGTAATGCCTTGGAGAAATTTGAAGGAAAGGGCCAGAAGAATAAATCGCAGTAGGAACTCAGTTTCATGATAAATCCTAGATTGCCATGAGCCAAGCACAGATTGGAGCAAGATATACATACGTGTGATAGAAACCCTAAGTTTAACTATGCCTTAGAAATATTGTTGACATATCCAAATAGTACAAGTTGCTGTTCACCAATGTGGACTCCTATAAGTAAATCGTAAATTATGGAGAGCACGTAACTTACTTAATATGCATCGACTGTACTTCCTGGAAACAAGATCCATATGGCACACAGACATTTCCTGCTTGGTGTTTATTAGAACTGTTAAACTGCTTAAAGCCACGACTTCTCGTGAACCTTTGACTACTCCCTTCATGGGGCTAATATAACTCGAAGAAACAATGTTGTTGCTGAAGCTGTAGTGCACTATGATATTAAGATATTAACATCCAGCTGGCAATGCTTGTGTTTTATACAGTTCAAGTGTAACATTAACAGTGATGTTTGCCTGTGTGTGAGGCAGCAGTAGCACACACAGACTCATAAGAATTCAGAGGAGAATCCTGCAGACTTTCCTTCTCTCCAGAGATGCTGCCTGGCCTGCTGAATTACTCCAGCATTTTGTGTCTATCTTTTTGAAAAGATGGATGTATCCGCAGCACAAAATCCCATCAGGTTATTTACTCGCTTTCTGAGACTGCCAAGAATAGCTGAATATCGACAAAAATGATGAGAAGTTTCCTCGGAAAACTTTGGGATAATTGAGACTAGAGGTTCTCACCTCTAGACAGGTGGAATCAGGCAGCTATTCCTGCTGATAAAAATACAGTGAGTTGAAAGCTCAGATAGAACATATTCATGTTGGTGTATGAAATCTCCCCTCCCATTTAATCGCATCTAATGCAGATTTCCATACCTTGTATTTGTCTGAAGAAGGGTCTCGACCCAAAACGTCACCTATTCCTTCTCTCCAGAGATGCTGCCTGTCCTGCTGAGTTACTCCAGCTTTTTGTGTCTAACCTTGTATTTTTAAGTTTAGTTTTTTTCCTGCTTCGCCTCAACACATAATATTTGCCAACCAATCCTGGATAACCTGAAGATTTTTATCATTATGAATGATAATTATAATTTTAATTGTATTTTAGAATAGACCAATATTCATACACCAATATGAATTATTTTATAGCAAATATTAACAGTTTTGTTTCAAATGCTAAGATCTAGTAACTTTCCATTCCTACCTCACAGTAAATCATCTTGGAAAACGTCATCGGTCTATTTCAAGGGTAGACTGTTATATTATTTTGCATTTTTATATATTCATTCATATCAGATCATTGGACTTACAATGACCTTTCGTACATTTTCATGAAGACATAGAAATACATTCTATCTTTAACATAATAATATTGAATTTAAATTCTAATGGAATTAAATGGCTGTGGAATTGGTGGACTTTAACTAATCAAATGAATCATTGTTTCGCTTATGCATATGTATAATTCAAAGAGTACTATATCATTTCTAGGATGATTGAATCATGCTGGGTAAATAGAGCAAAATTAATTCTTGAAAAAATTGCCATATTGTTAATAGCACATCTGATGGTTAGATTTAGTGGCTGAGATGCATGTATTAGGACCACAATTCAATACCAATGCTGCGGCTGAGATTTGTAAATTGGACTCTAATTCAACACGTTCAAAGAGTAGATACCATAGTGGCATTGAAGAGGCTTTTGGAGAGGCAGATGAATGTGCAGGAAATGGAGGGATATGGATCACATGCAAACTGAAGACAATAGTTTAATTTGGTGTCGTGTTCAGCACAGACATCGTGGCTGAAGGACCTGTTCCTGTGTTGTGCTGGTTTAAGTAATATGTTCTTGGTAGTAAATAAATAGTTTTAAATTGGTACAATAAGCATTCAAGGTGCTGAAGGCTCGTGTCAACTTCATGATCAATCAGATTTGTACTGTTTTATGAATTGCAACATAGGAACTTTTATGCCCGTATCACCACATATAATGGGGTCAAGGAAAGAGCGGTCGAATCACCAATCTTTCCGCCACCAAGCACTAGAAGCTCAGCAAGCGCAAGACAGACAGACAGACACCATTGTACGCAGATGCCGGGAAGTATATTCACCTCTGGCTGAACAACTTCTAATCTTGTTTATAGACTCAATAAGAAGAAGACCACGTATATTGGGCCGTGGTTTACATATTCCAATGTGCAGCCTGAGTCAGACGTTGTGGCTTCTAATCCCGACTAATAGATCAGAATACAAAAAACCTAAACGGATGCGATACTACAGTACTATTAGAGAGCTGCCATGTAAAAAGTGCTGCCCTTCAACTGATATATTAAACAGATGTGCAGGAAGGAGATGTGCAGGATGCTGGTTTATACTGAAGATAGACTGAAGAAGGGTTCCGACCCTAAACATCACCTATTCCATTTCTCCAGAAATGCTGCCTGACCCGCTGAGTTACTCCAGCATTTTATTTCTATATTAAAGCAGATGGCCTGACTACTCACTTAGAAATGCACAAAAGATCCCACAACACTATTTTGAAGTGGAATGGGTACAAATGATATATGAAGCTGACTCCGTTTATCAAAACATCCCCAAAACTGACTCAAAACATCGCCAATCTTTAAGACAATGTTCATACCTCAGTCAATACCCCAAAACAGGCTTTCAAATTATGAAGGTAGACAAAAGTGCTGGAGAAACTCAGTGGGTGCGGCAGCATCTATGGAGCGAAGGAAATAGGCAACGTTTCGGGCTGAAACCCTTCTTCAGATTATGATATAGCTGTTTATAGGAGCTTGTTCTCTTCGTCCCTGCAGATTCACAAAATTACTAAAATGCTCCCACCCAAACCACCCCCTCCCCTGGTACTTTCCCTTGCAACCGCAGGAAATGCTACACTTGTCGCTTTACTTGCCTCCCCCCCTCGACTCCGCCCAAGGACCCAAGCAGTCTTTCCATGTGAGGCAGAGGTTCACCTGCACCTCCTCCAACCTCATCTATTGCATCCTCTGTTTTGGGTGCCAACTGCTCTACATCGGTGAGACCAAGCGCAGGCTTGGCGATCGTTTCGCTTCACCCAACACCTCTGCTCATTAACTAACCTGATCTCCCAGTGGCTCAGCACTTCAAATCCCCCTCCTATTCTGAATCCAACCTTTCTGTCCTGGGCCTCCTCCATGGCCAGAATGAGTCCCAACGCAAATTGGAGGAGCAGCATCTGATATTTTGCTTGGGTAGTTTAAACCCCAGCAGTTTGAACATTCACTTCTCCAATTTCAGGTAGTCCCTGCTTTCTCCCTCCTTCCCCTTCCCTTCCCAGCTCTCCCACAGCCTACTGTCTCCATCTCTTCCTTTCTTCTTCCCGCCCCCCCCCCCCCCCCTTAGGTCTCGACCCGAAACATAAGCTATTCCTTCGCTCCATAGATGCTGCCTCACCCGCTGATGTTCTCCAGCTTTGTGTACCTACAATTTCCTCTTCTGCTACTTTGACTGAAATGTGATTGGAATGTCACAAGGACATGAACGACAATTTAATCTGTACTTCTTCAAAAGACGTGAACATCACTGGCAAGGCCAGCATGTACTGTTGGTCTCTATTTGCCCTTAACGTGAGGTGGAACATTGGTGAGTTTAGAATTATTACTAGACCAGACCTATCAACAACGAGAGAGCGGTCCTGAGCTACTATCTACCTCATTGGAGACTCTCAGTCCATCTTTAATCAAACTTTTCTGCATTTTATCTTGCACTAAACGTTATTCCCTTTATCAGGTATTTCAACAATGTGGATGGCTCGATTGTAATCATGTATAGTCTTTCTGTTGACTGGTTAGCATGCAACCAATGCTTTTCACTGTAGCTTGGTAGGCGTGACAGTAAACTAGAAAGGATTGCAGATTTTCTTCCATTAAGGTTTTTAGTGAACTATATTTAGTATTATATTTAGTAGTTTCATATAAATTCTGTTCTGAATCAAACTATGGAGCTAGAAAACAGATTTAGTTTTAATTATCTGATTTTCTATTTCCCAGATTCAATGGTGGGAATTGAAGTTATTTCTCAAGATCAGTGGTCTGGGCCTCTGAATGACTTAACCACCCCTGGGTGAGTTTAATAGTCTGACAGCGCCTGCAAATGTAAATAAATGCTCCTATATCCACCTACTGAAGTTGTACGGTCAAATTGTAGTTGAATTAAGCAGCCTACTTCAGCAGTTTATGAACAGGAAGCTGGCTTCCCTTGACCTAAACCAGAGAAATGTCGTACATGAAGGCACCTATAATCTCATCATGCGCAAGGAATTTCCAGCCCTCCGTCACCACAGCTGCAATATGTGCCCCTAAAATGAATCACAGGAAATATTGCTCTAATGCCAAGCCAGTGTGCAGTCACTGCCACAATTATGTAGATCAAAGTCTGCTTGTCTGGCAGCATGCCTTTGTCCTTGATAATATCTTTTCCCCATCAGCATTTGTAGAAGGACGAGGATCAAAGGACTGGCTGCCCCAATGCACCCAGAATTACTATGATCAATAGAACAGAACGATATAATAGAGAGTAGAATAGCCAGTAGACCAGTTTAGTCACTAGATGCTGTTAGATGCAATGGTGGTGGTTTTGTACATAGAATATCGAACAGTGCAGCACAGAAACAGATTCCTCGGCCCACAATTTCAAGTTAAACATGACTCCTGTACCTGCACGTGATCCATATCCCTCCATTCCCTGCTCTCCCGGGTCTCTGGCGTTGCAAGGCCGCAACTTTACTGCTCTGCCGCCACCTTCTGCAATAAAATAGTCTCCTACAAATCTGCTCAGAATCCATTCATTTTCTTCAACATCTGATGGCGATCTCAGCAGACAGTGACATCTGAGCATGCTGCACACTGCAGCCAACACAATTACTCTACACTCATTCAAACTGTCAACTTGAATGTCTTTCTATCGCGGCTCCTCCCCTTTCTAACAGTGGGTGACTTTTGTGCCCAGCTAATTGGTCTGCTGACTTGTCAAAGTATTCCCTAAGGAAGCGCACGGCAGAAGGATGGCAGCTGTGTGTTGGTGTCAGGTGGCGTGCCAGCCTTGCCTTTTAATGTCTACCAGCCACAGCACCAGATGGGTCGGCATCCACCCGTCCAACTCACTGTGGCGGAACAGCCCGGCCTTGTCCTGTTTCTTGCCCGTTGGACAACGGGAGAGAACATCTGATAATTATCAAGGTGGAGGATTCTGCACCTTCTTCTGATCTTGGTTGCCCAAACATTTTGTGGTTTATCAACCCCACGGTCGCCTCTGGAATATGCCATTCAAGCTAAAAGCCTGCGTTCCAGAAGTAGGATAATACGCAACAACCCGAACTAAAACAAGGCCTCTTTGCGTGTGATTCTGTAGCTCTTTCAAAATGAAGTGTGTGTGTGTGTGTGTTTCTATGTGTCAGTGTGTGTCCGTGTGTGTCCGTGTATCCATGGGTTCGTGTGGTCCGTGTGTGTGTCCATATGTGTGTGTCTGTGTGTCATGTGTATGTCGGTGTGTCCATGTGTGTGTTTCTGCGTGTGCCCATGTGTGTGTTTCTGCGTGTGTCTATGTGTGTGTTTCTGCGTGTGTCCATGTGTGTGTTTCTGTGTGTGTCCATGTGTGTGTGTGTCTGTGTGTCCGCGTGTGTGTCCATGCGTGTGTCCGCATGTGTGTGTATCTGTCAGTCAGGTTATGAGAGGAATATATAGGGTAAAAGTCTCTTTTACCCAGAGAAGGGGAACCATAAGACATAGGTTTAAGGTGATGGGAGGGGCGGGGGGGAGATTTAATAGGAACCTGAGGGGCAACTTTTTTACACAAGGGGTAGTAGGTATATGAACGAGCTGCCAGATGAGGAGAAGGAACACATGAATGTCTTTAACTCATAAACTGTGACCATCGAGCCACCTGCTTTCCACATCTCTCCCGTTCCTCAGTGCACCCAGACATAGTTCCCATTGAATCACCAGCACCAGGCCCATATTTACTTTTCCCACCGTATGTATTCCTTCCACCGTTCGAACCCGGGTCTCTGGCGCTGTAAGCGCTGTAAGGCACCAACTCTACTGCTGTGCCCATGAATATTTCAACGAGCATCTGCCTCCTATAATTCTACCCTCCAAAACTCTGTCATCCAAGACTCTGCTTTCATTGTCCTTAACGAGAACTAGGGTCAGTTGACCTTTCACCCCTGTGTGTGCTAACATTTAATGGCTTCTTGTCAACCAAAGTGATTTTAAACGTCTCACCATTGTTTTCAAATTCTTCCATGGTCACCTCTTTCCCTGCCCTTTTGCCTTACAAGAGTGCCGAGTTCTTTCCTTGATCATCCCCTATAATAATCCTTCCACCTACGTCAAATGGGCCGCCAGGTTTCCCGTGATAAAACATTCCCATCTCTCTAGTTTCTCCTCTTTTAAAGACGTCTCTAAAGTCTACCCTTTGGACCAAGTTGTTTGTGATCTGCTCTAATATCTCCTTAAATGGCTTGGTGAGATTTCTTTTTTTGTTTGCCAATATTACTTTTTAACCTAACTCCGAATATTTAACCGTGTTAAAGATGCTAACATAAATACACTTGATCATTGTACAAATCAGGCCAAAAAATGTTGTTAGTATAAACTTTGAAAAGAGGTTGAGAAAACATAAGCAAAGCCTCTCCAGGTTAGGTTGAACATTTTTGAATTAAAGTCATAGCACTATACATCATGGAAACAGGCCATCCGGCCCAACTCGCCATACCAGGAATCAGTAGGTTAAATCCCAGGAATCAGTAGGTTAACCTATGATGAGCGTTTGTCGGCACTGGGCCCGTACTCGCTGGTTTAGAAAAATCAGGGGGGTCCTCATTGAAACAGACAGAATAGGGAAAGGCTTGGATAGAGTGTGGAGAGGATGCTTCCACTAGTGGGAGAACCTAGGACTGCAGGTCACAGCCTCAGAATTAAAGAATGTTCTTTTAGGAAGGAGATGAGGAAACATTTATTTAGTCAGAGGGTGGTGAATCTGTGGAATTATTTGCCACAGAAGGCTGTAGAGGCCAAGTCAGTGGATATTTTTAAGGCAGAGATAGATAGATTTTTGATTAGTACAGGTGTCAGAGGCAAGAGAATGGGGTTAGGAGGGAGAGATAGATCAGCCATGATTGAATGGGCTGAATGGTCTAATTGTACACCTAACACTTAAGACCAACCATGTTGCCCAACCGAGTGAGTCCACATTGCCTGTGGCTAATCCATATCCCTCCAAACCCTTTCTACTCTTGTACCAAGTGTCTTCCAAATGACATAACTGTATCCAGCTATATCACCTTCTCTCATGGCTCATTCCATGAAGTATTGAAACTTTGCCCCGTCCGATCCATTTTAAATCTTTCACCTCGCACCGTAGTTGTCATGTAAACGGCTCTCATTCAGTAGCCTCTTGCCTTGATGTGAATTTCCCAGCCTGCTGCACTTTCCCTTTTTGGCATAAACGTTAGCAGCTGCTCAACTGGCCCTCCTGATCAAAGTCAAGTGCCCTTAGGCTGCCTGACGCCTTTTGACACAATGATGGATCAAACACCTTAACTGCAGCTGTAAAACAGTTCACTTTCGCCAATTCTGTTTAACAATTAATCTGTGGCAGAAGCAGGGCAGAATAATTGTTGAAAAATTGCATTGTGTCAAAGTATTAATCTTTGTTTAGATTGCCGCATTTCCTTCATGGCAAAGCCAAACAATGGGGAGGGGAAATTTTACTATCAGAATCAACAGGCTTGGTGCCACAAGTCTCCAAATGTCTCAAATCAGCCACAAATTGGTTTATTGGAATGTGACCTTAAGTCATGACCATCTGTGGAGTTCCCCCGCACATGTCTGAGGATATTGGCCTCAACATACTCAGCATAGACAACTATATTGCCACATCAATTTCCGTGTTTCTTATAATTCATAAAATTGTTAGATTCAGTGCCAAGGTTAATAAATTGTGGATTGGCCTTTAATTTAACGATGACTTTCTGTCAAAACCTAGGAAAAATATGTTAATGCGTTGACATGAAAGCTGTAAGATCGTAAAAATTAATGTGGGATCAGATCTGGCAAGCAATCAAAGCCACCCCACCTTAAAGTTTCTTATTTAAATTTATCAATGATACATTAAGAAGGACATGCCTCGATTCAAAATATCATCAGGTTGTTTGAATGTGGCCACAAAAGACCTCCTTGTAAAATCATCAATGAAAAAAATACTTCAGTGAGAAATCAATTGATGGGGAAATTCAGCAGGTCAAGCAGCATCTATGGAGAAATGAAGAAGGGTCCCGACCCTAAAGATCCTTTTCCCTCCACAGATGCTGCCTGAACTGCTAGGTTTCTCCAGCAGTTAGTTTCTTTGTTCAAGATTCCAGTTTCTGCAGTCTATTCACAGATACAGGTCCTTCGGCCTACCGAGTGCACGCTGACCAGCGATCACCTCATATACTAACACTATCCTACAGACTAGGGACAATTTACAATTTTACCAAAGCCAATTAACCTCCAAACCTGTACGTCTTTGGAGTGTGGGAGGAAACCAAAGCACCTGGAGAAAACCCACGTGGTCACAGGGAGAACGTACAAACACTATGCAGACAACACCCGTAGTCAGAATCGAACCCGGGTCTCTGGCGCTGTAAGGCAGCAGCTCTAGTGCCACGCCGCTGTGCTACCCTACTGTGTGTTCAATGTGAAACATTTCCTCGACTAAAAATGTGTTTCTTGAGTGACAGGCTGTATCATTTCATTTCAAAAACATAACTTTACCTCAGAAAAGAACACACGCCCTGACTAAAGTAACTTCTGCCACGTGCTTTGTAAATGGCAGCACTAGCGCTACTGCCTTACAGCGCCAGAGACCCGGGTTCGATCCTAACTACGGGTGCTGTCTGTATGGAGTTTGTACGTTCACCCCGTGATCTGTGTGGGTTTTCTCCGGGAGCTCCAGTTTCCTCCCACACTCCAAAGACGTACAGGTTTGTAGGCTAAATGGCTTGGTATAAATGTAAATTGTCCCCAGTATGGGTAGAATAATGTTAATGTACGGGGATCGCCGGATGGTGCGGACTCAGTGGGCCAAAGGGCTTGTTTTCTGTATCTCTAAACTAAACTAAATTTTACTGGACTTTGTGCAAAACAAAGAATTTCAAATTGCAAAGTATTTCTCACTTCAGTAGGGTTGAATGTGTGTGGTCACATGATTTAAGCTTCATGTGGCAGAATCTGGGTTGTTTAAACAATAATCAGTGGTCAGGGCTATGGGGAGAAGGCAGGAGAATGGAGTTGAATGGGAACGATAGATCGCTATGATTGAATGGCGTAGACGATGGGCCAAATGGCCTAGTTCTGCTCCTATAATTTATGAACTGATGAATTTATAATAAGAAGATCTTTTAGAAATGCCTGCACTAAGTCTCAACATAATAACGTGTGTGGTATAGCTATGAATGCTCCACCCTAGAACTTTTTAGCAGGTTGGGTTCATCTGACAGTCTTCTTAAGATGACCAAAATGAAAAGCAGTGAAAAGTAGACATTTCCTCAAATACATTTAAATGGCCAAAACCTCAAATTATTCAAAATCATATTTGTTCTCACAAATACTACTGCCAAACAAATAGTCTCAAAGGATGATCAACATTGAACAGACTTAATTGTCTTTTCTGCAGAACTAATTGCTCCCTTTCACTCATTGATCAATGTGAGATTGCAGAAAATTACAATTGTCCAAACAGCAATCAAATGCACTGCAGAGCAGACACTCATTTTTGCTACCCAAGAACAACGTTTGTAGGTATTGTAGAAACTTGGTGAGTCTGTAATTTCTCATACTTAGGGGACAACCATTTGGCCCATCTAGTCCATGCAAGCTCATGGAACATATCTATCCTCCCCTATGAATTATCTCTAACTCAGCACTGTGGCATAGCAATAGAGCTACTGCCTTACAGCGCCAGAGACCTGGGTTCGATACCGACTACGGGTGCTGTCTGTACGGAGTTTGTACGTTCTCCCCGTGACCTTGTGGGTTTTCTCTTCGGTTTCCTCCCACACTCCAAAGACATACAGGTTTGTAGGGTAATTCGCTTGGTATAAATGTTAAAAATTGTCCCTAGTGTGTGTAGGATAGTGTTAGTGTGTGGGGATCGCTGGTTGATGCGGACTCTGTGGGCTGAAGGGCCTGTTTATACGCTTTATCTCTAAATTAAACTAAACTCCATATGGAATATTCAAACAGTTTTGGTCTCCAAGGTGTAGAAAGGATTTAGACACTATCGACAAGACTCACGAAGATTTATTCAAACTATAACCTAATTGAAAGAAAAATTGAATGTATTTTTGTTTCTGTAAAAAATACTGAAGACCGGAGCTTTATCTTCTGAAATGGGGTTTGCAGAGTGAAGTTGAGCACATTGAACGATGCATTTTATCCAAGCTGAATAGCAGCGACAATTAATCACAGTTCAATGCCTGCACTCTAATAAATCCAAGTGGAAATTCAGGAATAACCTCTTTACCCAGAGAGATTAGAATGTGGAGCTTGTGCGCACAGAAAGTAAATTGTATAGATACGGTTGATGCATTCAGAGGGGAAATAAATAACCACATAAAAGGAGAAATTAAAAGGTGGACATTTCGATGGAATACAAGCTTTGCAATGCCTGTAATAAATGTATGTTGATGCCTTTTGAAAATGGGCTGGGTGATTTACTGTCTCCCTGTGCGGTTCCGTATAAATTTCAAGATCCTCCTCTATGTCTACAAAGCCCTCAATGGGCTTGCCCCCGCCTACATTAAAAGTCTTCTCACCCACCACTCCACCTCCAGGTCCCTCAGATCAGATTGCTGAATATCCCGCGGTCTAGGCATAAGCTCAGGGGCGACCGCGCCTTTGCTGTTGCAGCTCCTAGACTGTGGATCAGCATCCCTCTTCCCATCAGAACTGCCCCCTCCATCGACTCCTTTAAGTCAAGACTAAAAACGTATCTATACTCCCAAGCCTTTCTTGACGTCCTCTGAGCGGGGGCTATATGTATGTAGTTTGTTTGTTTATACTATTCTTATAACAAATGTAAAGCACTTTGGCCAACGAGAGTTGCTTTTTAAAATGTGCTATATAAATAAATGTGACTTGACTTGACTTGTTCAAAATTTGCCAGTTGCAAATAATGTTAATATTAAACTTGCCATAATCTAGGTAAAGTAGTAAAATAAATGATTTAATATGTAGAAAACTCATGCGTAATTTTTCCTTGCAATAGGTATTCTTAAAATAATTTAACAATGGATCAATCATATTAAGAGACACAGCAGCACAGCGGTAGAGCTGCTGTCTCACAGTACCAGAGACTTCAGGTGCTATCTGTGTGGAGTTTGCACGTTCTCCCTGTGACCGCATGGGTTTCCTCCCACATCCCAAATATAGATGGGTTTATAGGTTAATTGGCAGTAAATTTCCCTTAATCTGTAGGGAGTGGATGTGAAAGTGGGATCACATAGAACGTGTGAACTGGAGACCAATTGTCGGCATGGAATTGGTGGGCCAAAGGGCCTGTTTCCATGCTTTGCCTCTAAAAAACAAAAACAAAAATGCCCAAAGCTAAACTCCACATTATTCCTCTTGCTGAAAGTTTAACCACAAGTTTAAAGACACTTATAAAGCACAAACTAATGCAAATGACATCATCCTAAAGAGTAACTGGAACTTGCATAACAGGGTTTTCACCTGATAAGTGTAATGTGGCTGGTTCCTGTTTATGCCTCTAAACATCATTGGATGAGCTACAAAAATTCTCAAGAGACCTTTACCCAGCTCTCCCCTGTGCCGTGGACCCCAACAGGATTAACAAGCTCACCAGGAAGGCTGGTTCCACCCTGGGGGTGGAGTTGGATTCACTGGAGGTGGTCTTGGAGGGGAGGATGCTCCTCAAACTGATTCCTGGGATGGCAGGACTTCCATATGAAGAAAGACTGGATAGATTTGGCATGTACTCGCTGGAATTTAGGAGATTGTGGGGGGATCTTATAGAGACTTACAAAATTCTTAAGGGATTGGACAGGCTAGATGCAGGAAGATTGTTCCCGATGTTGGGGAAGTCCAGAACAAGGGGTCACAGTTTAAGGATAAGGGGGAAGTCTTTTAGGACCGAGATGAGAAAATCATTTTTCACACAGGGAGTGGTGAATCTGTGGAATTCTCTGCCACAGAAAGTAGTTGAGGCCAGTTCATTGGCTATATTTAAGAGGGAGTTAGATGTGGCACTTGTGGCTAAAGGGATCAGGGGGTATGGAGAGAAGGCAGGTACAGGATACTGAGTTGGATGATCAGCCACGATCATAATGAATGACGGTGCAGGCACGAAGGGCCAAATGGCCTACTCCTGCACCTATTTTCAATGTTTCTATGATTCCATGATTCTATGAATTGTGGAGCATCTTGGATAATACAGCTCACTCCATCCATGACACACTGGTCAACCTGAGGAGCACCTTCAGCAACAGACTGATGCCACAAAGATGCAGAATAGAATGCCACAGGAGAACCTTTTTCCCTGTAGCTATCAAATTGTACAACTCCTCCCTTGTTGATTCATAACAAGAGGAGTTGAGTATAGGAGCAAAGAGGCCCTTCTGCAGTTGTATAGGGCCCTAGTGAGATCACACCTGGAGTATTGTGTGCAGTTTAGGTCCCCTAATTTGAGGAAGGACATTCTTGCTATTGAGGGAGTGCAGTGTAGGTTTACAAGGTTAATTCCCGAGATGGCGGGACTTCATATGCTGAGGGAATAGAGCGACTGGGCTTGTATACACTGGAGTTTAGAAGGATAAGAGAGGATCTTATTGAAACATATAAGATTATTAAGAGTTTGTACATGCTAGAGGCAGGAAACATGTTCCCGATGTTGGGGGAGTCCAGAACCAGGGGCCACTGTTTAAGAATAAGGGGCAAGCCATTAGAACGGAGATGAGGAAGCACTTTTTCACACAGAGAGAGTTGTGAGTCTGTGGAATTCTCTGCCTCAGAGGTCGGTGAAAGCAGGTTCTGGCTCGAAGGGATAGGGCCTTAAAGAATGGCCTACTGATTGGCGATGATCTGCTCCTGGCTCGAATTGTCTATTGTCTATCGTGGGGTAGACTGACTCCCCCTCCCCCTCCCCCTCTCCAATCTTTGCACATCCCCAATCCTGCACTTTACACACGTCATTTGCATTTAATGTTTCATGTTTCTTGTCGTGTTTTATGACTGTTTCCATGCTTTGCCTCTAAAAAAACAAAAACAAAACTGCCCAAAGCTGACCAACATCCCTCCTGGGATAAATAAAGTTTTATCATATCGTCGACCATTTAGTATCAGAGAGCAAACAGCTCTTCTTCAGAGAAAGAGTGGGTGACGTTTCGCGATCCTTCTTCAGACTGGTTAGAGTGGCTGATACAGAAAAGCTGAATTAACATAATTACACATGGTAATTATAAACACCACTTAGGACAGCTTTATTATTGGATAATTCAGTTCTCACAATCAATAAATCCCCTGGACTTTTTCGAACAAGGTTAATCAGTAGGTAATGTAATGTTTTTTTTTAATAATTCTGAAAATGGTACTTCACCCTATTTATTTTCCTTTATAATGATGGCCTTTTTTTATACCTGCAAAAGACAATTACAATTTTATATTGATTGTTCTGAATTGTAGTATATGTTTGAAATTACTTGAATCTGCTGCACAAATTTGTACAGATATAGATTTAAGCTTCAAATTTAGATGTTGGTACTTAATCAAGGTTGACGGGTCTACATGCCAGAATGGTGTATGATAAGCAGTCTTTCCGAGAAGCTGTTGTCTCTAATTTCAAGTAACCCTTGCATTCCCTCTCTCTCTGTCCCTCCCCTACCCTGGTCATTCTACTAGTTCCACTGTTCGTATCCCTTTGTTATCACCTCCTCCAGCCAACAATGGAACATTATGGGCTCCTTGGCCATCAAGGACGGCTCTGATTGTTCTGCACCTTTTCACAAATCTAGTTTCCCTTTCCTCTGACTCTCAGTCTGAAGAAAGCCTCGACCCGAACTTCAAGAGGTGCTGCCTGACCCGTTGAGCATTTTGTGTCTATTTCAAGTTGTTAAATCAATCCTTTTACTTAAACAAATAAAAAAGACCATCTGGCTTTTTTTTTTAATGGGCTCTCCAAATATAAAAGAAAATATAATATAACTAGCCATCGATATCACCCTCACCAGAAACAGTTCAAGTTCAAGTGAGTTTATTGTCATGTGTCCCAGATAGGACAATTAAATTCTTGCTTTGCTTCAGCACACAGAACATAGAAGGCATTTACTACAAAACAGATCAGTGTGTCCATATATCAGTATATAAATACATACACACATGCAGTTTCAGCAGGAACCAGGACATTTCTAATTTCAATGTTCAGATTTAATTCACCATCGAGTCAAGATTATGACCTCACATAGTCTGAAGAAGGGTCTCGACCCGAAATGTCACCCATTCTTTCTATCCAGGGATGCTGCCTGTCCTGCTGAGTTCCTCCAGCATTTTGTGTCCATATTCAGTGTAAACCAGCATCTGCAGTTCCTTCCTGCACATCTGTTTCCACTGTTTTGTGTCAACTGAGGTTCAGCTGATAACACACTTACCTCTAACTCAGAAAGCTGTGGCTTCATGCCCCGCTCCAGAGTTGGAGTACAAATATTTAGGCTGACGTTCTCTGTGCAACCATTGAGAGCGCTGCACTATTTTTTGCATGAGACATATTACAAGGAAACATAGACCCAAGGAACTACAGATGCTGGTTTACGCAAAAGGACACAAATTGCTGGAGTAACTCAGCGAATCAGGCAGTATCTCTGGATGCGTCTTCAGATTCCAGTCGGAAGAAGGGTCCTAACCCGAAACATCACCTACCCATGTTCTCCAGAGATGCTGCCTGACCTGCTGAGTTACTCCATCATGTTGTGGCCTTCACACAGAAATACGTCTGGTCACTCAGGTGCAGTCTAAAGATCCATGCCACCATTTGAAAGATGAATAGGAGACTTATCCCCAGTTTCATAACCAATGTTTATTCCCCAGGCAAAATTATTGAAGTACACAAAAGATGATATAAAAATGTTGGTATTTTATCTCCATTACAGCACCGACCTCTGCCTTTTCTAGACCAATGGCGCCTTCAGATTTGGCGAAGCTTTGACTTTCCTTGACCTCCATCCTTCCTCCTGAAGAAACTTCAACACATCCAAAAGTTTCGACCCGAAACGTCGCCTATCTCCTTCGCTCCTTAGATGCTGCTGCACCCGCTGAGTTTCTCCAGCTTTTTGTGTACCCTTACCATATTCTATATTCACCCACCAGCCTGCTCCCAGTATTCCAAAGTGTAATGTTCAGACTGCTTCACAGCCCAATTCCTTTCCATCCACATAATCTCCTCTAGTCTTATTACAACATCACCTTCCCACTCTTTCCAACACAGCTTCTCTGACTGGCGAGATCTGAATTCTTCCTACCTATGCCTTGCCGTTTGCATTTGAACCTTCTATGTCCCATGTGTTGGAATTTTAGTTTTGTTTAGTTTAGTTGAGAGGTACAGCGCGGAAACAGGCCCTTCGGCCCACTGAGTCTGCACCAACCAGCTATACCCGCGCATTACCACTACACCAGCGACAATTTACATTTGTACCAAACTAATTAACCGACAAACCTGTCTGGCTGCAGTGTGGGAGGAAACCGAAGATGTCGGCAAAAACCCATGTGGTCACGGGGAGAAGTACAAACTCCGTACAGACGGCCCCCGTAGTCGGGATCGAACCCGGGTCTCCGGCGCTGTAAGGCATCAACTCGACCACTGCGCCACCATGCCTCCCTAAAACTGCATTTCTCCCACCAAAATTCATCTCACCCTCTTTTTTTAAAAAGGACATATTTATGCCCACATCATTGAAAAAAAAACTTGGGTTACTTGCTCTTTTTTTTATACCTTGGTTTGATTTAATCAGTGTAAAGCCTCTTGAGGTGCTATTTCTGGTGCTAAATTACTGCAAGATGATGCTGTTTCGATAAATCAACCATAGATGACATATTAATTGAATAATAGGTTTGAGCTGTCATTTGGTCCCGAATAAAGATCGCAGAACAATATTTTCATCCGGAACGTAATATAGTTCCTGCTCAATGCAATGGACTTATCCATGCAATCCAATTTGTTCCATTTAACCAATGATCATTCTGTCCACGTGAATGCAAAAGAATTGATGTAAATCTTTGAAGTTTTTTTTAGATTTGTTTGTTTGATCAATGAGCTAAAAAAATGTAACTATTAATTTTGAACAGGAACATTAAATTAATACGACTTGAATTGAAAGCTCCAGTTTCAGATGTAATGTGAACCATTTAATTATGTATCAGACAGGCAAAATAAATGATGTGGCATTTACTTACTTATTCTGCAAATATGCATTTATACAGAGGTCATAGATAGAGTGATACAGTGTGGAAACTGACCCTTCAGCCCAACTTGCCCACACCGGCCAACATGTCCCAGCTACACTGGCCCCACCTGCCTGCGTTTGGCCCATATCATCTCCAAACCTGTCCTATCCATGTAGCTGCCTAACTGTTTCTTCAACGTTGGGATGGTCCCTGCCTCAATTATATCTTCTGGCAGCACGTTCCATACACCCACCACCCTTTGTGTGAAGATTAGAAGAGTTTTTCTTTTATTTTTTTAAAAACATGTACCTAGGAAAAGGATATTCTGGTTGAAGAGTCAGTGACCATGAGAGCAAAGTTTGGGAAGGGAAAAGGGGATTTTGGGGGCTGCTGCACAGAAGATATCTTCATACTTTATGTTGAAGGATGTGGATGTATGAAAAAGGACACAAAATGCAGGAGTAACTCAGCGGGTCAGGCAGCAGCCCTGAAGAACATGGATAGGTGACATTTCAGGCCAAAACACTACTTCAGACCAATTGCAGGGATGGGGGAAAATAATGTTAGAAGAGTGAAAAGATAAGACAAATGCTGGCAGGTCAAGGACATGGATTGTTTTGCTACATGAAAGGATTTGCTACACAAAGGATTATTTCATCTCCAGAAGGAAACAATATAAGTTTTAAGTAGAAAGGCATATTAGATAATGGGTAAGAAAGAGTACACCTAGGGCTACATCAGCTCAAAGGATCAGGTGATGTCCTCAAGTGCTAAAAAAAACAATTTCAAGTGTCTGGAAAAACCAACATTGCCCTTCACCCTCATAGAAAATGCATGCATTCAATTTGATAGAATTACATTTGATAAAATTATTTTACTTATTTATATTGACAAACCATGTATGAAAATCTTGATTGAAAACTTGGAAATTCTGATTTAACACCATTTTGACCAGCACCATTTGGGGAAGTTAAATACTATTTCTACTGTGCTGGTAAGAATTTACTCCTTACATAGAGGTTGATCAAAACTTGGATTGTCAGTGCAGCAATACATTTTTTACATCAGAAGTACCCCCCAAAGTTATTGAATTGCGTGACAATGGTTAGTATAATCGTATTGCACAAATTTAGTTCCTCACATGAGATAACTTTGCATGTAATGAGTTCCTTAAGGCATGCCAATACATTACAATATATTTTGTGCAATCAGGCTAATCTCCAATTGTCAAAATCGTCAGTTGAAAACAACACCCCACCCCACTTCTCCAACACCCACTTCTCCAACACCTACTTCATACTTTCATCTTCATTATAATCCCAATGAATGTGACTTCTGTCCACCTTTGTCTCTTTTACAACAGAAACTGCTGGAAACATTCAGCAGGTTTGGCAGCATTTGATTAGTACAGGTGCCAGGGGTTATGGGGAGAGCACAGGTGAATGGGGTTGAGGGAAAGATGATCAGCCATGATTCCCAATAACCCTCTCTGGCTAAACCCCTCCCTTCACCACCTCCAGTTTAAATTCCAGTTGGAATATTTTGGAGGACCAAGTAACCAAGAACCAAGAACCAAGAATGGTGGAGTAGACTTGATAGGCCAAATAGCCTAATTCTACTCCTAGAATGTATGAACAACAATGGAAAGAGAAAAATTGTTGATGTTTTAGGTCAAACTCTGTCAGACCCTTTTATGTTTAATTTCAGTTTCTAGCATCTGTAATTTCCATTTAGCCATCTCAAATTTGTCTCCACTCCATGGGATCCACTTCTTTGTGAAAACCCTTGGGTTATTTTTTTTATTGGCTAATGTCACTGATGTAGCTCCGCTCCTGAGCAAGAACCTAATTTGGGTCAATGGAAAGTGAATCAAACAATATTTGTCCTGAGAAAGTTTCAAGGTAGGAATGGAATTCCGCAAGGAAATCAAAGAAATGACAAGGGTAAAGACTTGAGCTTGAAACCTGAGAGAAAATGACAATGTTAGATATTACATAAATCTTATCCAGTGTCATACTGCCCTCCAATGGAGAAGTGATGTCCGTGGCTTTAGACCTTTCTCGTGGAGCAGAATCATTTAAACACTTTATTCAGCCCCATTTCAGAGGTTTTTCTCTTCTAGGCTCGACCCATCATTCTACATTGCAACCAAAAACGAAGAATAACATTCATTTTTATAGCTGTATTCCCTCCCATTTTTTTTTTTTCTTACTCCACTTTGGAAGCCTTCCCCCCTCTCAGTTCCAAATTAGATATAGAGGTCCTTCATACACTCGGGTCAGAATAGTTTAGTTTAGTTTAGCTTAATGTCACGTGTACCAAGGTAGAGTGAAAAGCTTTTTATTGTGTGCTAACCAGTCAGTGGAAGGACTACACATGATTACAATTAACCCATCTACAGTGTACAGAAAAGAGTAGAGAGATTGTAATGAGTGATTGCAGATCCAAAAGATAACACTGCACTATCTGAAAGAAAAAAAGGTGGAATTATTCTCAGTGTAACAGCCAGTATTTATTTTCGATCAGGATTAATAAAATACATATTATGATTATTATATATTGTTGTAATTGAGAGTGTGGCATGTGTATAAGGTTGATATGCTCTCTCAATGCTTTTCTGACATTGCAGTAGACCAATTGGCTCATCCTGTGCCGGCTCTCGGAGCATTCTCATCAATATTTCTCGACAAGCTATTCTTTCTACAAGTCCCGCAATTCTCAGGGTAACATAGTGATCTACTAACTGAGCATCACATTTTCTTGTCTTGGGACGATACCACAGCACTCTGGGGAAAACCCATATAGTCACAGTAAATGCTAGGCCTCTGGGTAGTGTTGGAGAGCAGAGGGATCCTGGAGTACAGGTGCATGGTTCCTTGAAGGTCGAGTCGCAGGTAGATAAAGTGATCAAAAAGGCTTTTGGCACTTTGGCCTTCATCAGTCAGAGTACTGAATATAGAAGTTGCGAGGTCATGTTGCAGTTGTATAAGACGTTGGTGAGTTTGACAAGGATGTTGCCAGGACTAGAGGGTGTGAGCTATAGGGAGAGGTTGAGTAGGCTGGATCTCTATTCCATGGAGCGCAGGAGGATGAGGGGAGATCTTATATAGGTATACAAAATAATGATAGGACTAAATCGGGTAGATGCATAGTCTTTTGCCCAGAGTAGGAGAATCGAAGACCAGAGGACATAGGTTCAAGGTAGAGTTGCCAACTGTCCTGTATTAGCCAGGACATCCTGTATATTGGGCTAAATTGGTTTGTCCTATACGGGACCGCCCTTTTCTCGTATTTGACTGCTACTACTCGGGTCGAGGGGACGGTCGGGTCGGAGCGCCGCGTCCGACCTCGCCTCACCCATCCCGACGTAGTGCAGCCCATGGAGTGCAGCAGTAGCCCCTCGCCCATGGCCCCGTCGGTCGGCAGCCCGGCCAGCTGTCCGATCTTCGGACCTTCGCTTACCGCCGACACCACCACCCCTCCTTCTCCTGGTCGATCATCGGTTCATGAGTTGGATGGGGTACCGGAACTTGCGTCCGGCACCTGGGCCAAAACTCCTCAGCTGGCCCGCCGGCTGGGTTTTGTGTGCAGTCCAGCACTCGGGCCAACTCATCATTCACCCAGACACGGCCGGGTCGGTCAACGATTTGGCGTTGGGAATTTGTCCCTTATTTTGACCTTTTGTTCCTTATTTAGGAGTGAGAAAGTTGGCAACCCTATTTCATGAAGGGTAAAATATTTAATAGGAATCTGAAGGATAGCGTTTTCCACACAAAGGGCGGTGGGTGTATGGAACAAGCTGCAAGTGGAGGTAGTTGAGGCTGGGACTATCCCATTGTTTAAGAAACAGTTAGACAGGTACACGGATAGGACAAATTTGGAGGGATATGGACCAAGCGCAGGCAAGTGGGACTAGTGTAGCTGGGACATTGATGTCAGTGTAGGCGAGTTGGGCCGAAGGGCCTGTTTCACACTGGATCACTCTATGAATCTAAACGATAGCAGTGGCTTATGCTGAAAGAAAATTCATGAAGACCCCACGACAAAATCTGTAGAGGCACTTGCTGACGTACGTAATAGCTGATTTACTGTATGTAAACAAGCAATTCTTTAAGTCAACTGATGTCCACGTCATCTCCATGTCAGAGCTTCCACATGGTCTCAACATCGAATAGTAAATTTAAGCGTGCGCAGTAGCACTTCTGTTTCCGACTTAGATAACATCCAACTTTTGCAAGAGTCTGTGGGACGTAACCCTCATGTAAATCGGAGATCGTCCATATTTGCATGTCACAGAATGAGATAAACTACAAAAGTTCTGTCAGTCTTCCTCGTTCTGTGGACCCGTGGTCAGGGCCCTGAACCCTCCGCAGTCGCTGCTATGGACTACCCGATGTACAGGCCCATGATGTCAGAGCAGGCCCCCGCGGTCGGAGCTCCAACACTGGAGCTCCGCGATGTTGAAGTCCAAGCTGCGCCTGCTGCTGAAGCTCTAGACTCTGGGCCGGTTTCCGGTCGGAAAGGCCGCACCAATCCAGTTGATAGGCCGCGAGGGGGGCGTAATTGTGACATGGAGAAAAGTCGCATCTCCGCCGAGGTAAGTGACTGGAAACGGTTTCCCCCATTCTTCCGCCAGCACAACACACACCGAGAGACATTAATACATACATTAGGGCACTAAAAATAACAAAAAGTGGAAAGAAACACACGAGCTGCTGTCAGGGCTGCCGCGCACTGCGCCATCTTACACAAAAGGTGATTTATATCAACTCGCACCTAGTAAATCAGCTTTAATTTAATTTGCCTGCAGATGTTACATGTTCATTTTGGGGTTTCTGTGATTTTCTGACAAATATTTTGAAAATAAAGTTAAAAAGCTAACATTTAAGGACTGTGTAGAAGAGAACAAAGCACTAAGTTCAGGATCTATTTTTAAAAATCTGCAGATCAAGACTGGAATATTGTGAATAATTGGTATGATGGCATTGGAGAGAGCAAGAGAGTTACTTGAGAGGTTGCAGCAAAAGGGTTAGGTCTTTGAGGTACAAATAGAGACTGCAGAACCTTGCAGTATATGGACAGCGAAGGCAAGTTGCTAAGCATGCAGAATATGTGGACACATTGCAAGTTAATGAAGAACCACCCTGAAAGTGAAGGGAAGAGTATATTGAAGTGAGTTTTAAACTTTGCATCTGACTTTGTGAATTTATAAAAATTTTCAAAGAGATCCTCAGAATTCTAATTTAATCACAACAGATAAATATCTGATGACAAATTTGCTTTAGAATAGACATTTGTCTATTCCAGTCACATATGCTCCTTTGCAATAGCCAGCAAATGGAGTAACTGGATTACAAAATTGTAGATTGGATTGTGTATTTAAAATAGAGGTTTAAAAAAAAAATCAAACTTAAAAGCTCAAAATGCATTCCTAGCCAGAATAAATAAAAAAAAATTGGCTAATTAATTTATTTTAACCATGTACAAATTGGATGGATTTAATTTTGATTGCACCATATTATGAAGCAGTGCAGATTTATAATTGTATTTTATCTCAGTATATGCGATGCTGTGCACTGGAAATGAAGCCTTTCCATCTCAACAGACTAGTGTATTAAGCCGAAGGAGAAAATGTATCCTTGAAAATAGATCTTTATTTGAGTAGTAACAGTGGTTTGAGTAGTTTGAGTGGGCAAATGCATGGCAGATGCAGTATAATGTGAATAAATGTGAGGTTATCCACTTTGGTGGCAAAAACAGGAGGGTAGACTATTATCTGAATGGTGGCCGATTAGGAAAAGGGGAGATGCAACGAGACCTGGGTGTCATGGTACACCAGTCATTGAAAGTAGTCACCAGTCAGGTGAATGGTATGTTGGCATTCATAGCAAAAGGATTTGAGTACAAGAGCAGGGGGGTTCTTCTGCAGTTGTACAGGGTCTTGGTGAGGCCACACCTGGAGTATTGCATACAGTTTTGGTCTTCTAATCTGAGGAAAGACATTCTTGCCATAGAGGGAGTGCAGAGAAGGTTCACCAGACTGATTCCTGGGATGGCAGGACTTCCATATGAAGAAAGACTGGATAGACTCGGCTTGTACTCGCTGGAATTTAGAAGATTGAGGGGGGATCTTACAAAATTCTGGAGACTTACAAAATTCTTAAGGGGTTGGACAGGCTAGATGCAGGAAGTTGTTCCCGATGTTGGGGAACTCCAGAACAAGGGATCACAGTTTAAGGATAAGGGGGAAGTCTTTTAGGACCAAGATGAGATAATCATTTTTCACACAGAGAGTGGTGAATCTGTGGAATTCTCTGCCACAGAAGGTAGTTGAGGCCAGTTCATTGGCTATATTTAAGAGGGAGTTAGATGTGGCCCTTGTGGCTGAAGGGATCAGGGGGTATGGAGAGAAGGCAGGTACAGGAAACTGAGTTGGATGATCAGCCATGATCATATTGAATGGCGGTGCAGGCTCAAAGGGCCGAATGGTCTACTCCTGAACCTATTTTCTATGTTTCTACGTTTAACAGCTTTTTTTTAAGCATAAGGGTCACTTCCTCAATTATAACAGATATCTTACCTTCACCTTGGCCTTTCAATATTATGTGGATATTAAGCCAATTTTTTTTTAATAGCCTGCGAGGAGAAAAATCAGATGGCTGAGAGCATTTTTTTAAAGGAAGGCCTGCTCACTGCAAACACAATTTGCTCCAATTTAACCAGCCATTGCCGCAGGCTGCCTACTGATAGGTCACACTGACATAAAAGATTACATTTTCCAAAATAGACAAAATAGGTCTGATAATCTCCATTCAATTTACTAACCTGAGGATCTTGCTCAGTTCAAAGACAGGCACTTGTTATTTCAAGTGGGTACAATGATACTCTGTTTTCTGTGATCTTGATGCTCTGTTTTCTGTGATCTTGATGCATTACTGCTTTCAATAAGATCCCCTAGGCAGTGTGCATCAAAGGACATTTTTTTTTTGTCAAATACAAAGCAGGAGACGACGTGCATGTATCAGTTGTGAGCCTCAATTGCTGGGGAGGGGTGAAGGATTAAAATGACATTTTTAGTGTGGGTATCAACCTCAATTGAGATAGAAATTGTGCAATGATCCTGCGCATGAACCTACATGTTTAATGTGTCATTCTTAATTGTTTCTGTTGTTTCTTGCAAGCGGAGCACCAAGGCAAATTCCTTGTATGTGTACATACTTGGCCAATAAACTTATTCATTCATTCAACAAGAGTCGACACATGCCTTTTTCAATTAACAGAAATCAAAGATGGAATATAGTGTAACAAAGAGTGGAGTCATGCATTTTGATCGTAGGAATAATGTTGTCAACAAATTTCTAAATAGGGAGAGAATTCAGAAATTGGAGGTGCAAAGGGACTTGGGAGTGCTGGTGCAGGATTCTCAAAAAGTTAACTTGCAAGTCGAATCGGCAGTAAGGAAGGCAAATGCAATTCAAGAGGACTAGAATGCATAAACATGGATGTAATGCTTGCGCTCTATAAGGCGCTGGTCAGGACGCATTTGGTGCATTATAAGCAGTTTTGGGCACCATATCTGAGGAAGGATGTGCTGGCTCAGGAGAGGGTGCAGAGGTTTACAGGAATGATCCCAGGAATGAGTGGGGTAACATATGATGAGCACTTGACAGCACTGGGCCTGTACTCGCTGAAATTCAGAAGGATGAGGGGGGACCTTATTGAAACTTATCGAGTGGTGAAAGGCTTGGATAGAGTTGATGTGGAGAGGATGCTTCCACCAGTGGGAGAGTCTAGGACTAGAGGTCAAAACCTTAGAATTAAAGGACATTCCTTTAAGGAGATGAGGAGGCATTTCTTTAGTTAGAGGGTGATGGATATTTTTAAGGCAGAGATATAGATTCTTGGTTGGTATGGGTGCCAGGGGATATGGGGAAAAGGCAGGGGAATGTGGTTAGGAGGGAGAAATAGATCAGCCATGATTGAATGGCAGAGTGGACCTGATGGGCCAAATTGTCTAATTCTGTTCCTATCATTTATGACCTTAAAGACAATTAAGTTGGAAACGCGCAGTGATAGAATTAAGGTGAAGATGGCTAACTTTTTACCTTTCTTTTCCACTGTATTTAATGCGGCCTGAATTTGCGCATTCAGGGATCTCACCCAATCAGTCTCAACAATCAATGCAAACACTAATTCTGGTTGAGACCTTGATGTTATTTAGCTCTTATTTCCATATTTCATTGTGACTGAAAAGGAAGCCATTTTGACCCATTAAGTCAATGCCAGCTTCTGAGGAAGGGTCTCAACCCAAAATGTCACCCATCCCTTCTCGCCAGAGATGCTGCCTGTCCCGCTGAGTTACTCCAGCATTTTGGTCTATCTCCATGACAATCCCATTCCCTAACTAATTTTCCCTGTAACATGCTTCCATTTTCCACAACTCCTCTCCTCCATCTAAATCCTCCCCCTAAATTTTATCCCCCACCTCCCCACTAGGGCCAATTTGCCATGGCCAATTGACCTACCAAGACACACATCATTGGGAAATGGGAGAAACCTATGCTATCACAGGGAGGGAGTGTTTATACGCCACACAGACAGTACAAGTTGGGCCAAAGGGCCCCTTTCCAGCGCTGTATCACACTATGACTGTATGACAAAGTGCTGGAGTAGCACTGGAGGCCAGGAATGAAGCCGAGTGGATGAAACGTCGAGTGTATGCAATTTAATGGCCAGTGTTGAATGAGTAGATAGTGCATGCAGTATTGGAGCCAAGATGAACAAAGTGTGCTCCAGAACAAATGGTAACGCCACCCAGCCTGCCATGTAGCATGGTTGCCTGGTGCATACTGCTGGTTAGCTTCCTGTCAGGTAAAATTAATTACAAACTAGCTAAAAACTTCTAAGACTTCTATAAAAATCCCAAAATATTTCAAGTGCATGAACTGGGATGCAGGGAGTCTCTTGAGGAATATCACAGCACTGTGGCGCAGTGAGAGTTGCTGTCTTGGTGTCAGAAACCCAGGTTCGATCCTGACTGCGGGTGTTGGCTGTGTGGAGTTTACACATTCTCCCTGTGATCTCATGGGTTTTCCCTGGATGCCCCGGTTTCCTTCCACATTACAAAGTCATACAGGTTTGTAAGTTAATTGGCTTCTGCAAATTGTCCCTAATGCTTAGGATAAAACCGGTGTACGTGTAATCATTGGCTGGCCCGTTTCCACGCTGTATTTCTAAACTAATTACAAAAAAGCACTAGACCAAATGCAGACCCGTTGGGTCTGTTCCTCCAACGCCCGGTTGCGGTGGGGGAGCGGCATGCGGCGTCACACGCACTAACCACCCACACGCCAACTACCCCCCCCCCCCTGATATTATATTAATATTGAGAGGGGGTGTAGAGTGAGGGCAGAGAGAGAATGGGGAGAGACAGAAGGACGAGAGAAAGAGGGGGGTGGAGGGGAGGAGAGGGAGGGTGGGGAGAGTGATGGGAGAGGGGGGCTGAGGGGAGGGAGAGAGGGCGAGAGAGAGGGGGGAAGAGAAGGGGAGAGAAGGGAGGGGGGGGCAGAAGGGAGGGGGGGCAGAAGGGGAGGGGGGGGCAGAAGGGAGGGGGGGAGAAGGAGGGGGGGAGAAGGGAGGGGGGGAGAAGGGAGGGGGGGAGAAGGGAGGGGGGGGAGAAGGGAGGGGGGGGAGAAGGGAGGGGGGGACAAGGGAGGGGGGAGAAGGGAGGGGGGGAGAAGGGAGGGGGGGAGGAAGGAGGGGGGGAAGGGAGGGGGGGGACAGGTGGGGGGGAGAAGGGAGGGGGGAGAAGGGAGGGGGGGAGAAGGGAGGGGAGGGGAGAAGGGAGGGGGGGGAGAAGGGAGGGGGGGAGAAGGGGGGAGGGGGGGGAGAAGGGAGGGGGGGAGAAGGAGAGGGGGGAGAAGGAGGGGGGGAAGAAGGGAGGGGGGGAGAAGGGAGGGGGGGGAGAAGGGAGGGGGGGGGGGAGGGGGGGGAGAAGGGAGGGGGGGAGAGGGGTAGGGCTGCCCAGTAGCCGTTGGCCTCAGCTCCTTGGCGCATCCTCTTTGTACCCCCGGAGCCAGCCAGTTATCTCCAGGTCGTCACAGAGGACCGATTCCCGAACGCTTCAGACCCCGAGTATGGGGGAGGGTGGAGTGGGCGGGCGGGCGTGGTCCCGAGTAAGCCTGCGTGCTGTGAGCGAGGCACGGAGTGATCTGAGGACGGTGAAAGGCAGCGGGGGGGAGACGACGACCGGCCGATCGTGGCATCTGCCAGTGCGACAGAGCCGGACCGGGTGGGGGGGTAGTGGAGGGGAGCCGAGCGGCAACAGCCATTATCATCGCGTGGGGGGGCGGTGCCGTGAGCAAGGGCATTGTGACGTCAGCAGCGGTTTGATTTTTAAAAAAAGTCTGTTTTGTGAACAACCTTATATAAAAATTTCCGAAATCATAAGTTAAATCGCCACCGAAATATGTAAAAATCTCAGTGTATTTGCATCTGATTTTCGAGAAAATACATTTCAAAGGCAAAATGACATACACCCACACACACGGAATTTTAATAGATTATAGATAAATGATAGCTTGCCTTGAAAAGCAGCATTAAATGGAGACCAGATTAAAAAGAAATATCCATCTATGAATTAGATGAGGCACATTTTTAAATCCTGTTACATGAATTGTCTCTTTATGAATCTAGCAATTACAGAATATTCAACCATCAAATGTTGGTAATCTTTATATATAACAGATCTCTATATTACCTATTCACAGCTATACTGCGTGATTGGACTGCATATTTATATCTCTTCAATCTTTTTGTCGCACACGTTTTCCATCATCTCTGACCATTATCCAACTGTCTATCAAAATCCCCCCTCATCTATGTTCACCTATTACCTGCCATGCTTTGTTCTGCCTCTCCTCTCTTCTAGCTTTTGTCCCCCCCACCCCTCCCCCCAAAAGAATTCCACAGATTCACCACCCTATGACTAAATAAATTTCTCCTCATCTTTGATTTGTAAACCAGCATTTGCAGTTCCTTGTTTTTGCACAATTGAAGGCTGACTGGTAGGAAGAATCCTAGACCCATGTACTGGAGGAAACTATGCGCTGCAACCCAAATATGGTTTCAAATATTGGTTAATGGGCTGACAGCAATAAAGAGCAGGGACTACCAAGTAAAACATCCAATTTTCTAAACAGAGTCTCAGACTTAAATTCAATCTCAGCAGTTAGGGATTTAAGTTAAATTAAATAAACTATAACGGTACAAAGATCACAACTCAAAACAAGAATAATGATCAGGAAATTGTTTTAATCATAGAAACCTATCTGGATTATACAGAATTCGGGGTGGTCAATATATGTATCAATTACTATGATGTCTGCATCCAACAAACAGAATAAAAATGAGGTCAAACATATAGAATTGATTTCCAAACAATTACAGCAGAATCCTTCCTCCAAATTGAGTTAGCTCCTGCAAATTTAAGGTCAGTGCAATAGAATCTGATAGAGACAATTAGAATCAATAAGAACAATTGTATAACTAGATATCGTAGGTCACCAATGGGAAAAAATAATCAACTCTGCAATGGTTGAAGCACAGGATAGTTACTTTTGCATGAGTAGGACAGAAAGGGAATTGTGATGAAAAATAGAAATGGTTCAGTTTTACTTTTAATCTAACTTCTTTCAATGATTTATAACAACCAAGATAGAAAGGGGTGGATCTGAAAAATAGTGAGAATACAAAAATCGAATTGTATGCAAGATGCAAGTTCCAAGCTAATGCAGCTATTATAAAATATTAAAAGGTACAGAAGACTTATTGACCAAAAAAAAACATGGTGCGGTCAGTAGGCACGGCATTAATATCTGCCATATCACCAGAGGCGGCTCAAGTTACAGCAAAGGTGGCGGAAGGTGGTGTGACAGAAAGAAAAGGGACCAACATAAAAGGCTGGGAGAAGATATTACTGAGAGGGATCTGGAGAATTATGTAGATGCTGGCCGCAATTCCAACTAATAAACTGCTGAAGGACTGGAAATGTTTTAGTTATACCATGGTGCTCTGATCTTCAAAAGATCAGAGGAAACGGCACAAGACCATTAAAAAAAAGTCACAGCGCATTAGCTGACACCATCAGCAATTTCAGAAATGTACCTATTTCCTGTTGAATACAGAATTCCAGAAATTGACCACCCACTGTGAGAAGTTCCTAAGTGCCTCACTTTTAAATGGTCACCCCTAATCTTGTAACGATGTTACTTTGTTTAGGATTCTTCCACTCATGGAAACCTCTTGACATCCATCTTCTCTTACTCCCCAAGGGTCACCTGCGGTTAAATAAAATCACCCCTTATTCTTCTGAACTCCAAAATATGGATCAAATCTCTTTAGCTGCACATGATGGGACGACCCTCTTAATCAGATAAATTATACCAATGAATCTCTATTGAACTGACTCCAATGCCTGTAAATCCTTTCTTAAAAATAAGTTCACATGTGCACATGTCCGGGTCTCACCAGTATCCATGGATAATTGTGAGAATGCTTCACTATTTCTAAATTCCAACCCTCTTACAATATTGAGTAATGTACAATTTGCCTTGCTAATTTCTTGCTGCACCCGGCTTCTACCATTTTGCAATTCATGCAGAAGAACATCTTGTACTTCAAAGAACTTTGTACTTTGCTCACCTGCAATCATTGTCCATTTATATTAGGGTCTGTCTTCAGATTCCTCACACCAAAGTGCATGACCTCAGCGTCCCCATTTTAAACTCCTTTTGCTAATTATTTTGGTCTACACCCTGTCCTGTTGCAGTCAAAATTTCCTTATCACACATGGCTCTCATCAATTTTCAAGCCATTTGCAAAATTGGAAACCTTACCTCTGCCCCTTTATCAGGTAATTCATATAAATTGTAAATAATTAATGAAGAGGGCAGCACAGTGGCAGAGGTAGAGTAGCTGCCGTACAGCACTAGGGACCTGGTTTCAATCCTGACTACGGGTGCTGTCTGGATGGAGTTTGTACGTTCTCCCTGTGATCGCATGAGTTCTATCTGGGTGTTCTGGTTTCCTCCCTCATTCCAAAGACCGACAGGTTTGTTGGTTAATCGGCTTCTGTAAATTGATCCTAGTGTGTAGGATATAACTAGTGTACGGGTGTTAATTGGACGGCAGGCCAAAGGCAGGATTCCATGCTGTATCTCTAAACAGCCAAAAACTGACCCTTGAGGCATCCATTAGGTATATCCGTCAAGACTGAAAAAGCTCTGTTTATTCTGAATTTGTCTTCTATGTAATAACCAGTCTTCAATACATGCCAACACACTTTTCCCAATTTCTAATCTGAAGCACCAGCCTTTTATGGTACATTGCCCAATGAGGATCAGGACAAGCCCTGTTCTTAGAACATGTGGAAAATAACTGATACATGCCTCAGCCACATCCCATGGCCATCATGAGAGATTTTTTTTTTTTTTACATTTGAAAACTATTTCTAACTTTTCAAAGTTACAAAAATTTAAATGCTTGAAACAGTTTTTGAAACAATCTACAATAATACATGTTTTTGCCCCTTGCACCTTTTAAATAAATCTGAAAGTTGTCAATGTGCCGGGTCCAAACTGGAAGATAGTTTATGTGCATTCCCCCAAGGTGATGCAGATTTACTACAGGTTCAGGCCCCATTGGATAACTCATCGGAGCACTACTTCAGTCAGTTGAACACAGTAGAGAGTTCCTCTTCCAAGTGGAAATCCTGCACTTCATTAAAATTGTGCAGGGAACTGCAAACGTTTCTCCGCAAAATTTGAGCGAAGAGCCAACAAAACATCCCTGCTTGGTCTTCTTTGAGATCCTTTATATCCACTGAGATGCAACCCCTTAGTTTCATGCCTCACCCCAGAAAAAGAAGACACCCCTGATGAAGAGTACTCTCTCAGTATCACACGGCCCAGATTTCTATGTATAAGTGTATGGAAGAGAGCTTGAATCTGAATCTTTGATTTAAGAGGCAAATACAGTAATAATTGAACTACAACAACACACGAGTTTAATTGGCAAATATCTCTCATCGTGTACCTTGCTGTAAGTTGTACAGCATCCAATGCTCTAGTTTAATTCAAGCCTTTCATGCAGCAAACCTGTAACGGCAAAGTCATTACCATGTTAACTCGCAAATGGCACCAAAATATATTTTGTTAACGAACTTTAGTAATTTAGCATTTACATTTCAAATATTTCCCTCTATCTTTAATTGAAAATTGGTCTATCCTAACACAGTCGAGTCATAATACCGCATAGAACCAGGCCCTTTGTGCCACATGTCCATGTTGATTGCAATGCCCATCTGTGAGAATCACCATTTGATAGCATTGGACCCATAATTCTCTGCTCCTTTCTTTTGCACGTACCTGTGCAAATGTCTTCTAAATATACAGCTCATATAGATATTAAGGCTTTTAAATACTCTGGTCCCATTTCCTCAGCTGCACCCAATTTTGACCAAAATAGTAATATAATTTATTACAAAAGGTGTGTGCATCGGTGGGTAAAAACTATTCATGAAAACATAAGGCCTATCAGAGGGAAGAAAATTGAATTTAGAAATTTAATTTCCATTTATTACTTCAGCTTTTTACAGCTTTATAATTCAACGTTTATAAAAAAAACAAAACCCTTTAAGTCAAAAGATGACAAATTCAAAATAGTCATTACAGATTTGTTAAGCTCCCACAAAAGAACAGCATCTAAACAAGTTTTTACTCTGAGAACAACCGTAACAGTAGAAGACACGGACAGCTTGGATGAAACCAACCTGTTACACAAAGCAAAATACAATCCAAAGCTACTGTCAACCAGGAATTCTTAATCCTTCAGATCCTGGTAGTACCATCCTCTTCCTATAACAATTTTGATTTTTAAAAAAGAGACTTCCAGTGTTCTAGATACAGCACATTTTCACGTGAAGCTCTTTGTAAAGAATGTTGTGGACAATCAAACGGCTCAAATAAAACTCAAACTCTGCAGAAACTACACAACAGATCGTATTAGTGGATTAAACACAAAGGATTTGTACACTTACATAAACAATGTCACAAAATACCATTACATAATGATAGCCAAGACAAATACTGCAAACAGATTTTTTTTAATTAATTTTCACGGTTCAGCCATAAAGATATAAATTTAGTCAATTCAGTGCAAATCTAGCATGGTTTGTGGCTGCAACCATAAGGCCGATTCACCCTAAATTCACTTAATTTATTCTACTTAAATGTTATTTTATGAAATCAGATGCACATAATGGACTTATCATTCTTCAGCAGACCATTTAGAAAGGAGACAGAATATTTGGGGCCAAAGACATGCCTAAAATGCCTGTTCTCAAGAGCAGTCTATCTCATGGCCAGCTGACAAAGACCATGATTCTTAATGGCGGAAATAAAACACCTCTCTTCTTCAAAGTGCTGTGTCTTATGTCCAGATGCTAAAGAATGAATCTCACCCGAGAAGAGGAGCAACTTTACAGCAACAAATTGAGACCAAAGGCTTCCCAAATAATATTGCATTTAAAGAAAGATGTAGCTGTGAAAAATCAAAGCCAAAGAATTTTGTTCTGTGATAAAACACAAAATAATTAATATGGTTTACCTATATGAAAAATAATTCTAGCATAGTTAAGTGGCAATGTCAGTGTTCATGAGTGGTATGGAGCCATCTTAATGCACTGGTGTCATTACAACAGCCATTTTTAAAATGTACAAAGCCCTTGTGCCTAATCCATTCAGTCTGCTTAAGTTAGTTTATTTCACTTCTCTCCCTCATGATGGTGGCGAGGCTTGAGCTTTTCTCATTGAACGCAGAGCCTTCTCTCGCAGATGCTTTTCTAGATCATCTAGGTTTTCGTCTTCACTTTCTGATTCCTGTAATAAATTAATCAGATTAATTATGAGAAAAATTTCACAATGTCATTTTTAACCATTATAAATTTTCCTCAGTATTAATCTGAATAGAAGATTCTACAATAACTAAATGTATCAGGCAGGTACAGCCGCAGTTACTTGAATATCAATTTTTAAGACTTGCACATAAAGGAAACCTGCTTCATAGCCCACCAAGTTCATACCCACTATCAAATATCCATCTATACTAACGCTATAATAATTCAGTTTAATTTTTTCCCCCACACCCATAAAGTCCTCCCAGATTCTATCACTCATCTATACCCTGGAGCCAATTGACCTACAAACCCGCATGTTCTTTGGGGTGTGCAAGTAAACTGGAGTGCCTGGGGAAATCCCATGCAGGTACTGTAAGAATGCGTAAACTCTATCTGAAATCAGAGGGCGGGATTGAAGCTTTGCAGCAGCAGCAATACTAGCTGTGCTGCTGAAATACATCTATAAATATACTTTGCAGAAAATTAATATCCCTATTCAATAAAATTTTGATAAAAATCACATCGAACAAAATTAACCAGACTCTCATTTCTTACCATGTGCCTAAGCTCCTCTTGCTTGTCTTATTTGCAAATCAGATTTTGCAATTTCTCAAATCTTAACCTGTTATTGTTACCACCCATAATCTGCAATACAAAGGCATCAATCTATGATTTTCTTCGACCCATTGGTCACCACAGAAAAATGATCAGACAAGCAGTAAGACTAAAAAAGAGCAAAATCCTCAAAAAGGTAACCATTATTAAGATATACACCAGAGCAGTAAATTATGAAGTCTACAGTGTTTATGGGTAGAAAACCCACAATTCTATTTATTTTTTTCATCAATGGTTTTAATTAACCTTGAGACACAATCTCACCTTTGTGGGTTCTGAAGCTTCTGGCTGAGGTGACTTTGCTGGAGCTTCTGCAGGTTCAACCTTTTCTTCTACAGCTGCAACTGGCGCCACAGCAGCCTTTTCTTTCTTATGCTTCTTGTGTTTCTTGTGTTTTTTGTCCTTCTTGTGTTTCTTGTCCTTCTTCTTCTTCTTCTTCTTTCCTCCAGCTTCTTGGTCAGAGACCTTGAAGGCAAAAGGCAGCATTTCCTCAATGCAACTCTACATATATATCTTCTGCACTTAGAATTTAAATTTTAAATGGCTGGCAATATAGCTTCAAGGCATAATTTATTTAACCAACAACATAAATATTTAAAACAAAGACGAGACGAGACGCAAGGAACTGCTGATGCTGGAATCTTGAGTAAAACACAGAATGCTGGAGCAACATCTCTGTAGGACATCAATAGGCGGTATTTTTTCAGTCTGAATAAAGATCCCGACCCAAAAAGTCACCTATGCAAGACCTGCAGAGATGCTGCTTGACCCACTAAGTTACTCCAGCACTTTGTTTAATTTAAAACAAAGGCAGTTTCAGAATAGCAAGTTAAGAATACTTTAACATTTTGAATATCCTTGTGTTCTAGAAGCAGTCAGAAATTAACTTTTGACACAATTCGAGGCTCCAAAACTGTATATCTACATATTCACGCATATTCATAACAGTGAGACAAAGTTGCATGTGTGTTGCTTTGCAAGACCGATATTGATAGCGTTCTAACAACTATTTGCCCAACGACAGATAATCAGCAGTAAAAAAAAAAAAAATTAAAGATGGCCATGATAGAAATTTCAATGAGGGAGGATTACAATCCGAAATTATAATGCAATTCAAATGACTGTCAATAACTCTTGTATCACTGTCGAAAAATAACCAAAGCTGTTCAACAAAAAAAGATTCTAAACCGATAATATAATCTTTCTATTGAAAAAGGACTGTCGTGGAACTTGTTTCATTACAAACAAATAACCTTTCAATTTCTAGATCATTGTTCATAAAACCCATACAATCAATGAAACCAAAGTGGGAATTTAAAAATGAAATGCAACGGAATGCTGAAAGTTAACAATATTATTACCTTGAGAGGAGATGGGCTAACTGAAGCACTCTTTGGCTTTTTAACTGGTGGTGTTGGAAGGACAGGTGTTGGTGACCTACTAGCAGATTGCGATCTAGAGACTGAAGCCACTGGCCTTTTTTTGGGAGCAGGCTCAGGGGATCGAGATGCAGATCTGGATGATGTAGCCCTTCGCACAACTTGTAGATTTGGCGAGACCCTGTGAAATTCATAAATTAAATTATAGAAGCTTTGAAACTTATGCTCCACAACAATAATTATTCTGCAACATAAAAGATTCTAACTGAAATTCAAATAATGTTATGTGACATCTGTTAAATGCTCTAACTATTAGAATCAATTGCAAATTAACAATCTATTGAGAGAAAATGAAATTACCATTTCAGTTGCAGAACGCTAGCAACGAAAATACACGAGTAAGCTAATTTTTGCTTACATTTAACCATATAACCATATAACAATTACAGCACGGAAACAGGCCCTCTCGGCCCTTCCAGTCCGTGCCGACCATTTGTTTTCCCCTAGTCCCATCTACCTGCACTCAGACCATACCCCTCCATTCCCTTCACGTCCATATACCTATCCACTTTAGTCTTAAATGTTAAAATCGATCCTGCCTCCACCACTGCTGTTGGAAGCTCATTCCACACAGCCACCACCCTCTGAGTAAAGAAGTTCCCCCTCACGTTACCCCGAAACTTCTGTCCCTTACATGGAAGGTTTATTATTATATACTACTGAGGTACGGTAAAAAGCTTTGTTTTGCATTCTATGCAACAGATCTGATATTATACATAAATACAATCACGTCAAACTCAAGTACAATACATACAGCAAAAGGGAGGATAAAGAATGCAAAATATAGTTCTACAAAACAAAGCTTCAAATTAGAAGTTATAAACTTTTGAATACAGCATAAATTAAACTGTAAAAAGCATAAACATTAAATAACAAAGAATATACTTTACCCATGTAAATGTAATCAAAATTAAAACCATTCAGATAGAATTCAAACACTTTTGCAATGTAAACACGAATTAATAATTAATTCATATTTGCTGCATAACGTTCTTACTTTTTAGGTTTCTTCGGTTCTGGTGTTCGTGAAACACGCCGGATTGGCCTATTACTCGGGGATGGGGACATATGACGACGCTGCGGTGGTGGTGGTGACATTGATACTCTTCGTGCTGGTGGCGGACTGACAGATCCACGTATTGGCCTGGGTCTTGGAGATGGTGAGTGGCGCTTGTGTGGTGGCGGTGAGCGGACATCTCTGTTGGATCTACTGGGTGGTGATCCTCTCCTACGCCGGGACGAGGGAGAGGGAGAACTACGGCGCTTTGGTGCTGGTGACGGAGATGCCCGCCTCCTGGGTGGTGGTGATGGAGTATACCTCCTCTGAATTGGGGGGGAATAGCGTCTGGGTGAGGCTGAACGTCGACGTGGTGGTGGAGATGGCGATCTAAAAGCAAATCAAAGAGAAAAACAAATTAGCAATTATTCATAGAATTGTCATGATTGCTAAATTAATGTGGTTCTCATGATTCTTTCATTTTAATCAATTGGTTCTATTAGGTGCAAACCTTAACTTTGATTCTATTAAGGGCATAAAATTTTAAATAAAATGGCCATCGAAAAAAACAATAATTCACAACATGATAGAAATATAATTTTAGAGATATATTCTACCGAAATTAAGCAGCCATGGCATTTCAAGGAGCTTGAGATCAAATTATAAATATAACAGCTCTGATCTCAGATTGGATGACAGCAGACACACAAATAGTGTCTGCACAAGGCAAAGGGAAAGAAAGATTGGAAATCTGATTGCAATGATCCTATTGCAAAGAATGCATATTTAAATAAAATGACATTCCTAATTAAAGTTAAATTCCTAGTTGAAGCCCGTCAAAGTTTGTGACTTCTTAGGGTGGGAAAAGAAGAACATTTTAAAAGGGTTAATATAATGGAGGAAGGATATATAAAGTCAAAACATGTTAGTTTTCCAAAGCACTTCAAACTTTTAAAAAACATTATCATTTCTGTACAATTAAACTTGAAAGCCTCCAAGATCCCTTTATTTTTTCAGCACCTTATTGTGCCTATCTTGCGCTTTATATAATATGTAGTACAGCAATATTGCAAAGATTTGGAATCAATTGTTAAAGGCTCAAAATGGGATTGCAATTATCAGAAAACCCAATACAACAAAATACAATTATAAATATTCCCACTCTTTGTGAAAGCCAAAGGAGATTATGATTCATGAATTTCACCTTTGTCCCCAGATCATGCAACAGGATAGCAACATCTACTAACCTGCGTCTTAGTGGAGACGGTGATCTACGCCTTCGCGGGGGACTCGGAGTACGCCGGCGTCTCGGTGGTGGTGATGGGCTTCTCCTCCTCCTATATACACCATAGATCAGCATGTAAGCATTTAATAAGGTAGCAGCACAAATTAAATAATTGTAGCTCCCATTAACTGCCATCGCAAAAATGTTAAACCGTTTTAGCCAAAGCAAATGGATCCATCGATTCATGTTGCTTTGTAAAGATTTTTGAAATGGATGTTTCCTTTTACAGAATAACCACTAAATGATTTTTAATTAGCCAATAGAATCCAAGTTCTCGTACACTTTTTCAGATATTTTGAAGGAAATGACAACCAAACTTAATTTTACTGTTAATTTTAATTTTTCTATTAATATGTATAAAAACACAAGATTTGAGATGCGATTCAAATTTGGATGCATCAAAAACTCGGTTATGTACAATTTCTAACCGGAAATAGGTCATTTCCCCCAGGACTTGGATTATTCAGGTCTGCACAATGTTCACTAGCAAACCATTTGAGATGCAACAGTAACCGTTGCACATTTAGGCAAGGAAACTCTTTAAAAGGTCATCCCTTTATTAGTAATTGGTATAATCAGACTTATTAATATGCCAATCTATTTCTACAAAAGGAATTTTACTCCAAAAAGTCAAAGCCTTTAAAAATTAAAAGGAACATTGCCTTTAAACATGTATAGATTAAGTATAAATCTTTTGGACAGTATTAGCACAAAGCATAAAACGTGATTAGATCTTCTACTATTTAAAGAACATACAATGTTTAGCAAATTTCTCTATTGCAAATAAAAAACATTGAGACTCACTTGAATTTATTTTAAAAACTATTAAGGTTAATAGTTAAGGTGTATTCAAAAGGTTAAAAGATCACAAATTTTAGTAATTATATACGGAAAGGGGATGAATTTTATTGTAAACTTTGAGTCACCAAATAAAATGAAGCAATTTACTTGGCTGGCCATCAAAACAAAATATGCATAAATTGTAAAATTCATGTTGAAACTGAGCATTGGCCGCAAAATAAAGAATATCACCATTAACATTCTTACTACAGTATAATTCATGAGCTATGTACCGCTCACACCAAAAAAATACGGTCTGTCACCCCGACATTCCAAATACAGTGAAAACCACGTGTTGCGTGTCAAATTTAATGACTAAATCACCTATTTATGCAAAAACAGAAAATGCTGAAATCACACTACAGGTCAAGCTGCATCCATCCCGGCTTATCCTGTTTTATTTTCTGTTTTTACTTTCAATTTACAGCATCTGCATTTTTGTTTGCTCCATCTTCCCATAAGAATGCTTTCCATTACTTCCTAAACTATATCAATGTGCCAAAACTGAAAGCATTATTCTGAACTGAACATTCACAGCAATAATTCCACTCCACTAAATGAAATATTCAAAGGTAAAACATCTTACTGGTAACAGCTATTCTTTAGTGTGGTTTACACAGCACTCAATAGAATGAACTTGTCTAATTCATGAAAAACAATTATTAATTGAGATCCTGGAAATGCAAATTTGAAAATATTTTGTTGGTTCTACAATTTTATTAACACATATTTAATCCTAACTAGCAAATTAGCTTTTTGCATAATGTTTGCCATATATATCTGAATATGGCTCATTACATTACCATTATTTTTATCATGTTAAAAGTTGTTAAATCTGACAAATTTGGTACGTGGGTTCCACTGTATTTATACTTTCCCAAATATTTGTAGATTTTTTTTTTTTTTAAACAGATAATCCACATTGAATCAGTATTTAAAAATTTGGTTGAAAGTTCTTATTTGCAAAATTTTTAATTAAATCAATTTAAAACATTGATCCAGAAAATTAAGTACTCACTAAAATTCCTGATCAGTTAAAAATTTGGTGCAATTACTTTGGCATTTCAGCGAAGTTACAAACTTCCGGTTTAGTCTCATACGCAATGTGATTGTTTGACTAATTAGCAGTTGGGTTGGGGTTACTAATTAAAGGAACCTTAAACAAGCTAATGTTTTCAGTGATCAGACAGCAACTCATTTTTTAACCAACCTTTTCGCCACTGGGAAGTGCCACCTCTTTGCAAGCGGCATCCTGATAGCAAGAGAAAACAAAACCAAGCTGTGTTTTTTTTTGCCACAGATTAACCTCTAACGGAAGTATCTTAAACCAATATTTTATATACAGTACCGATCTGGTAGGTAAAGATTTTAATTGATAACTACAATGCAATTTTTACAATAATCCCATACACTCCCATTTTCTAGGTTATAGACTGAGAGTCAACCAGGTAGAGTAGCAGTACTGATTTATCTCCCCTCTGCTCCTAGACAGGGAATATGACAAAAAAAGGTAACGGCCAATCTAGTTTGTAGCACTCAACCAGAACAGCACGATAAATAATATAAATCATTTAATTACTCTTGGCTTTTGAACAACATTTAGTACCAATTCAGTTCTTCAGATGAGTTATCCACCAAAAGGATACCAGGACATATATTGATAATCTATCCTTTCACAACATATTTTTACTTATTACCCCCTTCGAGTTTTGGAGAGGAATAAATCCAATTTACAAAATCCATTTAGTGTAATGAAGGGCGGCATGGTGGCGTAGCGGTAGAGCTACTGCCTTATAACACCGGAGACCCAGGTTCGATCCTGGCTAGGGATCTTGTCCGTATGGAATTTGCACACTCTCCCCGTTACCTGCGTGGGTTTTCTCCGAGATTTCAGTTTCCTACCACACTCTAAAGATGTACAGGTTTGTAGGTTAATTGGCTTGGTATAAAAAGTGTGTGTGGGGTAGTGTTAATGTGTGGGGTTCACTGGTCGGCGCAGACTCAGTGGGCCGAAGGGCCTGTTTCTGCGCTGTATCCCTAAACTAAACACATTTCTCTTGATGCTTGAAATGTTAAATTGCGACCAAATGGCTATCAATGTACCAGTGTGACCATGACTTCATGTCAAAGTAAATTTGTCCATTTGTCTAAAAGTAAAGGGCTGAATTTTCTTTTGAATTTCTAAAATCTAGTAGGTAAAAAATGAGTTTGCGACATGCTGCTGGAGTTGCCTGGGCTAGTTTTTACAGTATATCTCAGGATGATACACATTTCAAGCATGGCACATTGCTGGTGGAAGGAAGGAATATTTATGTTGGTGAATGGGATGCTGATAAAGCCAACTACTTTGCCCTGGGTGATGCCAAGTTTATTTAGTATCGTTGGAGCTTTACTCATCCAAACATAGGCCTTTCATTCCAATTTTGTGCTACTGATCTGGGTAGCATTCATGATCCATTCTATAAATGCCCTTGAAGGTGGTGGCAAGCAACCTTTATTGATGATTAGTGGAGGAGTTCCCACAGTAATTCTCCAATATCCACAACCATTTGTGGTGGATATAGTTCCACCAAGCTTTCCCCTTGATTGCCGTTTTTTGCAAACACTGCAATAGTATATGAGAACAAGATCAAGCAGTTTGTTATTTTTTGGCTTCTCTCATCAATTGGCAGCACTAGGCTAATTTAGACACTAATTATGCTATTCTATTATTTATGATGATTATTATGACACATGATGAAAGAATGGATCGAATCGGCTTATATTCACTGGAATTTATGATGAGAGGGGATCTTATAGAAACATATATAATTCTTAAGGGATTGGACAGGCTAGATGCAGGAAAAATGTTCTTGATGTTGGGGGAGTCCAGAACCAGGGGTCACAGTTCAAGAATAAAGGTTAGGCCATTTATGACTGAAATGAGGGGAAACTTTTTCAGCCTGAGAATTGTGAATCTGTGGAATTCTCTGCCACAGATGGCAGTGGAGGCCAATTCACTGGATGTGTTCAAGAGAGAGTTAGACACAGCTCCTAGGGCTAATGGAATCAAGGGATATGGGGAGAAAGCAGGAACGGGGTACTGATTCTGGATGATCAGCCATGCTCATATTGAATGGCGGTGCTGGCTCAAAGGGCCGAACGGCATACCCCTACACATATTTTCTATGTTTTAACGATTATTTAAGTCACTCATCCAGGTCACATTTTGTGTTACTTCAAACTGTTATTCAACATGAGGAAGGATTAATTGATGGATTTTTGTGAAAAACAGTATTTGTTGCCCTTATCTAACTGTTATGAAATGTTAACTCTGTACATGTTCTTGAATTGCTGCAGTCTTTTTGGTAAAAGTGCTCACATAAAAGTGCTACATTCACATGTCCACATTCTGGACCCAGTGACAATAAAGGAAAAGCAATATATTTACAAACAGGATGGCCTTTTACTTGGAGAAGAAGCTGCTCCTATATGCCTACCACTTTTATAATACAGAAAGACACAGGCTTGGGAAATCAAAGTAGCTTGGGTGCAAAACTGCAACAAAGTGAATATTTAGGTTGGTGGATGGGTTACATTTGAAGTGGGCTAATAATATATCGAGGATATTTAACTTCTTGGGTGCTTTTGCAGTTAGGTCTCATTGCCCATAATTAATTCAATGTACAACTACACGGTAAGAGTTCTAAGAGCCTAACTGTTTCTTGCTGCCTTCTTTGGTAAGTCATTGCTACTGGAGCATCGTGACACACCGAACATTATAATGGAGGAGTTTGGTATATTGGATGAAAGGTATGATTCTTTGATTGTGGTCAGGCTGTTGATGGAATTTTAAACAATATATGAAATCTCTTTCCTGACTAATGCAACTGAGTAGCTTGCTAGTGAAGATCTGGAGTAAACGCAGACCAGAGCAAGTAAAGACATCAGCTTCCTTCGCTAATGGACATCAATTTGGGAGGCAAACATTGCTTTAATAATGCGAGCTTTTATTTAATTACAAACTAATTGAATTTAAATTTGCTGCCTGTCCTGGAAGAGTTGAATTCATCATCTTTAGTCAAGACAACTGGGAACACTAGTTCAGTAATATATTCAATTCACTACCCGGTCTCAGAATTATAAAGCGATACTGTGGGGATCTACATATGGAGAGAATACAGGAACTACTGCACAAAAACATTGCCTCACTCCATTAGATTTTTACCTTTTTATGAGGTGGGGGGGGGAATCAAATCTTGTAACTATAGTGTAAGAGGTCAACACACAAAAAGTCGACAATCACTTTTAAAAAACCCAACAGATCTTAGATAAGCAATTATTTAAGTCCATAAAATAAACCAGAGTAAGACCACAATATGCTACTTATTGCAGAAGGTCATGTCACCCAGACTTGTATTTAAGGACCATATATTATACCATATATTATACAAGATCTCTTATTGAGATAGACAGATGTTGGGTCAGGATGGAGTCTTTTAAAATTCAATTACATTTTTTTCAGAATAATAAATCTAAAAGTTATGTACAAAATGCGACAACAATAGTGTTACGTGCATCTTACCTTGGCGAAAAGTCCTTGTGCCTTTTTCGCATAGCAGGGGAAGGAGACATACTCCGTGACATGGAACGATGGCGCCTTCTTCGAACTTCGCCATTCTTTGCAGTTGAACGTTTTGGTGCTTCATCTTCAGACGAGGAAGATGATCCTGACTCTGTGCAAGAATTAAATAATTTCACTGAATTAAATAAATCCACACTTATCGCACAAATGGCAAAATAATAAAGTTTTTAATAGTATTATAGATAAAATTGTCCATCAAAGTTTCATGAAACGTATCTGCATCATTTCAACAGTTCTGCGACACTTCAATTTCTTTTCCAATTATGACTAATAAAAATAACCACAAACTCACTAAGTAACGTAGCTTTTAATGCTGTACATCTCATTGAAAACTACTTGATTGTACTAATAAGCCTCAAATGTGTGTAATATTGTTTTAGATCACAAAACAGAGTTCAAAATCACTCACAGGAAAATTTCTCTTATCATCTAGAAAGAAAATAGATTTTTGATGCTCATATCCAATACTTAAAATAACATGAGTTAGAAAAAGTGTATATATTTATATTTTGGGCTTGTGTTTGTTTCCCGTTAGTTAAAAGCAAACAAATGCTAAACTATTTTTTCTCATTAACAATGGCCACAATAACATTAACAATGGTGGCGACAAACGCTAGAAGACTAAATGTTTAGGTAAATATTTGGCTGCATGCTATTATACTGCAGAAGCTGAAGATTTAGTCTGCAACCATTATTACCAATCACAATTATAGTTGCATTTTATACAGACCCAAAAAATTACTCCAAGTGGCTTTGCTCTGAACAAGACTGAGCATTCCAGTTACTATTATTGCTCTGGTTTGGTTTTGATGATTGCACGAACATCAATATTTTAATTCAAAGACAGAGTTATAGAGGAACTTCAAACACCTTTGTTAATGAAGACAATGTGCATTGATGTGCAGTGTGCATTTTGAACAAATGTTGCAAATATTCTTGTGGACATGCATTCAACGATAATTCTAATAGAATGATGAAAAAGTACTGATGACAAACACAAATATTACTTTTTTCTTTCAAATAAATCAGTTATTTTCAATTACATTAGTACTTCTAATGTTATACAAATTAGGTTAAACGTTCCACTGCTCAATACAAGTAGGTCAGGTGCCACATTAAAAAATGTGAACATGAACTAACATTAAAGTCTGAATTGTCCTACCAGAAGTGGTTTGTTGGTTCTGTTTGCGATACTGGCGACGCTGTTGTACGGATTCTACTCCTGCAGCCTTGCCTCCTTTATCATCTTCTGTAACAATGACAATAATTAATAACTGCATTCCAAACCTAGTCATGATCATTCCCCTCTAATACATACACTTTCATCTTAGCAGGTTGGGAAAGACACTACAGCTACATCAGCACTGGAGCCAGAAGGATTCTCCCATTGGATTTCAGAACGAAATAAACTGAAAATATTGAACATTTCGCAAAGCTGCCAGATTAAAATAAAACTGCTTCAGTGATGTCCTTTAGGAGACCAAGAAGGGCCTCGACCTGAAACGTCATCCATTCCTTCTCTCCAAAGATGCTGCCTGTCCCGCTGTTACTCCAGCTTTTTGTGTCTATCTTTGGTTTAAACCAGCATCTGCAGTTCCTTCTTACACATGTCTTTCTTACTCATCTAGTTTAATTAGATGCAATTCTACATCGATGCTACAACAATGTGGTTGGCTTTAACTAATCTCTAAAGTGGCCCGTACGTGATCTATTATACCAAGCCAATAGAAAAGAATAAAACGGACTGGAAACTAGAGCAAAAAACAAATGCTGGAGGAACAGAGTGGGTTAATCAGCAATGGTGTAAGCAAGGGATAGTTAACATGTAGGTCAAGATAATTCATCCGGACTGAAACGGCAGAGGGATGATAAACTGCAAAGGATGCACAAAAGATTCACAAGGACCTGAGCGACCAGAGCTCGATCTGACAAGGAGAGACTGGATCGGCTGGGAATTTTTTCCTTGGAGCATAGGAGGTTGTTGGTGGTGGTGATAACGGGGGGAGGAGGGAGAGGGGCTCAGAGGGATATAAAATGACAATTTTGATAAGGTCAGTCATTTTGCCAGTGTAGGGGGTAGTCAGAGGGCATAGGCTTAAGAAAAGAGGGACACCTTATTTAACAGAAGCTGGTGGGTAAATGGAATGAACTGCCAGAAGAAACTGCAGAGACAAATACAATAACAATACTCAAAAGACATGTGGATATGTACATGGAAAGAAAAAGGTTTAGAGGGCTAAACACAGGTAAATGGAATTAGCTCAGATAGACATCTTGGCAGCATGAACAAAAACAGCACTAAATGAATTCTACATCCTCCAGCACTAAGTAGGCAGTAGTGATCACCAGATGAAATCAAACAAACTTAAAAATGCATTGTTGGTTAATAGCCCTGTCCCACAGTACGAGTTCATTCCAAGAGCTCTCCCGAGTTTGCCCTAATTCGAACTCGGAGATTTACGGTAAAGGCCATTCGTCAGTACTCGGGGCTCTCGTGGACATTTTTCAACATGTCGAAAAATCTTCACAAGTCTTCCCGTGCTTACCTGCTGTTAGCGAGTCTTCCCGAGTAACTGCCGTTAGTGTTACGAGCCGCTAAGAGACGTCCCCGAGCTCCGACGTACCCGCTACGTTCATTCTCTGTGCTGACCACGAGTTTGATTTTTTTTTAACTCGGGAGAGCTCTTGGAATGAACTCGTACCGTGGGACAGGGCTTTAACGCTGCTTGACAGAAGCCGCCATGTGATATTTTGGATCTCTTAATTTTTAAAGACCAGGGAGTTATAGCAGAACTAACCTGAATCTGATGGATCCGATCTTCTTGGTTTAGGAGGAGAAACGGATTCATGCTTCACACTACCTTTCCGTTTTGGTGCTGTAAGAAAATAATTTAAATAGCTTAGTTAGGCTGCTGATTAAACTGAGCATCTTTTTATCACCCTATCCATTCATTTAACCTTTGTTGCACAGCAAAGATAAAGAGGACTGCAGTTATCTGTTAAACTTTGTCATGGGACCATATCTAATTTATTGATGCTATTAAAAGAAGTCACAATAGAAAATATCAATATGTTCATGACTTCCATCTCTTAAGAACAGTGTCGATGAAAGTTTGCTGAGAAAGTGCACAACTAACACAGAACACATTAACATACAGGAAAATAATTTAGCCATTAACAAGCTAAGATACTGCACTTCAAATGAACTAGCCGATGCAATCAGATCAAGTAATCTCCCGGAGAAGTGGGATTTACTGAAGTATAGCTACAGAAAAGTGATAATCAACGTTATCAGCATGTTTACTTGAATGAAACTTACCTGGTCTAGCAGGAGAAACAGAGGTGTAACCTTTCCTTGAACGATTCAAGTGTGGAGAAGACAAACGTGGCCCTTTATGAGGGGGACTTGTCGTAGTCACGGGTGATCGATGTCGTCTCCTGGGAGGAGTAGCAGGAGATGGAGAAGATCGGCGAGGTTTGCGGGGAGGACTGATTGATATGCGTTTGGTCTTCTTTGGAGAGGAAGAGGAAGAGGAACTACTGCCCGAGGATGAAACTGAAGGAGATCGACGCCTATGAAAATCAAGTTGAAACAACTGTAAAATTGCATTTTAAATGCTGTTTTTCACCCCCCCCCCACTCCAGTATTGAAAATCAGCAAGATATCAAATTAATTCCCATAGCTGATAAGAGCTTGATCATAGCTGATTAAATAAAGATTGATCAATGCAATGAAGATAAAAACGTACACAAATATGCTACATCAGTTTATCAACCAAATGTCATCACTTAAAATGACCAATTATGAACTAAAGCAAAGAAAAATTGAGATGATCTAAGTGGCCCGTTTAGGCACATAAACTTCAAAACCTCCAAGTAGAAGAAAATGATTGCCTAAGTTCTCCTTTCTGCAGACATCCACGGCACATCCCAGATCAGTCACACTTCTTCAAACAAACTGAAGGGAAGTATTCTTGCCCCACGGCACTTCCCTTACACATTTTACTTCGGCAAAAATATCCAAAACCTCCAATTTCCTGAAGCTCATTCTGCCAGTCTCCTGACAGTTAATGACAGCAAATTAAGACCTTCAGCAAATCAGTTCAACTTCAACTGCACCATTTCCCCCACAAAAAAACGCTACAGGAATTCCATATTTCAATATTTGTGAAAGATTAAGTGTTTCTGTAAAATTATTTCAATCAGTAAACATCAGGAAATTATACATGCAAGTAGAAAACGAGCATGGTTATTTTGACAGTAGTTAAAACTGGTTTACAGTATAAACTCTAAAAAGTGTCCTTTTTTTTAGATAACTTATTCGGATATTTTAGAATCATTAGGATAATGAACACTAAGAAGTGGAGATTGTTAATTTATAGAGTTAAATGAACATTCTTAGTTAGACAATACAATTAGTGTGATTTGTGTAACAAAAATGTTGATGTGATAAAGGAACTTTTTTCGAAGCCATTAAATATTTAATTTGGCAATTATCTACAATAATTATATTTGACAGAAAAGCAAACATTTCCCCTGGATCATACAGAGCAATAGCTCTTTTAAATACTGATCAAAAAATACTAACTAAAATTTTATCTCGGAGGCTATGTTTAGTGATTAATAAATTAATATATCATGACCAAACAGGTTTCATTCCAAAACGCTATTCATCCTATAATCTGAGACGTCTATTCAATGGCATGTACTCAAAAAGAGTGAATGATATTGAACTAGCTGTCATATCCTTAGATGCTGAAAAAGCATTTGATCAGGTTGAATGGCCATATTTATTTAAAATAATGCAGAAATTTCAACTGGGGGATAGATTTTCCAAATGGGTAAAAACCATATACTCGAATCCAACTGCAAGAATATCAACAAATCAAATACTATCAGCAACATTTAATCTCTTTAGGGGTTGTAGACAAGGATGCCATTATCACCATTACTATTTGCTCTGGTAATAGAACCATTAGCTGAAATGATTAGATCAGAACCAGAAATATATGGATATAATACCAAAACTACAATGAATAAAATATCTCTATACGCAGATGACATCTTAATTTATATTACAAAACCGGAGATTAGTATTCCCAATCTATTTAATGTTACATCTAAGTTTAGTACATTTTCTGGGTATAGAATTAATTGGAATAAAAGTGAAATTATGCCTATAACTGGAATAAAATTAAATATATTAGAACAATTCCCACTTAAAATAGTCACGGACAAACTGAAACATCTAGGAATTAATGTACCTAAATCGTATAACTGTCTATTTAAATACAATTACCCTCAATTATTAAAAAATAAAAAAAATATTTTATATTGGAAAACACTCCCTATATCAATGATCGGTAGAATAAATGCTATAAAATTTTTTTTTTTTTACCACAATTGTTATATCTATTTCAAGCCATCCCTTTATATCTCCCTAAAATGTTTAAAAAAAAAAAAAGATATTTTGGTTAATAGTTTTATTTGGGACTATAAAAACCATCGAATAACATAGAACATAGAAACATAGAAATTAGGTGCAGGAGTAGGCCATTCAGCCCTTCGAGCCTGCACCGCCATTCAATATGATCATGGCTGATCATCCAACTCAGTATCCCGTACCTGCCTTCTCTCCATACCCTCTGATCCCCTTAGCCACAAGGGCCACATCCAACTCACTCTTAAATATAGCCAATGAACTGGCCTCAACTACCCTCTGTGGCAGAGAGTTCCAGAGACTCACCACTCTCTGTGTGAAGAAAGTCTTTCTCATCTCGGTCTTAAAGGATTTCCCCCTTATCCTTAAGCTGTGACCCCTTGTCCTGGACTTCCCCAACATCGGGAACAATCTTCCTGCATCTAGCCTGTCCAACCCCTTAAGAATTTTGTAAGTTTCTATAAGATCCCCTCTTAATCTCCTAAATTCCAGAGAGTATAAACCGAGTCTATCCAGTCTTTCTTCATAAGACAGTCCTGACATCCCAGGAATCAGTCTGTAAATCTAAAATAAATGGTGGACTAGCACTACTAAATTTCTTATATTATTTCTGGGCAGTTCAGATTAAGAATATGAATTTTTGGTTGGTAAATTTAGATCATGAACCAACCTGGCTAAAGATGGAAAAAGAAGACTGTTTGTCTTTTGATGTAGGTTCGATTCTTTTTGCACCAAGGGAAGTACAAAATAAAATGTATGGTGACAACCGTATAATTCATAGCAATAGACGTATTTGGAAACAAATAGTTAAGACCCTACATATGGATAATTTGTCACTTTGTTTGCCAATTATGAATAATCCCTTGTTTAGGCCCTCTGTATTTAAACACTGGAATGATTTAGGAATTAAAAGGATAGAACACCTTTACAAGAAAGGAACCTTTCTTTCATTTCAAGAGTTACAGGATATCTATGGATTGCAGTCAAATAACATATTTAGGTATTTACAAATTAGAAACTATATTGTCAAATACACAATATAAAAATAGAAAACCAGGATTATTAGATGAATTGTTTAATAAACACCCAAATACAGAAAAATTAATAGTGTATATATATATATATATATATATATATATATTATGTATATATATATATATATATATATATAATACTATTTTGGATATGGAAATCCCAACTTCGGAAATATATCGACAAACATGGGAAAATGAAATAGGTTTATCTATAACGAAGGAAACTTGGGGGAAGAAAGCCTACAATGTATATATCGCTGCTCATTAAATGTTGGACATATATTGATACAATTTAAGGTATTACACAGATTACATTATTCAAAAACAAAATTAAATAGAATTTATTCTAACATTTCTCCTATTTGTGATAAATGTCAGAACTTGGAAGCTAATTTAACGCATAGTTTTGTAACATGTATAAAACTTAATTATTATTGGACAGAAATCTTTAGAGTTATCTCTGAAGTTCTTAAAATTAAACTGGACCCAGATCCAAAATTAATAATATTAGGAGTTCCGGATTCAAATCTAATATTAACAGTAAACCAAAGAAATGTCTTGGATTACTGTTTGATAACAGGGAAAAAATTAATATTGAAATTTTGGAAGGGAACATTATCCCCCACAATTAAAATGTGGACAGTGGAAATATTGGAGACGTTGCATTTGGAAAGAATCAGATTTGTCCTAATGGACAAATACGAACTCTTTGAACAGATATGGTCTCCATATACAGAATATTTGAAGGGGTAGCTGTTCTTGGCATCACAACTCAATGGGTACCCGGCAGGATCAGATGAAAATAACTTTCTGTTTTTCTTTTTGATTTGTATACATGTCTCTATTGATATCGCTATTTGAAATTGTGTTATTCACTATTAAGATGTATACTATAATCTCTCTTTTTTTAAATATATATATAATACTTTGTTTTAATTAAATACATAACAAGAATATATACATTTTTTTTCCTCTCTCTCTCTCTCTCTCTCTTCTCTTTCTATATAAAATTATTATTTAATCACTATTCTTATTGATTAAAATCTATTCTTTTCTTTTTCTACTTTCTAAAAAAATAGAAGTTTATAAGAATTACTCGTAACATTCGTATACTTATTGAAATAGGTTGGTGTATTTGAAAAGTTGTTATACCGTTGTTATGATGGATTACGTCTAATAAAAATATTATTACAAAAAAAAAGAAAAGCAAACATTTACAGTTGCTTCTTCAGTCTGAAGAAGGTATTGTTCTGAAATATCACCCATTCCTTCTCTCCAGAGATGCTGTCTGTCCCATTGAGTTACTCCAGCTTTTTGTGCCTATCTTCGGTTTAAACCAGCATCTGCAGTTCCTTCCTACACATTACTTTCTATGAACTAGGAACACATACAAGGGGAAATTCTGCTGATACTGGAGTTAACTAATCAACCATTTAAACTTCTGACTTCCACATACATATTGATGAGCACACGAGTCCAAGACTTATTGAGAATTAAATGACAGCTCCTTGGGGATCCCGGGTACAGTTATGAAATTGCCACTCATTTCTAAATCAGGCAAAACCAAGTCCAGAATCACAATTGAGTTTCTAGGGTTGAAGAGGGGATATACATTTTTAATTGTTTTTATTAGTTTATTATTTCCATGTTATTAATTAATTTAAATTATTTATATATAATTTTATTCATTTTGAAATGCATCTGAATGGCAGTTAATTTTAATTACAACCCTCAGATAACAATTAAAGACTTCAGCTACAGCTTTGTCTCCGACACAAAATCTGACAAGATCACTCCAAACTATTCCGACTGAGGCCCAGCAATCAATGAGGCATTGCACTCTATCTCAAACAGCTACAAGAGTGCAAATATGTGGGGATTATTTGCCTTGCAGACAGATTCCACACAGCAGTCTTGTTATTTTTAATTCTTAACCATGAGAAAAGCTGAAAGTATACCTTCTTATAGGTGATCTACTCCTTCTATGTCTGGAAGGAGGCGGAGGTGGTGGCAAACGCCTTGGTGGACTCCTCCGTCGTGGTGGAGACCTCCGTCGGGGACTGGGCCGTCTTCGAGGTGAATAGGACCTGAAATTGTACAAATTTGGATAACAATTGGAAAAGATAGCAATTAGTTTTGAAGACAAAAAGAGAAAAAACATAGGTTAAATGATTTACCTTGACCGGGACCTAGGACGCCGCCTCGGCCGTGAATGAGAACGTGAACGGGACCTAGACTTTGATTTTGACCGCGAACGTGAGCGATGACGATTTTTTTCCTTTCTTTCCTTCTCTTTTTTAATAGGTTGATCTAATAAAGTTTCTTTAACTTCTGGTGTTGAGGGTTTGATTTCCTTCAGAATATCACTAAGGAAAAAAGGGAAAATGTTACACTTCTCTCTGGTCAACGACTGCATATGATGGCAGAATGTTTACGCCAGAATTGCCTCAATAATTGGCAGTGCATTAAATAGGAAAGTTGAGTGCAATTGTACATTGTGCAAAACGTCAGCGCAATTGAAGAGCCACAACTCACAACTTCAGTGGATATTTGTACGGCATAGATATGATTCTCGATTAGTACAGTGTGATATGTGGTTATGGGGAGAAGGCAGGAGAATGGGGTTGGGAGGGAGAGATAGATCAGCCATGATTGAATGGGGGAGAAGACTTAATGGGCCTAATTCTACTCCCATCATGACACAAAGCTAGGTGGCAGTATGAACTGTGAGGAGGATGCTATGAGGATGCAGGGTGACTTGGACAGGTTGGGTGAGTAGGCAGATGCAGTTTAATGTGGATAAATGTGAGGTTATCCACTTTGGTGGCAAAAACAGGAAGGCAGATTTTTATCTACATGGTGTCAAGTTGGGAAACGGGGAAGTACAACGGAATCTGGTGGGTCCTTGTTCATCAGTCACTGAAAGTAAGGATGCAGGTACAGCAGGCAGTGAAGAAAGTGAATGGCATGTTGGCCTTCATAACACGAGGAGCTGAGTATAGGAGCAAAGAGGTCCTCCTGCAGTTGTACAGTGCCCCAGTGAGACCACAGCAGGGGTCATAGTTTAAGAATAAGTGGTAGGCTATTTAGAGCGGAGATGAAGAAAAACATTTTCACACAGAGAGTTGTGTGTGGAATTCTCTGCCTCAGAGGGCGGCGGAGGCTGGTTCTCTGGATGCTTTCAAGAGAGAGTTAGATAGAGCTCTTAGGGATAGCGGAGTTAAGGGATATGGAGAGAAGGCAAGAACGGGGTACTGATTGTGGGTGATCAGCCATGATCACATTGAATAGCAGCGCTGGCTCGAAGGGCTGAATGGCCTACTCCTGCACCTATTGTCTATAACTTCACGTATCGGCATCCAGGAAATGACATTCAGAGACCAGAAAGTAAGAGTAAATGAAAACAGACCAGGCACATCTACATTGTAATAAAGTATACTAATATTGACATTTACATCAGTATAATTTTATCAGAACCAATCAAACTCAATTAGCTGTTCAGATTCAGGTGCAACCCACAAGGGAGGGGAGAAATAAGAGTGACCAGGATCCATTGAGCCTCGGGGTTCATGGCCCTGCACTCATTAAGTGTGATAGGGCCGATGGGCAAGATGACCCATGTGCCATGTTGGAGGAGACCTAGTGTTTGCTCTTAATGAAAAGATGTTTGTTACCTTAGATGAGGAAGGTGATGATGGGATCATGTGGAAGAGAGTTGTACAAGTGGGACAAGAGGATCAAGGTGGTGATCAGGGATAATAATGACAAGGTGATCAACTGTTCTCTTTCATAACGTAGTCACAAAAGTAATATTGCCCACCCAAAGTCAGGGTTTAAACCATTGCCTGGTTAACTTAAAAAGAACTGGGATGACAATTAGATGATTCCGCTGCTCTAGCAAACAGTATAAATAAGGAACAATACTTTGCTGAGACAGTTTAAAGGCCAGAATCCAAAATAAATATAGAACTTCACAAATAATATCTCTATTATTAGCTGACCTAGATACAACTTAAAATGGAAACCAAGACATAAAATTCAAGGCAGGGATGTAGGAATTCTAATTTACAGGACACAAGCACAAGTACTGTGAAAAGAGGGGAGTGTTGGCACAGGCTCCCTTAATCTTGAACCGGTGAACTAAATAATGAGAACACATAGTGTTTTAAACTAACTGGTGGATTTAGAAATGAATAAATTCAAAAAAGCCATGATCGCAGAGCGAGTTAACATAGCCAGTATATAGCAGGGTAAGTCTAAGGCTCAAAGTTAAAAATCAAGTTTAACCATTTGTTTAATGTGACATCAAGGAATAATAATTAAACTAGAAAAATATCACTTAAATATGCAAAATATACTCAATAAAACAGATATTAATCGCACAGGTATTGACTCGGAGAACTAGTTGCAGTGGGCAATGTCAGACTGAACTTTAAGAGATATCAAGGAGGATGAATGACAGTTTTACCAAAGTGTTAACATGGAATATAACAAGGCTCCAGATAGCTAAACGAACAGAAAAGTTTAAGTTCGAAAAATCGAAGGCAAATGGCAAACTGGATTTAAAAAAATTGGGCTCCATGGCAAAAAGCAAAGATTAATGTCTTTCAACATCCAAAAGGTTGCTTGCAGTGGCATTCAGGTCCTAGGTCCATGACATATAGGACAGTTTAAGACTTGAATGTAAGATACATGAGTACATTTCAATTCAGTTTTGCTACCTCTGAACTCTTTAGTTATAACACATCTATGCTCTTCATAGAAGTAATGAAACATAAATAAAAATTGCAGTTAACCTTGTTGATGTTGCTTCTGGTGCTGGGGATTCTTTTCTTTCTTTTAGTGAGAGATCTGGCTCAGGTGACATTTGTTCTGGCTTCTTGACCGTAGACACTGGTGAAGCACTTCTACTCGCACTTCTGGTCCTACGACGAGGAGACCTAGATGGAGAACGCTTTCTCTCCCTTCTTGCTGGAGATCGCCTCCTGGGAGATGGGGATCTTGATTTCCGCCTGGAAGAGTTAACACAAACTTAGAAAGCCATATAACATATAACCATATAACAATTACAGCACGGAAACAGGCCCTCTCGGCCCTTCCAGTCCGTGCCGACCATTTGTTTTCCCCTAGTCCCATCTACCTGCACTCAGACCATACCCCTCCATTCCCTTCACGTCCATATGCCTATCCACTTTACTCTTAAATGTTAAAATCGATCCTGCCTCCACCACTTCTGCTGGAAGCTCATTCCACACAGCCACCACCCTCTGAGTAAAGAAGTTCCCCCTCACGTTACCCCGAAACCTCTGTCCCTTAATTCTCATGTCATGCCCTCTTGTTTGAAACTTCCCTACCCTCAATGGGAAAAACGTATCCACGTCAACTCTGTCTATCCCGTTCATCATTTTAAAGACCTCAATCAAGTCCCCCCTTAACCTTCTGCGCTCCAAAGAATAAAGACCTAACTTGTTCAACCTTTCTCTGTAACATAGTTGCTGGACCCTGGCAACATTCTAGTAAATCTCCTCTGTACTCTCTCTATTTTGTTGACATCCTTCCTATAACTAGGCGACCAAAATTGTACATCATACTCCAGAATTGGTCTTACCAATGCCTTGTACAATTTTAACATTACTTCCCTACTCCTATATTCAATGCTCTGATTTATAAAGGCCAGCACACCAAAGGCTTTCTTTACCACCCTATCTACATGCGATTCCACCTTCAGGGAACTATGCACAGTTATTCCTAGATCCATCTGTTCCACAGCATTCCTCAATTCCCTACCATTTACCATGTACATCCTATTTTGATTTGTCCTGCCAAGATGTAGCACTTCACACTTATCAGCATTAAACTCCATCTGCCATTTTTCAGCCCACTTTTCCAAATGGCCCAAATCTCTCTGTAGACTTTGAAAATCTACTTCATTATCCACAACACCACCTATCTTAGTATCATCTGCATACTTACTTATCCAATTTTCCACCCCATCATCCAGATCATTGATGTACATGACAAACAACAGTAGACCCAACACAGATCCCCGAGGCACCCCACTGGTCACCGGCTTCCAACCTGACAAACAGCCATCCACCATTACTCTCTGACATCTCCCATTCAGCCACTGTTGAATCCATCTTGCTACTCCGCCATTAACACCCAAAGATTGAACCTTCTTAACCAACCTTCCATGGGGAACCTTGTCAAAGGCCTTACTGAAATCATATAGACAACATCCACTGCTTTACCCTCATCAATTTCCCTAGTTACCGCTTCAAAAAATTCAAGAAGGTTTGTCAAACATGACCTTCCAGGCACAAATCCATGTTGACTGTTCCTGATCAGACCTGTTTATCCAGATGCATATATATATTATCTCTAAGTATCCTTTCCATTAATTTGCCCACCACTGACGTCAAACTAATAGGTCTATAATTGCTAGGTTTATTTTTTGAACCCTTTTTAAACAATGGAACAACATGCGCAGTACGCCAATCCTCCGGCACTATTCCCGTTTCTAATGACATTTGAAATATTTCTGTCATAGCTCCTGCTATTTCTACACTAACTTCCCTCAATGTCCTAGGGAATATCCTGTCAGGACCTGGAGACTTATCCACTTTTATATTTTTCAAAAGTGTCAGTACTTCCTCCTCTTTGAATCTCATAGTTTCCATAGCTACTCTACTCTTTCCCCTTAACTCACCAAGTTCAATATCCTTCTCCTTGGTGAATACCGAAGAAAATAAAATTGTTCAATATCTCCCCCATCTCTTTTGGCTCTGCAGATAGTTGTCCATTCTGGTTCTCTAATGGTCCAATTTTATCCCTCGTTATCCTTTTGCTATTAGCTGAAGAATATAGCTGTAGAAACCCTTTGGGTTTATTTTCACCTTTCTTGCCAAAGCAACCTCATATCTTCTTTTAGCCTTCCTAATTTCTTTCTTAAGATTCTTTTTACATTCTTTATACTCCTCTAGCACCTCATTTACTCCATGCCTCCTATAATTATTTTAGATATCTCTCTTTTTTCGAAACAAGTGTCCAATTTCCCTTGAAAACCATGGCTCTTTCCAATTTTTACTATTTCCTTTCAACCTAACAGGGACATAAAGATTCTGTACTCTTACAATTTCCCTTTAAATGTCCTCCATTTTTCTTCTACATCCTTCCCATGAAACAAAGTGTCCCAATTCACTCCTTTAAAATCCTTACGCATTCCCTCAAAGTTAGCTCCAATCAAAAATCTCTACCCTAGGTCCAGTTCTGACTCTCTCTATAATTATATTGAAACTAATGGTATTGTGATCACTGGTCCCGAAGTGCTCACCAACGCATACCTCCGTCACCTGACCTGCCTCATTTCCTAACAGGAGGTCCAGCACTGCCCCTTCTCTGGTCGATACCTCTATGTACTGCTGCAAAAAACTATCCTGCACACATTTTACAAACTCCAAACCATCCAGCCCATTTACAGAATGTGTTTCCCAGTCTATTTTTGGAAAATTGAAATCTCCCACAATCACTACCTTGTGCTTACTACTAATATCTGCTATCTCCTTACATATTTGCTCTTCCAATTCTCGCTCCCCATTTGGCGGTCTATAATACACCCCTAAAAGTGTTGCTACACCGTTCCCACTTCTCAGTTCCACCCAAATAGCCTCCCTAGACGAGCCCTCTAATCTATCCTGCCAAAGCACTGCTGTAATATCTTCTCTGACAAGCAATGCAACACCTCCCCCTCTGGTCCCTCCAATTCTATCACGCCTGAAGCAACGAAATACTGGAATATTTAGTTTCCAGTACCATTTGGCGCAAAAAACTATTAAAATCCTTCCGGTAAAGTAAAATTCTGGAATTATTATGTTGTTTGATTTAAGTAGATAATACCAGTTAAAAAAAAATGTCAAACTGGATTTTTTTTAAACTACACCATCTTTAAAGCCATTGCATAAAAGATGTCCAATTCTGTCAGCTCTGGTTATGATCTTTGTTGGTCTGGCAAAACGGATAAACCAGCATGGTTCAGGAACCATGGGTGCTGGAATATCCGTGGTGGACTTGTATTAAATTTGAAGTTTCTTAATATGCACATTGTCCCATACTTAAACTCTGCAACTTGGTAATTTTGGTTACATAGTCAATGTTAATGTTTGCGATGGTTAAGATAGAGAGAGGAGATCGCCATGTAATTATCTAGCATGCCATAAATACTACAAAAATCTGACTCTAATAACTGGTGATGTACACAAATCTTCCCAGAGCAATAGTTAAAATGAATCAATAAATTGTATTAATAGGAATAAAATGGTAAACAGAAATCCAGCCACTACATTGAACTGTAATCAAATATGTAGATTCTTAATAACCTCTTTGGACTTCTGGAGCGGTCCCTCTTTTCTTTGTTTTCTTTGTCTTCTTTATCCTTTTTTTCCTTCTCTTCGTCTTGCTTCTTCATGGTAGCCAGCTTTTCCTGTTCAATCTGCAATAATAAACAGCATCAATGTGTTCTGTCACAATTGTTTCACAATGTTATTTCATCTACATGCAAGAATTCCTATAATTAAAAAAATTACTTCATTTAAAACTAAACAAATGATTCCAACCCAAATTATGAACCCAAATTTGCCCCAATTAAATCCTAATGCAGGCCAGAGGATTTATATTAAAAATTATCCAACCCATGCCAAGCCCAGATTGCACTGCTAAACTCAATCTCCAATTACTGGGTTTCCAATAATTCCAAGGATATTGTTTGTACTGGAACTATTGCAGCAAGAATCTTTCCAACTATGGATCACTCCAACAGATTTATCAATAAGTGAATTTGGTATTCCGACTTCACAAGCCCAGGTCATAGGTCACTCGCCACAAACATTGTCGTTAGTGGATTTGTTGTGTGTTAATAGACCTTTGCTTCATCCGTATTTTCCAGCTGTGATTCTTCTAGTTCAGAAAATACTACTTTACGAATTAGTTGTTTTTATTGTTCCTTTGCATAAAGCTACAACGATTTTGTCGTTTGTATCGCTTTATGCTTCGGTGAGTGCTTTATGCTTCGTGCTTCTCCATGGGGTCGGGGTTCGTGGTCAGACCTCGGCGCTATTAAGTTGCTGCTGGACCGTCCCCGTCCTCTCCCTAGTGATGCTTCCCTGTCCAGAGGCATTGGGCCGGGCTCGCAGCCGGCACGGGGTGGGGGGGAGGCGCTGGCTCCAGCGGGCCAGTAATCAGTGGAATGCTAGTGTTCATGTTCCTTGTCTGGTGGCTGTCGGTTTGCTCCCTCGGTGGAGGGCATGAGTCATTACAAAAAGTGAGTAAGTCGGAGCTGGGATAGGCAATCAGTTCTACTGGAGCTGCTTGTAGTCTTCCGGCATCAAAGGCCATGCTAGTGAAGGGTGTTGTGACTCAGAAGGAGAGGTTTTGTTCCGAGCACCGGTCATCGGCGGGGATGCACAGGGTGCTGCGGTGGCTCGGCCCCCGCCGCCACCAAATATCTCTGGAGAAAGGTCTTGACCCGAAACGTCACCCATTCCTTTTCTCTGGGGATGCTGCCTATCTAGCTGAGTCGCTGCAGCACTTTGTATGTGTCCCCGTCGATGGCTGGTGCTCGGCTTTCGCTGGCACCGGGGGGATTGGCGGCGGCCGCTGGGTTGGGGCTGGTGGTGGTCCAGTGGCGGTTCAGCGGTGCGTGTGGCACTGGGTTTGCGCTCTCCCATCTGCCCCCTCTCTCTCTCTCGCAGTTACACCCTGCTCTCCCACTACCTGGCACCCCCGTTGCTCAGATTAAATATATTTTTACACATAAATTAAGAATAAAGATAAGAATTTATACAGTTTCTTCAGCCAGCACTTCGTTCGTTTTTTCTTTATGGCGAATGACCTTTGACAAACCCCTTGATTCCTTGCGTTTTTCGGAATACCGAACTCGCTTATTGCACGTAGATTTAATGCATAAAGTCAATTTTACACCTAGTACCCGTTCAATCCGGCATATTTCTATATTGTGCAATGGGGGCCAGCAGTTGCAGCCCAGAGGGGGAAATTATTTGCCACTCTAGACTCCACCAGCCTACAGTAGGACTATAGGTTTTGTTCACAGGGGCTACATTCCCAGCTACTCATGCAATCTGTTCAGCCAGCTCCCCTTTCTGTTCCCTCCAAGCCAGCAACACACATTCACATATGAGAATGGTTGTGGCATGGCATAGCATCACCAAGGCCCCCAAATATGTAAAATTGACTCCCAATCCAAGCCCTGACCATCCTGTGATAGATATCCAATTGACCATTGGACCCTGTGGGTCAATGAGTTGGATGGAGACAGTGCAGCGACACATCAATGCTATACTCGGATGCTTAGAACATTTTGACCAAGTGGGAGAAACTAACAGACGGTGGTCAGCAGGAATGCAGATTCAATTTCAGGTCTGTTTTTATTTCAAATCCACTTTTCCCCCCAAAAGAATCAAGATTTTATAATGAACTCAAATGGTACTTTAAAAAAAAAAAAAAAATCTGCTTATCACTATTGAATTCTAATACTTCAATTGGACTAGGGTCAGGTGGCCACATTCTCAAGCAGCAAATGCCCTCACATGACAAAAAAGGACACAATCAACAAAGCAAGGAAACAGTTAAGGTAATACGCACCTAAATCAGCTCTCAAGCTAAATTATACACAAATTCAATGGAATTGCATATAATCACAAAAACTATAGAGATTCAATGGAATTGCATATAATCACAAAAACCATAGAGAACTACTTTTATCCACAAACACAAAGGACAAATCCCATCAAAGACTACACAAATTATCTCACCCTAGGATATCAATTGTATCACAAATATACAAATATGTTACCTGTCGCTGCTTGATTTCTTCTTTCTTCTGTTCCAGAAAAGCAGAAGGGATTCCTGCAATGTTTTCCTGGGCACTCAACAGCAATGGCCACAACTCTCCCATGAACATTCTTGCATTCTTTCCATTCAAGAACCCGGTTAAGTTAATCTGCATCAGCTTTGCATCTGGGTTCTGCAACAGACACAAGATGAAAGCAGGAAGGTTATATGGAAAAATCAAAAAGCAATTCATCCTACTTCTTTCAAACTACCTCAATATTCTAAAGACAAACTTGACAGTGGCAATACTTTAGAGGATGGTAAAATTACATTAATAGTTTTTCTATCTATGCTGTGCATCATCAATGCAATTTCCCTGAACTATCAGCCTATATAAACTGGCTGAATGTCAGCTTTGTCTTAAGATTTCTTTCAATATGAACAATCCATTTAAATCCCATTTACGAGGCCAGACTGCCTCTCACTATTTCTGACAATAGCCAATGGGCATTCTGGAGTTTTATGAACGGATACTGCACATAGGTTGCCAGAGCAACGAGGTCCAGTAAAAAAAGCACACAAACGTGTCAGAACACCACAAAGCATGTACAGAGTCCTGAGGTCTTCAACTTCTTCTGGCCGACTCCTGAACCCAAAGTTCCAAGTCCCCTGTAGAGAAAGATGTTCCCTTGGGTTGCTTCCGACTCCCTACTGCAACTCAATCACCTTGAGTATAATGTTATATCATTTATCTAAATTGTAAGAGACGAACAAGCAATAATGAGTAAACAGCCACATAAAAGAAAAATGAACAGTTTATATTCAATTTTGGCTTAAACTGTTTAAATAAACTTGCCTTCATACTCCATCAAAGAACTGTCCTACCTCTCCAGATCTGAGTTTTATATCATATATCTAATAACATGCAAATTCCTAAACTAGGCACAGTGTAGCAATTCAAGAACATGAACACTAGCATTCCACTGATTGTAATCCAAAAACTTGGCCAGTGCATACCTATACCATTGTGTAGTACATGACCACTAACAGTAATCTATAATCATATTAAATAAATGAATTTCAATGTGTTCTTGGCAGCACTGTTAGTTTAATTGACTGTGGTTATAGTATAGTACAATTATCCAAATTTAACTACTTTGTAGATACAGGGTGCAATGGTAACCCAGATCTGCTCATATGAACTACCACAGATTAAATAATTTTTATAATTGAGAAATATTCCAGCATTAATATTGACTGTTTGTTCTTTATTCAAATACTAGTACACAGAATACACACTGCTCTTTAGAATGTTTTCCAAGAATATGTTAATTAGTGATAAGATCCATGTTTATTTAGTTACAATGAAATTTGAACCTTCTGGAGTTTTGAAGGGCCTCAAATAGAGTTGCCAGTAAAATCGTACACAGCTGCTATGAATGCTAAAGACCAACATCAAGATCTGAAGCATTCTTATATCCTTGATTGCAAATTGTTTTCATCCTATTGCAATGGTGGGTTTATGTTTGTGGGACAGGATTAGGGGACAGGGTGCAGGCAGAATGGTGTGGGCTGCAAGCTTTCCACGTACACCATTATCGCCATGTGTTGACCAGTTATTAAGATGTACACTTCAAGCACAGCGAAAAGGAAACCTTCACTTAATTTGTCCCCAAGATGAACATCTCACTTCCATGTAACATTCTGCCTAGTAATATAGATGTTATTTTGTTGAACATTTATCAAAAAAGCCTGAACATTTCTTCGTGGACAAACTAGATCAGACACATTTAAATGTTGAGGATACATTTCAGTCACATGAAAATAGAATCTCAGGCCTACACAAATTCCATGTACACCGTTTGTAGTTCCACATCAAACATGACTTTCCTTCTATATAATTTCTAGGCAATCTTCCCCAAAATGAAAGACAGTCTCATTATCCCTTGGTTGCAGTGGCGAGTTGAAGTTTTGAGTAGTTTAAAAAAAATAAAACAATTAGCCCTCCAAAAATATTCCAACATCTTGATTTTTAGTTGAAACTTTCAAGAAAACAATTTTTTTGAATATTGATCATTAATAAGCCTAAAGATTCACTATTAAGCCATTTCCAATATTCAGATTACAAAAACAATTTTTATCTGCAATGGCACATTTTTCCTCATCTAATCTGGCTACTGTTTTGCTTTCCACTTGTTACTTCTGGGCAGTGTAAAGTTTTGTCCGAGTGCTCTTCATTGAATGGCATGAGGATTTTCGTCTGGTCACTTTACACAACTCACCTCCAAACACACACTGCATCATCAAGGGAGGAGGGTCAGAGCGACATTGGAATTCACTTTGCTGTGACCTAACAAGGTGATGGTGCTATACTTCAGACGGAATAACATCCATTTTGGTTCAGGCCTTTTAAATCATAAATCACACGATCATTAGAAAAATGCTGTCAAAGGCGCTTATTATACAATAAAACAAGTAAGAACACATACATGATGGATTTTCTTTTTGTTACCTGAGGGCTAACTGATGGGTCATTCAATAATTTCAACCATTTCACAAAAGTATATTAAGCACTCATAAGAGTGAGCACTCAACTTTGTATAAACAAATTCATTCGGCATTTAAAAGCAATCCATCGACATTCATTTTTTAGTTTCATTTCAGGGAAGGAAAAGCAGATAATGTAATCTAAGCTAGCTAAATATATCTTCTAAAATCTAGAAATTATGCACCAATTAAACTGACAATCATCAAATTCCATTTTGGAATCCAAATCGATTTCGAAATAGAGCACACTTAAAATACAGAGTCCAGAAAAAATTCTCAATATACCCTTGTGAAAATAGCTAAAAATGCTGAATGGCCCACGAAGAATCCTGCCACATTTAAAGCTATCCTTGCAGCTTTTTAAACCATGTTTTTACTGTCAACATTAACTGTGCAGAAAACAAGTAGAACTGACTTTACAAAAAAAAATTTCACCAAAAGACCAGGTGAAAAACCACATCACAATAACTTTTCAAAGACTCTTTCCTGTTTCCAATTATTACCTTCTCCTCAAGATGGTTGAAGATGAACTCAATAACAACATCATCCTCAAAACCAAGCATTTCTGTCACTCTCTGGGTAATCCATGGCTTGATCACCTCCAGGTTCACTTTATTCATATCCACCTGAAATTATTATGTTTTTTAAAGATTAGATTACAATTGAACACTGAATTGTAACTCTAATGCAACTAATTAAAATATATTAACAGCAAGAGAGCCATTGATCACATGGACAAAATGACACAAAGCCAGCACGGGTTGTACAGGATAACTAACGACTCTCTAGAGCTGTTTATGGGCATGCAGATAGATGCAATACAACTGACTTATAATAATGGGCCTGTCCCACTCAGGCGATTTTTCAGGTGACTGCCGGCAACTGTGAGACGAGAGGTGCCTCAACAAAGTACTGAGCAAAGGGTCTGAATACTTATGTGATATTTCAATTATTTATTTTAAATTACTTTGCAAACATTTCTCAACACCTGTTTTTACTTTTTTATTAGGGGGTATTGTGTGTAGATTGATGATAAAAAAAGAATTTAACCCATTTTAGAATAATGCTATAACATAACAAAATGTAGAAAAAGTGGGATCTGACTACTTTCTAAATGTACTGTAATTGATATTAATCAATGATAATCCAGTAACATGCTTTGGGATTTTTTTAAATGTGAAAGGTATTCAATGAATCAAAGCTATTCCTGCAATGAACTTGAAAGACAATACCTTTTTTTCAAGACATTCTGCAAATTTCAACTGTTTTAGAAGTTTCTTCTGTTTGTTGCTGAATCGATTGTCTTGTTCTGCACTGGTTCCCTATAAAAATAGAAAATGGAAAGTGGTTTATAGCATGACAAATAAGTTTAATTTATTTTTGAAAGCTTTATTACAACTCAATTCTTCAATTTACCATTTTGCCAATATCAGAAATTCTTAATTCAATATTGTGAGAAAAATGAGCTTTGGAATGACAAAGGTTACAAAGCACATTTCATTTCACTTTTAGACAACACAAACCAATTAAATACAAGTGTAATCATCCAATTAAATGCAAATGTTATCATTGTACAGTGTAGGGACTGCAACAGCCAATTTGCATCCAAAATACATTTAGATAATTATCAAATAACCTTTCTTAGTAAAGATTAAGAAAGACAAAGTATTGGCTAGGAAACTGATTCTTCAAAATTGCACCACGGGATAACTAAAAATCCAGCTAAGAATATAGAGTGAACATTGGTTTAATTCGAATTCAAAAGATGCAGCAATTCATCAGTACGTCTATGGCGTGTCACCAGCAATTCGACACATTTATTGATCTAAATCCCATTCTAAAGATAACTCAGAGCAAAAAGACTGAGGAAGGGCCCTGGACTAAAATATAATCTACCCATTACGCTCCACAGATGCTGCCTGGCCCGAGTTCCTCCAGCAGTTGCATTGAAAGTTGGACTGGCTAGCACAAAATACCCTCTTAATACACTAGTGATTGGTAACATCAATCAATTGCGGTCTATTAAAAAAAGTTTCATCTTCAACAGGTTTGACAATTCTGAATCACCCTCATTCTCCTCTCTCCCTTTAATTGTCAAACCTCATCCATTAAACGGACACACTCAGTTCAAATATTCTCTTAAGTCTCAGATCTGCTTACATATTTTTTTGCCAGTAGCATCATGCACAAGATGTTTCATCCCAGAAAAATCCAGCCCATTATGTACACCCTATATGTTATTGGATCATAACATAACAGAAACATGTTCTAACTAGTGCATGGCCATTAGTGTGACTTCCCAAATATTACCTCTATTCTAAAATAAAACAATTATACAAATGGCCACAGCCAGTAAAATCTTAAAATTTGATAGTGCTCTCAATAAAAGAAAAGCGCTGTCAGTTTGTTAACGAATGAAATCCTCATGGCTGGAAGACCCATGTACATGCTAAATTCCAAAATATTGAAATGACATTCAATCACTAGATCCATACAATCAATATGTGATTTATTTTCCCTAGCAATCTTTTAAAAAGCTGAACGATCTGATTAACAAATAACAAAGCCTTCTTGCATGTCAAAGAAGTAAATGGGAGACATTTTACAAACTGTTCCATTATGTTTGTAATGTATAATTACATAAAACCAGCAGAAAATCAAACTTAAATACTGATGTTTCAGTGTGTCAAATTATTACTTCAATAGTTATTGGCTATGGTGAAGTTTTTTTCCGAAGGAATAAAATAAGTGTCAAGACTAAAATAGGTTAGAAGAAAAATGTAAATAGGTGTGCATTGCAGACATGAAATTCAGCTCAAGGAGTTTATCATTTATAAACATGCAACAGTGATTCTTAAAAGACTGAAAAAGTTAACAACCAAAACCAAATTTATATTTTATGGAGAGAAAAATGGAAGTACGTTTTTGATCAAATACCTGCCCCTGAAGGCCTTATTTGCCCTCCTCTGTAACAAAATCAAACTCCATCCCCACGAATTACTATTCTTACAACTCCTGGCTCTTTCATTCTAATCTTCATAAGCTTCAGGTGATCCAAAACTCTTTTGACTTCACCAGTTGCATTCACCCAAAACACATGCTGGCTGTCCTACAATAACTGACTCAAAGACTATATAGAAACAAACTGTTGCTGGTAAATCAATGGAATGGAGAACGGGAAACTATATGGATCAAGAAGTCAAATTAGCGGCCCAGAAAATAATTATTTCAAGTTAAAAAGTACAAGACTATTGAATTCACAAGGGGAGCTGCAATAAATCATGTTGCCAATGCAATCTATATATTTTTTAATACATTTTCTGCAAACCAGAACAGCACATGTAGAACAGAGAAATGCAATAACATGCAGACAAAATCAGGATAGGATAGGGCTACAATCTTGCATAAATAACTACTACATAGTTGAGCTAAATATCCTCCTTTCCTGGAGTCTGCTCAACTATAGGCGACTTACAGTAGATCCTGAAGTAATCAGATCATGCCACAGTGGAAGATTAAGATTTCAAATATTGCAATTTGAAAAACTGCCACTGGTCAAATCAGTAGTATCCTTTTATATGACATTCACACAATACATGTACAAATTCAAAACATGGAGAACATAATTACTGTCTGTGCTTTTCTCTGTGAACTGAAAACATCAAACCCACCAAGTACACAGTGTCACCTTAGGTTAGAAAAACGATACACATGCCCCTATAAATTCAGATACTGACATTTAACCCTGCAGCATGCTGATAAAACTTGAAGCACAAGAAACATCAAAGACTATGAATTACAGTAAAGTTAAACTGGAACTCTTCAACAATTTGTCCAATAAACTATTAGTTTGCTTGTAATCCTCGATGGCAAAGGTAAACAAGCAGTTTCTATTCAGTATGGGGATATCATGGAGTGGCCAGCCTTTAATGTTGTTTTTAAATTTGGCCCTCTTCAACAATTGCAGTGTTTATGTGGAAGTAAATCCACTACTGCCTATGATATAGAATATTTGGGATTTTGAGCAAGAGACAAACAAGATGGATATATTTCCAGCTGAGGCTAGCACATTGTGCACCTGTTGCCCTTTTCAGTTGTTAGGATGTGCAGTGAAATCTTTCCTAATTGCTAATGCACATTGTGTAGTCAGAAAGCATTGCGACTTGTATTAGAGAAGCATACTCTTAAGAAAGAGTACCAATCAAGGAGGTTTCTTTGCCTTAAATACTGTCAAGATCAGCAAGTCTTGTTAGAGCTGCACTTGACTTTATAAAAGTATTTAATTACCCTTGAACGTGCAGACCGCAAATTAAGTTTGGGAGTCAGGTTCTGAGTCATTGAATCACAGCCTCTAAATTGTTCTAAACACCAATGTTTATGTCCCCACTTCAATTAAGTTTCTGTTCAATGGCAAATACAATTTAATTGATGGATGATTCAGCAATGGAAATGTCTTTGATTGTCAAATGAAGGTAGCTAACAAACTATTGTTGAAGTTGGTCATACTTTCTTCATGCATTATGAATATTAACTTTATAGCGGCAGGTTATTGCTGAAGTAGCTGGAGATGATTGGTTTTAGTATACTGGCTTGAGAAAGTTCTGCAGCCTCCAACAAAATAATTATTTCTTTCAGCAAGGACGGGCTCCGGCACTGATAGATACATTTGATCCCAGGGTATTTTAGTTTGCCAAGATCAGTTTATCACATTTTTGAACAATGGTATCAACATGTTGAAGTAATTATTTTCATTTCACCTTCGGAATTCAGCATAAATTTAGACCAAAGACTTCAATGAGGTTGGTAGAATAGCAAGCAAGTTATAACTGTCACCTGGTATCACAGTTAATTGCCGTTTCCATCATTTGTTGCCGACTAAAAATAAACTGGTGTGCACTCAGTGGCCATATTAGATATGTCTATCTTTTTGTGGAAAGAACATGGGCAATTTGCCACATCAGGGAAATCTCAGGGTTGTAACTATTGTGGAAAAGCCTTGCTCGGCTTTGTTCTGAAATCATTGATAATAGGCTGCGATTATTCACACCTACACTCTTCATTGTGATCAACCCCATTCACCTATTTTTTTAGAAAATGTTAACTAAATTGAAGTAGCCAAAGACCATCTTCCATATGAAGATAGCTCCCAACCCAAAACGTTATCTGTGCATGCCCTCCAGGGATGCTGCCCAACCCGCTGAGTTATCCCAGCACTTTTTATTTGTAAACTAACATTTGCAGTTCATCTGATAGTGGGCAAAATTAGTGAACACTCTTAATTCCAATTACCTCTGCCGATGCTAATGATCTTAAAAACAATTACCAATAATTTAGCAAAAAATAACAACTTAACCAGCAAGATTGAAGAGGCAATATTAATAAGATATACCTTAACTGTTTGTGCTCTTTATCATATAGGAGTTAGGTATACATGCCAAATGTCAAAAAACTGTGCTCCACCCAACTTACTTTGCACCAAAAAGATTACTCACTTCCTAAAATGTAATTTCAATTATTAGTACCCCAGTGATTTATCAATTATCTGCTTTCCTAATCAATTTAACATTTGGATCCATATTCACCCTAATGTATGAAGCATCATTACTATGCCTTCATTATGAGCAATAATCATAAATAGAAGATGCAAAATGCCTCCAGGTCAATTCTACACACAGATGTCATCCAAGATCAATGTATACCTTAGATAAAAAACAATTTTCTGATAAAGATTATAGACACTCAATGTCTCTACAGTCAAATATATACAATATTCTAATTAAAATAATTAGATGTAATAAGTAGTAAGTTTATGCAAGTACATATTGAATCATCACAGAAAATAGTCATAAGTTAAAATAAATAGCTGTTATGAATAAACACAATAATAATAAATATTAATAGCAGTACAATCGATAAGACTAATAGTTTACGCTGCATTGTGTATATAGTACTACAAATCAGCCAAACTATAAACATAAAGCTATTTTAGTGGTGGAATAAAATGTTTGCTTAAAAACATGTTTAAACAGATTTAATTTAAAAAGTAAAATAAAAAATTGGCAGCAAAAAAATGAATGATATAGTACTGCACTATTTAGATCTTTGAACTTGGCATAATCTGGTACAAGCCAACCATATTTTTAAGGCATTTCACCACAGATTTAATCCATGTATTGGAAACAAATATACCACCAAAAGATAAATTCACCACATTCCATGGAATCTTATAATCCCCCTTATCTTTTCACATACATTGCTCTACTGCACTAGTTCCCCTTGAAAGTAGGGCACTTGGACGGAAATATCTATTCCGAATACACTATATTATAGTGGATACCTTATGATAATTGATGTCTTGTAATCTGATCGTTGGAAGAAGAGAAAGGGATTCAGATTAATTAGAAATCAGACGAACTGCAAACTACCCGTTGAATTTTGACGCAGAGCACTAAAATTACATTTTGAAAATAATTAGATGACTTAAAATCGGCAATGTCATGAAAATAATAATTTAAAACAATTACAGGCAAGAATCTTATGTAGACAGGAGTGATTTAAATGCTGCATTACAGCCTCAAAATTCTATAAACATTCATAAGCTGCGCATTCATTCTTGGAATTTAAATCAATAGGCCATACAACAACCAGTGAACAAATCAAAGATTCAAGAGTTAATAGGCACTGAATGGTACAACATCAACCAGCCACTTAAAATATCTGTAGGATCAGCCCAGGTCTTTGCTACAGCTAGAACAGTAGACACCACCGTAAATAGGTCAAGATTCACATGTAATGGCATTAAGTCGAAACTGGAGGAAAAAAAAAAATTGTCCTGATTTTAGCTACAGGACGCACGTGAAAGAAATACATTTGGAGGTAATGGGAATTGGCAAAATACTTAAAGGTTATCATGTTCTGCTAACATTACTTTGAAGAGATCTGGATTATCAATTCCCTCCAGCCTGCTGGATGATCTCAGTGAGATCACTGCTGATCTATCTCACAATACCCGCCTTTGTCCTATATACCTTAATACACGTTTAGCTATAATCGATCAATTTACTTCACAAATGACCGAGCAAAGAGTTCCAAACTTTGCAATATTTCTTAATTTCACTACACTTCTGGAGCTCTCACTCTCACTGTTATATCGTGAAAAATTAACTCACTAAATTTATTACCTTCACTAAATTTATTACTTCCGTCTAAGCTGTTTCCAATGCCAATCAACACATGCCCTCCCTGGCAATCTTGAATGTGCAGTTTTCTATTAATTCATCTGAATTATAAATAGGAATAATGATATGAACAAGCGGACCAAAAAACTAACCAGTACCGATATCCCAGTTACTCCTACCACTTGGCCTATTGGAGCAATAGCGTGCATTCAACTTAATGCGTATTAATAGCGGAGAGGAACTTTATGAACAATCTCATAGAAGTCAATTTAAATAACATCCTTAGAATTCTTCATTCCAGTACTTTAATGACTTCTTCAAAAAATTAATTCAAATGCAAAAGGTTTAACCTATTTTTGCTGAACTCGCAGGGGGGAGGGTGGGGCTCGAAACAGCTGTAATTTGTCCAGTGACTATCCTTAATTAGGTGTTTTGGTAATTATGTGACAATAGATACATGACCGAATGGTGTATTATTATATGGTTTTGTCCTCTCGACATTCTTAAATAATTGAGCGGCAGGCGCTATTTTCCAATCTTAAATGGTTCTCAAATCAAGAGAACTTTGAAATATCATAGGATATCTGGAATATTCACACTATTTTCTTTGAAAATTACCTGTCTCTGGGGATCTGTCAATCGTTAACGACACTATATTAGTTCAAGTGAGTTTACTGTCATGTGTCCCTGAAAGGGCAATGAAATTCTTGCTTTGCTTCTACAATATTAGCTTCTACAATAAACCAATATTATTGTTTTAATGTCAGCTTCTCTGGCATCTACTGTCTGGAAACTACTACAATTAATGATATTAAATAACTTTTCAGCATGTCTGTTATTTCCTCATGTTTATTTTCAATAATATCAATCAGTAGTTTTTAAAAGGTTCATATTCATTTCTCATATCCAATTCCTCGCAATGTAGCTAAAATGTTATTTTTGAGATTTGTAAAAAAAGCGTGGTCTTAAATAAAGAAATGCATCCATTGTCTACAATGAGTTTCAGGCAAAATGCTTTGATTGAGTTAATGAAAAAAAAAACCAGATCAATGCAGGTCAACTTAAAACAAAATTTAAGAGTCTCAGTGTTTCACATCACTTTCAATAGAACATTATTAAATTGACTCGCAATGCTGGGAACAAAATCCGATGTACTGAATGGACCACATTTAAAATACTATGTTGATGACACAAAAGATAATTGCTTAAAATAAAGCAACATGACTGATCAGCCTTAAGGGGATAAACCATTGCTGAATAGAAATGTCACCTTCAGAGATTAAAATAACATGAGGGACCTACTCATATGTTTCTTATCTAGCCATTCATTACCAATTACTCACAGTGGCTTATTTTCCTATTAACACCTATTTGTTACTTCTGGAGTCAAAGATCTATCATTGGCTTTCACCTGTTTCTTCTATGCTAGCGTTGCATAACTTTTTTGTGGGAAAAGCCACTGACTTTCCAAATCGCCCAAGAACCACTCATGCAATCCCAAAAACATCCCAAGAGGTTCTCGGTCTGGCACTCCTTCTGTCCAGATACTGCCTGTCCGGCTGGGTCACTCCAGCATTTTATGTCTATCTTCGGTGTACACCAGCATCCGCAGTTCCTTCCGACACAATCTGACCCCTCTCAGGTTGAATACTTCACAAAAACATTTTCACCAAGGCGACCCTATACTCCACATGACTTTTACTGACAAAAAGTCCGATTCAGGATGTACAGGTAGGGGAGGGCAAGGCATGAGGTGCTTGCTGCTCACCATCCTGCAGGCCATATATTATGCTTCACTGTAACCAGCAAGGATGAGGTAACTTCTATATATAATCTCTTGACCCTAATCTCACATTTTTACCATTTCCTCGGACTTGGTGTGATATGGGATATAATTGACTTCCAATTTAAATGCACATAAACAAGAGCAAAATGTGTGCCGTGCTCTTTAATCCCTGCCGCAAACCGCCTGTTCATTACCCATCTCTTCAAGCTATTTCATACTTCACAGATCTGAACAATCCTGTATTCTGCTCAACCCAGTCAAATTTTGTTTTCCATTACTATGCAAACACAAAGGCAACTGACTTCTACAATCAAGTAGCTCATCACCAATATTACTGTAATCACTGTTGACCAGAAACTCGTTTGAGATTCTGTAATCAGAGTTAATGTTTGTGAATTTTATATATTTGAGTGCAAGTTGGGAGTGACATAATCGGAAAAAAAAATGCATACATCTCGACCTGAGGAAATCCCAATGCACAATGGCATATGGTGCAGCAGTAAGAGGTACTACCTCACAGCTCCATGGACACCAACGTTGATCCTGCTGTATGTGCACAGTTTGCACTTCTCTCCGTAAACATGCTGGTTTCCTTCCACATTCCAAAACCATGGTAAGTAAAACATTCTTTGCAAATTGCATCAAATATAGATAAAATGCAAAAGACCTAAAGGTGAGATGATGGACATGAGAGAATGTTGCAGATACATCAATAGAAGAGAAATGGGACTATTGGGATTGCTTGCCTTCTGACAGCCAGCATGGTCCCGGTGATGTTTCCAGCATGCATTGAGTGCTACTTCCATGTAAATCACACATATACATAATGATAATATAAATCTGCTCCAATAATGTTGATAGTTGGATAAATATCGATCATGCCTTAGAACTCCAACTGTTTACATCACCAATGAGGGCAGATCAAACATAGGTTTCACATCTCAGCTTAAACTCAACATAATCTTCATTTGAGGATTTCCCTACACTCTGAACTGGACCTTCAACCATAACTTGATGCACCAGATAGCCCACAACAAATTCATGATAATATAAATTATACACTATACGTTCCCAATTGAATCCTTTAAGACCTGTTATCAGTCTGCTGAATATTTATTGGGGGCTCTTGTAAAGTAAATGTATTCTAGTGATGCAGTTCTCGAAACTAAATAACACTCCGGATAGTGAGCATGGGCAAAAGTAAATCAGCATTTCCTCACTTTCTGAAATACAAGCAATTCCTTTGGCATAAAAACCAAAATGTTATTAACCTCTCCGATTACATTTTGTTTATTAACTATTCACATTTAGATTTAATATTGCCAGTTTACCTGATGTGTCTCCAATGTTCCATTCTCTCAACTTAAGCCATGTGAAACCCAGTTCTCTCACCATTAATAAGTTAAAATGTCATTCACCTATTCATGCAGTTCCTCCAAACCTGCAAGTGTTCTGCAATATACTGGAATTTCTACTTGCTTAAATCAGACCCTTTCTCACTTTTAAACTTTACATGACAATCCTCTCTAAAGTTAGACTATGCAAACTTTGGATCCATCTCCCAAAAGCAATTGTTTTTTTGCTGGGTACCCATGAAAAGCTTTAGTCATCTTATTTCTACATTATATAACCATACTCCAATCAAACTACACAATAGTAAGCACCAATTTGGAGTATTATGTTCAACTTTGGTTCCCCTGTTATAAGAAATATATTGTTAAGCTGGAATGGATGCAGAGAATTACCTTGATGTTGTCAGGCCTCGAGGGTCTGAGCTATAGAGGTTGAGCAGGCTAGGACTTTATTCCTTGGAGCACAGCAGGATGAGGGGTGATCTTATAGAAGCGTACAAGATCATAAAGGGAATAGATAAGCTAAATGCACAGAGTCCTTTAGCCAGATTAAGGGAATGAAGAACTAGAGGACAGAGGTTTAAGGTAAGAGGGAAAAGATTTAATAGGAACCTGAAGGGCAATTTTTTTGATTTTTTTTTCTTTTTTTTTACACAGAGGTGGTGGGTATATGAAACGAGCTACCGGAGCAGATAGTTGAGACAGAGTACTAGCACAACATTTAAAAGATATTTGGATAGGTACATGGGTAGGAAAGGTTTAGAAGGATATGCGCCAAAGGTAAGCAGATGGGACTAGTGTAGATGGGCATCTTGGTCGGCCTGGGCAAGTTAGGCCAGAGGGCCTGTTTCCATGCTGGATGACTAAGACCAACTTCAATACTTATGGGTTTGGCCCAACTGCATTGTCGATTGCCGACATAAACTTTTACAGTAACAAACTACAGATTCCAGGCAAATCCTTATTTTTAATGACAGGACACAAGAGGAAGTTAAGGTGCATGGAAATTTCAGCGCCTAAGCCAAACAGTCTTGCGCTCTGAATTATTTTTTATTCTAATTACATGAAGTATAAGTTCAGCGTATCTATAATTTACAGAACTAAAGTTTGGGTTTTACAATTCATAAAATAGCAGGTAGCCTTGGAACACAGGCAAGGCTAAGAATGTGTTTGTTTGTTTTTTTAAATCATCCCGAGTGACAAAACATATTTTCCAAAGTCCCAATGTGATTACAAAAGTTGTAACTAACTCTCTGTTATCGATTAAAAGTGTACAATATCCAACGTTTATACCCAATTTTTAATTGGCCGTGAGATGTATTTGGTTAAACGGGTTAAATATTTTAAATCCAAACACAATAAATGTGTGATTTTTGTTGCGAGAACTGCCTCAACTTAGTGCGCACGCTACAAGAGGTAACTTGGCCCATTTTCTGGTACTTAACCGCGCCAGCCTGTTTTGCAACCACGCTGTTAACGTATTAGGCCATACAGGAGAAAACATTATAAAACACTTCAACCATTCGGAAAACAAAAGGGATAATGCCAAACGTCGAAAACGAATCTCGTGAAATTGGAGCCTGTGGTTTGGAAATTTGCTTTGCCCCCTCGCAGGCTTCTATCGCGGCCTTAACCGCTGTCTCCTGCCGCACTGGAGCTAATTGTTGTGGGAAATAAAATTATATCCTATTGGTCTCGACTTTAAACTGGGCGTGTGCCCCACACACTTGGATTCAGGCTGCATGAACAGACGTTGTGTTATGCAGACGGGCATTGGAGCCGGATTAAACAAAGTCTAATTTCCCCGGCACGCACGGGGCCCCGGCCGCTGCCGCCATTTTCAGCGCCGCACGATTACTGAGGCCGCATCTGTGCGCCTCGGGCCACAGTAAACACTGCTTTATGCGGTAGAAACAGCGCGGCAGAGCCGTCGAGGTGGTTCAGCTGCCACTGAAAGCGCCGATCAGGAGGGCAGTGCTCGGTTAGGACGCTCGGCCCGGCCCGGCTCGGCCACTGCATTACTTACACGGAAAAACCCCGCGTCCATCTTGTCTGTCTGTCTGTGGAGGGACTGCCGGATCAGACAGCCGCTCACTTCCGCTCCACCCGACCCATCACTACGGCACTTCCGCCTCACGGAAACACCCGAAGCGCTCGGTTTTTTTTTCTCTTGTCGTGACGGAAAGAGCCGGAGCGTCGGCTCGCCGGCGGCAGAAGTAATAGCCCGGCGGCGGACCACGGGTTCGATCCCGTGCAAGGGTGGGCACATAAGTGGCACGGCTGGGGGACAGATTTGAGAAACGTCTCGACTATTGAACTATTTGTATAGCCTCCGAAAATGTCGGATGAATTTTTTGCACGGTTCCATAATAATAATAATAATAATAATAACTTTATTACGCACTCAAGGTCCAGACAAGGGGCAACATTACATTAAAAATGCATTGCATATCAAATATCATAAATATATATAAAATCATGGTAAATCACATAAAAACATCATAATTTATATATTTTAAAAAACCCCACAATACTTAAGTTAAAAATCCAGAGTAAAAGATGATCAATGTCGTACAAGGAGACAATGATACCAGTGTCTCCACAACTGGGGTTCATAGCGTGTAGTGCTAACCCTTATGTTTGTCAAGTCCACAATAAGCACCTTTTTTGAGTCATTTATCCTGCAAATGAATTTATACATGTGGTGTCTTAGGATAGCTTCTAAAGTACTGACTCCTGCAGCCACAAACATATTACTGGCACTACACCATCTTGGTTGCCTTAGCAGTGTTCTCATGGCATCGTTATATGCCACCTTTAGTCTCACGCATTGTATATATTTATTACTTGAATAAAGTCTATTTTGAAATTTAAAAAAAAAAAAGATTCAGTGCAAATGCTCTATTTATCAAGCGTATTTCATTGTCGAATTGTCCATTGTCAAAGGAAACGGTTACTTGCAGAAACATTTATTTGTTGCACATTTTATATTTGTTCTGGTATCTATTGAGTATTGTGTTTACAAGCTTTTAGGAAGGAACTGCAAATGTTGGTTTACACCGAAGATAGACGCAAAATGCTGGAGTATCTCAGCAGGACAGGCAGCATCTCTGGATAGACGGTATGGTTGGCGTTTCGGGTCAACGCCCTTCTTGAGACAAGGATCTCGACCCGAAACGTCACCCATTTCTTCTCTCCAGAGATGCTGCCCGAGTTACTCCAGCATTTTGTGTCTATCTTAATGTGTTTACAAACCTCTTGTGCTGCTGTTGCAAGTAAGAATTTAATTCTCCCATTGCAGGAACTATGTCAATAGAACACTCTTGACTGTAGATAACAGGAATTAGGGTAGGGGTAAGGGGTATTAGTTTTAGCTTTAGTTTATTGTCAGGTGTACTGACGTACAGTGAAAAGCTTTTTTGTCGCGTGCTATCCAGTCAACGAAAGGACATGATTACAAACAAGCTGTTCACAGTGTACAGATACAAGTCAAGTCAAGTTTATTCGTCACATACACCTACGAGATGTGCAGTGAAATGAAAAGTGGCAATGCTCGCAGATTGTGCAAAAAAACTACAACAGAATGGAACAGAATCACATATTCACATATTACATATTTTGTGGGAGGGAAAAAAAGAAAAAACAGCAATTTTATAAAGACACCACGCAACAGTAAATTGGTACGTAAGTTAGTCCCTGGTGAGATAGGAGTTTACAGTTCTAATGCCTCTGGGAAGAAACTCCTTCTCATCCTTTCCGTTTTCACAGCATGGCAACGGAGGCGTTTGCCTGACCGCAGCAGCTGGAACAGTCTGTTGCTGGGGTGGAAGGGGTCTCCCATTGGCTCTGAAGTTGCACCTTCTGATGTATAGTTCCTGCAGGGGGGGGGGGGGCGAGTGTAGTTCCCATAGTGCGTTCGGCCGAACGCACTACTCTCTGCCTAGCTTTCTTGTCCTGGGCAGAGCAGTTCCCAAGCCAAATTGTGATGTTTCTGGACAAGATGCTTTCCACAGCCGCTGAGTAGAAGCACTGGAGGATCCTCAGATACACTCTGAATTTCCTCAATTGCCTGAGGTGGCAAAGGCGCTGCCTTGCCTTACTCACCAGTGCTGCAGCATGTGATGCCCATGTCAGATCCTCTGAGATGTGGACTCCCAGGTATTTAAAGCAGCTCACTCTATCCACAGTATCCCCATTTATCTTCAATGGTGTGTACGTCCTCGGATGTTGTGCCCTCCTAAAGTCCACGATCAGCTCCTTAGTTTTTTTGACATTCAAGAGGAGGCTGTTGTCCTGACACCAGAGAACCAGATCAGCCACCTCCTCCTTCTCATCGTTATCGGAGATCAGGCCCACATCAACAGTGTCATCAGCAAACTTGATTATAGAGTTGGAGCTGAACCTAGCCACACAGTCATGTGTGTGTACAGGGAGTACAATAGGGGGGCGAGGACGCAACCCTGGAGGGATCCTGTGCTCAGGGTGAGGGACTTTGATGTATTTCCTCCCATCTTGACTACCTGGGGCCTGGCGGTGAGAAAATCCAGGACCCAGGCACACTGGGGGGTGTTGAGCCCCAATTCCAGCAGCTTCTCGGCCAGTCTAGTGGGGACTATCGTGTTGAAGGCTGAACTGAAGTATGTGAACAGCATCCTCACATAGCCCCCCTTCTGGCTGTCAAGGTGAGAGAAAGCGGTGTGCAGAACCTGGGAGACCGCATCGTCCGTGGATCTGTTTGGACGGTATGCAAATTGTAGCGAGTCCATGTTGCGAGGGAGGAAGGCGCAGATGTGTTTCTTGACCAGCCTCCCAAAGCATTTCATGACTACCGAGGCGAGTAGTCCCTCAAACTGAAGGTATACATTTTCAAACTTCTGTATCTCTTGCCTAATGGGAGAGGGGGAGAAGAGGAAGTGACTGGGGTGAAACTGCCCTGCCAAACCTATTGTTTCTGCCTGCTCCTGCCTACAAAACCCATCTCCAAATACCTCAATTCTACCTTGTCTCTCTTGTCCGGTCCCTTCCAACCTACCTGCAAGACACATCCTGTTGTCTTCAGCTCATCAATAACTTTCATTTCCTTGGACCCATCGCCTCATCTTTACCATGTACGTACAGTGCCTTAACTTCTCCATTCCATATCACTTAGGCCTCAAGGCTCTCCAGTTCTTCCTTGAACACAGATCCAAACAGTTCATGGGAATGCTCTGAGTTCTGTTTCCTGGAGGAACAACTCCAGGACTGTTTGGAGTTTGTAGACTGGGCAATGTTCAGGGACTCGGCAATGGACCTGAACGAATACGCCACAGTCGTTACAGACTTCATAAAGAAACGTGTGGAAGACTGCATCCCAACAAAAACCTTCCGAGTGTTTCCAATTCAGAAGCCTTGGATGAACTATGAGATCCGCACTCTTCTGAAGACCAGACACCAGGCATTCATGTCTGAAGATACAGATACAGACAAGTCCAGATACGACCTTGGTAAGGCCATCAAAAAGGCCAAAAGGGACTTCTGCTTCAAGTTGGAGGATGAGACAGATGTTCGGCAGCTGTGGCGGGGCCTGAATGCAATCACCTCCTACAAGGTGAAATCAGGAGGCAGCTCAAATGTCAGCAAAGCATCACTCCCTGACGAGCTCAATGCGTTTTACGCACGCTTTGACAGGGAGAACACTGATGTGCCTTCCTAAGCCCCCATTCGCTGTGATGGTATTCTGGTCACAGTCACAGAGGTCATCGTCAGAAGATCGTTCAGAGGGGTGAACCCTCGGAAAGCGCCTGGACCTGATGGGATACCCGGTCACGTTCTAAAAACCTGTATGGACTAACTGGCTGGAATTTTTACGGACATTTTAACCTCTCACTTCTGAGGTCTGAGGTTCCTACCTGCTTTAAAAGGGCATCAATAATACCGGTGCCCAAGAAGAGCAAGGTGACGTGCCTCAATAACTATCGACCAGTGGCTCTAGCGTTTGTGATGATGAACTGCTTTGATAGGCTGATCATGGTGCAAATCAACTCATACCTCGACAAAAACCTGGACCCACTGCAGTTCGCTTACCGCCACAACAGATCGACGGAGGATGCAATCTTGCTAGCTCTCCACTCCGCTCTGGATCACTTGGACAACAAAAACTCATATGTCAGGCTGTTATTCATTGCCTACAGCTCGGCATTTAATACAATCATCCCCTCCAAGCTGGTTAGCAAGCTCTCAGAACTGGGCCTCTGCACATCCCTCTACAATTGGATCCTCAACTTCCTCATACACAGACCACAGTGTGTTCTTATTGGTGGAAATGTCAGACTCGATAACAATCAGCACGGGAGCACCTCAAGGCTGCTTGCTCAGCCCCCTGCTGTACTCACTCTATACTCATGACTGCGTAGCCGATCATAGTGCGAACTCCATCATCAAGTTCGCCGACGACACCATTGTTGTGGGACGTATCACTGATGGAGACGAGTCAGAGTATAGATGAGATGTCCGATTGACCAAATGGTGCCAGCACAATAACCTGGCTCTCAACACCAGCAAAACCAAGGAACTGATTGTGGACTTTGGAAGGAGTAGGATGGGGACCGACAGTCCCATTTATATCAACGGGTCGATGGTGGAAAGAATCAAGAACTTCAAATTCCTGGGCGTGCATATCTCTGATGATCTCTCCTGGTCCCAGAACACTGATGCAATTATAAAGAAAGCACATCAGCACCTCTACTTCCTGAGAAGATTGCGGAGAGTGGGTATGTCAAGTAGAGAGCATGCTGACCGTTGCATCGTGGCTTGGTTCGGCAACTTGAGCGCCCAGGAGCGGAAAAGACTACAAAAAGTTGTAAACACTGTCCAGTCCACCATCGGCTCTGACCTCCCTACCATCGAAGGGATCTATCACAGTTGCTGCCTCAAAAAGGCTGGCAGCATCATCAAGGACCCACACCATCTGGCCACACACTCATCTCTCCGCTGCCTTCAGGTAGAAGGTACAGGAGCCTGAAATCTGCAACATCTAGGTTCAGGAACAGCTTCTTCCCCACGGCCCTCAGACTATTAAACTCAACTTAAACAAAAATCTGAACTTTAATAGCCTATTGCACTTTATCTGGTTATTTATGTGTGTGTGTGTGTATATATATATATATATATATATATATATATATATATATATATATATATATATATATATATATATGTATATATATATATATATATATATATATATATATATATATATATATTCAATGGTATATGGATGCACTTTATCTGGTTATTTATGTGTGTGTGTGTGTATATATATATATATATATATATATATATATATATATGTGTGTGTGTGTGTATATATATATTCAATGGTATATGGACACACTGATCTGTTCTGTATTTATTCTGTTGTGCTGAAGCAAAGCAAGAATTTCATTGTCCTATCTGGGACACACGACAATAAACTCTCTTGAATCTTGAATCTCTTAAATCCTGAATCTTCCCCTCAACTACCACTCTTCTCCACCTGGCGGATCTTGTCCTCGCCCTACAAGCATCTCTTATAATTCCTCTCACTTTCTTCAAGTAAAAGGTGTACGGCTATGCCTGTTTTTTTGTTGGCTACGTTGAATACTCCCTGTTCCAAATGTTCCCTAGCACAATTCCCCAATTCTTTCTCTGCTCCATCCACAACTATTTGGGACTGGATCCTGCACCCGTGCAGAACTCGTTGATTTCATCAGCTTTACTAATAACTTGCAAACCTGTCTTCAAATTCACATGACAATCACTGCCAACCCTCTCCCCCTTCTCAGCGTCTCTGGCTCCATCACAGGGATCTACTATTGACATCTACTACCAATCTACAAACTCCCACCGTTACCTTGACCACAGCTTCTCCCACATGTATTTGCGAAGATGCCATTCCTCACTCTCGATTTCTCCACCTTCACCGAATCTGCTTCCAAGATGAGACTTTCCATTCTAGGACATCCAAGATGTCCTCTTTCATCAGTACATCTGGCAGATTGGGTGTTTAGGTATACACCTTTGGATTATAAGAGGTCCATTCAATAGTCTGATAACAAAGGGGAAGAACATATTCTTGTATCCAATGGTACGTGCTTTCAAGCTTTCGTATCTTCTGCCTGATGGGACACTAGATCCCCTTCCCTCACATGCTGCTCACCTCTCCCATCCTATCACAACCCCTGTCAGTTCCATTCTTTACCTTCTTTTCCTATCAGATTCTAAAATCTGCAGGCATTTTTATCCACTTATCACCATCCAATCTCCACCATTTCTATCTCCACTGTTCCTTCCCCCACCTTGTCAAAGTTTGTATCCTAAAAGCAGATAGCAACAAAAACTGTTAAAGGCAAAACCATGGCAATCTTTAATTGATTCCTCAGACAAGAGTGGCAAAAGATCTACAATGAGCACAAATGTTGCTCTGTGCTTCTCGGGCTCCCACTCACAGAACAAAGAAGAGTTAGCACAATTATACATTTTTCTTATCAGTAAAACACTCCTACCAAGTCTGAATATGGCATGACTGAAAGATTCAGCAGCCTTTCAGAAGATAGGAAGGCTGGGTCCAAATCAAGCTCATCCAATATCAAATTATTACTTATGTCTCGAGTGTCGGCTATTTTTTTAAATCTTGGCTTTGTTATGGCCTTGAATGAAGCACATGTTATTACTGCAGGCTGCCATCTTAATGTCTTAACAACCTGTCCTCCATATTGTGTTCATTCAATTTACAAAGTCATTCAGACTTGGCACCGAGCCATTCTTTTGTTCTACTAAATCATGCTTTTGTAGAAGCACGTCTCCATTTTAGATTTGACTATTAGATTTGATTATTAGCTCTTTCAACCTGACTCTTATCTTTACTAATCAAACCCTCCTCACCTGTATCTACCTATTGCATTCACATTGAGCCATGTAGACATAGGCCAGATACAGTTAAAAAGAACGTTTTTAAGGTCCACATTACATGAAAGGGAAGTAAAGAATGGAATTCCAGAGCTTAGAGCTGAGGCAATTATAGGCAACTTATTTAGATAATTCAAAGTTTGTGGTTTAACAGCATATTGATTGTAGGAGAAAAACCTGTCTAGAAGAAAAAGAGTGATTGGGAGAAATTGCAACTCATTCCAACAATTTATTAAAATTAGGACCAATTTGAGAGCCAAATAATGACCAGTGTCCAAAGGAAACTGAAAGATATCTGACTTAATGTTGGGTAAGCACATTTCTCAACTATTCTGGCAGCTACCTGAAACCGTTTTTAGCCACTTACAACTGCAAATGAAAGTCTTTAGATACTTACAAGACCACATTTGGTGAATTACAGGCAGCGAGACTCTTGATTGCTGTGTATGGGACTTTAATGGTAAATTTTCAATTAAAATACTTTAAAAAAAAAGTTATTGTGAAGCCAGGAAGAATAGGAGCCCTACTATATTTGGAATAAAGACTTACATAAGCAATGAACCTGAATAGTCTGTAAATGTAACAGGCAAAAATGTAAGGAAACCGAGGAACAATTGAACAACTTGTGCTGAAGCACTTTAGTCAACAGACTAAATTGCACAGAATCTGTACAGTAGATATCTATCTAGTAGACAAACAGTAGTTTGCATTTATCTTTACAGATGCTGCATTGCAGGCTAGGTTGTTTGCTCTGCTGGACTGCAATGCATCTTTCAACTCAGATATACTAAGTTCGTTATTCAATTTTTTCAGGTGCGTGTGTGGGTTTTCAAAAAAACTAGAGGAGAACAGATTGCAAATTAGTACACAGAAAGCCTCAAGTGATGCTTGAATATTCTAACCCCTTGAAATTAAAACAAAGGTCACTGCTCTAATAAAATGTCACAATATGATGCTATGATTTTAATAGAAATGCATTGAAGCATATAAAAATTGATATGCATTGCTAGTCTAACAAGAAGCTATAGCCGCTGGTATATTAGTGATCTCAGAGCTTTGCCAGCAGGTCCTGATGTTTAACCTATCAGCTGGGCAGAGTACTGGGTGAGGGAATAACCAGTTACTGCACTTACTCCGCATAACTAAAGGGGGCAGAAGAGGTTTACCAGAATGCAGCCTAGATTGGAAGGTATTAACTATAAGGAGAGGTTGGACAAACTTGGATTGTTTTCCCTGTTGCTTTGGGGGTTGATGGGATACATAGAGTGATACAGTGTGGAAACAGGCTCTTTGGCCCAACTTGCCCACACCGGCCAACATGTCCCAGCTACACTAGTTCCACCTGCCTGCACTTGGTCCATATCCCTCCAAACTTGTCTTATCCATGTATCTGATTAACTGTTTCTTAAACGTTGGGATAGTCCCAGCCCCAACGTCCATACACCCACCACCCTTTGTGTGAAAAAGCTGCCCCTCAGATTCCTATCAAATCTTCTACCCTTCACCTTGAACCTATGTCCACTGGTCCTCGATTCCCCTACTCTGGCCAAGAGATTCTGTGCATCAACCGAAACTATTCCTCTCATGATTTTATACACCTCCATAAGAGCATACACCTCTATAAGAGAGATGATAGAAGTTTACAAATTTTTCGACGACTAAAGGGCGTATCTTTAAGGTCAGAGGAGGAAAGCTTCAAGGACATTAGCTGGGCAATATTTTTTTTGCACAGAGTGTGGTGGTTTCCTGGAATAAGTTGCCATGGATGGTGGTGGAAGTATATACGACAGTAGCATTTAAGAGGCTTTCAGATAAATACATGGAATGAAGGAAAATGGATTGCGTCCAGGGAGAGGAGATGAGTTTAATTTGGCATCATATTTGGCACAGACATTGTGGGCTGAAGGGCCTGTTACTGTGCTGTACCGTTCCATATTCTATCTTTTTGGAAGAATAATTTAGACATTTGCAAAATGTCGATAACTGGAGCACCAATCATTTCATTTCCATTGTTGTATTAATTAGACCTCCCCATTGGTAACAGTACAATTACAAAACAAGATCAGGCCAGACAGTGGAAATTATGGTTATGTGTAATAAGGATAACATTGCATTGTTGAGGGAATTTGATCTCCATAATTAAATAGGCAAAACAAATATGTTTGTGAGTGTGGAGGATGAATTCTCAGATACGATGTGGAAAGTCATCTATATTAGTATGCTAAAGAACTAGGGCAAGATCTAAAGTGTCAGTAGATGCTGGAATCTGGAGCAAACAATAGCTCCTGGAGCTAGGCCCACTGAGTTCCTCCAGCAGTTTGTTTTTTCACTGTTTTACAGAGCTACTGTATATTAGATCTGGTATTGCACAATGAGATAGGTTCAATTATTTTACTCCGCACCTTTCATCCTACCAGCCTCTGCGTCCAGCACATCATCCTTTGTCATTTCTGCTACTGCAACAGGATTCCCCCACCAGTCATATCTTCCCCTCCCCGTCCCCTACTGCTCTCTGCAGGGATCCCTCCGTTTGTGACTTCCTGGTTCACTCAACCCTCCCCATCCCCTGGTACCTTCCCTTGCAACTATAGGAGGTGCAACACTTGTTCTTACCACTCATCCCTCATTACTATTCAGTAAAACATCCCTTTCATGTAAATGACTCACGTGCACCCATTGCGACTTTATCTGCTGCATTCGAAGCTCTTAATGTGGCCTTCGCTCCATCAGCAAGCCAAGGCACAGGGGAGGCGACCATTTTGCAGAGCTCCTGTGGTCCTTCGTCAACGGACATTCTGATCTCTTGGTTAAATTACATTTCAATTCCCCTTCCCATTCCAACACTAACTTGTCTGTCCTCAGCCTTCTCCACTGTTAGTAGCAGCCCAAGCAAACTAGAACACCCTGAGACCATAAGACATAGGTGCAGAATTAGGTCATTTGGCCCATCGAACATGCCCCCCCATGGCTGATCTGTTTGTCCCTCTCAACCCCATTCTCCTGTCCTCCCCGTAACGTTTGATGCCCTTAACAATTAAGGACCTAGCAATCTTTGCTTTAAACATACCCAATGTTGGTCTCCATTGCCATCTGCGGCAAGAATTCCACAGATTCACCATCCACTGGCTAAAGAAATTCCACCACATATTCTGCATGGGTAGTCTACAACTCAAGGGTATAAACATTGAATCTCCCAACTTCAGGTACCCCGCACTCCATCTTCCTCTCTCCTGATCAACGCTGGTTCTCCGCTGTCCTACCCGATCACCCACCCACTTGGCGTCCTATCCTCTCCCCCATTGGTTTCATCTGCTCATCAACCCTTTCTTATCTGGTTCCACTTCTCAGCTTCGCTATTTATCAGGTTCCAGCATATGTAGCTTTTTACATCTTCATATCGCCTTCCATTTGTAGTCACCATCTCTCCCCTCTCTCCAGCCTGGGTCAATATGACCCTTATCTGTGCTTTTTATGGTTCAAGGAATGGTGGAAGAAAGGGAGAAGGAACTAAGAAAAGGTGCTCAGTGTAGTGGAAGAGAATTGAGGGGAAGGACTTCCCTTCCCTCGCAGGGATCACTGCCGTGTCCGCAGGCTCACCAACATCGACCCATCGACCCATTGTCCTCTTCCATCAGCTGTTGAATTCTAGGCTGGTCCATTGCTCTTGGGGTTTTGCTAGAGCTAAAGAATATGTCGGAGTGTGTGAGGTGGGGTGGGTGTTAGAAGCGAGATGGACCAGAGAGTGGGAGAAAATAAAGGAGGGCTGTCTAGTGCAGATAACAGAGGAGGCCCAACTGCAAAGTAGAAGAAAGAACAGGGCAAGAGGTTGGGGGTGGGGAAGGAGCCTGAGAGATTGTGGAAGGGAGTTAGGCAATGCAGGAGATGTTGTACCAGGAGGCATTCCAGGATGGAGAGAATCCGTAGTGGGTTAAAGGGGTGGGAAATGAGGAGGAAACAGAGACTAAGTGCACATGTGACTGTGCAAGCTTGAGATTGCCTAGCACATGTCCACTTATACAGGTGAGTATCGTCAATGCAGCAGAGCTCAGTCTCCACTGGTCTTGAATCTCCTTTTCGAATTAATCCTGTAAAGTCCATGTGGCCGCTAATTAACACATTAGCAGAAATTACACAGGCAATGTTCATTCCACAGTGTGAAGTCTTGCTCCTTGAACATTAGAACTGTTCTGGACAAATTCCACAGTGCTAGTGTTGATCGTTGCTGCCCAACCACAGGCCAGGAGCTCAGTCACATTCACATTGCTGTTATCGCCCTGAGTGAAGGGCCCGTTCCACCCACGCGACCTTTCAGCGACTGTCTTTGATCTTCAAGCTCGAGGACACTCGCCTGGAAAACCTGGAGCTGGATCAACCGTCAGCGATGAAACGGTGAGCTGGATCGACCGACTGCACACACACACACACAAACACATCGCAAAGGTGGGTGCCAGGGGGAGCGCTGTCTGAATATAACAACCGCGATGAACAGAAAGGTAAAAGATGGCTGCACAGTGTACGGTAAGTCCTTTAGAGAGCGCGGAGGGTGGGGGGAGCGGAAGAGATGGAGAGAGAAATGGAGAGAGGGGGAGAGAAGGGGGGGGGGGGGGGGGAGAGAGAGAACGGGGCGAAGGAATGGAGACACTTTCAAGAAGCCAGACAACTTATAATAAAGTTTAACAGGCATTTTACATTACCGGTCAGTTTTCCTTGCTTCTGAAAACTCCAGTGAGCCAATTAAAATGCCCGGTCAGCGAAGGAGATTGCCTACGGCTGCCCTCAACTGCCTGTAACTACATAGCGACCCCACTCCGCTGCACTATGAGATCAAAAGAACCATGCCGACCAAATTTTACTTGCGGAAAATGCTGAACATGCTGAAAAACTTTCTGCGACCTAACTGAGGCCGTGATTATTCGGGAACTTCCCTCGAGCATGATGGAGAGTTCCAGTGACCTCTTAGGACCTCCTTGGACCACGTGTCGACCATGCGGCGAGTTTGAGTCGAGGGCAAATTCTTCTAAACTCGCAGATTAGGTCGCCGCAGTGGGACAGCCCCTTTAGATGTGACTGCTATGATGGCCAAGCTGGAAAGACACGTTTAGTTTATTGACACCCACCCCCCCACCAACCCCCGACAGCAGCTCATTCCAGTATTCTAGTATACCAACCGGCCCCAGACGGTGAGACTCGGCCCCCACCGCTCCTCCACTCGCATGTTGAGTACCGGCTCCCCACAGGGCTGTGTGCTAAGCCCCCTCCTATACTGTCTCTACACCCACGACTGTAGTCCGGTCCACAACAACAACCGCATCGTCAAGTTTGCTGACGACACCACAGTAGTCGGACTCATCTCAAGGGGAGACGAGGCAGCCTACAGAGAGGAAGTCCTGAAGTTGACAACCTGGTGCTCAGAAAACAACCTGGTTCTGAACACCAAGAAAACCAAAGAGCTCATTGTCGACTTCAGGAGGCACAGCACCGACTTAGCTCCCTTATACATCAACGGTGAGTGTGTGGAGAGGGTCTACACCTCCCGGTTTCTCGGCGTCCTTATCTCCGCTGACATCTCCTGGACAGATAACATCACAGCGGTCATCAAGAAGGCTCAGCAGCGGCTGCACTTCCTGAGGGTCCTCAGGAAGCACAACCTGGACTCCAACCTGCTGCTGACCTTCTACCGCTCGTCCATTGAGAGCCTGTTGACATACTGCATTACAGCATGGTACGGCAGCTGCACCATGGCAGACAGGGAGAGGGCTTCAGAGGGTAGTTAGGGCAGCACAGAAGATCATCGGCTGCCCTCTCCCCTCTCTGATGGACATTTACACCTCCCGCTGCCTCAGCAGGGCGAAGAACATTATCAAGGACAGCTCCCATCCAGCATTTGGCCTGTTCAACCTGCTGCCCTCAGGGAGGCGCTATAGGTGCATCAGCACAAGGACAAATAGACTCAAGAACAGTTTCTTTCCAAAATCCATTATCTCCCTGAACTCACACATGCACTGACTTCACAGCTTAACCCCCGGACCTTCATCTATCCACCTACTGTAATTTGTACTGTAACTGTAATTCTATTTATCCATTGTCTTTTATAGATATGTACATAGCGTCGCAGAAACTGTGCACCTTATTCCCCCTCCCCCTTTTTGTTTTTTACACTGAGTAGGAGCAGCTTTTAATCTCATTGTACATGTGTATAGTGACAATAAAAAGGCATTCATTCATTCATAGTGCTGAGAAAATAGCACAATAGCACAAATGTACCAAGTCTGGAATCTGCAGATGTGGCCAAGGATGACTTCTACTTTGTTCTGGAAACCTGACTGTCAAATCTAGAGTTAGAGGTCACAATTTCAGAATAAGGTTCAGGTTCTTTTGGTCTGAGGTAAGGAGGACTTTTGTTCCCGAAAGATGTTTAAATCTTTGAAATGCTCTCCCTTCAAAATCTGTAGGCAGAGGCAGAGGCAGAGGAGCATTTCTTGGCACAAAGGTAAAGCAAGTAACATGGGGATTGTGAAGGGAAGATGGACTACAACATCAGCCATGACATTGATTGGCAGGGTTGGCTTACAGAGCTGAATAATCCTATTCATTTTGCTCAGACTTCAACAAACTGTACATGAAGGCTGTAAAAATGAATTAGTTAAAATATCACTGCTACCTGCCCATTTTGGCAGCACACCACAAATACAACATTCCAACCTTTGTTAAAACATGTCCAAAATTGCCAATCGGTGTACACACTAGCTATTGATAACTCATAATACTATAAAATTGAGAACTAGAATCATAGAGTTTTACATTACAGAACAGGCCTGTCATTTCACCATATCCACATCAATCTTCATGCCCACCTGCACTAATCCAATTTGCCTGCACATCATTCAATGCCTTACCCATATAAGTGCCTGTTAACCTGTTCAGTGCCACCCCGAAGGTAACTCGGGTCATGGATAGTAAAAAAAAAACTTGGCAGTGAACAGATTAAATGTCTCCCAAGCATGCTGATTGTCTCTATTCCATCGTACACAAGAGGCTGGAGAAACTCAGCGGGTGCAGCAGCATCTAAGGAGCGAAGGAGATAGGCGACGTTTCGGGTCGAGACCCTTCTTCAGACTGGTCAGGGATCAGGGAAACGAGAGATATAGACGGTGATGTGGAGAGATAAAGAACAATGAATGAAAGATATGCAAAAAAGTATCGATGATAAAGGGAACAAGCCATTGTAAGCTGTTTGTGGTGTGAAAATGAGAAGCTGGTGCGACTAGGGTGGGGGAGGGAGATAGAGAGAGAGAGGGAATGCCAGGGCCCGAGGGCTGAGGGAGAGGTGGGAAGGGGAGGAGACAGCAAGGGTTAACAGAATTGAGAAAATTCAATGTTCAAGCCCAGAGGATGCAGACTCCCTAAGCGGAATATGAGGTGCTGTTCCTCCAACTTGCGGTCCCCCACCAGGACGGTCTCAAAGCCCTCCGGTTCTTCCTCGACCAGAGGAGCAACCTATACCCGTCCACTGACACCCTCCTCCGCCTAGCGGAGTTGGTCCTTACCCTCAATAACTTCTCTTTTGATTCCTCCCATTTCCTCCAAACACAAGGCTATGGGCACACGCATGGGCCCCAGCTACGCGTGCCTCTTTGTCGGGTACATCGAGCAATCCTTGTTCTCGACGTACCAGGGCCCCATCCCCGACCTCTACCTCCGTTACATCGACGACTGCTTTGGTGTCACCTCCTGCACCCACACACAACTGACTGACTTCATCCATTTCACCACCGACTTCTATCCGGCACTCAAATACACTTGGACCATTTCCGACATTTCCCTACCATTCCTTGACCTCACCATCTCTATTGCAGGTGATACACTCCTGACCGACATCCACTACAAACCCACTGACTCCCACAGCTACCTGGACTACTCTTCCTCCCACCCTGCTTCCTGTAAGGACTCCATCCCCTATTCCCAATTCCTCCGTCTACGCCGCATCTGCTCCCAGGATGAGGTGTTTCACACCAGGTCATCACAAATGGCCTCATTCTTCAGAGAACGGGGATTCCCCTCCCCCACTATAGATGAGGCTCGCACCAGGGTCTCCTCCATACCCCGCAACACTGCCTCTCTCCCCATTCCCCCACTCGCAAACAGGGCAGAGTCCCCCTGGTCCTCACCTTTCACCCCACCAGCCGGCAAATACAACACATAGTCCTCCGCCAGTTTCGCCACCTCCAACGTGACCCCTCCACTCGCCACATCTTCCCATCACCCCCCCCCCCCCCCCCCCTGTCTGCCTTCTGCAAAGACCGCTCCTTCTCGCAACTCCCTTGGCAATTCTTCCCTTCCCTCCCGCTCTACCCCTTCCCCGGGCACTTTCCTTGCAACCAGCAAGAAATCACATGGGGACCCAAGCAGTCCTTCCAGGTCCGACAGAGGTTCACCTGCACCTCCTCGAACCTCATCTACTGCATCCGCTGCTCCAGATGCCAGATGATCTATATCGGTGAGACCAAGCGGAGGCTTGGCGATCGTTTCGCCGAACAACCTCCGCTCGGTCCGCAATAACCAACCCGACCTCCCGGTGGCTCAGCACTTCAACTCCCCCTCCCATTCCGTATCCGACCTCTCGGTCCTGGGCCTTCTCCACGGCCAGAGTGAGCAACACCGCAAGTTGGAGGAACAGCACCTCATATTCCGCTTGGGGAGTCTGCATCCTTTGGGCTTGAATATTGAATTTTCTCAATTCTGTTAACCCTTGCTGTCTCCTCCCCTTCCCACCTCTCCCTCAGCCCTCAGGGGCCCTGGCATTCCCTCTCTCTCTATCTCCCTCCCCCACCCTAGTCGCACCAGCTTCTCATTTTCACACCACAAACAGCTTACAATGGCTTGTTCCCTTTATCATCGATACTTTTTTGCATATCTTTCATTCATTGTTCCTTATCTCTCCACATCACCGTCTATATCTCTCGTTTCCCTGATCCCTGACCAGTCTGAAGAAGGGTCTCGACCCGAAACGTCGCCTATCTCCTTCGCTCCTTAGATGCTGCTGCACCTGCTGAGTTTCTCCAGCCTTTTGTGTACCCTCGATTCTCCAGCATCTGCAGTTCCTTCTTTAACACGTCTCTATTCCATCGTCGCCTTTGGCAATGTTCCAGTTATCAACCACTCGCTTTCCCTTTCAATTCACCTTTAAAATTCCCTTCCTCTCAACTTAAACCTATCCCCTCTTGCATCTGACACCCTCACCATAGAAAAACGATTTTGACTGGCTATGTTAACGCTGCCCCTTGTATGCCAAATACCACCGGCAGGTCAGCCTTCAACATCCTCCCTCCAGGAAGACAAGCCAATGCTCTCCAATCTCTCCCAAGAACTAAGGCTCACCAATCCAGGCAATGTACTGGTGAATCTCCTCTGCACTTCCTCTGGCACAATCATATCCTTCCAGTAGCACAATGACCAGAACTGCGCACAATACTCCAAGAGCGTTATTGTTTTAAAATTATTATTATTATTTTTTAATTCTTTATTAGAAGCAATGTACATTACAATGATATAAGCCAAAAATAACATAATACATTTCCTGTACCACTTCTTATTTTATAATTTAAGAAGAAGAATAAGAAGAAGAATAGAAAGAGTTAGATAGGATAGTAAGTGCGTGAAGGAGTGATCGGGAAGAACCCGTAGAAGCTCAAAACACAAGAAAGACTAAAAAAGAAAAACAAAGGAAAAGAAAGGAAAATATATATATATATATATATATATATATAGAAGACAGAAAATATGAAAAAGTAAAATAAGCTAAAAGGGATGTACCTACTCCGTATCTTTACACACCCCTCACCAGGTGCTGATACCCTTTATTTTCAGAGTTGTTTTGCACCCTATTGCTTGTAATAAGTCGATAAATGGAGACCAAATCTTTTGGAAATGGTCTGATTTGCCTGCTAGGAGGAATCTCATATCTTCTAGGTGTAACATATCGGACATATTTGAGATCCACATTTTTATCGTTGGTATGGGAGCGTTTTTCCAAAATTTAAGTATGTTTTGTTGCCATTATTAAACCAGAATTAAGGAAGTTCTTTTGGAATGAAGTCAGCTCACAGCTGACTTCCATTGTTCCAAAAATAATCAATTCTGCATTCGGTTTCAATTTTATTTTGAATAATTTTGTAACCATTTCAAAGATTTCATTCCAGAATTTTTGGATTTTTATGCAAAAAACAAAGGAATGCGCTATGGTTGCTTCTTGCGATAAACAGTTATCACAAATTGGGGAGACATTTGGAAACAATTTACTTATTTTAGTTTTTGAATAATACAGTCTATGTAGAGTTTTAAATTGGATTAAAATATGTCTTAGATTGATCGAGCATTTGTGCACATATGTTTATCCCAACTCTCTTTCGAGATTTTTATAGCTAGTTCTTGTTCCCAATCTCTTCTAATTCCATCAGATGTTGGTATTTCTATATTTAGGATAATATTATACAAATATGAATATTAAATTAGTTGAATCTGCCTTTATATTCATTGTTTCGTCTAATAAGTCTGGAGACAAATTTTGATATTCTTGTGTATATTTTTTCAAGTAATCACGAATTTGAAAATATATAAAATATTGATTACTTCTCAGGTTGTATTTAAGTTGTAGTTGTTGGAATGAAAAGAAATTTCCATTTTCATACATGTCTCCGAACGTTTCAATTCCTATTCTTTTCCCAATATGTAAATGATTTATCAATACTAGAAGGTTTAAACGACGGATTATTAACTATAGGGGTGAGAAGTGATAAATTTCGTAATTTAAGGGTTAATTTTATTTCTTTCCAAATTCTGATAGTACTATGAATAATTGGATTTTTACTATATATTGTATTATTCAATTTTGTTGGTGAGAGAAGGATCGCTCCTGTATTAAAAGGAGGCGCAATCCTCTCTCTCCATTACTATCCAGTGCACCCGCTGGGCAGAATTGTCCAACAGGTGAATCACATTTTTGACATTTGCTGCCCAATAATAATACAAAAAATTAGGGAGTATTAATCCACCAAATTCTTTGGGTTTGCACAAATGTCTTCTTTGAATTCTATGAGATTTATAGTCCCATATGAAGTGCATTCTAACCAGCGTTTTATAAATTTGTGACATTACCTTCAATTGATATTTTCTATGCTCTGATCTATGAAGACAAGCATCCTGTGGAATTAATTGCCACAGAAGGCTGAAGAGGCCAACTCAATGGATATTATTAAGGCAGAGATGGATAGGTTCTTGATTAATCCGGGTGTCAGGGGTTAAGGGGAGAAGGCAGGAGAATAGGATATTGTACAGGATACTGAGTTGGATGATCAGCCATGATCATATTGATTGGCGGTGCAGGCTCGAAGGGCCGAATGGCCTACTGCACCTATTTTCTATGTTTCTATGTTAATAGGATTAGGAGGGATAGATCAGCCATGATTAAAGGGCAGAGTAGACATGATGTGCTGAATGGCTGTATTCTGCTCCTATCATTTATGAACATACTGTAAGCCTTCTTCACCATTCTATTTACCTGTATTACTATTTTCAGAGAACTATGACTTGACACCAAAGGTCCCACAGTTCATCAGCATCCTACCATTTACTACACATGTCCTACTCCTATTTGACTTCCCAAAATATATTATATCACACTTTTCAGCAATACATTCTATCTGCCAACCCTCTGTTCAAATTTTCATCTGATCTGTACGCTGCTGTACTCTTGAACAAATGTCCTCACTATCCAACTTTTGTTTCAAACTTAGTAATTATACCTCCTACATTCACATCATTACCAACAGCAACTGATCAGGACCAATCGCTGCAGTGCACCACTGCCCACGGAACTCCATTCCGAAAGCACCCTTCAGCACCACCTTCTTCCCACCTTCTCTCCCCAACCTTTTTATTGGATGCAATTAGCCAGCTCACCTTGTGCCTTAACTTTCCGAACCAATTTACAATGCAAGATCATGTCAAATGCCTTACTGAAGCTCAGAGAGTCAACATTCACCACCATACATTTATCGGTCTTATAGTTACTTCCTCAAGAGCCGAGTAAAAAATAATGAGGCAGCACCTCCCCTGTACAAAGCCATGCCGACTGTCCCTGATCATCCTGTCTTACCAAATACACAGAAATCCCATCTCTTCCCTGTAGCCAACATGAGGCACACCAGCTTGACATTTCCCGGCTTGTTGTCCTTCTTAAATATTCTTTTGTTGTCCTTCTTAAATATAGGAACAAAGTTAGCTATCTTCCAGTCTCTTCAACCTCAAATGTTGCTACTGAAGATGCAAAAATGTCTGCCAAGGCTCCAGTTATCTCTTCCCTCATTTCACACAGCAACCTGGGACAAGTCTTAAAGAAGACTCACCACCTGAAACAGGAGAGAGCTGGAAGCATTCAGCAGCATTTGAGAAAAGTAAAACAGAGTTAATATTTCAGTTGCAAGACCCTACACCTGAACGAATACAACATGTGTCTGAAGAAGGGTTTTGGCCCGAAACGATGCCGACTCGCCCCGACTGCTTGCACCCGCTGAGTTTCTCCAGCCTTTTGTGTACCCTCGATTTTCCAGCATCTGCAGTTCCTTCTTTAACACAACATGGGTTAATGTCCTCAGTACTGCAGTTCTGTACACTGCGGCACTTTGACTAGCCAGTCCCCACTAGGGGGCAGTACAGAATAGATTTAACAGGCTGTATATTAGCCTGAAGTTTTATTGTTTGAAATGAGACCCAATTTCTCTGAAAAACAAGTGGGGACAGACATATCGTAAAGATCACCATTTTTGGAGACAATGTCCCCCTTGAATTTGTGACCTCGTGCACAGTGGAGTGACATTAGCAATGAAAAGCATTTTCCTGAGGCCCACCTAGAGTCATACAGTGTGGAAACAGGCCCTTTGGCCCAACATGTCCCATCTACACTATTCCCACCTCCCTGCGTTTGGCCCACATCCCTCTAAACGTATGATCCATGTACCTGTCTAAAGGTTTCTTGAATGTTGCGATAATACCTGCCTCAAACTCCTCTTCCACTAGCTCATTCCACACATACACTACCCTTTGTGTTAAAAAAGTTACCCCTCAGGTTCCTATTAAATCTACCACCCACCCCCCCCCCCCCCCCCCCCCCCCCCACCTTAAAACTATGTCCTCTGGTTCTTGATTCCCCTAGTCTGGGTAAGAGACTTCTACCATTGCCATACAAAAGTGGACTTTCAACGAAGCCTTCTTCCATGTGACAGAAAGGGGACTCTCAGCTGATCACTAGACAGTGCTCGGGACTCGTCATAAGCTCCTATCGGGCTCCCACCAAAACCTTCCACCAACCTCGATCTTTCTCAAAGAGGCAAACTCACAGGCATAACAGTGACACAGCTGGTAAAGCTGCTCTAGAGACCCAGGTTTGATCCTGACCTCGGGTGCGGATGCTGTATGTGTGGGGTTTGCATGCTCTGTCTGTGGTAGAGGTGCCATGGGTTTGCTCCGAGTACTCTGGTTTTGGGTGCCTTTTTGAGGAAGATTGAGGTTGGTGAGTGGTTTTGGTGGAGTCCCATAGGAGCTTGTTACTCAAGCCTGCAGCAACAGTAAATGACCAACTCAAGAGTCCCCTTTCAAAGACATGTAGGTTTGTAGCGATGAATCATCATTAGATACAGGCAAGGTCTGGAAGACTGGCTGTATGGTTTATTAGATCCCTCATAATTCTATTATTATCTTACAAGATCGACCACTGGTTACTGTGGTCTCTGGAATATTGGAGGCACTGCAGACTAAACAGTAGAGTTGTGAGTTGCAGGGGTAGCCCTACTATTGTTTGTTTTTTGAGTACGTGTGTGTATATATATATATACACTATGAAGAGCTTGCAGGTTTAACAAAGAGCACGTAGGCATCATCTGAGTGCAGCTACCACATTCTGTTTTCGTTTAGTTTAGAGATACAGCATGGAAACAGCCCCATCGGTCCACGTCAACCATTGATCACCCATTCACACTAGTTCTATGTTATCCCACTTTCCCATTCACTCCCTACACACCGGGGACAATTTGCAGAGGCCTATTAGACCTACAGACCCACATGGAAACCGGAGCACCCGGAGGAAACCCACGTGGTCATGGCGAGAAGGTGCAAAGTCCACACGGGTCAGGATTGAACCCAGGTCTCTGGCGCTGCAAGGCAGCAACTCTACCGCTCGCAACTGTTTAGCCTTATTAAATTAGACATGCCATGAAGAAAATTATAAAGCTTCCTTTTATGGCTTGTGCATACAAATGTTTCGCCAATGTTACAGTGAGTAGAACAAAAAACATTTAGTGAGGCAAGGCCATATACAAATTGCTAAATTGTTTTAGTTTGTAATTATGGACCTTGAAATTGTATCACCTCACACAATGGCTTTGAACACAATGTGACTCTATTTAAAAAAAACTGGTGTGTGCTAGAATATCTGCCTGGGACCCTTGCCCACTATTGGCACAACAATCTTTTTTAGATTATATATTTTGTATTAATGTTTACAGTAATTATTTCACTCGGTCATATATTTAAATTATTAGTGCAATTTGCCTACTACTATCGGTTGTTCACCCACTGCTGGATGTCAAAACTCTTTTCAAACTGACTCATGACTGACAGCAACATGAGAAACGACTAGGTCTACACCGGGGGGGGGGGGGCAGTTAGCTCACCGTGGGCATCCTTCTTCTCCGCCAGTGGCAATGTCCTGCTTGGCTCCTAACTACAAAGCCACAGCCATTGAATAACAAAATGGAACTGCACTAAGATGATTGACACAAAAATGCTGGAGTAACTCTGCAGGCCAGGCAGCATCTCTGGAGATAGAGGCAAAATACTGGAGAAACTCACCGGGTCTGGCGGCATCTTGGAGGACAAGGAAAGGCTACATCTCTGCTGGACATGGATAGGTGACATTTTGGGTCAGGATAGGTTCAGATTCATAGAAAGGCGCTGTTTCGGGATGGGACCCTTTTTCAGACTGCATGGATAGGTCACATTTTGGCTCAGGACCCTTCTTCAGACAGTGATAGATGGATACAGGCAAGGGGAAATTTTTGATTGGTAGATGAGTTAATCCAGCACTTTGTGTTCACCGCAAGATTGCAGCACCTGCAGTTCCTTGTGTCTGCACTAAGACGTAAACAGTACCAACTAATTCATGAGTAAAGGCAGTTTTGTAAATTTATTGTGAACAGTGCAAGTTAGCAGGTTACATATTTGACATACAGATTCAGCAGTTTATCAACAGTCAAATCTGTGCCATTTTGCTTCCTGCCAAAATGAAGTAACTTAATCTTTTGATGTGTTCTTTTAAATATAAACAATAAACATTCCCTTCACAACTTCAGGTTAAATTATAATGTTTTTAATATCATATTTGCTCTAACAAATGATTGTTACATCTTATCAGCAAGTTTAGATGTGAATTTAAATGAACAATTTGACAGCTTCCACCTGTAATTTTTTTTTTCTTAAGGTTCTCTCTTCAGCCAAGAACCAGCTTCAAAGTTTTACCATCACTGTGTTTGTTTGTGAATGCCTCAGGCTAATCCTGCCATTTTAGGCTTCATTACCCTTAACGCAGAAGGCCCTACATATATTGAAGGCTTCTTCTGATCGATCACATAAAAAAATAAAATCAAGAAAACTGTACAATCAATCATATTGGTCATCATTACCAAGCTGTTCTAATGTTACATATGCATGTACACGAAACAATAAATTAAAAAAATAATTATTCAGCACAGAATATACTCCTCAAGTATACTCAATATTATGTCAGAATGACTGCTTTCATTTCATTTGGCCGTAGATTCCCCACTGGTTTCTTTCATTGCCAGCATACATTAAATACTCTCAGAAACATTTTGCCAGGAAAGAAAAAACTAATAATTAACTGCAGAAATAATGTAACTTCAACATTTAAAGATTGAAGCTTACATTGAAGTTGAAAAAGAAAAGTCAATGTTTCCATGAAATATTGATGCTGTGTGTTTGGCCTTTACAGCCAAGCAGTCTGGCTTGTGAAACCCACAAAATACAAATGGTTTACACAAGTTTTTACACTAAATGTTTTGATAGAAAATATTCCAATGGCAGGACTGTTTCTCGGTTGCAGGTCGTATCAGCAGGATTTTTACCGTAAATATATCTCCCAAAACAGAGTACAAAATCTGAGTTGGGCAAATAATCTAATAACAGTAAAATAATACATGGTTTCAAGTGTTAAAGTGGAAGAGTACCCCTTGTCTATAACTTAACAGGAGAAAACCAGCATGGATTTAGTAAGATCCTATTCTGACAAATACCATCATTTCTTTGAGGACATTTCAGATCAAGTATTCTCTTGACATTGCTTAGCTCTATCTTCAGAAAACATTAAAATAAACTTCATGTAAATTTTTCTAAACAAACTAAAAGTTTTAAGATTGCAGATAACACAAAAGGTCTGAATTAGAAGGAAGAAATATGAAAGGATTAGAAGTCAATTGGAAGTCGCCAAAGTCTGTGTACCAATTAGGTTAAACTATCCAATACCCATCAACAACTGGAATCTTGTTACATTTGAGGACAATAAAACCACTGATAAATGTTTATGTGTTTGAGGGAGAGAGCAACGAGGAAGATTTAACACTGATGAATCTGGAGTATTGCACGTAATCAAAACAATTAAAGTCACAGGTATAAAATAATGAAACTAAGCTGGCAGAAGGAATATCAAATTGGAACCTAGCAGTAATAGCTAAGATATCACTGGTAAAACTTAAATGCCACTTTTGATGTGCATTCAAAAGAGCAAATCAACTCAGAACTATTGAATGGTTTAAAAATGACGTGCCTAGCATTCCACTAAGGTTTCTTTTCAAGATTCTCAATGTTAACAGAGTCAGAGTGATACAGTGTGGAAACAGGCCCTTCGGCCCAACTTGCCCATACCGGCCAACATGTCCCAGCTACACTAGTCCCACCTGCTCGCATTTGGTCCATATCCCTCCAAACCTGTCCTATCCATGTACTTGTCTAACTGTTTCTGAGATGTTTGGATAGTCCCTGCCTCAACCACCAAATACATTGATGTATATCTATGAAGAACTACCAGGTGTTTGGAATAATTTTACCAAGTAGTAGAACATATACAACATTATTGGAGTTTTCAAAGAAAAAGTTAAAAGCTATAATATGAGGATGAAAAGGATGGGTTCCAAAGGGCTCTAAATGGCATTTCTTTGAGTTGAGTTTTCACATGTTCTGTATTCAAGTCCTGTGAGGAATAGCAATAATGTTCTCTTCTTAAAGGAGAATCATTGAGCATTTAAGCAAAGAGTTTTTTGATGGGGTTTGTGAACCCGAGAATCATCGTTATTCTCTTTGAAGTTTCTGCAGTCATAAAAGTAAAGTGCAGCCTGAAGACTTGCGATCTCAGCGGTATCCTCTCCCCATTACGTCAGGTCGGCAGTAATAGCAGGACATTTCTCCCACATCTGCATGGTCCAAAGATTCCAGGTGTGTAAAAGTACATTTCTGTCCATGTGCCGTTAGGAGTCCTGTCAATATTTCGTTTCCAGTGGGATATTTGATGAAACCGAGACCAGTGACGTTGGTCTACTCACAGGTATGCTGATCTGCGGAGCTGGAAATGAGTGTTGCTTTGATGACTTTGGTGCCAGGTCTCTTTTCAACCGATTTTGCCTGAGGAAAAACATTGAATGTTAGTGTGAGTTTAGTATAACTTTGATATGTAAACTTTTAACTGTTTTCTGATTGTAAAAATAGAACAAAAAATTGTAAGAAGAGGAGGCACAGCGATGCAGTAGTAGAGTTGTTGTCTTACAGCGCTAGAGACCTGGGTTCGATCCTTACTTAGGGGGCTGTCTGTACAGAGTTCGTAAATTTTCCCTGTGACTGCATGGGCTCTCTCCGGGTGCTCCAGTTACCAAAGACGTACAGGTTTGTAGGTTAGTTGGCTTCAGTGAAATAAATGTAAATTGACACAATAGTGCAGGATAGTGCTAGTGCACAGGGTGATCGCTGGTCGACGTGGGCTCGGCAGGCCGAAGGGCCTGTTTCCACGCTGTTTTCCTAATGTTTAAAGTAAAGAGAAACACTTCTACTGCACAAACACAACAGCCTCAGCTGACTCCACGATATATCAATTACAATCATGTTGTTATTTTGCGACAACTTCACATTTTATTTTAAAAAAACATAATTTTAAATAGTGCCTTTGTCTCTGCTTATTCCCACTCCACTCCCGCAGTTTTAATCACATTTCATATCCTGGTGTACTGCCTACTCCCCTGCCTACAGTATTGGCACAATATTGTTTTTCCTTCGTCCATCCCTTTTCAGGAAAAAATGGTAATGCACAAAATGTTCTAAAACCAATATTTAATATACTTTTAATAATCCTCCGCGCTTGTTAGAAATGGATAGAACAAGATTGGATTGTCCTTTCCAGGGACGGCCGCAGCCATAATAGAGTCCAAGCCAATGATTCATGACTAACAAAAGTACTATTCATTACAGACAATGGAAACAATTGACTCAAAAATTATGTGCATAAATCAAACTCAGTCACTTGCAACAGTGTGGTCATCTGCATGATTGACGGGGCAACTGGCTGACTAGAACCCCATTATATGCAACCATAATATTTTAATATAAATAAATTCCTTTTTAAAATCTGCATAAGATATAAGTGACTCTAATCTTCCCTTTCTCCCCATAACCCTTGTCACCCGTTCCAATCAAGACTTTGTCTATTAAAAATATCCACTGACTTGGCTCTGTGACTTGATGTGACTGTGACAATGAGCTCCGCAAATGAGCTCCCTTGGTGAAAATGTTGCTGATTCTTTGCTTCTCTAGTTCGAATTTGCATATTTGATTACACTGTTACCAAAAACAAAATCACTTGAGTCAACAGACTGTATTGACTCAAAGCTAGCGTGCATTTTACTGGGTTGTGTTTCCCTGCGGTACCAGATGGGTACCCCACACCTATACCTTCACCTGATGATGGCCAGCATGTGAGAAGCTTGGCTTGCTCACCTTAAAGGCCAGCGAGTAGTGAAACTGTTGGGCGGGTGTCATTTCACATGTAGGTGCACTTAAATGGGAACTTTAGTTTGCCCGTGTAACAGTTTCGACATGACTAGCAATTTCTATATTCATGGCATTTAAATGAATTACAAATAATAATTCCTCGTTTCCTATTTACCTGTTGTAGTGTTTTAAAAGGAACAGCACCAAGGTGAAAATCAGTATTATTCCGATTACAATTACAGCTACAATAGCACCAGAACCTGGAAAACAAAGAAAAAATAAATCAATTTTTAGCAAGCTTCCTGCCCACATTAACCTGCCCATGCCAGGAAGTGGGGGCTTTTGGACAATGCTTCTGCCATCAGTTCCATTCACTCTACTTACACTGTTATTAATAATACTTGTCCTCACAGACCCCACTTAAAACTTATGCAGGCAATTGATTTCGTTTTAAGTCAATACAGTCTGTTGATTCATATTCATGTTTGTTTTATGATTCAGTGGCTATCATTACTTTTATCCTTCAAGAAATGACAACTTTTCTTTCCACTGAACCGGATTAGGAAGTGGCATATTTTGAAAGAAAACTGAAAATAAATACATTGTGACTTAAGTTCACAGAAATAAATATCACGAATAGCTCGTCTGGAAGAAATGTCATACCATTTCCGGGCATTTCATGGGCAAGGAGCTAACCAGAAAGGGATGAGGAGACCTTCATGTCACCTCAAGTCCATAGGAGGCTATGGACTTAAGATGACTGGCAAAGGCACCAGAATGGAGACACCAGAAGGGCAGCATGGTGGCGCAGCAGTAGAGTTGCTGCCTTACAGTGCTCGGAGCGGCAGAGACCTGGGTTCGATCCTGACAATAGGTGCTGTGTGTGAAGAGTTTATACGTTCTCCACGTAACTGCGTGGGTTTTCTCTGATTTTTCAGTTTCCTCCCACGTTCCAAAGACATACAGGTTTGTAGGTTAATTGGCTTGGTATAAATGTAAATTATCAGCGCAGACTTGGTGGACCAAAGGGCCTGTTTTCGCTCTGTATCTCTAAACTATACTCTACAAGGAAGATGAGGAGACATTTTTACTCAGAGGATTCTCACAACTGGGAACGCACGACAATGTATTTCAAAAGTAAATTAAAAATTACTCAACACAGCTGAAGAAATTTGGGGAAAAGAGCCGAGAAAATCAACGAATGGAAATGCCACCAAAATGACGGGCCAAACTCTTTTCTGCACTGATTTAATTCTTCATTAATTCTCTGTTTAATCCCCATGATTAAATACATTACAATATCACTGAGGCATAAGCTGTTCATGCTCTAAATCATCTGTCCATTCCCTCCACAGATGTGCCTGGCCAGTGAGTTTCTCCAACACTTTGTGTTTAGCTCAGGATTCCAGCACCTGCAGTTTCTTGTGTCTGCAATTCACAAACTTATTTGCACGAGTGTAGATCAGATTTTTCATTCTTCAGATTGGACTTAATGTATTTCAAACATGGCATCAACAGATCTCACGATGAGAAGCCATTGAAAAGGAAAGGATGCAATTTGTAATCATGTCCCTGACTGATCACCCACTGGATTAAGGTAAAGCCTATTCAACAACTCTGCAGCAAGCATCCTCTGCTTCCTCCGCATTACGCTACAGGGCACTTTCTGTAAATGGACACAAAGTGCTGGAGTAACTTAGCGGGTCAGTCAGCATATCTGGAGCAAAAGGATGGGTGACGTTTCGGGTCGGGACCCTTGTTCAGACTAATGTTTCGGGTCGGAACTCAACCAGCAACTGTCAGTTCTTTGTTTCTATATTCGGGCACATTCTGTATTTGGGTCTTGGTTTTGAATTTGTAGGAAAAATGTATATATTAATGCAAGAATAAATAACTTTCAATGAAGTAGTAATCTGCACGACCCGAGTCAACATAAAAATAGATATTGTTACAGTGACGAAGCCACGCGTAGACACACCCTGAAATGTCGAGCACCAGACAACAAACTTGTTTTGAAGATAAGATAATAGCAAAAATCCAGTTTGTCATCTAACTCTTGATAACAAGGTTATTTATAATGATAGCCTTGTTGTGAACTTTCTCATCTCATTAAACATTCTGCGTTGTGGCGTTTAATCTTAAACCAACATAATTTTAATGTTTTGTTTTTGTGTAGTCCATCAGGCAAAGCAGCCTCCCTCCCCCAGCGATTCTGTTTTCACACTGCCTCGAGAAAACAGCCAATACAACCAGGCACCTGTCACACCTCCGTCATTCCCTCTTCCCTCCTCTTCTGCTGGACAGCAGGTTCAGAAGGTCTAAAGCATGTACAACCACATTCAAGAACATCTTCCCCACTGTTGGCCGCACCTCTCATAAGTGAAGGACGTTATTCCCAGTTTTCCAATCTACATTGTGGCACCTGCACTTTTTCCATATGAACTTTCTCTATAGCTGTAACACTGTATTCTGTATTCTGGATCTTCCCCTATTGTAGTTGATCTTGATTTGATTGTACTTATGTATAGTATATCTAATCAGTTTGGATAGCATGCAAAACAAATCTTTTCACTATACCTTGGTACACATGATAGTAATCATAATCACACTTTATTAGCCAAGTATGTTTTGCAACATACAAGGAATTTCATTTGCCATACAGTTATATGCAACAGAACACACAAAATACATTTTAACATAAACATCCACCACAGTGACTCCTCCACATTCCACACTGTGATGGAAGGATAAAAGGGGTTCAATCTCTTCCCTTCTTTGTTCTGCCATGGCCATGGGCCTCGAGCCTTCTGCTGACGGGGCGATCTTGGCTCCTGTAACGTTTGGGCCCTCTGCGTCGGGGCGATCAAGCTCCTGCATCCGGGGGGGGGGGATCTTAGCTCCCCCGCAGCAGGCAATCAGACCTCAGGTCGGGGCTGGTTGAAACCTTCTGCGTCATTTGGAGCTTCCCGACATCGGCCTCCACCCGAGACTGCGAGCTCCTCAATGGTGAAATCCGCAGGCCGTGGTTAGAGCATCGATCCAGGCAGTGGGGTTCAAAGTCAGTCCCGACCAAGGCCTCCAGCTCCATGATGTTAGGCCGCAAAGCAACCGGAGATACGATCCGGAAAACAATTGCATCTCCGGGAAGGTAAGCGATTATAAAAAGGTTTCCCCTGACCCCCTCCCCACCCACCACATAAAACAAACCAGAGAACATTAAAACAAACTTTTAAAACACACTAAAAATAACAACAACAAAAAAACGAAAATGACAGACAGACTGTTGGCGAGGCTGCCATAAACCTAAACCTGTCAGGATATCCTGATTGTTCCTATAAAACCTTGAACTTAAATCTGAACAAAGCAATAAATATGGGAGATAATTTGGAATACGACAAGTTAGTAAACTACATTAAAATGTATAACAGCAAACACGCCATGGTTAACATTTACAGAATTAACACTTGGTCTATGTATAAGGCAAAAAAACGTGAAATAGCAGTGCTTATTTTGAGAAAAACACAAAATTAGTTCAAAGGCTCATTGCCAATAAAAGCAGTCTGAGGAATGGGAACATTTCAAAATTCAGCAAAGGAGGATGAAGACTGAAAAGGATGGAGAAAGCGAGGCAGGATGGACTACTCCTGCTTCTAGCTTTATGTTTGTTAAACCACGGCGTTTTTTGGGAGAGAAGTCATAGAGTCATAGTGATACAGTGTGGAAACAGGCCCTTCGGCCCAACTCGCCCACATTGGCCAACAATGTCCCAGCTACCCTAGTCCCCACTTGCCTGCGCTTGGTCCATAACCCTCCAAACCTGTTCTATCCATGTACCTGTCCAACTATTTCTTAAACAATGGGATAGTCCCAACCTCAACTACCTCCTCTGGCAGCTTGTTCCATACACCCACCACCCTCTGTGTGAAAAAGTTACCCCTCGAATTCCTATTAAATCTTTTCCCCTTCACCTTGAACCTATGCCCTCTGGTCCTCGATTCCCCTACTCAGGGCAAAAGACTCTGTGCATGTACCCGATCTATTCCTCTCATGATTTTGTATACCTCGATAAGATCTCCCCTCATCCTCCTATGCTTCATGGAATAGCGACCCAGCCTACTCAACCTCTCCCTATTGCTCACACCCTCTAGTCCTGGTAACATCCTCGTTAAAAAAAAATCAAGTATTTCTTCACGGTTCTAATTACAATGGACCTCGGGGCAAAATATGACTGGAACACTCATTGCCTAGGTTCAGCAATAACAATGATGACTTAGCAATGTGGAACCACAATCAACATGGAAAAAATCAAAAAGGCTTGGGGGTGAAATACAGCATAAACATGGTGGGAAAAGAATCTAAGTATTACACTCTTCAACTCGTCAAAGAATCAGTGATGTTTTGGCACAAAACCCTTCTTCAGATCCTTCTTTCGGTCTTGAACCAAAACGTCACCCATTCCTTCTCTCCAGAGATGCTGCCTGTCCCGCTGAGCTACTCCAGCATTTTGTGTCTATCTTTGGTTTAAACCAGCATCTGCAGTTCCTTCCTACGCAAAGGTAAGGGGCAGTTTCTCATGGTTTGCAGAACAATAAATTTAAACAACTCTTGAATACCGATGTATATAATCCCCTCAACATTTCACAGCCTTTTGCAGCCTCTGAACTTTGTGACCTATAGAGATTTGTTTCCCATTCACAGAGCAGATTTTCTTTCAAATTAAAGGTGCACCTTATTCCTTCCGCGGATATAGTTTCTGGGAATTCAGTGACAATGACCACAGAATGAACAGCTCATTTATTCAGGTAAGACAGCATTGTTCACTATGAAGGCTTTTCTTGTTAAGAAATTGGCACTCAAACAAGATCTACTGCGACTATTATTTTTTTCTTGGTTATCTTTATGTTTTTTCTCACCCTCCCTCAGCTTCCCTTGTGTTCTCCTGCAGATGCTTATATGTAGGTGCTAAACCTTTTGTTAAACCCATTTACGGGAGATGGATTACATTGACAAGGCAAACATTTAATTGACCCACCCTGATGCCGATGAGGGGGGTCGCAGTGAGTTGTGTTCTTGAATTGCATAGTTTAGAGATACAGATACAGCGTGGAAACAGGCTCTTTGGCCCACCGAGCCCGCGTCGACCAGCAATCCCAGCATATTAACACTTTACATTTATACCAAGCCAATTATCCTACAAACCTGTACGTCTTTGGAGTGTGGGATAAACCCACGTGGTCACGGGGAGAACGTACAAACTGTGTACAGACAGCACCCGTAGTCGGAATCGAACCCTGGTCTCTGGCGCTGTAAGGCAGCAACTCTACCGCTGAGCCATCGAGCCGCCCAACGTGAAGGTACTTAGAGCTGCTGGTGTAGAGCGAATGGCAGTGACGATGAAGGAACGACAATAACAATCCAAGTCAGCATAACAAGTGGCTTGGACTGGAACCCAGAGGCAATGATGTTCCCATATACATGTCACTCTTATCCTTCAGAGTTTGGGGACACTGATTTGGGAGATGCTGCTGAAAAGCAGAATAATGGTAGGGTAGAGTTCCACAATCGTCACTGTCACCAATACCTTGCTTTTGCCCCTGAGAGGATAGTTCAGGCCGCAGACACTGGTGGACCCCTTGACTGAATTCATGCACATTCTGGTAAGGACCATTGTTGGTAGAAAGTAGAAGAAAATGTTCTCGTTATTTTATCAATATTCATGTTACTTAAATCTCTGGGTGTATATGTGTAGGAAGGAACTGCAATACTGGTTTACACTGAAGATAGACACAAAATGCTGGAGTAACTCAGCGGGACAGGCAGCATCTCTAGATTTATTCAAAGGAAACTGGTTAAACATAGAAACATAGAAAATAGGTGCAGGAGTAAGCCATTCGACCCTTCGAGCCTGCACCACCATTCAATATGATCATGGCTGATCATTCAACTCGGTATCCTGTACCTGCCTTCTCTCCATACCCCCTGATCCCTTCAGCCACATCTAACTCCCTCTTAAATATAGCCAATGAACTGGCCTCAACTAACTTCTGTGGTAGAGAATTCCAGAGACTCACCACTCTCTGTGTGAAAAATGTTTTCCTCATCTAGGTCCTAAAGGAATTCCCCCTTATCCTTAAACTGTGACCCCTTGTTCTGGACTTCCCCAACATCGGGAACAATCTTCTTGCATCTAGCCTGTCCAACCCCTTAAAAAGTTTGTAAGTTTCTATAAGATCCCCCCTCAATCTTCTAAATTCCAGCGAGTACAAGCTGAACGTACAACATCGTAAGGGCAGGTGTATCAACAGTGGTTCCATCAACTAGCCAAACGTCCCTCGAATTCAGAAAATTAAGTCATTATTATGAAGACATTGAAGATGATGAAAGTATTTGATTAGTACAGGTGTCAGAGGTAATGGGGAGAAGGCAGGGCAATGGGGTTCGGAGGGAAACATAAGATAGGCCAAAATGACCTAATTCTACTCCTATTCCATATGACCTAATTACCTTTAATTTGATAGAAAACAATAAACTATTTGTTGGGTGGGATATCCTGAATAAGGATGTACGCCCTATAAATTGAAAGTAGGTAATTCAAGGTGGAGTTAGAATATGCCCCTTTGCATAAAAGGTGAGCGACTTGCTCCCGCAAGTAATCATTGAAGTCAAATGAGAGTTTCAAAACTGCAATTAATATATTTTGTTAGATAAAGCCACCAAGTGATATAAAACAGGTGATGTGAAACTGACAATGGAAGATTGCAGATGGAAGAAGACTATAATAAGATTGACATAGTCGAGGATTTTAAGGTTCCCAATATAGACTGGGACTGCCGTGGTGCCTAGGGCTGCGATGGGGTGGAACTTGTCAAATTGTGATCAGTAAAATGTCCTCTGGCAACAAAGGAGAGGGCAAAGCTTGACCTACATTTAGGGAGCTGAGTAGGACAAATGCCTGAAGTGTCAGCAGGTGAGCATTTTGAGACCAGCAACCATAATGTTATTAATTTTTAAATATCTATTTTAAAAGTTAAGGACAGGGCTGGTTCACAAGTTAAAGTTCTAAATTGGGGCAAGGACAAATTTGATAGTATTAGATAGCAACTTGCAAAAAATTGATTTTAGTAGGTTATTTATAGGCAAAGAGATGTCCGGAGAGTGGGATGCTTTTACAAGTGTGACAGTGGGGCGCCAAGGTATGCATGTTCCCGTTAGATTGAACGACAAGACAGGTAGAAGTAAGGTACCCTCAATGATGAGAGAAATTAAGGCGCTGGTCAGGCAGCTGTATCACGGTAGGAGTACAGCAGGAAGAAAAGCTTACTTAAGAAAGAAATCAGGAGGGCAAAGAGGGGAAAGCCTGGCAGATAACATAAGGTGAATCCAAGGTGATTTTAGAAGTATATTAAGAGAAAAAGGAAATAGAGTATATGGCTCCTCAAACCTAAAATGGACATCTTTGTGCGGACTCGCAGGAGATAGACAAGATCCTCAAAGAATATTTCTCAATTATTTTTACTGCGGAGAAAGACATAAAGACTAGGGAACTTTGAAAAGTTGGTGATGCCTTAAGGAGAGTCCTTAATATGGTCGAGGGGTCGCTGGGCGTTCTACAATGTATGAAGGTAGATACATCTCCCAGAACTGATCAGATATATCCAACAACACTAGTAAGCTGGAGAAGAGTCCTGGCTGAATCATTGGTAGTCGCAGGCAAGGTGTTGGAAAACTGGAGTGTGACTACTGTGTGCTTCTATTTGAGAAAGGCTACAGACATGGGAACTATAGACCACTAACCTAACATCTGTGGTCGGAACGTTAATGGAGAGGTTTCTGAGAGCAAAGATGGACATGCATTTGGATAGACAGGGGTTGATTTAGGGATAATGAGCATGGTTTTGTGCCTCAGGCATTTGACTGAGTTTTCTGAAGAAATAACCGAGAAGATGGTTGAGGGCAGGACCATATACCTGGTCTATATGAACTATAGCATGGCCTTTGATAAGGACAGGTACCTGGATAGGAAAATCTCTGAGGGATATGGGTCAAACAGAGGCAAATGAGACTTGCTTAAATGAGGCATCTTGGTCAGCATGGGCAAGTTGGGCTATTGGACCTGTTTCAGTACTGTACGACTATGACTCTTTGATGCTATAACATAGACCACCCTTGAACCACTTAAACAGAATATCACAGCAGAAGGGCTAACTTGCTTGCAGTAGTCAGTAATGGCCACTTCGACTGTGATGACACCCAGTTGCACAAAACGCCTGGTTTTCTTAGTCTAGTTCAACACCAGTAGAGCATAGAATCACTTAATAAGTTTCACCTTAATTCCAAAGATAGACACAAAATGCTGGAGTAACTTAACGGGGCAGACAGAATCTCTGGCGAGAAATAATGGGTGATGATTCGGGTCGAGACCCTTCTTCAGTCACCTCTAATGCCATGTGTTCTTACTCCCTGCTCCCCACTCAATGTGGGAGCCTCATCCTCCCCACCCACTAAATGGTGTAAAAGTGCAATCAATGTCCCAACTAATTCTACAAGGTCGATTACAGAAGCTAACATTCTGTGCTGTATAGTCATCTGAAACCAGTTTAGCATGGGAAAAATTGAAATTGAATTAAGTATCCTTACTCCGGTACAGAATTTCTTGGGGCGATCTTGTTGTTGATGTTGTGTTGACATTTTCATCTGTTGTAGCACTGATGTCCATAATGAGGCCTAGAAGCAAGGGTTAAAAAAAAAGTAAAATCAGTTTATAGAGAAGGAGTTAAACGTTCAAATGTAACAACAAGCTACAGGGAATGAGGCCACAAGTAAACTGCCAAGTTCAGATGCCACGAATAAGTGCAATGATGAAATGACTCATCAAAAAAAATAGCACTCAAAACTAGGGATAGTCCTCTTGGACATCTGTTCATCTCCATCTGGTAATCTAATCGGCTATTCCAGGTGAGACACAATCACCTGCACCTCAACCAACCTCTTGTTAGTCTAAATAAAATATTATCTTATTTGGCAGCAGAGTGGTGCAGTGGTAGAGTTGCTGTGCCAGAAATCTGAGTTTGATCCTGACAATGGGTGCTGTCTGTACAGAGTTTGTATGTTCGCCCTGTGACCGCATGAGTTTTCTAAAAGTGCTCCGGTTTTCCCCCACAATCCAAAGACTTTGTAGGTTAATTGGCTTCTGTAAATTTCCCTAGCATGTTGGATAGTAATGGACTCGTTGGGCCAAAGTGCCTGTTTCAACCCTGTATCTCTAAACTAAACCAAACCAGGGTTGTTTTTTTGCATGACTACTCAGGTAAATAAGGTAATATAGAGTCAGGCGTAAAGATCAACATGTTCCTAGCTAATCAATATTGAGGTAGGCCGATAGTCATCTTAGGACTGGATTAATGCACTGACAGATCAGAAAGTCACAGTGAATTGTCAAGGTGATAGTGTTGTGTAGCAAAATAGATAATGCAATCGATCAGGCTCAAATTTGCTTTTTCCAGTAAGGAAAGATATTGATCGAAAACACATCCAAGCAATACTGGTATCAAAATAAGATATACAAGAATTCATTCTGTTTTGCTGGAACTTAATTCTGAATAAGATGTCTTCCAAGTCCAGCTTTGTGCAATTGTTTCATCACTTCAGAGAAAATAAATCAGGTCTGGTGATCAGATTTTCCATATCCTCTTAGGTTTGCGATGGGTTTCAATTGCATTCCTACATAACAAGTTTCTCCATTCGAGCTATTTAAAAAACGATTAGCATTTCCTCATACATATCTTTTGATTCTACTTGTTTACACCCAGTACACCCACAAAGTGTAACAGGGTGGCTCCTATGACAAAGGCAAATGACGAAACAGAAGAGCTGAGAACCAAAACGCTGATGCAATTGAGAATGGGCTCTTTAATCAGAGGGTAACATGAACGCCAAAAAAAACCCGTGATTTCTCGTGGTTTGGCTAAGATGATCTCCACTCTATCAATCATTTGTTCAAGAAGGTGGACTTTTGTAGAACTTGAAAAAAACTGAAATCTCAAATGTTCCTCTTTCTCCTGGAGCTGCCTGAGGTGCAGAGTATTTCAAGATTTCCAGATTCTGCAGTTCTTTGAATTTCAGATGGGAAAGGATGATTGTTGCAAAGTCTGTCCAGAACATTATTAATGCAGGTGTCATTAGCCAGTAATAGTGCCCTTAGAAAGCACCATTCTTTTAATTTACACAATTTTCTCAGGTAGTGCTGATTCTCAGTACCATTGGTTTTGGAATATGATTGTCACACGTACTAAGATACAGTGAAAAGCTTTGTTTGCATGCTATCCAGTCAAGTCTCACGAGTACAATGAATCCTTACGCAGCATGACAGGCAGTGCAAAGAGAAAAATACCAGAGTGCAGAATATAGTGTTACAGCATTATAGCATTCCATTTACGGAAACAGTGCATGTGGTCACAGTGAGGTAGGTTGGGAGATTGGGACTACAACTTTAGCTTACTAATGGTGGAGAAGTGAAGTGCATATTCCACAAAACTGGTCTTAGGCATATGCCACTTTAATTCTCAATCCCACTCCTATTCTTACCAGTCTGTCTGTGGCCTTCCCCACTGCTGTGATTTCCTGATCTTCCAATCTACCTCATGTGATCCTTGCACTTTTTTCTCTCTGCGCTTTCTCTGTTGCTGAAACATTATATTTTGCACTCTGTATATTTTCTCTTTCGCAATGTCCGATGTACTCATATTGGGCATGATTTGCCTAAACATCACGCTAAACAATTTTCTCACTGTATCTCAGTATACTTGATCATAATAAAACAATACAAATTTTTGGGGTAGTACGCGACAAAAAACTTTTCACGGTACCTCGTACAATAAATAAACTAAAGTGAAAATGCCTCACTTACTGTCAGTACTCATGCTCCTTTATCACTTAATCTATCTTAACCAATCTCCCTATAATATCTTGTCCTACATTGCATTCCTCCCTCCAATTCTGCTTTCTAAACTGACACCCATCAACTGCCCCAGTGCTTCTGACTGAAGCATTTAAGGGGCTGTCCCATTGTGTGAGCTAATTCAAGAGTTTTCCCGCGTTTCCCCTGATTCGAACTCGGAGAATTACGGTAATAGCCGCTCGTAGGTACTCGAGGCACTCGTGGATATTTTTCAACATGTTGAAAAATCTTCACGAGTCTTCACGAGCTTACTGCGTTTCCCGAGTACCTGCCGTTAGCATTACGAGCCACTAAGAGACGTCCCGAGCTCCGACGTACCTGCTACGTACATGCTACGTGCTTCCCATGAGTTTGATTTTTTTTTTAAACTCGGGAGAGCTCTTGAATTACCTCTTACAGTGGGACAGGCCCTTACGTAGTTTCTAAATCCATAAATGCTGCCTGACTTGGTGAATTCTTCCAGCATTTCCGTTTTTTGAGTTGAGTTTATTGTCATGTGTACCGAGGTACAGTGAAAAGCTCTTTGTCGCATGTTACCCAGTCAGTGGAAAGACTATACATGTTTACAATCAAGCCGTTCACAGAGTGTAGATGCAGGATAAAGGAAATAATGTGTAGTGCAAGGTAAAGTCCAGTAAAATCCAATGAAAGATAGTCCAAGTGTCTCCAATGAGATAGATGGTAACTCTAGCTCAGGCTCACTCTCAAGTTGTTGATAAGATGGTTCAGTTGTCTGATGACAGCTGGGAAGAAACTGTCCCTGAACCTGGAGGTGTGCATTTTCACACTTTGATATATCTGGGTCCTTGGGTTATCTGTGTGCTCCCTTTATTTATTGTACATTTATAACAATATTAAGTGAAAATTAAACTGACAAGTATTTGGTTGATTAGCTCACTCCTTCCAACAGATGTGTACAGACACTGCCCAATTTACACAATAGGCGAGTTATGTAAACTCACACCCGTAAACAATTCTGTACTCAGTACTGATTGCAATCAAGGCAGTTTGTAATTTACACAACACTGTACGATCACTCAAGTTCACTGTGGAAACCAGCCAACAATGGCGGTGTGCTTACCCAGAAAGCCATGCGCCGCAGAAAGTGCCCCAGCAGTGAGAATCGGTGATTCCGACTAACGTAAAATCTGACACGTTTTGGTTCATGAAACGTAACCCTTACAGTGATACTTATTGTCACATGTCCTTGGTACAATGAAGTTCTTTGTTTTACCAAAGGTTGGGGAGTGCCTGGGGATATAATCTCTGCAATCACCGTGTCTTCATTACGTAAATATGGTAGAAGAATTGGCAGAAAGCTACATTTTCTATCCAATTACCAAAGGCATTTAAATACATCTGCAGACAAGTAATCCAGTGTTAATAATGTTGTTGTTGATCAATCCAGATCATAGGCAATTTAGAGCAAGAACTACTTGAACAATGTACCCAAAACGATTCCATCACATTATAACTTTAAATTGTCAAATAACTAGTCTTTGTACAGTTGGGACACACTGATCTTAACCACTTGAAAGTATATTCCAGATTTTACAGGGCACAGCATGCAATATAAACATAGAAAATAGGTGCAGGAGTAGGCCACTCGGCCCTTCGAGCCAGCTCCACCATTCAATATGATCATAGCTGATCATCCAAAATCAGTACCCCGTTCCTGCTTTTTCCCCTTATCCCTTGATTCCATTAGCCCCAAGAGCTAAATCTACACATAATTCAGCCCAAATAAAATTACACATAATTCAGCCTAAATTGGCAATTTCACTCAAAGTAAACAGGAGGATTTTGATGTGAGAGTGAAATGTTACTAATAAAAATGGTTATTTTAATCATTGCATGTGGCCATGCTGTTCTTGTTTCAAATGTATTTAATGATAAAATATAAGTGGAAAAAATATTGAATTTTTCTGATGGGTATTGACCATTTTGTCAGAACTAGATCAATCTTGAACCAAAGCTTCATCTCATGAATGGATTGTTTGTGCTCATGTATTATCTTTTCTTTTTGACTGCAAAGCACACAAACAAAAGTTTTTCACTGTATCTCAGTACACGTGACAATCTATATTACTAAAAGTCTCATCTTGACCACTTCCTGTTGCACTGTATATTGATTTTAGAAAAAACGCTGCCACTTATGGATGCAATTTTTGGCCATCTTACTCAGAGTCCCCCTCCGCTGCGCAGGACAAGAGGATTTTTCCCATCGATGAAAAATAAAAGACTTTTTAATGTTTAAAAAATGTTGAGATTATCTCTCCTGAAGGCCACGTCCCTGCCGGAGGCACTATAAATCCCGGAAGTGTTGAGTGCCTCAGTCAGTCTCTGCAAGATGGGGGAGCGAGAGGGTCATGTCTCTCAGTCTGAGCTGTGAATAACACTGAACACATGTCTATTAAACTGTGAGTGCCCTTAATGTGGTTTGAAAATGCAAAAGTTGCCTTTGGTTTGAGAATGCTAAAGTTGCCTTGCCTAATTGAAAAGTTGATTTGAGAATGCCTTGCCTAATTGAAAAGTTGGTTTGAGAATGCTAACGTTGCCTTGCCTAATTAAAGTTGCCTTGCCTAATTAAAGTTGCCGTGCCAAATTAAAGTTGCCGTGCCAAATTAAAGTTGCCTTGCCAAATGCAACAGGTTTGTTTTTAAAATGCGCCTTTTAACTGTGCCTTATTGAAAAGTGTGCAACAGTTTTTGGAAGGAAAAACCATGAATAAATGTTTTATTAGATTTGTGCTTAATGCAAAATTGCCGCTCATTCCATGACTTCTGCTTAGTGGAGAGGTGGCGCTGAGTGCAGAAGGCCCACAATGGAGACACCACCCTGAACCATTTGAGTAATTCAAAAGAGCTTACAGCCATGTATATGCCCTCTGGAAACCAGTCCCTTCGGCCCACAACACCCATACTAGTGCCACAAAAAGCCCCCCAATGGCCAGAAATATTGGAGTTGGTGGAGAGGTGGAATAGTGTGTTGGGTGACCAGCCCTTCCGTGTGATGCTGGTACCCAAAGGGTCCAATTTAGTCTAGTAATATATTACATTTTGTGTGCCTCCACTGTCAGAGTGAGGCCACATGCAAATTGGAGGAACTACGCCTCCTATTTCACCTGGCCTTACAACCCAGTGGTATGAACGGTGATTTGTCTAATTTCAAGTAACTCCTGCATTACCTCCCTGCCCCTGTCTTCCCCCTCCCCCACCTAATCATCCTACCAGCTCCACTATTCACGTCCTGTATATCTCTTGTTATCACCCCTTCCCCAGCCAACAATGGGCCACCCTTCCTGTGGCCATCTGTTGCAGGCCCTGAGTTGTTCTGGCCTTTTCTCGCTTCTACTTTATTCCCCTTCCCCACCTCTACTTTTAGTCTGAAGAAGGTTTTGGACCCAAAACGTCACCTAATCGTTTACTCCAGAGATGCTGCCTGACTCCAACATTTTGTGTCGATCTTTGGTATAAACTAGTATCTGCAGTAGCTTCTGATGATCCTGATGACTGCTCCTCTGCTAGGAGAAGCAAACTCATATCTACATAAATCACAGGGTAGAATCATCCACACTCTTCCTTGACTCCACAAAATTTGTAAATCAAATTTTCTTTAAACAGGAAGGTAACCAAATATTAAGTGTGTTAATGAGGCCGTAAGAAAGACCACAGCAGGAATTCAATCAGTTCCAATGGAAGGAGGGTCACAAAGACAAGCTGGTGAATAAATAAAATCATTGCATGTCGGAATTCCAATACGACCTTTTCGCTGAGCGCATTTCAAATTGAATTGTGAATTAATTCACAAGGGCTTCGTCTTTCACCAATGGTTACAGGTTTTTATTTAGAGTTAGGGAAACAAGGCAGGTAGTGGACTTAAAATCCTGATCAGTTGCAAATGGCAGAAAGGCTACGAGCAGGTGTTGGCGATCGTTTCGCCGAACACCTCCGCTCGGTCCGCATTAACCAAGCCGACCTCCCGGTGGCTCAGCACTTCAACTCCCCCTCCCATTCCGTATCCGACCTCTTGGTCCTGGGCCTCCTCCACGGCCAGAGTGAGCAACACCGCAAGTTGGAGGAACAGCACCTCATATTCTGCTTGGGGAGTCTGCATCCTTTGGGCTTGAACATAGAATTTTCTCAATTCTGTTAACCCTTGCTGTCTCCGCCCCTTCCCACCTCTCCCTCAGCCCTCGGGCCTTGGCATTCCCTCTCTCTCCATCTCCCTCCCCCACCCTAGTCGCACTAGCTTCTCATTTTCACACCACAAACAGCTTACAATGGCTTGTTCCCTTTATCATCGATACTTTTTTGCATATCTTCCATTCATTGTTCTTTATCTCTCCACATCACCGTCTATATCTCTCGTTTGCCTGATCCCTGACCAGTCTGAAGAAGGGTCTCGACCCGAAACGTCGCCTATCTCCTTCTCTCCTTAGATGCTGCTGCACCCGCTGAGTTTCTCCAGCCTTTTGTGTACCCTCAATTCTCCAGCATCTGCAGTTCCTTCTTTAAAACTATTTCATTTTGCAGTGATAACTGAAATCCCTTGCTGCCATTGTGTGTGTGCGTGTGTGTGTGTGCGTGTTTTTTTAATATTTCTACAAATAATCCTCCATGTCTGCTACTGTATGTGTCTACTGCTTGGGCTGTGGCTGGATCAATATTGTAAAGGGGTTGCTGTTGGGGCATTAACATTGCTGTAAAGCTGCTGTAAAGTGGTCTCGGCAGCTTGGCCTGGACACAGACTGTCAGAGTGGGGAGGGAATGTGATTGTAGATTGCTCGTATATAAAGTTTGCAATGATGGGTAAAACTAGACTCTTCTTCAGACGAAGGTTTTCACCCCGAAACTTCAACCATTCCTTCTCTCCAGAGTTGCTGCCCACTGAGTTACTACAGTACTTTGTATCTATCTTCGGTTTAAACCAGCATCTGCAATTCCTTCCTACTCATTTCAGAACTGCGTGGCTTATGCTACTGAATAGGTGGCCTGACCCAAAACGTCACCTATACCATGTCCTCCAGAGATGCTGCCTGACCCGTTGAGTTACTCCAGCACTGTTTTTTTTTTGTAAACCAGAAATATGCAGATCCTTGTGTTTATAAAAATTGATGGATTGCTTAATTTAACCACAATCCAATGGACTAATTAATGCAAACCCAGTTGTATAAAATCATTCCGCAAAATCTGAATGCATCCAAGTGCCTATTTATGGGCACAAACTCCCCTGAAAGGTGCAGAAGTCTGTTTGTAAATGGACACATAGTTTTAAAGTGGATGTGACATTAATGACTGTTTGCACACCCATTATTGAGCCTGTCGGAAGTGTACAAAGCAGCCAGATCACAACCTGAACCGATAGAAACCATAACTCGTCAGTGACATTGCCACTTCAGAGCTCAGTGCTTCAGTTACTGTAACGTTGCCTCCCACAAAACTGAACATGATATGTGGGAGAAAGGATTCCCAGCACTGCCATTTAAAGTGACCGCTCTCCAGTTACAGAATATAAGTTGCTATTTGCATTTTTAGACTTTAGACTTCAGGGGGAAACAGGCCCTTCGGCCAACCGGAACTGTGCCGACCAGCGATGAATGGGTTAATCACCCATTCACACTCCTTGCACGTGAGGAGGTATTTATAGAGGCCAATTAACCTACAAATACCCGCACATCTTTTGAGGTGTGGGAGGAATCCTTGACTGCGTGACTCTTCTGTTAGATTTGCACAAATATAATTTTATCCTCGGTTTCCAATTTAAGAACGTGTTGGGCTTGCACATTAATTACTCATTAAGCTCGTCAGAAAAGTTAAGTCCCTTTTCAACAGTGGTTGTTACTGCCGTATGAATCAACTTTCCTCACCCAGACTAACCAGGTCCTCCTTGCAGTCAATTGTTAGAGACTTAAAAAATCCTCTAACATTATCTTTCTGCCTTTTTCTCTCTTTGTCAACATGATCATTATTTTCCCATCTTCACTTATTGTTTTCTCCTTGATTGTATTCTAACTTATTCTCCATCATTTCATGATGTTGTTCTCGGTTCCAGTTTTTAAGTATTTCCCTTCTGGCTGCACAACGCACTTAAGTACAAAAGGCCTTTGCCACTTATCAGAAGTGACAAATCGGTCATGATTCCTTATAATGCCCCTTATGGCAAAATTAGACAAACTTACAGAATTAAGTTGTCAACATGGTAAAGTTGAGTGTATTGTCACATGCATGTCAGAGGCAAATAGACTCAGACAAGATGCAAACACATAACTTATACAAGAATTACCCATAAATTACGTTTGTTCTACAAGACAGTGAAAAGAAACACTGCCAAAAAACAAGATTTTTGTACAAAAATACACAATTAGAGAAGTCCTTGGTAGTGCAAGAGCTGGTCCATAGTGTTAGGTCACCGAGGTGGGATTCGGGTGTTACAGGTTGTTTCAAGAACCTGATGCCTGTAGGTATGTTAAGCCCCTGTCCCACTTATGAGACCTAAACAGCAACCACTGGTGACCTTGCCCGCCACCCAAAAAAAATTCAAGGCCGAGGTGAACTGCAACCTCCTACCACCTCCCACGCATATGTTGAAACCCTTCCTTGGCTATGAAGAAAACTGGCTTCGACTAGACGCGACCAAAAAATTATCGATTTTTAAAACGGCTACCTATTTTTAGTTGAGGCCGGTTTTAAACATGATGAACAGTTAGCAGCAACCTAGATGAAGCCTCTTTTGACCAATAGGGAGCGTGACCAAAACCTCCGGTGACCTCATGGAAACCTTGGGTGGTGGGCAAGGTTACCAGAGGTTTCTATTTAGGTTTCCTAAGTGGGACAGGGGCTTAACTGTTCCTGAAGCTGGTAGTACGTGACTACAGGCTTCTAAACCTCCTGGCTGATGGCAGCAGCTTCTAAACCTCCTGGCTGAGGGCATGGAAATCCTTGATGATAGACACTCAGCTGCCTTCAGGCAGATTCTCATGTAGATGATTTCAATGGAAGAGAGGGCTGTGCCCATGATCAAACGGGCAGAGTTCGTCACTCTCTGCAGCCACTTACATTCCTGTGGATCAGAATCGTCATACCATGACATGATACAACCACAGGATACTTTCTACAGTGCAGATGGAGAAATTGCCAAGAGTACTCGGTGACATGCTGAACCCCTTCAGACGTCTGAGAAAGTAGAGACACTAGCATGCCTTCATCATAATTACATCCATGTGGTGGCTCCAGAACAAGTCAACTGGGACATTACCACCAAGGAATTTGAAGCTGCTAACTCTCTCCATTACCAACCCACCAAGCCTGTAGAAGGGTCTCGACACGAAACATCACCTATTCCTTTTCTCCACAGATGCTGTCTGGCCCGCTGAGTTACTCCAGCATTTTGAGTCTATCTTCGGTGTAAACCAGCATCTGCAGTTCCTTCCTGCACAATGAAACCCAGCGAGTGGTGACAGCTAGACTAATTTTCATTCTCATTTGCTCTGGAGCAGCTTTCCTTCATTCTGTTTAGTAATGTAACTATTCACGGGATGGTTGTTGCAGTATCTATGACAACATACCGGAGGATTTATCACAATTGACTTCTTTCACAACCAAGATGCATTACAGCTGTTTTTTATTTGAAGGGGCACTTTATCTAGCCAAATGTTTAATTTCCTGTTTGCTCCTATAATGGTAAGGTACACTGCATGCTGATTGCATTTTGAAACCTGCCGTCATTCAGTCTATCTCATGATATTGCATTGACCATCGGATGATATATTCCCACCAACCACCCTTTGTAAGTTACCATGCAGATGTTGACAACATCATAATGTATTTCAGCCAAACATTTCAAGGAAGATTGACATGTCAAAATTCATAATAGAAATGATTATGGTGAAGACAGTGATTATCTCTATTCTGGGCTTTTTCTTTCTTTGGACTAAATCTCTGCAGAATATTTCAAAGAGAGCTTCTTGGTGTTCACTATCACTCAGGTATTTTCCATTCAAAGCTTTCAACCTTTACTCTGTTAATTAAGCAAGTATTCTTTACAGATAAGGCTGTGGCTCAAAAAACCAGCATACATAAGATATACAATTCAAATAATCTCTACCATTAAGGGAAGCACTTACCATGTAACATAATGAGGATGTTTATATAATTGGTTTGGCAAACAAGCCCTTATTTACATTGAGGTAGAGTGTGCAGTTTATTTACATCCTGCTTTTGTAGCCATGGCATGAATACATCTCAAATCAGTGTCAGGGCCCATTGTGGAGGTAGATGGAATAAAGTATAATGGCCAGAACACAGAGTCTCACATTTCTTAAGCGTGGGCTTGAATAGTGGACCATTCAATAGTGTCAAGGACGCTTGGTTTAAGGATGGTTGCAGACACTAATGAATATGGCACTAATGGACGCTGGGAATGTCCGAAAAGTTTCTTGCACCATGCTTGTTTTGTATATCTTTTTTTACACTGAATAAAGTTTATTTTCGTAAAAAAATATATTCACCAAATGCTAATCCAGCAGCGTTAACAGGTTCTTCGTTATCTAAGGATTTGGTTTCATGGTAACTTTTACTGGGAGAAAAATCAATAAAGAGTGGCAGGAAATATCAAAGTCAAAGGATCAAAACAGCACAAAACAAAGTCATTCAGCCCATCAACCTTGGACTGGCTCTCTGAAAGAGCAATCCAAATAGTCTATTACCCAATTCATTCCATGGAGCCCCAAGACTTATTTCCTCCTTCAAGAGCCTTTCCTTTAAATCCTGTTCCCATCCAAATAATGTTTTTTTTAATAATGTTAATTTATTTAAAAAGAAAATCAGCAAAAATTTCATGCAGAATTATACGGTAAAATATATCTGTATAAACTAATCTCCAGCGTAGTACATAATATTCTGACTATACACGAGCTTAAGACCTAATGATCATCATAGAGTTTGCTGAAAGATTCATTTAGTTTGGAGATCCATCGTGGAAACAGGCCTTACGACCCAACAAGTCCTCGCTAACCATCGATCAGCCGTTCACACTACTTCTAGCTTTTCCCAATTTCTTATCTACTCCCTGCACACTAGGGGCAATTTACAGAAGCCAATTAATCTAGCAATCCAGCATGTCTTTGGGATGTTAGAGGAAACCAAAGCACTCAGAAGAAACCCACATGGTCACAAGGAGAACATTCAAACTACAAACAGATAGGACCCAAGGTCAGGATTCAACTCAGGTTTTTGGTAATGTGAGGCGGCAGCTCTACATTTGGAAACTAGAACAAGGAGAAGCACAGTTGTCGTGCTAAGAAACATTGCAAATTCATCTCAACATAACAACAAGAACATTTCTTAGTCTTCCTCATGTCCTGGCATGGCATAATGGATACACTTTCTAAGTTATTGGTTATGCAAACAAGCCCTTATTTACATTGATGACATCATGGAGGAGTGTGCGGTTTATTTACATCCTGCTTTTGTGGTTATGGCCTGAATACATCTAAAATCAGTTTCAGGGCCCATTGTGGAGGTAGATGGAATAAAGTACATTGGTCACAGCACAATGTCTCACATTTCTTCAGCATGGGCTTGAACAGTGGGCTTGAGGTGCTGTCATATCTTTTCATCACCATATTAAAATTTGGACTTACGGTTTGTCCTTAATAAATGTGAGGAGATAATATGATAATATTTTAGTCCTGCAGAAAACACAACTTGGGCCACTAATGAAAAAAATCAAAAACAATGACTAAATTCATGACACACATACAGACCATTCCTTTGCAAAAGCTCAATTATGGCTTTAAATTCAAGTTAAATTGGCTCCCTTGTCAATGTATGGGTAGTTATAAATTATCAATCTGAACTTCTATTTATATTCAGGTATTACTTTCACAAATATGTCACTATCCAGTAAGTTAGATGAGACATCTACAGGTCCACAATTTGGAGACCTCTGATGTACCTTATGATTACGTAGAAACAAGGAACTGCGGATGCTGGTTAATACCCACAGGACACAAAGTGCTTGAGTAACTCAGCAGGTCAGGCAACATCTCTGGAGAACGCAAAATGGCACCCATCGGATGAATCTCAACCCAAAATGTCACGTATCCATATTCTCCAGAGATGCTGCCTGACCTGCTGAGTCACTCCAGCACTTTGTGTCCAATTGTGCAGATTATGATTGCCGGACACCGAGGCATTCACAAGTTGAAATAGCAGCTACTGTAAAGATATTGTTGTATTCACTGACGGTGGATTGTTGGATTTGATTATGGGTTATTGATTCTCCACTCCCAATCTGCCCGAACCTAAAAAAAACACAGCATCCAAAATTGAAATTTAAAGAATTTACACACCTGAAATACTGAGATTAAAACACCCCCAGAACGTAGCTGTTTCTTTATATCCAGTTATGTGCCTGAAAGATGGTAATGCAACATTTAGAGATCAGAGTGAAATCAAAGCAAGGCCTTGGTCAGCAGAATTTTGAAGGGTGCAATCTACATTCAGCACATTCCTGCAACAAATGCCCTTGTGCCAAAATACCAGCAGGAATTCTAACTTAGTATTTTCTGCTACAAAAACGTTGTTGTTCTCAGTTGTTTTCTGAATTCTTTTGCTCAACCCTGGGGCGGTTTACATTGCAAAGCACAACAGAATTGTGAAGAGATGATAGCTGACAATCAGAGCAGTACATGTAAAAATAAAACTTAGTTGAGAATTATGACCTAATTTTACTGACCCTGCGCCGAGATTTGTTTAAAAAAAAATCAGTGCAATCTTACATGTTGGGATTAGAATAAGTTTGTCTTGCAGCGAATCACAGCAGAGCAGTGTACAGCTGGCTAACACTTGGTGCGAACAAATGTGCTGGGAAGCAGATGGGATGAGAGCGAGATATCGGAGAGCATATTGAACCAGATAAGGCTCGTCTGCTGGCGGGACCGGGAGCAGACGAGCTGCAGGAGACGACCCTGGGACACAAAGATGCCCGGGCGAGGAGAAAAGAGGGACGTCAGTTCACGGGAACCGCTCCAGTACACCGAGTTCGCGGGCTGACTGGACGTTAATGCCAAAAATGGTGGCACCTGCATGTGCAATATATGTAAAAAGAATCGCACTGTGCAGCTGCTAATGTGACAAATAACGCAGTCTTGACTATTGACAGTACAGTCTTCAGCATGTTAAAAAAAAAATTACCCCGATCTCATCTGTCCAAAATTGCATCATTTAGGCTCTAAAAACAGGTTTAATCAGTAATGGTTAAACAATCTAAATTCGAATTATGGACAGTTTCCATTTAGATTGACTACCAAATGTTTTACTTATTTAGGCATTAAGATTACCAAGGATCTATTTAAGCCAATTTTACGCCTCTAATTGACCATATCAAACAACAGTTTACTAAATGGTCACCAATGTCCTTATCTTTAATCAGCCGAATCAATGTTTATCCTACCTAACTTTTTGTATTTCAGACGATACTAATTTTTATTGCTAAATCTTTCTTTGATATTATTGACTCCAAAATGTCTTCATATATATATATATAGAGAGAGAGAGATAATAAATACATATATATATAGAATAAAAATCCCAGATCAAGTAAAAAATACTTACAGAAATCAAAAAAAGACGGTGTTTGGCACTGCCAAACCTTAGATTTTACTATTGGGCAGTAAATGCTCGCTATCTAACGTTTTGGACAAAAGATTTAGAAGATACCCAATGCCCAGGACGGATAAATCTCGAACGTGATTCTATGCAAGGACTATCAGTTGCTTCTATTCTAGGGGCCTCATTACCTTTTACAATTACGAGATTGAATAAATATACGACTAACCCAATAATAAGACATACATTCCGAATATGGTTTCAATTTCGTAAGTTTTTTGGATTGAATGATTTTATCTTATCGAGTTCTATCACATCTAACTTTTTTTTCCACCCTTCTAGTACTGATCAAACCTTTCTGTTATGGAAGAGGAAGGGATTAGCAGCTTTTCATGATTTGTTTTTGGATGGTTGTTTTATGTCTTTTGAACAACTCTCCAATAAATCTAATCTACCTAACTCACGTTTCTTTAGATATTTACAAATTAGACATTTTTTGAAGGCTACTCTACCCTTTTTTCTGTTACCACATCAAACCGAAATCTTGGGGACAAAATTACATTTGAACCCTTATCAGAAAGGTTTAATAACGACTATTTATGAGTTGATTTTGAAATTACAAATAGATATATTTGATAAAATTAAGAATGACTGGGAAAGAGAACTCCAAATTTCTCTACCTATAGAGAAATGGGAGAGGATTCTTCAATTGGTTAATATTTCCTCAATGTGTGCAAGACACGCATTGAGGAAATACAATTCAAGGTGGTTCACAGAGCTCATATATCAAAAGATGTTAGCTCGTTTTTTTGGTCATATAAATCCTATATAAATCCTCATATAAATCCTGTGACAGATGTAATTCTGAAGTGGCCTCATTGACTCGTATGTTTTGATCCTGCCCTCTTTTGGAAAAATATTGGAAATAAATGTTTGATACTATTTCTGTAGTTTTAGGTATTGATTTACAACCTCATCCTATTACTGCAATGTCTGGGCTACCAATGTTAGATTCTACTCATCTGTCCCGTTCCGCCCTTCGGCTGATTGCTTTTACTACATTAATCGGCAGAAGATCTATTTTATTTAAATGGAAAGACTCTAATCCTCCGACCACATTCCATGGGTACTCTGAAACGATATCATGTTTAAATTTACAAAAAATTAGGAGTGACGTTGTTGAATCCTTGGTTAAATTTGATAGGACTTGGGGAAGCTTTATTCAACATTTTCACACGATATAAATTGTCCCGTCTCCAACTGTTATAATAATTATTTTACCTTTATATGGTGGAACTGGCTTGACACCAAACAGGGACTTAAATTGGTGACATTCTTTGCAGCCCAGATTCAGTTTTGCTTTTTTTTTCTAGTTTAGCGGGTTTTGTTTTTCTCTTTTTTTCTTTTTTTTTCTTTTTATCTTTTTGTTTTTATATATACAAGTTCTCTTTTAAACACCTAACTATATTTACATAGAGACCGGGTGGTCTATACTCAATGTGTATTTTGACACTGGAGTCATATTTAGGTTATACCTGTTATTAATGTAATCCTGATCCCTATATATCAATATCATTGTTATGTTTATCATTATATATATATATTTTTGTTTTGTTTTTGTTTCTGAAAAAAACTATTTAAAAGATTTTAAAAGAAAAGAAAAGTAATGGTATAAATTCTACAGATTATTCTGCCAGTGCGTCATTTGATGTTGACAACATTAAGAGATTATTTTAAATAATGTAATTTTTCTTTAACTTTTAAATGTAATTTAGATTTGTGCACCATGAACCATTTCTTTGTTCGCCTACGTATTTTTTAAATAATAATATTACTCCCAATTTTTTTTAAGTGATAATAGGACAGAGTACACCCTGGATAGGGATTGTTCAAGGCCTGATAAAGTCATAAGTTCTAAGAGCTGAATTAGGCCATTTGTCCCATCAGGTCAACCCCGCCATTTAATCATGGCTGATCTAGCTTTCCTTCACAACTCCATTCTCCCGCCTTCTACCCATAATCCCTGACACCCTTACTGATCAAGAATCTCTGACTTAAAAATATTCCTTGCCTTGGCCTCCACAGCCGAATTCCACAGATTCACCACCCTCTAAAGCACAAATCAGACACTGCACTGTAATCTTGTCCTATCTGATAATAGGCAATACGTTCACCAGTGTAGACATATAGACATATAGACCAGCAAGATCCTTAATGTGAGATTCATATATTATATCAGCCCTGTGCAGTCATCTCACATTGACCTGAGCTGTTAGTGTTAGTTTATAATCAACGTGATGGGCGGCACAGTGAAGCAGCGGTTGAGTTGTTGCCTCACAGCGCCAGATTCCTTTTCTCCTGAGATGCTGCCTGACCCGCTGAGTTACTTCAGCTTTTTGTGCCTATCTTGCCTTCAAGCCCCACAGATTGGCTTTAAAAGTGCAGACCTACTTTAGCTACTGATAGTCATTCACTATATTAGGCCTTTGCTGGCAGTATCTCATTACGGTTACAACCCAGAGGAGGAGAATTTGTCAGTACCCACTTTACGTATGACTAATGCTCCTGCTCCCCTACCCTATTCCCTTAGTCTAGTAAATTCTTTCATTTCAGATACATGTCCAGCTATCTTTTGAGTGCTACAGTGAAATCTCCTATCTCTAGCAGAACCTACCTAGCATCTGCAGTTCTTTCCTACACGACTTGCTGTGTAAAGTATTTTTGCCCATGTTGCTTTTGGTTCTTTGGCCAGTCACCATGGGCCTGTGTTTCTTAGTTCTTGATCGCTTTATAATTCTTCCCTGTCTGCCCAGATGATTTTAAACCCCCTGTCAGATCCCTACACAACCTCCTCTGTTCCAAGAAGAGCGTTTCCAGATTTCCCATGATCTGTGACACATAACTAAAGTAGCTTACCTCTGGAATCACTTTGGAAAATTTCTCATGCACCCTCTCCAAATTCTTCACGCCCGTTTCCCAAGTGCGGCGCTACAAACTGGACACTTTGAAGAAGTTCCGTCTCCGACAAGAATACTGCAACACACTACCTTTTCAAATCTCACGGTCCCTCTCTCCTGACTCAGTCTGAAGAAGGGATTCAACCCGAAATGTCACGTATTCCTTTTCTCCACCAATGCTGTCTGGCCCGCTGAGTTACTCCAGCATTATGTGTCTATCTTCAGTGTAAACCAGCATCAGCAGTTCCGTCCTACACAATATTGCTGCTGTGGCTGAACCATACAGAAGATTTATAATAACTTCCTTGTTTTCTCTATGTTAAACCCAGGATTGCATTGGCATTTTAAGTCATTTTTACATCTGCCCCACCCTATCTTTCTGCTTCTGCTCTTTTTTTAGAATTGTGCCCTAGGTTATCAATATGAGTGAGTAAATGGCAGATGGAATTTAATACGGGCAAGTGTGAGGTATTGCACTTTGGGAGGTCAATTGTAAGGTGCACGTAGACAGCTAATGGCACAACCCTTAACAGCATTGATCTACACAGGGATTTTGGACTCAAAGTCCGTAGCTTCCTGAAAATAGCAAGATGGGTAGATAGAGCGGTGAAGTAGATATATGGTATTAGTTAAGTATAGATTATAGATACAGTGAGGAAACAGGCCCTTCGGCCCACCAAGTCTGCACCGACCGGTGATCCCCACACATTAACCTACACACACTTGGGACAATTTACACTTATACCAAGCCAATTAACCGACAAGCCTGTACATCTTTGGAGTGTGGGAGGAATCCGAAGATATCGGAGAAAACTAACGCGGTGACAGGGAGAACGTACAAACTCCGTACAGACAGCACCCGTAGTGGGGATCGAACCAGGGTCTCCGGCGCCTCAAGGCGCTGTAAGGCGCTGTAAGGCCGCAACTCTATCGCTGCTCCACCATGCCGCCATTTAGTTGCCCTGCCTTCATCAGTCAGACCACTGAATGTAAGATACAAGAAGTCACATTGGAGCTTTATAGATCTTTGGCCAGGTAGCATTTGGAGTATTCTGTGCAGTTCTGGTCACCCAATTAATACAAGAATATGGAGGCCTTAGAGAGGATGTAGAAGCAGTTTACCAGGATGCTGCCTGGATTACAGAGTATGGACAAACTTGGGTTGTTTTCTCTGGAGTGTCGGTGGCAGAGGTGAGAGAGGGAAAGTTTGAAAGAGATGTGCAGGACAAGTAGTGATAGGTGCCTGCAACATGCTGCCAGGGTTGGTGATGGAAGTAGATATGATAGTGGCATTTAAGAGGCTTTTGGACAGACAGGTGAATGTGCAGGAATACGAATCACATGCAGGCAGAAAGGATTAGTTTAATCTGGCATCATTAATGGGACACATATCATGGGCCAAAGAGCTTGTGCCTGTGTATAATGTGTTCTATATTCAATTTTCTGTTACTTATTCAATTTGAAGCAGATTCCATCTCCAGCAACGTTGTTGACATGCGTATAATGGGGTGCCTTATGTACCTCCAGGACACCCATAAATACCACATCATATGCATTTTCTACCTCAATCCTCTGGTACTTAAATAAAACATTGAATTGAATATTGAGAGACATGATTTATTATTAACAAATCCATGCCAATTTTCTCGATCAATCCATAATTGTCCAAGTGATCGTTAATTAGTTTAGTTCTTTGTTATCCTACTTTCTCATCCACTCCCTACACTCTGGGGCATTTTTTTTTTAAAAGAGAGGCAAATTAACCCGCATGCCTTTGAGATGTAGGAGGAAAATGGGGCACCTGGAGGAAACCCACATGGTCACAGTCAGAACGTGCAAACTCCACACAGACAGCACCCAAGGTCAGAATTGAACCCATGTCTCTGGAGACACCAACATCAGTCTGAAGAAGGATTTCAGCCCGAAACATTGCCTATTTCCTTCACTCCATAGATGCTGCCTCACCCGCTGAATTTCTCCAGCATTTTTGTCTACCTTCGATTTTCCAGCATCTGCAGTTCCTTCTTAAACAAAACTCTAAATCCTGTTATTTTTATTGTTTCCAAAACGTTCTCTGTCACCATGGTTAAACTAACAGGTTTACAGTCACTAGATTTATCTCCAAACTTTTATTTCAACAAAGATGATACATTTATGATTGTCTGGTAGTTGGGCACCACCTTTGAATCCATTGATGTTTGGAAGATTAGGACCAGGGTCTCTGCCATTTCCTCCATTGCATCCCTCAGCAATCTAGGATTTCCTATTCTACTTCCTCTCCGATCTGGAAATCAGCCTGGTTCTCATGTATTTGCAACCTGGCACCTGTAGAATGATTTTTATCCTGTTCTATTTAACTCTCCAACTTTTTGGAAATCTCCATTTTATAGACCTCCCATTCTTCAATTTCAGTTTTGCTTGCAAAGCTTTGATTCCAATTTATCCAGCCAAATATGTACTGAAGGTCAGGCAGCTTTCCGGAGAACATGGATAGGTAACATTTCGGATGGAGATGTTCTTGACCTGAAAAGTCACCTATCCATTTTCTTGAGAGATGTTGCCTGACCCACTGAGTTACTCCAGCACATTGTGTCCTTTTGTGTATTAATGAGCATCTGCAGTTCTTCATTTCTACAAACCTTCCTATGCCCAACACCATGACAAATTAGTTTAACTTCTCCTCAATCTGTGGAAAACATCCCCACCAGGACATTGTTCTCAGCTCTGTTCAGGTGCAATCCATCCAGTTTGTCAAGACCTGACGTCTCCCTAAGCTTGTCCCAGTGCTCCAGGAATCTTGAACCATCTCTCCAGACATACACTTCTCCATGTTTTCATCTTCTACGCTACTTCTACCCACTTCTACACTGGCAGGTGTATTACACAGAGAGTAATTCAGAGATCCCAAAGGGTTGGAATTAATGTCAGTGGGGTATCAGTGGGGCGGGGTTGAGGGGGACGGTTGTGGAAAAGCGGGGCAGGATCGAGGGGGCACACACACACACACAGGCTGCCTCTCCACACACTGTCTGTTTGTCTCTCCCTCTCACACACACATGCAGTTTATCTCTTTTTCGTTTTCTCTCTCACACACACACAGTCTCTCCATCTCACAGACACACTTCCCACTCACAGGTACACTTGTTGTCCCACTCACACAGAGCAACCACTCACAACAAAAACATCATAAACAAAGGGGTTGGCCATTTAGGACTGAGATGAGGAAATACCTCTTCACCCAGAGAGTTGTGAATCTGTGGAATTCTCTCCCACAGATGACAATGGAGGCCAGGTCACTGGATGTTTTGAAGAGAGAGTTAGATTTAGCTCTTGGGGCTAACGGAATCAAGGGATATGGGGAAAAGCAGGAATGGGGTACTAATTTTGGACGATCGGCCATGATCGTATTGAATGGTGGTGCTGGCTCAAAGGGCCGAATGGCCTACTCCTGCACCAATTTTTCTATGTTTCTAATATTCTGAACTAATGCAAAGCTGCCTGTCCATGGTGGCTGCACTCCAGAACCAAGGTTTACTGAGCACAAAGGTCTTGGTGAGGAACTAGAATGCACCTCTCAAACTAACCACTTGCCTGCCCCATCAGGCTCCTTCAGCCCAACCTGTGGAAATATGTTTTGACAGTGGTCTCATTACCCTCCTCAATCCCAAAGGACTGTAGAAGACAAACTTCGAGGTCTTGGTTCTTAATCTTCCATTTAATAATAAATGAAAACTACAAAAGCATTCGAAAATGAAAGGAGGTGACTGTTCTTCAAAAATCAAGGGTGAACCTCCACCCACTGTTTTGAACAAAACTAGAGAGTTTAGTTGAAGGGGGCCACAGATGTTGAATACTCATGTAGCAAATATGAGAAAATTGGAAGCACTTGACTGTGAATAAACACCTGAAAATTCTCACCGACAACAGAGGACGGTCTCAAAGGATTTGCACATTTTATTAACAGAACACTGAGGTTCAACTATTTCACACCTTCGCTGTATTGTAAAACTCGCAATTAAAAGATAATAATAATGACCTGCTGTGATTCCCCAGCACTTTGTGACTTAAAAAAAAAAAAAATTCCACGGTTTTTGCTGACATTTTCAAGCCGCTTGCTTGCTGACAGACTTCATCTGAACAACTGAACAATTTTATGCAAAACTTTGCAGACCCATATCCAAAACCAGGAAACAGCTTGTACTAAAGACAGACACAAAGTGCGAGAGTAACTCAACTGGTCAGGCAGCATTTCTGGAGAAAAGGATGGGTGATGTCTGGGGTCGGAAGAAGGGTCCCAGCCGAAAAATGCATCACCCAACCTTTTATCACCAGAGACACTACCTGACATGTTGAGTTACTCCAGCAGATTGTGACTATTGTGACAAACCAGCATCTGTGGATCTACAACGAGCTTGTACTGCTCAACACAGACTTCCCGTGACTGAGGGCACCAGAAGAACGGAGATCATCATAAAGTGCGCAAGAACATTTCAATTTGGTCCCACATACGATCAGGAGTTATTACTTGTGCACTTTTAATGGGTTTTCTTTTCCAGTAAGTGGAATTAAGAATTCCATTCAACTCTTCCCAGATTCACCCAATCGTCTGCACATTAGGGACAATTTACAGTGGCCAATTAACCAAGTAATTTGCAAGTCTTTGGGATGTGCTTTGAAACTGGGTCAACCAGAGCAAACCATGGAGTTACAAGGAGAATGCAGAACCTCCACACAACCAGCACCTTTGTCAGCAATGAACCCAGATTACAGGAGCTATGAGGCAACAGAGCCACTTGCTGCACTGCTGTGCACCCTACATCCAAAGCCAATTATCTAAATGAACTACCTGAATTCACTAACAGTACAATTTCCCTATGTCCAGCAAGTCTGATTTCTGTTGACTCACGAGATACAATTCCTTGCGCTGAATCACATCCTGTTCACAAATGCCACTGAAAATCCTTATTCTAGATTAAAAGATTTAACCCATGATTAAGGATGCTGTCAGGCTGTCATTCCCCTGTCATATTTCATAAACTAATTAAACATCTTGCACAATAAAAGTTTACAGGGCACACGTTATCTTAATGGCTATTTGAAGAATTAGCACCAACAGCAAAAAAGAACTGGAGAAAGTACCACATTAACACCAGATGAATGGTTTCACAGAAGGCCAGTGCTGCACATTCCATGCAAAGAATGTTGCAATATGCAAAACACATATTGCATGTTTCACTTTCGCCTGCACCTGTATCAAATCAATCTAATACAAAGTGATTGCCTCTTCATTAGATCTGCACACACATACTCTTTTTATATTCAAAGGTTGTTTCCACCATCAGATTACATTTTTTTAAATTTTGTTGTACATGGTTCATGTTACAATGACAATAAATAAACCTCCATATCCCTCCAAACCTGTCCTATTCTATTCTGTTCATTTCCTGATCACATACCATATATAGAGTCATAGAGTTAGCGTGGAAACAGGCCCTTTAACCCAATTAGCCTACATCGGCCAACATGTCCCAGCTACACTAGTCCCACCTGCCTGCGTTTGATCCATATCCCTCCAAACCTGTCCTATCCATGTGCCTGTCTAGCTGTTTCTTAAACATTGAGATAGTCCCTGCATCAACTACCTCTGGCAGCTCGTTCCATATACCCACTACCCTTTGTGTGAAAAAGTTACCCCTCAGATTCCTATTGAATAATTTCCCCTTCATCTTAAACCCATGTCCTCGGGTCCCCGATTCACTTACTCTGGGCAAAAGACTCATCAGGTACGGGATACTGAGTTGGATGATCAGCCATGATCATATTGGATGGCGGTGCAGGCTCGAAGGGCTGAATGGCCTACTCCTGCACCTAATTTCTATGTTTCTATCTACCTGATCTATTTCTCTCATGATGTTATACACCTCTATATGATCACCCCTCATCCTCCTGCACTCCAAGGAAGAGTCCCAGCCTACAACCTCTCCCTATAGCCCAGACCCTCCAGTCCTGGCAACATCCTTCTCACCTATTGGGAATTTTGCTCAGTCATGTCCATGCACAATTGCCATTTGGCACTCACTCAGCTAATAACACCATAGGTCACACATCCCCTGTGTCCTCCACTGCCAGCAGTCATTGGAGCATTTAGGATCCTTCACTCACATAATATCTCCAAAGAGATCACAGAGGGTTTGAGAATCAGATGACAATTAAAAGATGTTGCATTGATAGAGTCATGGAGTCATACAGTGTGGAAACAGGCCCTTTGGCCCAACTTGCCCGCAACAACCAACATGTCCCATCTATACTATTCCTACCTGTCCAGGTTTGGTCCATATCCCTCTAAGCCTCTCCTATCCATGTATCTGTCTAAATGTTACTTAAACATTGCGATAGTACCTGCCTCAACTACCTCCCCTGGCAGCTGGTTCCATATGCCAACCATCCTTTGTGTAAAAAAGGTTACCCCTCAAGTTCCTATTAAATATTGCCCCCCCCCCCCCCCCCCCCCATCCCTCACCTTAAACCCATGTACTCTGGCAGACAGATGTCTTCCACACACCTCCCAGGACTCAGTCATTTATCCAGCACTATAGAGAATTAACAGTGGTGCATCCCTCATTGATCGTAGCCTTTTAAAAATATATATCAATTCTGAGTTCCCAATACTTCAATCCCTGGTTCCTTGATCAGTCCAGACCATAAACCATCTTGGGACATTCACCACCTGGGATCAATTGGGCCACTGGGACAGGAGCTGGTGCAAGATTCAAAGAAGGCTCTGTGTTACATTAGCAACTCCAACCTCCCCCATACTTTCCCTCAACTTCATAGCACACATTTCTGCTGCAGATGTGGGGAGAGTTCTTTAAATGCCGACTCATGTCCTAAGGAAGCCAGTTCCTTGAACACCACAGTGCTACCTTTAACCTATTTTGGCCCACTTTTGAAAACATTTCAAAAGATCCAAGTGGGCTTAAGTACCACACATCAAAAGGAGGCAAACTCCAATTCAAAGGCTAATATCTTTAAAGCAATAAAACTGGCCCTGCAAGTCACGTTGTACTCTGGATATCTTTCAGCCCACAATGCAAACTGCAATCCAAATAACTGTTTGCATGAAAAGGATCAAAACATAAAGGTTTACAGTACAGAAAGAAGCATTTGATCATCCATGGTTGTGTTAAGTCCTTTTAGATCAACCCAAAGCAGTTCACGGTAAACATTCTTCCAATCTAGCCAAGAGTGTGTTAATGTCATATGTCCCAGATAGAACAATACAATTCTTACTTGCAGCAGCACAACAGAATACATAAGCAGAGTCCACAATATAATAAACGAGAAAAAAAAAATCAGTGTGTGTATACAGGTATATTCATATACATATATGCATATATACACGCACACCCATACGTACACATAAAAAACAAACAAACAATAATAGTGCAATAATAACAATAATAGTCTATGTTCAGAGCTTATTCTGAGGTTGCAGTGTTTAATAGCCTAATGGCTGAAGGGAAGAAGTTATTCCTGGACCTGGACTTTACAGTTTTCAGGCTCCTATACCTTCTTCCCAATGACAGGGGTGAAATGAGTGTGTGGCCAGGGTGGTGTAGGTGAAGTATTTTCCCCCTTTTCTCCTTGAAGATCCAACGGTTTCTGTCTTAAATATTGATATCAAGAATTCTCTGCTCCATTCCCTTGGTATTTAAGACCAATTAATGGACCCATTCATTAATTCTTAAGCTCAGTATCATCTTTCCTTATTCATCTATCAAAGCTGTTCACACTATTAAAATTCTCAGATCCAATGTTACCCTTCTCTGCTCTAGCACAAAGGACTACATAACACCCTGTACAAAGGCCTACCACCCATCCTGCATGCCGTACTGATTCTATGGCCTCACCATTGCCAAGTAAATAAATAAAAAATAATTCCTTCCCTTTGATCTTGCAACTAAATTTAATGAACTCTGAATCCTATTGTGTTTGTATTTCTAAGATCTTATGGTTTCAAACGGACATAACTTAAACATTTGAGTCCTACTCCTCATTCTTAAGCTCCAGTTTATTTTCATTAAATAGGTTTAAGGTGAATGTGGATACATTTTATAGGAACCCGGGGCGAGTAACTTTTTATTTCACACACAAAGGGTGGTGGGTGTCTGGAACAATCGGCTGGAGGAGGTAGTTGAGGCAGGTACTATTGCAATGTTTAATAAACATTTAGGCAGGTACGTGGATAGGATAAGTTAAGAGGAACCAAATGCAGGCACGTAGAGGACCGGGCAAACTTTGGGCTCCCTTATTTAAGAAAGTATTGGAGGCAGATTGGGCAAATTGCTGGGTTGAGTGGATTGTTCTATCTGGACAGGGTTAAAGATGTCAGTTTTGAATTCATTAAAGTTTACGAGAATATGGGTAAGCTTATAAAGGATACAAGTTTCTAAAGAGGCATGAGTGGGTCGGTGTCACAGTTTCCACTGATAGGAGAGTCATGAATGAAGGGACATAGCTACAAAATAAGAGCACCCTCATTTAAAACCAAGGTTTGTTGGAATTTCTTCTCAAGGAGATGTGAGTCTGGGATTCTCTACCCCGGACAGCGGTGGAAGCTAAATCACTGAACATATTTAGAGTCAAGGTAAATAAATTAGTGAAAGTTCAGACAATTGAGGGTCTTGGGGGTGGGAGAGGGTCAGACCCAGAAGAGATGAAGGAATCACGTCTGAAGAAGGGTCTCGACCCAAAATGTCACCCTTTCCTTCTCTCCAGAGATGCTGCCTGTCCCGCTGAGTTACTCCAGCATTTTGTGTCTAACAGAGGAGATGAAGACTGTCTTTAACTTATTGAATAGTTGGGGGCAAGCCTGAGATGCCAACTCCTTCTCCTATTGTGTTCTTGTGCTTAGAGCTAGTATTGCAGAATGGCTTTTCCCAATATTGATGTTCCTGGCATATCCTTCCTTCCCTTCTGGTATAAAGATGTTACATTAATAATCTTCAACTACTTCAGCACAACTTCAAATTAAAGGAGAATACAAAGATTGTGATTTGTACCATTACTATTTATTCTTTCCCCAGTCAAGGCTGCATGTTGGCAATGCCAATAGACATACTCACATTTTAGTTTTCTGACCTTTTTCAAAACATCTTTATTTTTTTCAAACTATTGCATATTTGAACACATCCCACCACTGATCTGGTAGCTGATTTGTTGGCATAACCAAAATATTCTACTCATTACATTTATGGACCTTTATTAACTGCTTCATAATAATCATGATTCTACATCTCCCTCAAGTGTTGACTCTTGATTAAAAATATTGTATATCATAATCAGTATCCGATACGATACAACTTTATTCATCCCCAGAGGGATATCCATGCACATTAACTCTTCACATTATTGTCGAGTTTGGTCATAAACAGCACAGAAATTATATTCAACCTATGAGCTCAGAGTGATAGAATTGAACGGCAGGGAAACAGGCCCTTCAGCTCACCATTTACATTAATACCATCAAGCATCCATTTACATTAATACCATCTTGATCTCTCCACATTCTTATCCACTACTCCATCATCACTACCGCCAATCCTACTACGTACTTGGGGCAATTTATTGTGGCCACTTAACCTACCAAACCGCATGTATGTCATGTTGTTACTTGTGGGCAGAGCACCAAGGCAAATTCCTTGTATGTGACTACTTGGCCAATAAACTAACTTACTTACTTACTTAAAAAGAGGGAGGAAACTGAAGGATGAGGGAAAAATAATATGGGAGAACTTGAAAACCACACACAGATAACATCGGAAGTTAGGATTGAACCTGGGTTTCTGGAGTGGAGAGAGTAGCTCTACTGGTCACGTCACTGCACTACCCCAAGGGGCTGACTGCAAGTGCAATTAAAGATAGACAACAAACATTGGTGGAGTCATTGACAATCACATCCCAATAAATGCCAAAAGATTTAGATGCAGAGACAGGAATGTCAAGAAAAGGGTTTGGATATTTATAGAATCATAGCTACATTAGGAAACAGAAGGAAGAAACTCTGCCAATTGCCAAGTCAAGTCAAGTCAAGTTTTTTTTTGTTTAATATTTTTATTAGAAGCATTGCATATTATCTAATGTACAACAGCACTTCAAATACAAATCAGACTTATCACAAACGTTGTACAGATATTACGGGATAATTTATATATGCCACTGTTTTTGATTTTTTTTTGGGAAGGTAAGGGAGTGAAAAAAAAAAGTAAAAGTATAAATCATTAATCAAGACGTTGTGATTGAATAATAATGATTATGTAATAAAAAAATAAAAAATAAAAAAGATATAATCAAGACATTGTGAGTAAATAATAATGATTATATAATAAAAACATAAAAAGTAAAAAAGAAAAGATAAACAAGAAAAATAAAAAAAAATAAAAACAATTCTTATATAATTAAAAATTAAATAAAATAACCTTTACATTGAATGGAACAGTTTCATATAACAATATCTCTTGAGACATGTATACAGATCCCAATACTTTTTTAATCTAATCCTACACCAGGGTAATTATTGAGTTACGGTGCTGAGCTCAGCTACCCCTTTAAGTAATCAATGAATGGAGACCATATTTGTTCAAAAAGTTCATATTTGTCCATTAGGACAAACCTAATTCTCTCCAAATGCAACGTCTCCGACATTTCCACAGTCCATATTTTGATTGTGGGGGGATAATGTTCCCTTCCAGAATTTTCACATTCATTTTTTTCCAATTATCAAACAGTAATCAAGAAAATTTCTTTTACTTACTGTTAATATTAAGCTTGAGTCAGGGACTCCTAATATTATTAACTTTAGATCAGGGTCCACAGTTTATTCGTCACATACACATACGGGATGTGCAATGAAATGAAAAGTGACAGTGCTCGCGGACTTTGTGCAACAAACAAACAAACAAACAACCAACAAACTACAAACAGAATCACATGTTCTTTTTCATATTAAGTATTTTGGGTGGTATTGTGGTACAGTAAGTTAGTAGAGTTAATTGCGTCAAAAAAGATCCACCAAATCTACTCCCACTTTTCAGCATTAAGCTATAGAGTTATACAGCACTGAAACAGGCCCATTAGCCCAACTCGTCCATGCAATCAACCTGCCCCATCTTAGCTAGTCTCATTTATCTGGTCTTGGCCCATATCCCTCTAAACCTTTGCTATCCATGTATCTGTCCAAGTGCCTTTTAAATGTTGTTATAGTACCGATCTCAACTACCATTCCATACACCCGCCACCCTCAAAATGTTGGAGTAACTCATCGGGACAGGCAGCATCTCTGGAGACAAAGAATGGGTGGCGTTTCGAGTCGAGACCCTTCTTCAGACTTCAGAACCTTCTTCGGGTCTCGACCCGAAACGTCATCTATTCCTTCTCTCCAGTGATGCTGCCTGTTACTCCAACATACGATGCCTATTTGCAGTTTAACCCAGCGTCTGCAATTCATCACTACACTGTGATAGTTACTTGAAATCTGTAAGGTTTCAAAAGTAAGCACTTTTACTTGTGATGTAGTTTTTTGCCTCTACCAGCCTTTCAAAGAATGAACCCTCTTATTTCTTAATTTCTCCTCCAATCCTCCCACCAATTACTTCAAATCTATTTCTCATGGTTATTGACTCCTTGGTTTGGGTAATATATTTCTGAACTTGAAGGGTTCTAAACTTAAAGAAAGGTAACTTTGAGGATATGAGATGTGAATTGGCGAAGATAGACTACCAATTGATTCTTAATTCTTATGTCAACAAAATAGAGAGAGTACAGAGGAGATTTACTAGAATGTTGCCAGGGTTCCAGCAACTATGTTACAGAGAAAGGTTGAACAAGTTAGGTCTTTATTCTTTGGAGCGCAGAAGGTTAAGGGGGGGACTTGATTGAGGTCTTTAAAATGATGAAAGGGATAGACAGAGTTGACGTGGATACGTTTTTCCCATTGAGCGTAGGGAAGATTCAAACAAGAGGGCATGACATGAGAATTAAGAGACAGAGGTTTCGGGGTAACGTGAGGGGGAACTTCTTTACTCAGAGGGTGGTGGCTGTGTGGAATGAGCTTCCAGCAGAAGTGGTGGAGGCAGGATCGATTTTAACATTTAAGAGTAAAGTGGATAGGTATATGGACGTGAAGGGAATGGAGGGGTATGGTCTGAGTGCAGGTAGATGGGACTAGGGGAAAACAAATGGTCGGCACGGACTGGAAGGGCCGAGAGGGCCTGTTTCCGTGCTGTAATTGTTATATGGTTATATGGTTATATGGTTAAAGGGTTGACGGTGGATATGCAAGGCAAGGCATTTAAAGACTGCATGGATGAACTACAACAATTGTTCATCCCAGTTTGGCAAAATAATAAATCAGGGAAGGTAGTGCACCCGTGGATAACAAGGGAAATCAGGGATAGTATCAAAACAAAAGATGAAGCATACAAATTAGCCAGAAAAAGCAGCCTACCAGAGGACTGGGAGAAATCCAGAGTCCAGCAGAGGAGGACAAAGGCCTGAATTAGGAAATTAAAATAGATTATGAAAAAAAACTGGCAGGGAACATAAAAACTGACTGCAAACGTTTTTATATATAGGTGAAGAGAAAAAGATTAGTTAAAACAAATGTAGGTCCCTTGCAGTCAGAAACAGGTGAATTGATCATGGGGAACAAGGACATAGTAGACCAATTGAATAACTACATTGGTTCTGTCTTCACTGAGGAAGACATAAATAATCTGCCGGAAATAGCATGGGACTGGGGGTCAAATGAGATGGAGGAACTGAGTGAAATCCAGGTAAGTCGGGAAGTGATGTTAGGTAAATTGAATGGATTAAAGGCCGATAAATCCCCAGGGCCAGATAGGCTGCATCCCAGAGTGCTTAAGGAAGTAGCCCCAGAAATAGTGGATGCATTTGTGATAATTTTTCAAAACTCTTTAGATTCTGGAGTAGTTCCTGAGGATTGGAGGGTAGCTAATGTAACCCCACTTTTTAAAAAGGGAGGGTGAGAGAAAACGGGGAATTACAGACCAGTTAGTCTAACATCGGTAGTGGGAAAAATGCTAGAGTCAGTTATTAAAGATGGAATAGCAGCACATTTGCAAAGTGGTGAAGTCATTGGACAAAGTCAGCATGGATTTATAAAAGGTAAATCATGTCTGACGAATCTTATAGAATTTTTTGAGGATGTAACTAGTAGAGTGGATAAGGGAGAACCAGTGTTATATCTGGACTTTCAGAAGGCTTTCGACAAGGTCCCACATAAGAGATTAGTATGCAAACTTAAAGCACATGGTATTAGGGGTTCAGTATTGATCTGGATGAAGAACTGGCTGGCAGACAGGAAGCAAAGAGTAGGAGTAAACGGATCCTTTTCAGAATGGCAGGCAGTGACAAGTGGGGTACCGCAAGGCTCAGTGCTGGGACCCCAGCTACTTACAATATATATTAATGATTTGGACGAGGGAATTGAATCCAACATCTCCAAGTTTGTGGATGACTCAAAGCTGGGGGGCAGTGTTAGCTGTGAGGTGGATGCTAGGAGGCTGCAAGGTGACTTGGATAGGTTGGGTGAGTGGGCAAATGCATGGCAGATGCAATATAATGTGGATAAATGTGAGGTTATCCCCTTTGGTGGCAAGAACAGGAAAGTAGACTATTATCTGAATGGTGGCCGATTAGGAAAAGGGGAGATGCAACGAGACCTGGGTGTCATGGTACACCAGTCATTGAAAGTAGGCATGCAGGTGCAGCAGGAAGTGAAGAAAGCAAATGGTATGTTAGCATTCATAGCAAAAGGATTTGAGTATAGGAGCAGGGAGGTTCTACTGCAGTTGTACAGGGTCTTGGTGAGGCCACACCTGGTGTATTGCGTACAGTTTTGGTCTCCTAATCTGAGGAAAGACGTTCTTGCCATAGAGGGAGTACAGAGAAGGTTCACCAGATTGATTCCTGGGATGGCAGAACTTTCATATGAAGAAAGACTGGATAGACTCGGTTTGTGCTCGCTAGAAGTTAGAAGATTGAGGGGGGATCTTATAGAAGCGTACAAAATTCTTAAGGGGTTGGACAGGCTAGATGCAGGAAGATTGTTCCCGATGTTGGGGAAGTCCAGAACAAGGGGCCACAATTTAAGGATAAGGGGGAAGTCTTTTAGGACCGAGATGAGAAAAATAAATTCACACAGAGAGTGGTGAATCTGTGGAATTCTCTGCCACAGAAAGTAGTTGAGGCCAGTTCATTGGCTACATTTAAGAAGAAGTTAGATGTGGCCCTTGTGGCTAAAGGGACCAGGGGGTATGGAGAGAAGGCAGGTACGGGATACTGAGTTTGATGATCAGCCATGATCATATTGAATGGCGGTGCAGGCTCGAAGGGCCGAATGGCCTACTCCTGCACCTATTTTCTATGTTTCTATGTTTCTATTTAATTTAGGGCATAATTGTGAACACCTCAAATAAATCTCCCCTCAGTCTTCTTTGTTCCAAAGAAAACAGCTACACCCTTGTGAACCTCTCCTGATAGATAATGTTCTCCATTCCTGGCAACATCCTCAAATCACTTCTGCACCCTTTCCAATACAATCACATTCTTCCTCTTATCAGAGCAGCACACTGTACACAAGCTGTGCCCTAAAATGTCAAGTCATTTTACCTGCAGCACAGCACAATGCACATAGATAATATATAATAAGCCAAATTCGATAATTCAATAACGCAGCTTACAACACAACAGTATGAGTGCGGTGGTCAGGGGATATGGGGAGAAGGCAGGAGAATGGGATTGAGAGGGATAGATACATCAGCCATGACCGAATGGCGGAGTAGGCTTGGTGGGCCAAATGGCCCAATTCTTCTCCTATGACTTATGAACATTCTCCAATTTTAGGTAAACTCCTACTAACCACACCCCACCTCCCCACCATGTTCATCCATCTAGCTGAGAGACTGATCACCGGACCAGAAATGAGAAGTTTATTTTCCGCTGAGGGTTATAACATTTTCGCTGGGCTTAGACATTGAGTCAATTCAAGGCCTGGGGTTGATTGGGTTTTGAGCATCAAGGGTATCAGAGGATATAGAGATGGGACGGGAGACTGTACATGACACAAACTTAACCCTGGACTTCCGGTGAACGAAGCAGATGGAAGGGCCTACAATACTTTGCGTTTACATTTTACAAGCCACCAAAGTTAGAGTCGACACATCAAGACCAGTCAGTTTGCCATCGGTGTACTGTTGAGAGCCTGGCGACTAGTTGTAAAATGGATGCAAAACGGCCTGGATCAGCAACTCAAACTCCAAGGAACAAAGGAGACGACAGAGAGTGGCACACATTGCCCAGTCCATCACTGGCACCGACCTCCCCACCATCGAAGAGATCTATAGGAGGCATTGCCTCAAAAAGGGCAACAAATATTGGGAAGAAGGTACAGGAGTCTTAAAACCTCTCAGCAACCTCTCAACTTCTCAGCATCCATCCTGCTTTTGGACACTACACAAAACTAACCTCATCAACTTTGATCTTCTATGGACTTTGTATTCAGTTGCACAATGGGACTTCATTTTTTGACTATTGTGGCTATCTAGTATTACAGTTGTTAATGCATTTTTTTATGATTATTATATATTATCTGTGTGTTATTGCATTTGCGCGTCTGTTAAACTGTGGCAAGTAGGAATTTCATTATCCCCCAGTCAGTATATGTGCCAATTAAACACTCTTGATCTGAAGATGCCTCAAACAGAGAAGGAAACAAAAATATGAGTAGGGTATATAATTCTGGAAGCACCTCTCACTCAACAGCTGTATTGATGTGAGCTGTCACAGAACTATTTACTTTTTAGAAAGTGAATGAGAACTGAAGATGAGCTAATGATAAGCAATGGACCAACATTACTTGTTATGGAAATGTAGACTTGAACGTTCTCTATTTATATAGTGTCGATTTTAAAAATAAATGAGAATGAATTTTGAAATGAATAAAGAGCGGTGCCTCGTCTGTCCGCCGTAATATTGTTGAAAGTCCCATCATTAAACGAATGCTTCTTCAATTCCCCAACCCCTGAACAAAGCTAGAAAAGCCTGAAAAAGGGCCTCGACTCTAAACGTCACCCATTCTTCCTCTCTAGAGATGCTGCCTGTCCCACTGAGTTACTCATAGAAAACAGAGAAACATAGGAAACAGGTGCAGGAGGAGGCCATTCGGCCCTTCGAGCCAGCACCGCCATTCATGGTGATCGTCCCATATCAATAACCCGTGCCTGCCTTCTCCCCATATCCCTTGACTCCACTAGCCCCTAGAGGTCTATCTACTCCAGCGTGCTGTGTCTACCTTCGGTGTAAACCAGCATCTGCAGTTCCTTCCTACACTAGAAAAGTTAATAGATCCCAACTTGTGACTACTTAACCACACCTCTAACCCCGTCATGGTTGAAAGGCATTGTTCTACTTAATTAAGATCCACGATGATGCATTTTTAGGACAATTTCACAACTTTTGTCAAAATGCGGCAAATCGTCCAATTGTTTGACCTTCTTACAGCAGGAGTGAGGAACAGCACCTCCTCTCTACAGGGGAGGAGGGGGTCTCTCTCTCTCTCTCGACTAACTCGGGGCATCTAAGCTGGTCTTCCATACCATACCGTTGAAGACCATGGCCATCGCTGCCTTCACCGGCGGCGGGGAAAGACAGCCAGCCCCCCAGCGCCGGTGAGGTGAGCCGCGAGAGCGGCCACCGCTTGGGCCAGCCACCCTTCCCCCGGCACCAGGAGGCTTGGTGGTGATCTGGGGGAGGAGTGGGGTGCCCGAAAAACGCAGTGAACGCACCGAACCCTCCACTCTCCCCCAGTCCCAGTCCCCGACCCGAAACTGTGTCTGGCCTCTCTTCCCACAGATGGTACTGGGCTGGGCTGGGTGAGTTCTTCCAGCATTTACTTTTAGAAATCCAGCATCTACAGTTATTTAAGAAGGAACCGCAGATGCTGGAAAATCGAAGGTAGGCAAAAGCTCCTCTATAATAATCTTTGGACACAAGATTATAGAAACGTCCCGAAACGTTGCCTGTTTCCCTCGCTCCATAGATGCTGCTGCACCCGTTGAGTTTCTCCAACACGTTTGTGTACCCAGCATCTACAGTTGTCCACTGCCCAGACTGGACAAGGGTCCCGACCCAAAACGTCGCCTGTCCATCCCCTCCACAGATGCTGCCTGCCCGGCCCCGCTGAGTTGCTCCACTCCAGCACTTTGCCCATCGCCCTTACCTGGTGTCCTCCTCTGCCTGTCGCTGCTGTAGACACACTCGGTCCGGCTCTCTGGTGTCGGGTCGCTGAGAGTCTGAGGACTTTCCAACGATGCTGACTGAACTCTCTCTCTCTCTCTCTCTGTCTGTCTTTCTTTCTCCCTCTCTCTGTCTGTCTTTCTTTCTCCCTCTCCCTCCTTCCTCCTTTGTCCGTGACGGCGTTGCAATGACTAAAACGCAGCAGGACAGGTTGAACAACTTTTGTTTTCTCGCTCCCCGTGTCGACAGGTGACCGAATCTCAACAAACCAACCCTGCAACTGGGCTGCTCCTCGGTAATATTAAACCGTGCACCAATTGAACAAGTGTGCGACTGCGATCTGAAGGAATGCTCCCCCCCCCCCCACCCTCTCTCTGTCCAGCCGAGTAACGCTAGGCTTTCCTTATGCTAGGGGTTTATGTACAAATACATTAAAGTCGTCTTTCACCATCTCAGCGCGTTGCAAATGCCCCACATCCGTTAAAATATTCCCGGTATCTTTGTGTGGGTTCCACCACTCCTCTGTGGAATGACTACAGTCCATTGGTATAACAAGGAGCTGCCCCAGATAGAGCTCTAGGGGCTAGTGGGATCAAGGGATATGGGGAGAAGGCAGGCACGGGGTATTGATAGGGGCCGATCAGCCATGATCACAATGAATGGCGGTGCTGGCTCGAAGGGGCGAATGGCCTCCTCCTGCACCTATTTTCTATGTTTCTAAGTCCCAAATGAAATATTTTATTTAGTATAATCTTCAATAAAAACACAATTTTCCTTGGAACTCCTTCTCATCCAGGAACTTGATTTGCTTATTCATTTATTATTACACTCTTCCTGACAAAAAAAACAATCTCTTCCGAGACTCTAGAGTGTTTGATTGTCATATGTACCCACAATTAAATTCTTACTTGCAGCGGCACAACACACCTGTAAATGCAATGAAGATTATATACAATAGACAAAAAAAAAACCCCCAAATGAAATAATACAGGGGACGAACAATGGAGGAGCCGGAGTTGGGGGACCACTGTGAGATGGGGGGGGGGGGGGGGGGGGGGGGAGAACAAAGGAGTCGTCGGTGGGGGTACTTTGTAACGTTGTCAGCTGTTTATGTGAACGATCCTATAGCGAGCAAGATAGACCACTCGACGAAAAAGACGTAGTACGGTCATGGGCAGATTCGTGGGTAATTTTCGGCCCCATTTCCGTAACCGGCTTCCGTCTCCGCACCAAAGATCCCGTAGCGGAGCAAAGATAACCGGTGCGGAGACGGAAGCCGGTTACGGAAACATCCTCGTAAAAATTAAAGTTCTTTGGTAAAAATCTTCTCCTCATTTTCAGAATTATAATTAATTAACACAAACTGTTCCCCCGCAACGTTGATTACACTGCGAGTCGGGTCGGGTCGGGTTACTGAAACGGATGAAAAAAAGGCCCACGTTCCGCTCCGTTGCGTACTGCACGTCAGCCCATTGCATTTAGCAGGAGTGGTCTATCTTGCTCCGCTATAGGATCTTTGGTTTATGTGGCAATTATTAGCCTACCTGGGATATGCAAGCAAAGAATTTCACTGTGCCTTGTTACACGTGACAATAAAGTATTCCATTCCACCCATCTATAATACTAGAGGAAACACCCCAAATTCCTTCGTCCTTAGTGCTACCATTTAGGATCAACTTTCTTCACTGGTCCTGTCTGGACCAGATATCTTGCTTTATGACACAGCCTTGGCACTGACCTACATGGAATAGAACAATACAGCACAGGAACAGGCCCTTTGGCTGTGCCGAACATGATGTCAACTGATCTAACCTGCCTGTACATGATCCGTATCCCTCTATTCCCTGCATTCCATGTGCTCATCCAAAAGCCTCCCAAACTCCGCTATCCTATCTGCCTCCACCACCACCCCTGGCAGTGTGTTCCAGGCCCCACCATCCCCTGTGTAAAAAAAACTTGACCTGCACATCTCCACTGCAATTTGCACCTTTCACCTAATAGTTATAACCTCTCATATGGAACATTTCCACCCTGGGAAAAAGATTCTGCTTTTCTATCCTTTCTATGCCTCTCATAATTTTGTATACTTCTATCAAAGTGGTCTGCTCACATCCTAGCCCCCACCTTCCCCTCATGTTTAATGTCCCTCTGTCAAGAAATTTCTCTTCATCAATAGTACTGAATATATTAGTAGAGGAAATAACTAATTATTTGGTAAGCTGGATCTAACTTTTTTTTAAAAAGTAAAGTGGATAGGTATATGGACGGGAAGGGAATGGAGGGGTATGGTCTGAGTGCAGGTAGATGGGACTAGGGGAAAACAAATGATCGGCACGGACTGGAAGGGCCGAGAGGGCCTGTTTCCGTGCTGTAATTGTTATATGGTTATATGGTTATATGGTTATTACACAGTGGTATCAGTGCATTCGTTAATACCAATAGAAGGAAGTTTGGAGACAGAGTATCGCACACTCTCACCACTCTAGAACCCATTTAGTTTGGTTTAGTTTAGAGATACAGAACAGGCCCTTTGGTCCGCCGAGTCCGCAACGACCAGCGATCCCCCACATTTACACTACCCGACACACACTCGGGACAATTTTACACTTATGCCAAGCCAATTAACCTACATTCCTGTACATCTTTGGAATGTGGGAGGAAAGCGAAGATCTCGGAGAAAACCCACACATGGGGAGAACGTACAAACTCCATACAGACAGCAGCCATCGACTGGATCAACCCTGGGTCTGTGGTGCTGCAAGCGATGTAAGGCAGCATTGCCGCTGCTCCAGCATGCTGCCCTAGTGCTGGAATCTCCAGACACTCATTCATTACATGAGATAATCTCCCATGTGTTGCTACCTCACTGCTCCAATGATCCAGGCTCAATCTTGACCTCTGGTTCTATCTGTGTGGAGTTTGCACCTTCTCCCCGTGACCGCGCGGGTTTCCGCAGGTTAGTTTTGGATAGTTTTCTATCCAAACCCTGAAGTGTGCATTCGAGTTGGTGGGTTAAGTGGCTGCTGCTCCACCAAGTGAGTTGGTGATACCCACAAAATGCTGGAGTAAGTGGGTCACGCTACATCCCTAGACAAAAGGAATAGGTGATGTTTCGGGTCAAGACTTGAAGAAGGGTCTCTACCCGAAACATCACCTGTTCCTTTTTTCCAGAGACGCTGCCTGACCCGCTGAATTACGCCACCATTTTGTGTCTATCTTTGGTGTAAACCAGCATCTGCAGTTCCTTCCTACACAAGTGAGTTGGTGTGTGGTGGAATCTGGTGGGTGATGTGGTGTGGATAACTACTTGATGAAATACCTTTTTCTGTGCTAAATGGGCTATTACTTGGAATATTAGGACTGGATAAATGCACGTGTCTATTAAACAAGAAGCAAAGTAAAAATGTATAAATCATCTCCCTTAACAATCACCTCCTTTGAATTGTGACCTGATGCCTTCATCAACTATTCATCATACCTCATCTTTAAAAACGTGTCCCGACACACAAGGAACTGCAGACAAGTGTGAACACGTGGATACCTTGTATTGCCACATATTGAAAGCAGAGTTTACATTATTTACACCAAAGGGAAGCGCCAACCCATGCAGGATGTCATACCAGCTATTTATCCCCCTCCCTAGCCCTCAGCTTGGGTGGTAGCACACCCACTGAAGATGGACTTAGTATCCCGAGGCAAGGGAGCGGAAAATAAAAATAAACCAATTTAATGAAATATTTATTTTATCCCTTTCACACAGTATCGGGATATCAAAGCCAATGAATAATTCTATGAAATGGCGTCACCTTTGAGCAGTACAACAGCCAAAACCATTCACAACGAGTAGCAGCAAGCAGCCATCAGAACCTGACATTGGCTCAGAACAAAGGAAGGATTTCTCTGTTACTCTTTGAAACGTCCGACTGGCCACCAACGTGACTCCTGGTCCAATTACAATGCCTTTGAAAGTGCAGCACTTCCTCATTGCCGAGGTATCAGCTGTGACAATGCACTCATGTCTCTGGAATGAAGCTTTATACCTCCACCTTCTCAATAAGGAGACGACCCCAGTGACCCACAAAACTGAGAATTTCCTCGTCACGTGCAAGCATTCCGTTGGCATGAGAGAATAAAAATATGGCCAGTGTTAAAACCATTGGGACATGTGGACATTTGTTTCATGTTGATAATCATCCTCGACCAGCGATTTTGAAGAAGTGCACATTTCTTGTAATTAAAAATGCCGTTCTGAAGACTTTGGATCATTATTCCAGAGCATAGAACATGGAAGAGTACAGCGCAGGAACAGGCTCTTCGGCCCCCAATGTTGAACATGGTGCCAAGATAAAATACGCTTATCTGCCCGCACTTGATCTATATCCCTCCATTCACTGCATATCCATGTGCCTATCTAGAGCAACAGCATGCCTGCCTCCACCACTGCTCAGGCAGCATGTTCCAGGCACCCACCACCCTCTGTGTAAACAACTTGCCCCGCACCTCCTTTAAATTCTGCCCCCCTCACCTTAAATCTATGCCCTCTAGTCTTTGATATTTCCACCCGGGGAATATCAAGGTTCTTACTGTCTAACCTATCTGTGCTTCTCATAACTTTACATATTTCTATTGGGTCTCCCCTCAACTTCCGGCATTTCAGAGAAAACAATGGTGTGGGAGAGTGCAACCTTCACGTGGTCCACCCTGTTTCGACTAATGCAATCCACCCGATGTGCACAAACAAGATCAAATAGAACAAGTTGACCTACAACTTTAGGCTATGCTCGCCATACGCAAAGAGAAGAAGAGAAAACAATCCTAGTTCATCCAACCTCTCCTTATAGTTAATATCCTCTAATCCAGACATTATTCTGGTAAACATCCTCTGCACCCTCTGCAAAGCCACCACATCCTTCTTGTAATGGGGGTGACCAGAACTGTGTGCAATACTCCAGATGTAGGCTAGCCAAAGAACTATAAAGCTGCTTCATCACTTCCTGACTCTTACACTCAATGCTCGGACCAATGAAGCCAGCATACCGTATACGATATGACTCACAATACCCTCAGGTTCTGACCCAGAAAGAATTATTAATCTTTAAGCTTTAAAAATGAGTTACAACGGATTATGATCCATGGACAACATTAGTGTTAAGGCCATACAGTAATATTATCAAAGGCAGTTTCTGAATAATCATCCAATTCTTCTGCCAACTGTGTTTCATCAATGTCTTCTAACTATCGACTGTCAAAATTGGACATAGAGCCAAAGAAGGAGATAATTGTAAAATACTCAAAGAACTGAGTTTTAATGAGCCGTAGATGAAGCAGACAGGAAGACATGAAGTAGACATGAAGTTTAGGATGAGAATTCCATAGCAGGTGACAATAGATGATGGCTGAGGTCAAGGCTGATCAATAGTGAAACAAAAAACACGGCAAACCAAAGATAGGGAAGCACAGATTTCTTCAAGGGTGGGTTAGCTGGGGACCAGCTGGGGAGGTTTAAAAATGGGTTCAACCAGAAATGGATTTGAACAACAGTCATTAAATGGAGATGTTGTGGGCCTGGAGTTGATGTAGTTTAAGGAGGGCAGGAATGGTACGTGTTTGGGACATTGCACAGAAAAGAGTATAAGCAGCAAGCGTCTGGTTAGAGTGCGGTTTATGGAATGTGGAACATTGGAACATGGTGAGAAGGGCATGGATACATTTTCAGCAGCAAGGGGCTGAGCTGGGTTAAATAGGAGCAGTTGCTAGAGTGGAGTTTTGATAGTTTAGAAGCACATCTCAAGACAAAATAAGTCAAATACCCTAGGTTAAGTTGAGGCCGTGAATCGGATGGGGTTCGATGGCAGGGGATTGTAGTTAACTGGTGGGTGATGCACATGATAATTGCAGTCTTCTCAAAGTAGCTGCAGCTTATCAGAAACTGGATGCTGAAGACAATGTCTAGCAGGCCAACAGTGGATGCTGAGAAGATGAGGTGGGCGTGGGCAGATGTAGAACACAGAAAAAATAAGAGCAGGAGGAGGCCACTGAACCCTTTCAGCTGGCTCTGTTGTTCAATATACTCTAACCATGCCTGATCAATGCTCATCTGCACCCCTTCTCTAGAGCCCTCAATCTCTTGATTTTTCAACAAAATGATCTATCTCCAACTCTTTGGAGTGTGGGAGGAAACTAGAGAAAACCCACAAGGTCATTGGGCTAATGTACAAACTCCATACAAACAGCACCCGTGGTCAGGATCAAACCGGGGTCTCTGGCGCTGCAAGGCAGCAACTCCACCGCTCCGCCACTGTGCCGCAGAAGTTCATTCCTTGGGATAATCCAGAGGTACATGGGCGGAAGTGGGAAGATGATCTGCCTGTGACTCTGTCCCATGAAGTTAGATCAGTGGTTGCCAACATGGGGTCCACATCAGAGAGGAACCAAAGGTTACAGCGTCGGTCAGGCTTTACTAATATTGCAGCAATTTAGTTTTGAAGTTCACTAAAAAGGTAAAATATAAAAGGTAAATTAAAAATTATACTTGGCATGTCAAACGTTTGTCATAAGGGCAGCAGAGTCCCCAGAATAACACAGAAATCACTGAACTGGATGATAGTCAGTTTTGTTTTTATTCATTGTCTTTGTGCAGTGTTTGTGTGCTAACTAACAAGAAACCAATGATTTTTCTGCACTATTTAATTTCTGAAGCATTGTTTCACTGGTGATTAGTGAACAAAAGCATATCACCACTTCTCCCCCCCCCCCCACCCCCCCCCCCCCCCCCCCCCCCCCCCCCCCCCCTCACATCAGTCTGAAGAAGGGTCTCGATCCAAAACGTTGCCTATTTCCTTCGCTCCATAGATGCTGCCTCACCCGCTGAGTTTCTCCGGCATTTTTGTCTACCTCACCATTCATGGATGAGTCTTTCCTATCCTGAACAAGAAGTATGACATGGGTTGCATCGCTTTTGGAAGTTTTAGACCCTTCCTCCATCCCAACAAATTTAACAGCTTGCATCCAAGTTGTTTGGACATCATTGTGACATTAAAGAGTTCTTACGCAGTGTGACAGAAACTTCAGAACAACAGAGACAGCAGTGTTAGTCCCACTGTGATACTGTAACACTGAGATAGATCTTTGTCAGGTCACAGTTCTAGCTCCATGAAAACCGTGGACCCTAGAAGTATTGCTTTTCTGAAAGATTTGGTAATGTCTACAGTAGGCACCAGAACCACGCTGAAGAAGGGTCACGACCTGATGTTCTCCAGAGATGCCATCTGACCTGCTGAGCTACTCCAGCATTTTGTGTCCTTTTGTTAATTAACCAGTATCCGCAGTTCCTTGTTTCTACCAGATCCAGACAGTGATAGGATCTAGGCTTCCTGAGTGACGGAGAATTAACGTGGCAGGCAAAATGGATTCCAAGTCACTGCTCTCCAAAGTGATCGCCCAAACTACGTTAGGCTTCTCCAACGTAGAGGAGGCCACATTGTGAACACTGAATGCTGTCTGTTTGGTTGGAAGAAACGCAAATGAATCATAGCTTCAGGCAGGAAAATAAACAACATTTTCTTTGGGAACTGGCCTATGCAAGCAAGGATGAATTAATAGGCATGGAGTCAACTCTGAAGAAAGAAGAATGATTTGCACATTCAGGTAATTGACCAGAAAATGAATCAACGGCAAAGGAAGAGTTGAATGTATTTCGCAACAGTGAAATGTAGATGCTGGCAGACATACAAATTGCAAAAACATATCTGTGTAATCACAGCCTAGTTTACATTGCAACTCAAATTTCCAGCTGGGTTGAAATAAAATCTTAATATTTAACAGCATGCCACTATTTCCTCTGGCTGTGATATGCCAAATAACATTAGGACCAACTTAAATAGTTAACAGAAACTTAATGTTCTTTTTCTTTTTTGTGGCAGATATTCAAGCAGGAAACGGGTAATTTTATATCACCTGGTACATGAAATGAATTGGGGCATGGTACTGTGTTAACAGCGAGATCACATTCAACCCACCTCGTATTCTTCCAAAATAAATGTAATCTTTAAGATTAAACGTCGCTGGCATGAATGTGGAAACAGTGATCACTTGTTCGAAGGGATCAGTTCCTTTGCCCATTTGCACAAAGTGAACAGGGGTCATGGGGCACATGGAATAGGCTTCTGGCAATTACTGTTTCACATGGTTTACTGCAAACATTAACGAGAATGTGAAAGGTAATGTAAGATTGATTTTTTTTATTATTGTCGGTTTTAATGCATGAAAAGTAACTAAGTGGGATTTCAGCTTTGCGATTAGTTCGCCCATGCTCCTAAATCAACCATGGACAGTCCCAGCGGTGGATTGCTCCTCTGGGCAAGTGAGTTCTGGATGGCCACGTTTTACAATGCATACATGCATGTGACGCTTCAAATGGGTAAATGTCGAGAATCCCATTTGGAGCTGCTTGCATTTACTAGCAAGATGTTGGTCAATGCAACTTAACTCTAAAAGACCAAAGGAAGGTGCTTGTTTGGGCAAATGACATGACAGCAGATTGTACAAAAGCATGGAGGATGGAATGTAAGGCCAGTAAGGTGAGAGCGTGGTAATACACTTTGCAGTTTAGTTTATTGTCACGTGAACCAAGGTGCAGTGAAAAGCTTTCGTTGCATGCTATCCAGTCAGCGGACAGATGATACATAATTACAACCGAGCCATTTACTTGATAAGGGAATAACGTTTAGTGCAAGGTAAAGCCAGCAAAGTCCAATCAAGGATAGTCCGAGGGTCACCAGTGAGGTAGATAGTAGTTTAGACTTGCTCTCTGGATATAGAACCAGGGGAAAAGTGGAAATTGCGCAGGGCTAAAGAAGGAAATTAGGGGTTTAGATATTAAAAATTAACCTAAAGATTGATGAAATATTGGATTTTCAATCAGTATACCCAAGTTATATCAGTAAATTAAAAAATAATAATCATAGTTTGAGTTGTGTATGATTTTGAGCTCCAAATTGTTGAGGCAACAGAATGGGTGTTATTCAGATTCCCCAAGATACTACCATTTATAATTAGCTGGGTTTATTTCCAAATGGGATTTACTGTACTACAGGGCTGTCCAGCTCATGTGAGTTTATCCTTGGTGTTTATCAGGATTTTAATGTGAAAACCAAGGCGCTACTTTGAAACCAATATTAATGGGACTCATTAAATAAAAAGCCTATTTATTTCCTTTTTTGGTTAGTCGCGGTGCTGAGGGATATGCTATCAAATTTAAGATCAGAACATAAACTGTCTATTAATGTTGCAGTAAATGGAGTCTTATGAAAACATGTTGCTTGTAAATTGTAATGAAGTGAGAAAGGTGATTTTTTTACGATGAATAGTTTGCAAGTTTAATGCTGCTCACATTTGGGGCGTGTTATATTTCACTTACATGCTTGCCTGTGAATTAATACATTATATTCTGATTCGATTCTTCTCTGATTTGGCAATCGATTGCAGTTCCACTGAACTGGATGCAGAGCCAAGGTGGTGTATAAACAGTTGGTAGAATTCTAATAAAATTCAGAGTTACATTGCAGAGTGATTAATACCAACAATGTTGATGTTTTTGCAACTAATCTTTGCCAAACCACACATGCCAACTTAAATTAGAACATTTAGTGTCCTATGCTTTCTCCCTTTATCTGATGATTAACGTTAAGGGAGGATTTAAGGGAGGCTTGATTAGTATGTGTGCTATTGATTAGTATGGGGGTTATTGATTAGTATGGGAGTTATTGATTTGTACAGATGCTATTGATTAGTATGGGAGTTATTGATTAGTATGGGAGTTATTGATTAGTATGGGTGTTATTGATTAGTAATGGGAGTTATTGATTAGTTATTGATTAGTAGGGTGCAGATTAGTAGTTATTGATTAGTATGGGAGTTATTGATTAGTATGGGTGCTATTGATTAGTAATGGGAGTTATTGATTAGTACAGGAGTTATTGATTAGTATGGGAGTTATTGATTAGTATGGGTGCTATTGATTCGTATGGGAGTTATTGATTAGTACAGGAGTTATTGATTAGTATGGGAGTTATTGATTAGTATGGGGTTATGGGGAGAAGGCAGTTGAATGGGGTTGAGAGAAATATATAGATTGAATGGGGGAGTAGGCTTGGTGGGCCAAATGGCCGAATTCTGCTTTTATAACATGAATTTATGAACTTTAAGGCCACAAAACACTGCATATACTCCATTCACTTTTAAGAGGAGCAAGAGAAAACCTACTAGGATTATTTTTTGAAATACACTAATATACAGGTATATACTGGTGTAGACTGGAATAACTATGACATAAATATTTTTTAAGACTGACTAATTAGAAAAATGTGAATATATTATTCTTCCTGTAAAAGCAATGGCAAATGTTCAGTTGATTTGGTTATCGTATCAATTAATTCCATACTGCCTTGCTACAGAGAAGGAAGCTATTTGGCTCGTTGAATCTACGGCATCTTGCTGAGCAATCCCATCACCTCTCCATGTTCCCTGTAATGTATTCTCTCCATAGTCCCATCAATGCAACTACCAAGGGATGATTTACAGTGGTCAAGTAACCCACCTCGTTTACATCTTTGGAGTGGGGGAGAAACTGGAGACGAAAGAAGAAACCTCCATTGGCACAGGGGGAATCTGCAGAGGCCACACAGGCGGCTATGGAAGCAGGGATGGAAGCCAGGTCACTGGAACTGTGAGGCAGCAGCTCTACTAGTTGCGTCACATTTTCAGGATGAACTTCAGTCCAGTTTTGTGACACTGGTTCGTAGGTTATTGTGGAGTAAGAGAAACTCTCAAACAAGTCTGTTCCGAGGTCAAACAGAAACATGGTCTGAAAAAAGGTTCAGATCCAAACATAGAAACATCGAAACATAGAAAATATGTGCAGGAGAAGGCCATTCGACCCTTCGAACCTGCACCGCCATTCAATATGATCATGGCTGATCATCCAACTCAGTATCCTGTACCTGCCTTCTCTCCATACCCCCTGATCCCTTTAGCCACAAGGGCCCTCTTAAATATAGCCAATGAACTGGCCTCAACTACCTTCTGTGGCAGAGAATTCCACAGATTCACCACTCTCTGTGTGAAAAATGATTTTCTCAAAACAACACCTATTCACTTTCTCCAGAGATTCTGCCAGTTACTCCATCATTTTATGTCTACCTTCAGTGTAATCCAGCATCTGCAGTTCCTTCCAACACAAATACGGCTAACCAATTAATCTTTCAGAACATGGAGAGAGGGAGAGAGGTCCATTCATCTTATCAGTGACCCACGCCACCCTCTCTCCAACTGTACAAAGCACAGCATTCTCTTACACATAAAAGACCGATAAACAGACATTCAGTTATCAGTTCCTAAGCAACACAAGATGAGAAGGCACACATTCAGTTGCTTCTGGCATCACATTCCCTACATGGTTAACTTGTGCTTTTAGACATCTCTCTGGTCAGGGTCTGGTGGTCTCAAGCCCATAGTATCTCTTTGTTCAGGGAAGACATGCATTACCATGGTAATGCAATTAGCAATTATCTCCAATTACTACATTCCTCATAGGGGCCTTCTGGTATCTCTTATGCACTGTTGCACAAAACGGGATCTGAACTAGGGTAGAGTTACACTTTTGCCTTTACACACTGCTTTAATTAATACAGACTACATTGTGCATGCCTACAATTGGACCTCTTCAATGGAGAAGGTGAAATTCACAGGACTGCAATCGATTGCAGTCGTTGGTGATCAGAGCTTCTGAGAAGTGCTATCAACATTCACTTTTTCTTATTCGGGGAGTCATGGCAGTGAGTATATCAAGACTACCGAATATATCACAAATTATCATCTATGGCAGACCAGGCTCACAGGATGAATGGTCAACTCCAGTTTCTCTTCCATATGTTTATGTAATTTACCTGTGGTGAAGTCGCAGTCTGTAAAAAATATACAGGGCAGGAAATGTATCAGATTAAAATAATAGAATCTGGTTGTGCAAAATTTGGGACATAAATAATGGAGATTAGTGATTCCATTTAACATTCTGATTTTCCAGTTCCCTTAAATGCACACATGTATAAATCACTTTGAGTTCAATGTGGAATAAACCCTTAGCCATGTCAAGAGGGTGTTTGTTCAGAACTAACTGAGCTAAGCTGCTGCCAGCTGGTGCCAGGAAATTAAAGATTCAAGTCACCAGGTACAATGACAGGGTTGTTTTTGAGTGATATATAATACTGATATACATATTGGAATCAAAACGCACACGGCCTAAGTTCATGTTGGTATTTGTTCTTTGGAAATGTTCAGTTACGTGAAATAGCCTTTTTATGACTCCAATGTTTGCCTCTGCAGCTAAAATGTGCGCACAATCTGAATAAAATATTCCAACTACTGAACTGATAAGGCCTGTCTGGCTTCCATCAGAATTGTTGCCTGACCTAGCTACGAGTGGCTCGTCCAAATGCCAACTTGCAGCAACAAATTGAAGTGTAGGAGAGGAATGTCAGAGGGTGAATTGATAGAAAAGGAAGCCACCTATGACAGTGTCACACCAAAGAACAGGATCTTTTACGCAGTTTTTAACAAAAGCGGCAACCTTGCCTCGGTCACAATGAATAGCTTTACTGAGATAAGCATTTAAATCCACGTTTGCCTTGTGAATCTCAGGTTAACTAATTTAGAACTGCATTTGCTGTCAGCTATCTGCTTCTCAGTTTGTGAATGGTGAACGGTAGATAAAAGAGTACGTTCTCAATGCCGGTGCCCCACAAGGATGCATTCTCAGCCCCCACCAAATGCACGGCCAAATTCTTCTCTACCTCCATGTACAAGTTTGCAGACAACACTACTACAATGGTCTTGAACAATGATGAGACAGAGTACAGGCAGGCAATAGAGAACTTAGTGAATTGTACCAAGACAACCACTTCTCTCTCAATGCTAGAAAGATGAAGGAAGCGAGGTGAAGTACATGCCCCAAGCAGAATCAATGGTGTCGAGTGAAGATGGTTGAGTGCTTCAGGTATCTTGGTGTAAATATCATCAATAATTAGTGCAGGACCAACCTCATTGAACCTATGGCCAAGCAAACTCATCAATGCCCCTATTTACTCAGAAGACCAAGTTTGCCATGTATCCAACAACTCTTACCAACATCTATAGTTAGACCATTGAAGGAATCCAATTCGGATGCATTACAGTTTGGTTTGGCAATACCTCTGCCCAAGACTGCAAGATATTGCAGAGAGTTGTGGATGTAGCACAGTCCATCACAAAGGCTAGCCACCCCATTGATTTCACCTACACTTCTTACTGCTTACTGCTTCTGGAAACTGGCAACATAGTCAAGGACTTCTTTTGCCCTGGTCCTTCCCTCTTCTCCCCTCTCCCATAGGGCAGAAGGTTCACAAGCTTGTAAGCACGTTTCACCAGATTCAGGAACAGCTTCTTCCCCACTGTTAACAGACTAGTGAACAGTCGTCCTATAAGCTCGTTTGTAGTCCTGATCTACCAATCTACCTCATTGCAAACACTGGACTCTTTCACTGCAAATGTAACATTATAATTCTGTAACAATTTATTCTGCACTCTGGTGTCTTGCATACTGCTGATTATATTCATGTGCAGGATGATTAGATTGGATAGCACATGCACACAGTTTTCACTGTTGATACACATGGCAATAATATACCAATTCCAATTTAATGTGCAAGGAAACAATTAAAAAAGTTGGTAGGGAAGAAAAACATTTATATGTGACACTGAAGCACATGATCGTGGGATCATCTATCAATGCCATCACAAAGACCTCCCAAATGTTGCCTGACACCATTGATATGAATGAATGGTACTTTATTGTCGCACGTAGCTAGCGTTCAGTGAGATATTTTGTTTTGCATACAACCTAGGCAACCTAGTAAACGTGTCGTCAGGTTTTGACGCTGACAAAATGACATGTTAAATGTAGTCTTAACTCAGAGCTTGCTTACGATTTCCTGGCTTGTTGGGTATGGTTCACCCGCAGGGAATGAACCAGACATCCCACTTAAGATCCATGTCCAGGCACGCCCATGCACCTTTTGATTGAGAGGTGCCTAATATACTACATCAGTGGAGGCTTTGTGCTTGCTCCCAATTGCCTATCAGAACCAACTTTGTCATCCCGAACTTTGTACTTTCCAACATTCCGTGTCCACCTCCTCATTCATTCATGTTTTGTCCTCCTGTTGCCACTTGTACTAGCTGACCAGCACCAGTTCTTCATTAAGTCATGTTTTCAAAACCCTCTATTGTATTACTCTTCCCTTTCTCTTCAATCTACAATCTCTGGAAGTCTCTCCCTAAACCTGCCGCTTCCCTTCAGACTTAAAAAACATACATTTTGAACATAAATCTGCTCTGATATCTTTTAATAGTAAGATTAAACGAGAACTTACCAAGTTTGAAGGTTGATCTGTATTTTACGAGGAGTCGCGGTGAGGGATTTTGTGAAGACCCCGCCAGCACGCATGCGCGGCATCCATCAAAGCAGCGGTGTGGAATCACAGAAAACAAATCATGACTAAAAAATAGTAAGATGAAAAACATAGAACTTCCTAGTTGACCTTATGATAGAGGGTGGGAGCAGGGGGCACGAAATCCCTCACCGCGACTCCTCGTAAAATACAGATCAACCTTCAAACTTGGTAAGTTCTCGTTTAATCTTACTATTTTACTTCGGAGTCACGTGAGTGACTTCGTGAAGATTTCAAAGCTCTGTGATTTCACACCCTGGACAACGTCCATGCTTATCACACTGCCGCCATTCTGATGGAGGAAGGCTGTTAATGGAGTTCAGTCGAAACTGGCTAAAAAATCAACACAATTTATTAATCAAATAAACAACAAATAACCCCTAATTCTGGGACAGACATTCACTGAGCAGTTCCCAGGATAGCTTCTGCGAATGTCGCAGGGGCGGTCAGTGGCTTGTTATAGAACCGTTGAAAGGTTTCTTCACTGGCCCAGCCCGCCGTGGCAAGAATGTGGTCCATGGGCACCTTCATGGCCCTCGCCGCTGATGTGGATGCAGCCCTGGTGGAATGAGACTTAAAGATGTCAGTAGCAACTCCTGCTGCATCCAGCACCACCCTGAGCCACCTGGCGATAGTCTGTTTAGTCACCCGATGATGCGGAGGTTTATGACTGATGAGGAGCCCCTGTTCCTTCATCCTGATAACTCCAGTAACTCGGATGTAGTGGTGGAGATGGGTGACTATGCAGAGAGTGGCATCTACAGGGTACGCCCGAAATTCCAACTGCAGCCCATGCGCCCCTGGCCTGTGCTGTTTTAATAATTCTTTGACAAAGAAATTTATTTGACCAGGGGTGGCCACCATGCTGTCCAGTCGCAGTTTTTGTAATGTCTGGACTCGTTGGGCTGTAGTCAGTGCCATCAGCATCACCACCTTGAGGGTGAGCTGTTTCAGTGGTAGCTCATCCATTGGAGCCCAGCTCCTAAGTAGGGTCAGCACGATCCCCACATCCCACGTTACTGTATATCTGGGTCGTGGAGGGTTGGTGTTGAACACTCCCCTCATTAGTTTAGACACCAGGTGGTTGGAGCTGATACCTATATCCAGGTATGAGGACAGCGCACTCCTGGCGCTGTTAATGGCACTGTAGCTGAGGCCAGCATCGAAATGGAGGCCCGCTAGAAACTCCAGGACATCTGGTATTGTTGCTGAGTTTGAAGACTTGTTGGTCCGGGCACAGAATGCCTCCCATTTTCTGATCTGGGTGAGGTACTGTTTCCGAGTTGACTCTCGGCATGATGCGGCAATAAGGTCTATGGCTCGTGAAGAGATGCCTGCCTGGATGAGTGGTCTTTTCAGAACCTGCAGGCCAACAAGTTTAAATGACCATGGCAAGGATGACTAACCCCCGTAATGGGGTGAGTAATCAATTTGGGGTGTTTCCCAATCGCCATCCATGGTTGTTTTAAAATTTTAACGACCATCGGGTACCATGGTTGTGTAGGCCAGTCGGGAATGATCAATATGCCAGTTGCAGAATCTAATTTAATTTTCTGCAATACCCGACTCATGAGGCAAAATGGGGGAAAAGCGTAGCAAAACCATTTCCCCCAATGGATAGAAAACGCATCCATTGCTAATGCCCCAGGGTCTGGTTCCCATGACACATACGTTGGTATCTGATGGTTCAGCCTGGACGCAAATAGGTCAATATCTGGTGTCCCAAAATGAGCTATAATATCTCCAAAAATTTGGGGGTTCAACATCCACTCGATGTTGTCATTGAAAACTCGTGTGTCCGCCACTGTATTAAGCTTCCCAGGCAAATAGGTCGCACTAATCCAAATATTTCTTTCAATGCACCAGTGCCAAATTGTATTAGCCATTTCATCACAAGATAGCGACCTGATACCACCCATATGATTGATGTAAGCCACCACTGTAGTATTATCTATTTGAAGGCGGACATGTAAATCCCGTGAATTTGTACAGTAAGCCTGCAATCCATGAAATGCCCCCAGCATTTCTATATAATTTATCCCATGTGACTCCAAGAAGGTAGACTCATGAGAGTTCCATCTGCCACCACAACTGGACATCGTATCAGTGGCTCCCCAGCATTGTGCACTTGCGTCAGTTTGTAGCACAACATCTGGGTTGCTTACTATGATGGGTCTATGACACTCTCTAATATTGTCAACCCACCATTGTAGCTCGTTTCTAGCTTCCGGTGGTAACCGAATTGGCCGATCAAAGTGCCCAGCATTTGTTTTTAATGCGGTGATTTTTGATCTTTGTAAATTTTGGTAGTGTAGCAGTCCGAATCGTGCAGCTGGGAATGTAACTACCAATTTGCCTATAACTTTTGCTGTTTGCCGAATAGTCGGTACCCTGGCGCAAGCAAGATTGTGGCACTCTTCTATTATAGCAGTAGCTTTATTAGTTGGGATGGTAATCTTCATTAATTTGGTGTCTAGAGTGAACCCCAAATAATCCATAACCCGTACCGGATGCAATTTTGATTTGTCTGGATGGATTACAAACCCCAACTTCTCGAACAGAGCCTTGGTTGCAGCCACTCCTTGAATTGCCAATTGGAGGGTCTGACCTACTATAAGAATATCATCCAAATATGCCATTACCATATAATTTTGTCGGAGGAGAAGAGCCAATATAGGTTTTACCAATTTGGTAAACAGCCTAGGGGCTGTGGTGATTCCATTGGGTAATGCCTTGTACTCCCATAATTGTCCCTTCCAGACAAACTTCAGAAATTTCCTGTGAGCCTCAGCAATGGGCACCGTATAGTATGCATCTTTCAAATCGATGCATGCCATAAAGTACCCTGGGTAAAGCATCTGCCTAGCTGTTTCTAAAGTATCCATTTTGAAATGGGTATATTGTACAAAAGTGTTAAGTCTATTATAATCCGACATCCCCCATCTTTTTTAATTCTGGTGAAAATATTAGACACAAACTCAACAGGTTCATGCTTGGTTTTGCCAATTACCCCTTTTTCTGCTAGCCATATAATTTCAGCATGTCCTGCCTCCACCTCTTTTTGGGATAGAGAAAACTTCCTATGAGGCGAATGTTGAGTCGGGGGATTTATACCTCCAATAAATTCTATAACATATCCTTGAACACTTTGTAAAATAAACTCATCTGTGGTGACAGTTTTCCACATGTCCAAGAAAGCCCGCAATCGGCCACCTATTCGTGCGGGAGAAGATGCTACGGCGTGAGAGGAACCAGACCCCCTTACCTCCATGGTTAACGGCGGTTCCGTACGTACGGTGTTTTGGGTGGACGTCATGGAGGTTGACGGGGCGGCGGCCACATTTTCCATGCAGGCCGCTGTTGGCCTTGCCCTAAAAAAGGTCGTTGTGTTTGATGCGATGGAGGTAGGTAGGATCTTTGTGCCCTGTCCGGCAGCCGTGGTTTCCAAGTTGTATTAGGCTGTTGCCGGTGATATGGGTGAAGTCTGGTTGACGGTGGTTTCATGAGGCCCGCTGTTTTGGCCTCCACGTCCAACTCCTTCACCTGTTTGGACAGGTCTCCGAATAACTGATGCGGCGGTGGAGCGGTTGATGGTCGGCACAACCCCGCGAATTTGGGGTTGAGTGTGGGCTTTATGGAGCTCTTTTTTATTTCATATTGGGCGTTGCATAGGAGTGCCAGTGCATCTTGCTGTTCACTGGACACATTATCCCCGTCCAGGGTCCTAGCAAACGTCGTTATGCCCGTGGAGAGAACTTTTAAGATACGCGGACATCCTTCATCCTGGTGGCCGTACTCAAGTGTCCTCAGATCTGGGCATTAACCAAGGGCACACTGAGGTTGTTGCAGTTCTCGGGCGGTTTTATTTTCTCCAAGGTATCATTGAGAACCTGACTCTGCAGTTGGTGCGTAGTCAGGTAATCAATGGTGCCCGCCAATTTGTGGTGCAGAGGTTCACCTGTCTGGGTGGTAGCGGCAAACTTACCCACCACATCCAGCATATCCTCCTCATGCTCTGGCTCAGCGGTCATTGGCTGTCCCGGGTCGTCTTCAAACACAGCAGCTGGGCAATCACTCACGCTTCTGGCTGGAGACGATGAGATGCTGAATGGGGTCCTCGCTAGTGGATGCCCGCGAGTCCCGCTCTTCACGTTCCTGGTCCTGCTGGAGGAGTTACTCCACTAAGAGCTCCAACCGCTCAATGCGACCGTCCCTGCTATCTGCAGCGGACAAGCCGACTTCCCCAGGCCCTGCGAATTCACTGGGGCTTCCACCATCGGACCACACCTCCGTAACGTGCTGCCTAGGGTCCAATGGCAGGTTGTCGTGACCTTCAGCCCAAGTAGGATCATACGACTCCCGCACGGACTCTCCGCTAGTCTGTCTTCTCCCAGACTGTGGCGGCCTACCTATCTGATATGAAGGCAAGTGAGTTGAATCGGCGCCGGCCCCCGGAACCTGGCTCCCCGGAGTCCGTGCAGGCTTACCTCCACACTTGCCCATCTTTTGGCGTGGAGGCGCATGGTCGGCCGCTCCCAGAGCTGAGCTGACCGACCGCTTCCTGCTGCCACCTCCGCCCTTGACCGCAGCCTGACGGGGTGTTTTGTCGGCGATATCTGCTCCAGCAGGCCTACTCGACGCAGCAGTGGAGCTGCCAGACTGCACTACGGCAGATACCCTGGCAGCGGTACGTTATGCACATTTGCAGGGCTCCCCTGTCGTGCAGCTGTCCCCCGGCCCAGCCCCCTCGGGTCTTCTGGAGCTCGGGGAGGGGTTGCTTGTGGAAAGCGAGACCCCTTGCCACGTACCTGTTTTCCCCCTCTTTTCTTGGGGGAAGGGGGCTCGAAGTCTGGATCCATATCCAGCTCCGGCGCGGTAAACCACTCGGGTGAGTCGGCCCCTGAATCAGCGGGAGCGCCCCACTTCCGCAATCCAGCCCCCACACGCCTCGAAGCTGCCGGTGGTGCTTGCAGCTCCGGGGACAAGGGCCTTTGGCTGGTCGAGGCTCGGCTCCACGACAGTGTTGCCTTCTTCTTGCCCTTGTCCATCCTGTGGAGTAAAAGCAATACTTACCTACCAGCCTTATGAAGGAGCCGGAGGAGAGAGCGCACTCTCCCCCCCCCAGCCTGCCGAATGCGCGCGACGATATGCTGCGCATGCGTGCTGGCGGGGTCTTCACGAAGTCACTCACGTGACTCCGAAGTAAAATCTTTAATTCATGGGATGTGAATGTTGTTGGCAAGACAACCATTTGCTGTCCATCCCTAAAGGCCATTTTGAATTGTGTACCTTCTGACAAAGTCTGGGGCTGTTTAAAGGACAGTCATGGATAAGGATTGCAACCTCTTACAAACCAGGTACCTTTCTTAAAAAACAAGGCTCTCTTCATAGCATTGCCACCAAGAATCATACCAGTTTATAAACCAAAATTCGTTTTTCACTTGACTTTAAATGTCCCTCCCTCCATGGTGGAATATGAACACTTGTATCTGAATCAAGATCCAGACCCCTCACCAGTTGTTGTTGTTGTTTGATAACACTTTAAATTGCCTAGAGATGGTTTGCTACATGAAGGATGCTATAAAATGCAAGCTGTTGCTTGATTTGAATATTGTAGTTGTACATCACACCAAAAATTGCTGTACATATTAAACATTAAAATGCTGGAGTAGTTGCCAGGGCAAATGAGAGGGGTTGGATGGCGTGGGATGTCTTGGAAAATAGGCGTTATTTACAAATTAACAAAGCATTTTCTTTTCAAAAGGGCCAGCTAAGAAAATAATCTATTTGATCCGTAAAGCTAGTGCCTACATAAAGTAATTTGATCTCAATTGGCCTCAAAGAAGCATTAAAAAATCTTGTTATCTTGCTCTGAATCAAACCTGTGCTGTTTTCAAAATGCCAAGTTATGACCTTTTAAAGAGAAATATTTCCTGTTCAAATTTAAATGTCCACAATAAATTTCATTAAAAACAGAAATATAGTTTCAAACAGAAAATAACTTTTTTTAAAATAACAATTACCTGCTGTACACAAATAATTATTGTGTTGTGAACAATGCTGGATGGTAACAATCGTGCTTATTAATCTACAATGGCATGCTGATAACATTTATTTAAAGAGGTTTGGGATCTGATCTAATAGTCACACAATTTATTTTCATCTTGTGGAACATGTGGGTAAAACACTTATATTTTTTCTTTATTTTGTAATTGTTTAAATCAATATTGCAAGGTATTAAACAAATAGCAGTAGACATCAAACAGCACTGACACGTTTCGACTGGGTTATGCTGAGTTACTCCATCATTTTGTGTCTATCTTCAGTATAAACCAGCATCTGCAGTTCCTTCCTACACAATAAGGCCAGTTTATATTTTGCACAATGAAACAACACAGGTTTTTCACCAGATTTGGCCCTGACTGATCATAATGAATAAAATTAATTTTTGCAATCGCAAGATACCTTGAATAACTATGCTGGATATATACCTCTGTTTTTTTGTGTTATTTGTTCAAATCCACAAGAGAATGTTATGGTACCTTCGGAGTAGGTGACACTTCGGGTCAAGACCCTCTCGACCCGAAGGGTTACCTATTCCGTTTTTCCAGAGATGCTGTCTGACCTGCTGATTTGCTCCAGCTTTTTGTGTCTAGATTTAAACCAGCATCTACAGTTCTTATGGTACCTTCATTGTATTTTGGCAATTATAATTCCCAACTCCTGTATCCCTTCCCGGTTTCAACACCTTCCCAACATATACAGTATGGGATAAAAATCACTGAGAGAATTATGATCAATGCAAAATAAATAAGCAATATGTGCCAGAAATCAAATGATTAAAATTTATTTAATACCTCGAACCTGGGAAGATTTATTATGGTGCACTTAGATCATTTAAAAGTGGTAAAATATCTATTATACCTCTGTGTGAGCTGCACAGAAGAAACTTTATCTAATGTAAATACAATAACCACTTTGCAGTAATGGCAAGTTTCTGCTGCTCTCTGAGAAAGATAAGGGATCCTGAGTATTACAGGGTTTAGGCTGTACAAATATATTATCCGCTCAAGTCAATGCTATCTGAAATGTTTCCATTATTCATTCATTCCATACAATCTGTTGCAAAATTAAAATTACACTCTCTATTAGGCTAACTGGTTAGTGCTGTTAATAATATTGAAGAATACTTTTAAAAAAAAAACTCTTGGAATTCCAGGCAAGTTGCAAATGATGACATGGTTCATATATGTTTATTATACTTTCACCAATGTTCTGCTGTCATCCAGCAATATACTGTGGTAAATTGAGAGATTATTCCAAAAATTACTAAAGCGATTTTGCATTTAAAAGGGCATAAATGTATACTTGCATGCACTCTGCAAACTAAACAGTACTTGTCTGTTACAGCATAAAATTGCATTTTTATTATGGTTTACTCATTACTTTCAGATTTCATTGCTTAAATGGGGACTATTACATCCAGTTAGTTAGTCAAGGTGGTTAGAGCCTGTACTGTGCCAGACAGCTGTGCACCATATATTGCTGCTTGCACCACTCATCATAATTTCAAAACAATTCATCTTTTTATAATGGACATGCACACATGCATGATAAACATAAACGATAATGAAACTGAAGCTCGGCTGCCTATTGAGCAAATTTGGTTGTGGATTCAAAGAATTATCTTTCACTTTTGAGATGTATAAAACCGTTAGAGGAATAGATCGAGTAGATCACGGAGTCTCTTGCCCAGGGTAGGTGAATTGAGGACCAGAGGACATAGGTTTAAGATGAAGGGGAAAAGATTTAATGGGAACCTGAGGGGTAACCTTTTCACACAAAGGTGGGTGTCTGGAACAAGCTGCAGCGGAGGTAGGGACTATCCCAATGTTTAACAAACAGTTAGACAGATACATGGATAGGACAGATTTGGTGGGATATGGACCAAGCACAAGCAGGTGGGACATGTTGGCCACTGTGGGCAAGTTGAGCTGAAGGGCCTGTTTACACGCTGTATCACTCTTTGACCTGTCCTCAATGTGAGGATGATCATAGACTTATCACACACAAAACATTCCATACATTAATAGCAATGTCCTGACCCCAGGTAATATCTATGGCATTTACCTGACATTTACTTTGTAGTGCCTCAACAATATTTAAGCTTGAGCTATAATGTATCAAATTATAATACTGTGAAGTTAAAAATGTTATACTTCATATTGCCTTTAAACAATTAATAATCAATTAAATCTGCAACATTCTTAAAGCTGAATGGTAGACGCAAAGTGTATAATTGATATTTTGTTTTTTCCTAATTAAGATTTATATTTATATAATGTTTTATATGAAAAACTGTGGTATTTAGAAGCTTTGTTTTAGGTTGGGACAGGGTTTGGGAAGAGATACTTATTTCTCACTTGCAAGTAATTTAATATACTCAAAATTTATTCTCAATCTCAATTCTGTCTGTGCTCTTGTGTGTAGAATGGAAATAATTGTTTCCAACGTAATATGCAGTTTGGTACATTCATCATTTATAAATGAGTTTCTAGTATGAAAAAGTACATAAGTGTTAACCATACGAATACAGCATCAAGAGAAGTCTGTCTAGGAACAGCTGTGGAGATTGATTTCTAATTCAATACAATGCAATAAAGGCAGTGATATCTCCATCACATTAGCAAACGTTATTTTTGGACATACTTCCTTATGGAAATTTGAAGAATAGGATTTATCTAACATGAAACAGGTTTTATTTTTATTTTTTGTCAGGATAAGGCAGTGACATACCTATAAAACAGCTTAAGATGCACTGCCCTCTGCTGCTGTCAATGGTCCATGGGCGGAATACCTATTACTTCATGTTATGCAGAATGGGATTTTAAGAAAAAAATACTGGGCTTAGATGTTTCCATAAATTGTTGCCTGATAACCTCAACCACATATTTCCCACATATTCCCATTTCCTAGATCGAAATTTGCATGACTAGAACACGCCAGAAAATAACAATTTTTTAAAAGGAAGATAGTCTTGACTCTCCCACTTTAAAAGTAAATGAGATTATACAAATCATATGAAAACCTAATTAATGTAATGAGTACATCTGAGGTAGTTTTACTATGATTATCGCATACTGATAGATTAATGTTTTGTGTGTTTTGCAGTCAAAAGCAAATAAAATGGAGGAATACCTGGACACCAGCTTCCACATGTCCCTCTGATGTTACATTGCAACGTTCAGTATTGAGTAGTCAAGAGTATCACCTCATGATCTGATTTGCAGAATTAGCAGGCATCATTGGGACTTTGTAATAGTGGGGAGGATTGATTAAACCTTTAATTTGTTCACGTTACTTTATGATAAAGGAAATTCATTGCAAATAAAATGTGTGATTTTTGAGTGTAATTCCTAGCAGGCTAAATTAATGGGGCTGTACTGTCACATTCACAACTTTCCTCAAGAAGCAATAAAGAGAAGACAAAATACAATAATAAACTGTTCGAATGATAAGATTTATTAGTTTAGATGTTCATTTTCCTCTCAATCACTATTTAAATTAATGTTGATCTGAATTTCCTAATTACAAAGAAACTTTCCCAGTTTCAGAGATAAACGAATACAGATCGTGTAATTCAGCCTTCTAATCTGTTGAATCTTCAAATTTAATTACTGCTAGAAGGGTAATTATTTAATAGTATTGCAGTCATTAGGCCTTGTGTATTGCTCATGTTAGCAAGCTGCTGAAATCGACCACACGTTAAACTACTGTTTTTACACCGGGTTTACCAAGAGAAAAGGCAAAACATATGTCCCCATCGTCATTCCAAATGGATCTCCTGCACTTTCTCACAGCTTAGACCAAAGCTACAGCAATATATTCCTGACAACTTGTCATCGAATGACCAGGGGTATTCTGTATAAATTCAATGCAATGTGTCCCAGTTTTGCAGTTTGCTTTGTTATTGACATTGACTGGACTTCCCTGAATGGAAATGTTTCAAACTCAATCCATTTATATTGAAATATATAGTCAAAAGTAGAGATAGTCTGGCAAAAGTGCAGGTTAGATTATCTCTGTTTTGTTTGAAATTACTGTAATACCATTTATTTATATGCAATATGTTTAGGTTATACCAATTTTCTTGATGATTAATGTCTTTAGAGGGATGCTAGGCAAATTTTCTCCAAAATATAGGAATGTAGAAGGATGTTTTAAATATGCAGACCACTGTGGAACAATTCAGGCACGCAGAAAATAAATCCAAATCAGATCAAAGTGATGAAATTTTTAGCAGCATAGATTTATGTAATATGGCCTTTCAAGAGTTGTTCATTTGTTAAAACCATTAATTCATGGTTAAAACTTTTTAACTTTGGCAATAATTTTAAACTCAGTTTTGAATGTTACTAATTGTACTGTGTTTCAAGATGGCTTAAGTCAAATGTAATCAATTCCAATCTTTGATCACCATTTCTCCACTGTTGTATTATTTATTCAGATTTTTGCAATAATTATCAGCATCTGTCAAATATGTTTCACGAGAAACAACCCAACAGCAAACATATGATCCTCAAAATACGAGTAAGTAACATTGTGTGGCAATTAATTCATTGTTATCCATTAACTCTGGAAATTTAATGTGAAATTGCAAAGCTCAGGCAGCACATCAAGTTACCTTCAACAATTGTAAAAAATAGTGGAATTTATTTCAGGTTGTCATTTCAAGACATATCATTTGTCTTAAATCATTATTGTTAGGCAAGCATCATTGAATAGATGGTTATCACTGGTATCTCATTAACCGAGCAACTCTATCTAGATTTAACTTGTAAATAATACTTGAAGTGCGAACAGCTATGTCTTTCCTAAACTTTTTTTTTTGGTTTTGTTTCAGCCAGCAAACTGACCTTAAAGAAGACAAAGACAGAAGACATGCATGCACAAACTGCACAAGGCTCATAACGTTCCCTCTGCAAAAGCAAGTAGTATTATATATTTCACCACTGCAATGTTGTGGAGTGGGTGAGGAGAGCAGAGCTGAGAATGGGGGTGGGGGAGACAGCAAGGAAAGATGTGAGTGAAGAATCCCTCATATTTGGAGCCCCACCCATTCACAATATAATTAGCATGAAGTTTTAGAAGAACACAGGCACCAGAGCATTTACTTCCCCCTTATGTGGTCAATATTTGTTCATAACATACAAAAACGCACATGCACATACAAGAATAGTGATAACAATACTGCAATAAGAGACAATAGCAACATTTACATACCCTGCATCTGTTAAGTGCTGAAGAACAGCTCTGAGTGAACACTGAAGCTGGATAACAGCATTATGGATTTGAAGCTATTTTGGAGAATGGGTAAGGGGGGGGGATGCAGCCCACAAACCGTTATGCCATTTAATTTCCCCCATCAGCAAACTTATATTGATGAAGCCTCAATATTCTGGAATAAAGCTTCAACACCACAAATAATGGAGTCCTTACAGTTGTTCTTTAATTAGGCAATCTCCCAAATCTCAACTTTTTTTTTTTAAAAACAGTCCTCAAGAAAACAAGAGACAGCTGATGGAGTGTTGCTGCAGAGAATGATCTGGTCTCAGACGACAGGCAGCCAAGACGCTCACTTCTTCCCTGCCGGCATATTATCTGGTCGCCTTGTTTGAACCATTTGTTGCTTTGGTGCCTTCACTGCACCTTCATCCTCATTTTCACTATCGCAGATATGAACTACAACGCTTGGAGTACCCTCCGTCCCTGTGTGGACCTCGTACTTTTCACCTACAGCACAAAGAGGGAGGAGCAATGATGTTATGTTAGTCAATTAAAATTACCCCCCCCCAACCTCATACAATTGCAATATTTATTTGATTCCAGTCCACTACTTGGAATAAAAAGCTGGATTACTTGAACTAATTCATTGGAGTCTTGAGGATATTGTGGAGCATGTGAAAGCATTGTCACAAAATACATCATTAGTGGCTACATTAAACTGTGCTCATTGCTTCATTAAGTCTGATAGAAGAAAATATAAACAGATTATTTAACAAATTAGAGCGTACAACCCAATTGAAATCCATCCATTCAGAGACTCAGGAAATGCCTCAGCGCCTTTCAAATGGGAAAGAAATAAGAGGGGGGGGGGGGGGGGAGGAGGGTGCAGGGAAAAGGAATAAAAAGCGTGAGATCTCACTGGAAAACAAAAGCAGCAGGAGGAACAGCTCACAGTCTATGGGAAATATCTTGCAGTGATTTATATTGTGGAAGTGAAATGGTGGCTCCTTCAATTAAGTGACTGAAGGCAAAAGTTAGCTTTCACTGATTGCAAATGAATTACAACCTCCAACAGATGACCAAAAATCTAAACGTACTTGGTGGGTGAAAAAAAAAAGATTAGTGCAGCTTTGGTGAATTGTCTGAAGATGGAGATGCTCGATTTACAACGTCATTCCATTCTGGGTGCCTTGTGTTTTTGGGATCTTCTGATTGAACTGATTGGATGGGCAAGGACTCTGGCGATCTCTGGGTACATGGGGATGTCATGTGATGGGCACCTCACGAGCAGGGGATGACATGCGATACACAGTCCTCTCAAGGGACCAGCAAGGAATCTCTTGGAGACATTTCCTGGCTCTGTCCTTTCGACACAGCTAAGAAATATGGCCTCTGGTTTCCCAGCTAATCATGTAGAGAAAAGGCACATTATAAAATATTCGTCTGACCCTATTATAAAATAGATTTTCCTATCCTCAGCTATGAGACCAAACCTCAAAACTCTATTCCTTTGCTGATCCCAGCCCAATTCCAGCCCAGCACTGCATTCTCAACCCAGCAGTGGGTGTGGCTTCAAGTCCCGAGTTGAATTTTGAGAAAGAAATGACAATCCTTTCCTGTGAATACAAGGTCTTTCCCGGAGACCCGAGTTCCCCAGCAATGTTCACAAGGAGGATTGCAGGGGGATTGGCCTCAACTTACGCACACAGTCTGACTGGGCGGAAATCCTGGGCGGAGAGGGACACCTGTCTCCCCCCCCCCCCCCCATGTTTTGAGAGGTGGGGGACAATCCCAGTCTCAGGTCGGCTCACTTGCCCCGGGTCTGGCTGTAGCGCTCAGGTTAGCTCGCCTGCCCCGGGAATGACTGTAGCGTCCAGGTCGGCTCGTCTGCCCCACATTCCAAAGACGTGCAGGTTTGCAGGTTAAGTGCTTCGGTAAATCGTAAATTGTCCCTAGTGTGTGGGATGTTGCTAGTTTATGGGGTGATTGCTGATGGGCCAAAGGACCTGCCGTTCCCAGGTTGCCTCGCCTGCCCCGGGACAGGCTGTAGCGCCCAAGTCGGCTGGCATGCCTGGCTGTAGCACCTCAGTCGGCTCGCTCGCCCCAGGTCTGGCTGCAGTTCCCAGGTCACGAAAACGAATTGAAAAAAAATACACCTGCGGGCCGGGTGATTTCGGGTTACGGGCTGGACCGGCCCGTGGGCCGTAGGTTGCCAACCCTGTCCAAGGCGTCAGGCCTCACTGTCCCCCCCCCCCTCCCCCATGTTTTAAAAACGCCTTGAAGTTCTGATATTGAACTTCTAGGCACCAGTTTTGTACCTCATCATATTGTTTACTACCATGTATTTTGTGAAAGTCACCATTAGATGAGAACACCTAGTCAAACTACTTGTGATTTTTTTTTCATCAGGGCTGTTGCTATTGACCAGCAGAGGGCAATGAAAGCTGCTAAACAAGAGATTGCCGAAATGTCCTCTCAGTATTTTTTTACCATATCGCATTCACTTCTATTCAGCCAGTGGTAATTACTTTGCCTACTGCCAATAAAGCTTAAGAATCAAATACTTACATCTGAGGCAATAGTAGAATGGATGGCAGAGTCGGGCCAATTTGCAACTAATGTCAAATCGAATGCACCTCAAGACTCAACCAGGTTGCCCAGAGGTTTTAATGAAGATCAAATCAAAGCAATAAACAAACAAAAATCCTTGAAGGTCTTTAGTAGTCAAATCAGAACACTCTGATGTGGAAGATTCAGTCAGTAGACATGCCAGGTTGGCAGCACAAAATGTGCTATGATTGCAGTAGTCCAATCTGTCCCACTTACTCGATTTTTTCTGGCGACTGCCAGTACCCGTCATTAGTCTCAGCAGGTGGCCGAAAATGTTCCACATGATGAAAATCCAGCGGCGACCAGAAAAAGGTATGACTCTTTGGGCGACTACTCACGACCATACAGGCGTCACCCCGCGACATGTCCGCCGCCTGCTGCGACTAATGACGGGTACCGGCAGTCGCCGATAAAAAAAACACACGAGTGGGACCTTTATTGCACTCTGCTTCCTAAATCTGGAATGTATTTCAGAGGCAGAACAAATGGATTGAATTTTGAAGGCAGACTATAACATACTGGTACGATTATACAATGCGTTTGGTGAGAGTGATGAGGGTTGAGTTTAGTGGGGAAACACTACTCCTTGGAGAGGAATGATAATGCTCGGTAATCTCTCAAAAACATTATTTCCAATCTTTTCTTATCCATTAATGGCAAAACATAACTTGTTATTCCAACATTGTTAGGGCCATGAAAGATTTATGACTTTACACTGTGAGTTTTTGTAATAGCACAGCATATTTGTGCCCAGCGCTGTCTATAATTAAGCGACTCAGTTGCATGGATTTACAGCATTCTCACCTTGTTCTTGTGGGAGCAATTCTCTAACGGACAGATGTTTTGGTTCAGAAGTGAAAATTTATGCTATTTGCTTCACCACAATTAATTATGAAGAATTCAATTGAGACCATCACAGTATTCGGATAAACTTTTTTAAAAACCTCAGAAACGTGAGCAAATTCCGTATAATCCTTCAGTGCTGCTGTATTGATAACGCTATTTCTCACCTGGACCAAGAGTAGCAATTGCACGCAGCAAGTCATAATTAATGGTCGGAGTAGCATCTTCAATTGGGCGCCACCCAACTGGTGGCGAAGCTGGAGGGGAGATGAGGAACTGTTTCATAGGTGGAGGCGGAGCCAAGTACGAATTGTTGGCACGATCTTGGGTATCCTGGACCTGTAAAATAAAACCCATTGCAACATGGACATTCTCTTCACCCACACAGCTGGAAATAGTATGATAGTTAGCGTTGCCAAACCAGAAAAGGAAAATGCTTCTTTCAAAATTACATCGCTACTTTTACTATTTAACATTTGTCAAGGTGTTTCAATGCTAGTTTTTTTTCTTTGAACAGAGCATCAGGTACAATTATTTGAACAAATAACGCCCACAGGACTCAAATGTGCTTTTTATACTGGCCTACTGTATCAGTCAAATCTATATTGCACGCCTTGTTCCCTTCCATTTTCAGGAGGGCATGTAATTGCCTCTATTTTCAAGCCCTGCTTCAATAGCTTCAACAGCGACATGTTGCCCTATTTCAATATATATTTTATTGAAGAAGTTCTGTTTAATTTCCTGCCTTAACTTTTAGCCTGCAACTTCTGAAACTTCCACACATCAACACACCTTGCAATTCAGCCCTTTTTATTTTCCAATCAGATTTATGGAACATCAGTATCTTCACACCATTTCCCCGCATTGATCCTGTAACCCTTGCTTAACCTAAAACAAACCAACACAATCTTTCTTGAAGTTTTAACTTTCTTGGGATAGTTTTCATTTAATAACAGCATCCTAATTTTAAGATAATTCTCCCTTGCTCTGCTATCTTCTCATCAAATAATATCAATCCACCCTGTCAAATCCTACAATAACCTTAAACAATCTGAACAAATTAAATCTCAGACAGATACAAAGTGCTGGAGTAACTCAGTGGGTCAGGTAGCGTCTCTGGAGAAAAAGGAGGGGTGACGTTTCGGGTCGGGACCCTTCTTCAAAACGTCACCAATCCTTTTTCTCCAGAGATGCTGTCTGACCCGCTGAGTTACTACAGCACTACTTGTCTATATTTGGTATAAACCAGCATCTGCAATTCTCTCTACAAATTAAACTCAATTTTGTATACTTGAGGAAATACGAACTTCATTTATACAAATAGTCCTCATAATCGGGACCTTTCAATCCACGATTTCTCACTGAAATAAATAATGCATCAGCAAGCAGCTGGGGTCAGGGTCATATACTGTTGGAGAGGAAATTAGTGGGCTTGGGGTCAATAGCAGAAAGAGGTGGGATGAGAGTAAACACTCAGAAAATAACCTAAAGTATGCAGGATGACTGCAAGACAATCGCAATTTTGGATTCACTGGCCCCGACTAAGAAAGACCTGGCATTTTACTTGAAGCAGGCTTCAACAAACTGGTTACAACCTACTACATATAGATGCAGAAATTACTTTGTCTAGTTCGTTGTGACCACACACACCCAAAGGCCTCTGTGCACATGCACATCCTACGCAGAGAAGACCAGCATCTCATTTCTGGAGGCGTATTATCAATGCACAATGTATCCAAGTCACATTTAATGTTCAGGACTTTCTACAAAATCTGATCACGCAGCCTACATTATGCCACAGAATTTCTGGCTCTGTATATTTCCAAGGCCCCACTCGTTAAATCTCTCGGGATTATATTTCCAGATTTGCCTACCAAAATCTTGATATTTCTGCTAAAACTTTGCCTTCTTGATGTGTCTCTTTAACTTTTTATCTCTATGCCAGCAGGACAAACAAAAATTGCAGATTTTTTTTGTCCTAGTAGATTGTGCAGAAAATTAAAAGAATCGAGGGCCTGAACTATAGGGATAGGTTGGGCAGGCTAGGACTTCATTCCTAGGATGTTGAACAACACGGCTTTGAAATGTCTCCCTTGATTCCATGACGCTCTGACTTAACTGAACAATGCTGAAATTAATCCTTTTTTTTTAAATACACCAAGATAAAAAGATTTGTCATAAGGTGAACCTAAATCAAAATTACACAGCACATTTCTGATATGCATCATCAGAAAACAGACAAGAACTAGAGGATCAATGTACAAACTGCTGGAGGAATTTAGTGGGTAAGGCAGCATTGAGGAGATAAACGGAGAGTCGATATTTTAGTTCTACCTGGAACGTTGACTGTCCATTTTCCTCCACAGATGCTGTCTGGCCCAGTGAGATCCTCCAACTGGCCCCCTGATTACATTTTATCTCTGTATGCTTTGTTGTCATCTTCTGCAAGCTAACAATGATCTTTGGAAAATTTTCCTTGGTCTCCATCTCTTTTGATGTTTCGTTTTCACACCTTGCCCTTCCTTATCTCCGTGTCTCCCTCTCCCCTGACTCTCAGTCTGAAGAAGGGTCTCGACCCAAAACGTCACCAATCCCTTCTCTCCAGAGATGTTGCCTGACCTGCATTTTGTGTCTATGTTCGAGTTCCTCCAATAGTTGTTTTTTTATTCCAGATTCCTGCATCTACAGAATCTCATGCATCCAAGACCAAGAGATGCTGCTTTAGCAGTATCATCCAGATCTATGGCGACAGAGCCAAAATCTGACATCTCTACTCTGGTCCGGTGACCTCTGATCAACAAGCATTCTTTTTATACATTCACAAGATTTGGCAGGAACAAACAGTAATCAGTCTGAGCAAATGACGAAGAAGACTGGGACTTCTGGATCCATGACATACCCAGTGCCAACAGGTCGACCAATATTTCAAATGGACAACATTGTCTAACATATTAGGATCATCTTCAAAATATTTCCAATCTACCTGCAGTACAATCTCCTGTTTACATTTTAGGTGGCTATTTTTGAGAAACTGAATCACAATATCATGAGATATCAGGCAAGCAATTTTCTTTCTTGGTGCAGAAATGCACTTAGTAAATGCAAGTTCAAATAAATGATTTTGTGCCTCAGCATAACCAGACGTCAAAGATTCCCACAGCTTGGAAACAAGCCATTTGGTCACCACATCCAGACTGACCAATGGACACCAATTCCTATTAGTCCCATGTATTGGCAGTTGACCCATAGCCTTCAATGTCCAGATGATTCTAATGTTCATCTAAACACTTCCTAAATGCTGCCAGTAATTCTCCATCCACGACTCTCATGCAGTGTACTCACCATTCTCAAGGTGAAAAAGGGTCCCCTCATATCCCCTCTTACCCCTTGGCATAAATCTGTCCTCTACGTTTATCTACCTCGGGTGTGGTGAAACATTTATTGCAGTTCTGCCTGTCTATGCCACTCATAATTAAAAATTGCATAAATTATGTCCCCTCTTAATCTTTTCCGCTCCAGTGAAAACAGACCTAGCCTCTCTAGTCTAACTGAAAACGCACCATTCAGGTAACATTCTCGTAAATCTTCTCTGCATCCACTCCAGCGATTCAGCCTTCCTGTGAGACGAGCAATGGTTTTCGATGCAGCCAGAGCACAAAAAGGTAAAAGTAGACTGATGAAGATATTGACTACTTAAAATACCGACTGTTGAGGCAAGCAAGGACGATATGATTGGAAAACAGGGATTAAAAAAAAATGGAAAGAAGGCAATATAACAGCTGTGCACAACTGCATAAGCTCAGAGAGGAAAAACAAGCCCAGTATAGGGATCAAAGTGCAGATTATGTGGGAAATTCAACCATTGGGAGAAGATGCACAAATCAAAGGTAAAGTGACAGGATCATGAAAAAGCCGAACATCCTGACCCTGCAAGATGGACCTAGACATTATGGATACGCTAGAAATTGGAGCTTCACTGCATGAAATAAGGAGTGTGAAAACGCACACTTCCAGATTGCCGGACAGTTTCTTCCCAGCTGTAATCAGACAATTGACCCTCTGATTACAACAGGAAACCCACGGACTGACTTTAGGAGAGCACTAACGTGTAACTGTACACTCTGATGGCTTGATTTTACTTCGGAGTCACGTGAGTGACTACGTGAAGACCCCGCCAGCACGCATGCGCGACATATCGTCGAACGCATTGCGGAAGCGACAGTCGGGAGGAGCGCCGCTCCTCCAGCGCAAGTTTTCAAAACTTACTGAAGGTAAGTCTTACCTTTCTGGTGAGCGTGGCGACTCGGTGTGATTTCTTTTTCAGGAGGAAGC